>OW028743.1:12054593-13278426 GCA_932294355.1 Aporophyla lueneburgensis | reverse complement strand
ACATCCTGGATAGAGAAGGACCGTCCTCCACTGCCTCATACATGACATCAAGAAGGTGCGTAGAGTTGCATCTATTTTGTACAATTCTAGCACCCTCATGAGCCATGTATGTGGCACGGAGTCATAGGCCTTCTTATAATCTATCCAACATGTCGACAAATCCTTCCGGGATCTACGAACCTGTTGGCTTATGGTCATGTCTATAAGGAGCAGCTCCTTAGTACCACGGGACCCATTCTTACATCCATTCTGAGACACCGACATAATTGCGTTACTTTGAATATGGTGTGAAATTTTTACTCTAAGAATGGATGTAAGAACTTTATAGACCGTCGGTAAACAAGTTATGGGTCTATAATTTTTAGGTTCCGTAGTACTACCCGATTTATGAAGAAGGTGGGTAACTCCTGTTGTAAAGAACAGTGGTAGCGACCCAGTCTCTAAAGATGACTGGAATTGTGAGGCTAAGCAGGCATGTGACCTTTGTAGCCATTTGATCCAAAAATTGTGCAGTCCGTCCGGTCCTGGGGATTTCCAGTTAGGCAACGGACGGACTGCACGGGCCACATCCAGAGGACTGATGCTAATAGCCTCCATGTTTGGTATTGACTCACATGCCTGCTCAACTACACGCATCCAGGGTCCTTCAGTGTGACTGACGGGCACCGACCAAATGTTTCGCCAAAAAGCACTCATTTCGTTATTATTTGGTAGACACGCGTCAGTCACACCTTGAGTTGGGTTGGGTCGCTCCCAGGCTCTGTACACCCACCTTTCATCGCTCTGGAACATGCGGTTCTGAGTGAACCGGTCCACCCTTCGCCTATACCGACGGATACGGTTTGCCCATGCATAAACTTTCTGTTTCAGGAAGTCGATGCGCTCTGTGACACGGGATACATATTCTCGGGGACTAATACTAGTTCCCGAGAACGCCCGCTTCACAAAGCGCATCACCCTTGGGCGTGTATTGCCCTCCCTGAAGCAGATGAGCTTCGCGATGAGCACCCTGGTCTCATTAATACGACGCTCAATCCTGCATTGCCAGGCCAGTGCGACAGGTTTTGGTCGTATAGCTCGATCAGTGTTTGGGAATTTGACTCGAGCTATACGACAAGCCGCAACAGCCGTGCAATACAAGATTGAGTGTGTATCGCAAAGGTCTGCACTGCTGTCAATAAAATTTGGCAGCAGCGCATCCAGGGCGCACACCAGTGCTTTGTTTTTTTTATTCATGGGCAAACGTGGTAGCCGTGGTCTAAGGTCAGGTGATATGAACCGGTACTCACGAATCGCATCCTCCAGAATGCTCCTTATGTCCACATTGCACAGGTTATCTGCAGATATAGCCCTGACTTCCTCCTCCTCATCATGTTGGTTTGCCTGCAGAACATCGGCAGGCGTATGCATGACATTCTGGGATGGGGGAGGATTACTAGCAGAACTATTCTGCATTTCTGAGCGCAGTCGATCAAGTGTAGCGTCATCCAGTCTATGATTGTGTTGAATGACGCGCACCTGATCCGATAATCGTTGGGCCGAGACGTTGACGGCTGGTTCAAGCACCTGAAACAGAGAGAGCATCCGTACTCGGTACGCTGTCAGGTTAATTCCTCCCTCTGTAGCCCCATAATATGCGCGCATCACATTTTCATTTATGGACTGAGTCCATCGCATGCGCGACACATTTCCACCGGCAGCGGGGACCCTACTCGAGGTCTGTTGGCTTCGAGGTCCCAAGCCCGCTGGTGGCCGTCCTCTTCCTCGCCGTCGTAGTGGTGTTGGTGACGACGGTGGGGAGTAAAACTCGTCGCTCGAGCTCGACGCAACTGCAGCGGCCGGTGACACGACGCTCACGGTTGAGGCGCGTCCCGGCGGCTGCGAGGCGGAGCTGAGCGACAAGTCCGGAGATGGTGGGTGTGCCTGTCGTCTTGTCCTGGCTCTGGTCTGCATAATTTACTTGCTCACATTACATATGTAGGTATATTAGTATTTTATTGTTCTGTATGGGTTTCATTTTTTTTATTGGTATTTTGGAGTTTTTCTTTTTAACTTATTGATTAGTTTTATTGTATGGTTTTTTTTTTTACTGAAACTATTAAATCTTTACTGTAATTTTATATATAATCAATGTAAAAATGTAGAGCGTAAATTTTCCGTTTTGACTTTGACAGATGCCATAGACATATTATTATTATTATTTTTTTTATTTTTTTTCATACATATTTCGTTACATTTTTAAATATTTTTACAAAATAAATATACAAAAACATTTAAAAATATAAAAAATAGCGGTCCATCGGTAGCGGGAGCAGGATCCAAGCTACCGGTGGTTAGGGGTCCAGAGACAGAAACCTCCTCACAATGCGAGCCGTGTCAAGGAGTACTGCCTTCTGAATCAGGCTCTTGATCCAACCGCCTAACGATAGCCTCGACAGGTGTTGGTCGAGGGTATCGGCCATCAGCCCATTGGCTGATACGACAATCGGCACAATGACAGCCGAGTCAACATTCCACATGTCAACAACCTCGTGTGCTAAGTCGAGATATTTCATCTGTTTCTCTTTCTCAGCTTTCACGAGGTTGCTGTCATGCGGAATGGTAACATCGACTATCATTGTGCGGCGCGCTAACCGGTCTATCACCACTATATCAGGCTTATTGGCGACAATAGTCCCGTCAGTAATGATAGACCGATCCCAGTACAACGTGACATGGTCATTTTCGAGAACTGGGTCGGGCACATACTTGTAATACGGTACCTCAGAATCCACTAGTTTGTATTGCAAAGCAAGTTGCTGATGAATAATCCTGGCTACTTGGTTATGCCTGTGCAAGTATTCGCCGTTAGCCAGACGAGAACAACCAGAGATAATATGTCTGATGGACATATTATTATTATTTATTATTAACAGTTATTTTATTGGTTTGATGTCTGAAAATCAGTTTTAACTATGGATAGTATGAATACACACATGGTAATAAAGTATCTCTAATGCACAAGGCTGGAAAACATTAGCATGTTGTGGTAATAACAAGAAGTACGTTCAATATGCTGAAATTACATCGGTTCTTAGCAAAGTTTACGTGGATGTTCTAAAGCATAAAAATACTTGTTAATAAGGTCACGCAGAAATAACTGTCGCGCCGAACACATTCTTCCGATTAATGACGACGGTGGCTAGACTAGAGATTCACATATTGCGCGGCGGTACTTGGCGTAATTTATACCTACGTATTTAAGGAAATTTCTCAAAATATCAGCAATATATTTTATCATGTTCCATGCTCAAACTTGAATAGATAGATAGATTACTTTTTACTATGTGCAACGTAATAATTACAGATATACATGTAGAAATTTTACTATGTGCAACGTAATAATTACAGATATACATGTAGAAATTTTACACAAAGGCGGTCTTATCGCTAATATCAATCTTTTACGAACAACTTTTGGGCGTGTAGGCTCAGGCTAGAATGGGCGGTTTTCGCGTTAATTTAGGTATTTCCTTTATTTAAACAACAAATACATATTTTCAACGGTACGTTATAGAAGAAAAGTGTTTTTTTTATTATTAAAAATACTGAGTCTTCTTTTAGGGTCGATGCTACTCATAAACGTTCTTTTATAGTTTGGGTTTGGTTTTTTTTAAAGATGGTGGAGTTTCTTGCTCATTCTTCTCCATACGAATCTACCTTTTGGAATTATTATATTTTTTTCTAAAATCTTTTCAAAATACTCTCCACTAGCTTCTATGCAAAGTTTCATGCGTCTGAACCAGTTTTCGAAACACTTATTCCAGTCTGCCGCAGACACGTCGTTTACAGCCTGCTCGAACGCTGACAGCGCATCTTCCGGAGACGAAAATTGTATCCCTTTGAGCTGATTTTTAATTTTGGGAATAAAAAGAAGTCACAGGGTGCTAGGTCAGGGCTGAAAGGAGGGTGACCCAGAAGTTTGACCAGCGTGCTGTCCAAGAAGTCCCTCGTTTTGAGCGCAGTGTGCGTGGGCGCGTTGTCGTGGTGGAGCAGTAGCCCGCGGAGCCCTGTGTTTGGTCGTTTGTTGCCCACAACAGAGAAAACTCCTACCAAGCATTTGGTAGTATACCATTCGACGTTGATGCTTCTTTGGTTCCGTAAAGGAATTGACACCAAGTAGCCAGTCAAATTGAAAAAGCTCGCGATCAAAATCTTCCGTCCACTTCTAGATCGCTTCACTTTTGTTTTGAAAAACTTAAACCGTCGACTGGCGCCTCGTTTCTGGATCGTATTGATAAATCCAGGAACCATCACCTGTAATAATGTCATAAACACGCCGAGACGAGCCTACTTCAAAGTTTATCATAATATATCACGGCACCATTCCACCCGGGCCTGCTTCTGAGCATCGCTGAGGTTGTGCGGCACCCAGCGTGAAACTATCCTCCTCACGCGAAGATGCACGTGTAGAATCTCATGAAGGCTTCCCGATCCAATCTGCAGTATGTGTTGAATTTCCTGATACGTAATTCGCCTATTGTCTTGGATTAATTTTTTTAGTGCTAGCACGTTTTCCTACGTAACAGCCGTCAAAGGGCGACCACTTCTTTCTTCATGCCCCAAAGTTAGTCGACCACGTTTGAATTCGTTATGCCAACAATACACAGTTGCCTTGGAAGGGCGTTTACCCATGAATGCAATTTGAACTCTATCGTATGATTCGTCTGGTTTCAGGCGACATTTGAAATCGTAAAAAATCATAGCGCGAAAATGTTCCCGACGCAAATCCATTTTCCAATAAGACACGATAATTTAATTAGCTCGCAAAAAAATGTGGAGGGAAATTTTGAAATTGGAACATACCTATTTTTACTTATAAATAATATTTTTTTTTATAATAGTTTATAACTGGCGAGTCTCTCATACAAAAAAACTTTTTTTCGCAATACTTTCTGAGTGGCCTGGTAACGTGAAGAAACAAACAATAAATCACTAAACTCATTTGATGAATAAATTGGCGACTTCGGACCATCTTCATTTTAAAAAGGTTTGGTCAAAAAATTATTACGAAAAATAATTTTGAAAAACACACATTTGTACAGAACTTTGAACCTCCGCGGCATTAGGAGTACAGATAACTTCTAACAAAAAAAAACAAAAAATATACATACCTACAAGGTACTAATAAATATTTATTGCACTTATTTACTCTTATACTAATCACAGTTATCACGTCCTACATGACTTAATTTAAAATATTGCCTCAAACTGTTTTTAATGAATTACTCCGTTTTATTGTTAATCATCTGTATAGTATCAGAGATGGTGACAGTGCAGCCTGAAACTAAACTGAACATTCCACAGAAAACGATTAAAATGTTCTTGTACAGGATCCAGTTATATTTGCCGAGGTCTTCCCAACGGAATACGGTTTCTACAATTCCTGGTATAATGAGACCGAGAATTGAGTAGAAAAAAGCGCCGACGAGATTGATGATCTGCTCCAGAAATGGTAGAGCAATCCCAATTCCACCTGTAACAATAATTCTGTTTAATTTTACTGCTTTATTTATATCACGTTCTTTACCTGATATTGTGAGATCAATGAACGAAGAAAATGTATTACTACTAGAACAAACAAAATGTATTTACGAGGCAGATTTAATGCCGGGAGGGGACGTCCAGGACATGTATAGTGATGTTATTGGTGATGTTCTTCAGAAACGTCAATTGCGTAGTACTCGCAACTAGCGTGCATCTCATCGTCATCATCATTCAGCCGTAAGACGTCCACAATTTGGGGGCTTTGCAATAATCGCCGAGCTTGGTAGGCGGGTTGGCGATAGCAGTATGGTGGCAAAATGCATAGATAGCGTTGCTGCCCATTCTCTAGTAAGTCGCTTAGAAGACTGTTATGACATCGACGGGAAGAAATGGGTTGATGCTATTTGTTACATCTGGCACCATACGGTCTCTATCCACTGTGCGTGTATGAGTAAATGAATGAACGTAAACGAGGCAATCTGTTGTAACTTTTGCTTACCCCAGTGGGAAGAAGGCAACTACCGGTCCTGTACTACGCGCATACAGTTAATTCCTTCTACTTCTGTTTGTTGGTCCAGCTCGAGGGAGCTTCAGGTAAGATTGAATAATACTACTGAACTATTATGTCTAATTTTCAAGAATCCTGAGCATGCAATTTTTAGAGGTTTTTAGGCGACGAAAATGTAAGGATTTTGATTTCAATTAAACTTTTCGTATCGTAAAAATAACTTGTCGCAGTCCACCCAGTTGTTAAGTCGAATAAGTCATTTACACTAAACAAAGAATTAGTAAATAAAAGTATGTTCAAAATAAATTAAGACAAGGTTATGTATAAACACTTCACTTTACCTAGGTTAAATATTTTGTCCGACTAACATGTACTTGGCCTGTTTGCTGAAGACAATTATTTAGGGAAAGATTAGAGTGACAATTAAGATTTATGCATTGTCTTTTTTGTCACATGTTTGTTCATCTGAGATGACTAATTTGCGGACTTTTATTGTAAGTTAATACTTTAATCTTGTCTACGAATTGTGAAAAAATAATATAATTAGTATCTTCTTTGTCTCTATGAGGACTTAGCCTTCACCTGCATAAATCTTTTTGTTTCTTAACTTATAATTATACATACAATCACGCCTTTTTCCCATGGGGGTAGGCAGAAACCACGGAACGCCACCTGCTACGATCTCTACACACTCCTTTTGCCTCGTTTAGGTTCATACAATTGGTCATACACACACGCCGGTTGCAAGTACTGCGCACCTGACGTTTCTGAAGGATGTTCTTCACCCAATAAGGTCACTATATGTCCTCCTAGGGCGTCCCCTCCCGGTGTTTCCACTCACATCTGCCTTGTAAATACCTTTTGTGAACCGTCCTTCATTCATCCTCTCAACATGACCAAACCATCTAAGCATACTTTTTTCAATTTTTGTCACTATATCTTCTTTTAAACCACACCGTTCTCTTATCACATCATTACTCAGCCTATCATTCATAGTCACACCACACATGCTTCGCAAGAAACGCATTTCCACAGCATTTATTCTACCTTCATGCTTCTTTTGCCACACCCAACATTCACTTCCATACATAAGCGTAGGCACCAGTACACCATTGTGAACAGCCAGTCGAGCCTTATCAGATATCAACTAGTTGGTCACAATCGCATGTAAAGCACCATTTACTTTATTTCCTGCATTCACTCTTCTTTCCACATCTTTCAAAGATTGACTTTCCATCCCTTGTAAACAAACTCCCCAAATATACGAACTCACTTACTTGCTCCACACTCTCATCACTTCTTTTCACATCTCAAACCGATACATTCTCTTCTCTTTCAGACACCATGACCTTCATCTTATTCACATTTATATTCATCCCCTTCATCTTAAATGTTTCATCCATTACAGTCACCATGTCTTGCAACTGTTCTACTGAAGATGCTAGTAGAACTTGATTATCTGCGTAGAGAAGGCATTTGACAGGCAACTCACTCATTGTCAATCCACACTCACCCTCTTTCAAATCTGGCCGACAACTATCCATGTACAAGTTGGATAGCCACGGTGACGCTACACAGCCCTGCCAAGACCCCTCGAGATGCAAAACCAGTTCGTGTATGCCCCATTTATCCTAACATAAGCACTGGAATCCTTGTATAAAGATTTTAGTGCCCGTACCAGGCGCCAGTCCACACCGTACATGGGTAGTGTTGACCACAGTTTTTCTCTGCACACACTATCATAGGTCTTCTCCAAGTCAACGAAAGTGCAGTAGACTTTAGACTTATAATTATGATCTACATAAAAAAACATTCAATTATTTTTTTGTTTTTCAACAAATATTATTATTAGTTATTGTTTATTTAAAAGTTGATTCTCAACACCCAGTACATATAGAGGAATACCACTAAGAGTATTATTAATAAGCTTTTTTTTTAATATTATTAATTATATGGTACTTACCACAGAAACACACGATCAATATCCTGGTACATATTTGCATGACGTTATGATACTTCGTGTGGACGCGGGGTTCCACGTATCTTGTGAATATGTCAATCACAACGAAGAAATGAAGAGGATACGTGAGGAAGATAGTTATTGATATGAATACCTTCGCACAAATTGCTGGCCTGAAAACATTGAAATACATGTTGAAGCGGATAAGAAGAAACCCATTTTCTTTAATATTAAGCTTATTTAGATATGTCTGCGTCTGTAAGCGGGATACAAAGTAACTAAGTTAAGAGTCACTAGCTACGAAGTATGTATTTTTACTGGCTACGAGTGAAGTGGGTATTTGGACCAAGTATGCACCCCTGTGGAACTCTAAACGGTAGCAGAGCGTAAATTGTAAGTGAAATAAAACACCGTCTCCCTACTGACGTTTTTTCTGATATGAATATTGCTCATCGACGACTAAAAGTCATTTCAATGGATAACTATCCTGTAACCACTTTTCATTCTAATCAAGCTATAATGTTGCCACTGTTAGGACACAGGAATCTCGATGAGAGGGAATGGGCCGTAATACACCACGCCAGCTCAATGTGGGTTGATAGATGCCACATGTCTTGGAATTGTTGGTTCTAAGACATGCCGGTTTCTTCACAATGTTTTCTTTCACCGTTTTGAGAGCAGTGATGACACAATTTATACAAATTAAAGCATCTGTCACGACCACGAACTTGTAGGTCGCAGCCGTTACCACTGGGCCACTATTACTGTACCTACTTAGCCATTTTTACAACCAGATAAAAAAATAAGCATAAAATTACCAGTCATCCATAGGAAGATTCAACGTGATCGTTCCTCTGAGCACATCGCCGTATCTCAGGTAGCCGAACACACCCAGAATTGTGTAGAACATCATCACCATTGACATTGCGATCACCATCACGCTTGGGCACCCGAGGAAGTGCTGGGGTTTCTTCATCGTATTCTCTACTGGCATCACCACTCCTATGCCTTCCATTGCGAAGATCACAGTTCTGTGAATAATGAAAGTTATGATTTTGATTTTATTACGATTTTTGAGATCGATGAAACTGTTGTAATGTGTTCCGCTATTTAAGAATTTTGCCATTACGTTCATCGGTATATGTGAATCATCCCAATATAAGAATACTAGCTTCTGCCCGCGCCTTCGTCCGCGCCAAATTTTTGCTCCCCTGACCCTTCCCGTCGCATCGATTTGCCTGCTCGCTCCTTTTGAGTTACAGTGAGTCAACCTTAAAAGATAGACATATGCTCTCGCGGACTTTTTTTTAGAACTTTTTAAAAGGAACAATTCCGTCATACATGATTTTTACGTTACTTTAACCGTTTACGCAGCGCACGCAACGGAAAATCTCAAAACGAATAAATTTTCCCCGTTTTTGCAACATTTTTCATTACTGCTCCGCTCCTCTTAGTTATAGCCTATAGCCTCCCTCGATAAATAGGCTACCCAATACAAAAAGAATTTTTCAATTCGGACCAGTAGTTCCTGAGATTAGCGAGTTCAATCAAACAAACAAACAAACAAACAAACAAACTCTTCAGCTTTATAATATTACTAGCTTCTGCCCGCGACTTCGTCCGCGTCAAATTTTTGCTCCCCTGACCCTTCCCGTCGCATCGATTTGCCTGCTAGATTTCGTCCATTTTTCGTTGCTGATCGCTCCTTTTGAGTTATAGTGAGTCAACCTTAAAAGATAGACATATGCTCTCGCGGACTTTTTTTTAGAACATTTTAAAAGGAACAATTCCATCATACATGATTTTTGCGTTACTTTAACCGTTTACGCAGCGCACGCAACGGAAACTCTCAAAAGGAATAATTTTTCCCCGTTTTTGCAACATTTTTCATTACTGCTCCGCTGCTCTTAGTTGTAGCGTGATGTTATATAGCCTATAGCCTCCCTCAATAAATAGGCTACCCAACACAAAAAGAATTTTTCAATTCGGACCAGTAGTTCCTGAGATTAGCGCGTTCAATCAAACAAACAAACAAACAAACAAACTCTTCAGCTTTATAATATTAGTATAGATATAAGTATAAATAATTCTAGTTATTTATTTCTTATGTTCATTAAAATCTAAAATTCATTCATTAACATTAAAAATCTAAAACCTAAACGTAATGCATACAATGAATCTCAGCTATTGTTTCAGTACATAAACAGAGATTTATTAAAGCAAGTAATTAATGAACGATAATTTGAGAACAAAACGACATAAGTTGCGTAAGTCCCGAAGTTCATAACCATAACAGTCACACAGCAGCGCAATAGAAAAACAAAAGACTATGGCAAAAGGCAATTCATCATTTTGACTTACGACAGGAACGCAGGGAGTCGTGACAAATCTCCAACGACTTTTTTGTCGGCGATCGTCAACGGTTCTCTGAATATGTAGTAGAGGCATATCGCGAAGGTGGCAAAGAGCAGTATGTTGGCCAGCAAAGAGAATGGTGCTAGCCACTTCAAGTGCCTGATCTGGCAGAGCAGGCAAAGTGGCGCAAGCAGGATTAGACAGTAATGCTCCACCGGCATGGGCGGCGCTTCTATATATGTGTCGAATAGCTGAAACAAATAAAATTGGTGATTTTAATTTAGGTTTATATCTAACAAATTATACAGCTCCCACTTGATATGGAACTAGGTCCAATGTAGGTAGTAAAAAGAAAGTGCTCAATATACCTTGTTGACAGCCACAAGATTAGAAGCTACGCTTAGTTTGATGAATAAACTATATTATTATTATTAAAAATGCCGTTGACATATCCTGGATTTTTGGAAGTCTTCTGAGGAGTCGAAGTCATCTCCCAGATACCTTTTTAGTCAATTTTAAATCATTAGAAAGACCACCAATGGGATTGGCGATGTATTGTCGATCATAGAAACTTTTTGGATCCTTTGTTTGGTTCTACTGCACACGTGTTTCGATCTACTTGCCTTCCCTGAGCCACAATAACAAACTGGACTAGCGAAGACTGTTGGCTCCGCCAAAAAAGTAGATATGACATGTATCACGGTGTCACTTTCGAACAATCTCGCGACCCTGGCAGGTTCAGCGGGCTCTTCGTTATTCTTATGCTTATTATCTTGTTTCTTTTTTTTATAATGTTTACAGCCTGCACCGGTTTTCTTGTTGATGTTCAGCAAGTCGGTAGAAAATGGGACCATTAGCCCAAGCACATTCGATGCACATATATAGTTTCTGAACCATCTATTTCAAACGGAGCTCAATTATACGCATTAGGTCCTTGGCAGGTTCTTGTTGTCATTATCATGACAGGCATTATCATTAAATGGATTAACAAACGACTATAATTATTGTAAATATGCGTTACTCGGAAGAGGGACTTACCCAAGGCAATGTGTTTAGTCATATTGCAATTATTGGCATCACCACTCAAAGTATAGAAACGATGGACAATGAATTACATGAAGAACTAAGTAAATAAATAGGCACCTATTTATTTACTTACTGACGTGATTTGTAATCTTACCTGCTTAATTGAAGTTGCTATTAGCACAGTAAATATACAACAGACGCCGAGGTACGTGAAGCATAAGGAAAACTCCGCAAATAAACTGAAAAGAAAAAAAACATTTTTGTATAATAATAAGAAACATGCTCTTGCGATAAGTTAAACTATCTATGGATAAAGTTACTGAATTTTACGTAGCAAACCTTTTCGTAACATAGTAACAGTAGAAATGACTTTCATTTTGAAAGTTCAACAACATTCATTGTGTTATTTGCATTGTTGAGCAGACAAACCTTGCGAACGAATGAAGCTATGGATTATCAAAACCCTCAAAATGAATCAGATTGTGACTTTTACTGACTAAAACCCACCCGTGTTCCTTCAGTTACCCATATGCCAGGGCCAGGTATCTCGTTTGAACAATCTTGCGACCCTGGCAGGACGTAATTAGGGCTCAGGATGATTATTTAACTACTCTGAGGACACTGAAAGTGTTAAACTTTTGCTTACCAAAAGTATTAACTTTGTCCGATGCAGAATTCACTTGGTTACACCCACTACTAGTAAATGTATCAGGAAATGATAACTGGGCTAAAATGGAAAATGAAAAAGTGAAACTCAGTGTCATTAATCTATTATATTAAAATGTAAACGTGATGTACCAGGATGGCAGGATGATGTTGAAGTAATAAGAGAAACAGGCAACAAAAGAAACGGTATTCAAACTAAAGTATTGTACAATAAGGATCTTTTGGCTTCTGAATAACATTCACAGGGTGGCGTTGCTGTTAATCATTCCAGAAATTGTCGCAGAAATATGATTGAAAAAAAAAAAAAACTAGCCAAGTGCGAGTTGAACTCCTCCCGAAGGATTCCGAATAGCAAGGCAAAAACGCAGAAAAAATACGTGGCTTTTATGAAGACCTCCATATTTTTTTTACTTCCTTTTTATACTATGTTTTAATATTAAGGCGGTAATATAAATACCCACTCTGTGAAAATGTAATCTGTCTACGTATTACGGTTCATGAGATTCAGCCCACTGACTGACAGATCGACAGATAGCGGAGGGTTCCGTTCCAAGACGGTGGCGTTACTTTCGATTTGACCACGCGCTTATAGATACTTGTAGCGTTGCTTATGCAACGCAGATAATAATATAAGGAATATTTACTGTGCAAAATTAGCAAAAGGCCGGACACATTTTGGACCATTTGCAAAAGCCGCACCACAGGTTTCTGAATAACTTAACAATGGCTTTCGTTCCGCACGGCAGCATCCTCGAGACGTTTGTACCTGTAAAGAAAAACATGATTGAAGAGCTGTTTTAAGTCAATATCTATCGATGTGAACGCGTTGCTCTTCCGAACTACGCAACGGATTTTGGTACAGTCTTTACCATCATTTAGAGAACTTACGCCGAAAGGTTTATGTACTCATTAACGGTGACGGTAAAAGTGGTAACGGTGTATTTATACATTAATTATCATCATCATCCGAAAGACGTCCACTTCTGGACAATTTGCCATAATCGCCACGCTTGGTAGGCAGTGGGAGTGGTCAGTAATTCACCACACGGGCTCATTGTGGGTTGGTAGATATCACACGACTTCAATTTTTTGGTTGCAGGCACCTCATGATATTTTCCTTCACCGTTTTGAGAGAAGTGGTGTCGAAATAATTTGCACAGAGTAAACGGCCTGTCTGGGTTCGAACCTACGACCTATAACTTGTAAGTTGTGGCAGTTAATACTGGACCACCACTGCTCTCGAAGAATCACATTTACCGGTAAATAAGAGTTCCTACATCCCTGATTACCAACTGTATCTATCTATATGTAATTAAGAAATCCAAAATGGTGGTGTATATAGAAAGAAGACATATATTACGAGTTTCTAATCACCATACAACCTTGAATGGTAGCAGCAGTTACTAGACAATTTTTATCAAAAGTTATAAATATAAAAGGATTATGAAATATTTGAATTGTACTTACAAATATATGAACACAATGTCCGCAAATGAAGGCTACGATAACAGTGCCGATTATGCCAACTCCCCATCCAGCATTTGAGAATGCTAGGGGCATAGCAAGCAGGCCCGATCCTAGCGAAGACTTTATTAGATTTGCTAAGGATCTGAGGTCCCTGGAATAACAATATTAACGATTTAGTAATAGTCATGAACAACAATGAATCAACTCAGCCACCGACAAAAACTGAATACAGGTCTCTCCCAAGTTACGTCACATCACACATTTCGTCATTACATCTGGCTGGGAGTAAACAGTGAAACAAATTGACGACCTACGTCAATTTGCCGTGATACATAGCCATTTCATACAACTTTCAAAGAATGATCGTTGTAATTTTAACATACTGACAATTTCATTTGGTAGTCAATTGTCTTAACAATAAAATTTTATAACTTTACGTACGGTATGTTTGTAAATTCGCAATGTGTGTTAAAAAAATAACTGGCGCCAAGAAATTATCGGAAATGATTGTCGCATATATTTAGGTTTAAATTAAAAAAAGAAACTCAGTAGGAATTGATTGCAGATGCTCTCGGATACCTGCATCACCAACACTGTTGCTGAAGTGCTGCTGATCTTAAAGATAATGTTCAAAATCTCCTGAGCCTGTAAGTTCATAGCTAGCTTCGCCTTTGACACAATTGATGGCTACTATTATTAATCAAAGACGTATTAAAATTGTGCGATGTTAACCTTCACTATCAATATCGTATCTTATTTAGCACACGCATCTTTTTGATTTAAATTTGTAACCAAGGAACCGTTACTAATCTAGTAGCATTAAAATTTTACTTACGAATTTGGTTTAACAACTTCCCGATGTTCGAAAGGGTTGTAATCTTCAACATGTTTGTTCTTTTCTTTCTCACCCATGATTATTAACTAAAAGTCCACACTCAAGGCCAATTAATAGTGTTTGATTGCAATCGATGTGGTTTTTAATTTTCTGGTTGTTAAAAGTCTAGTATAATGTCACTAGCACTAGAATTACTACTGTAAAATGGTTGTTAAACTAGCACTACTTTACAAGTTATGTCCACAGTATTGTGATAGCACTGTAGTATTTTACAAAATATTTCTTGCACGGTATCTGGAGGTTGCACTGATTTTCTTATTTATATTGACGATTGCTCATCTCGCAATTGCTTTACGATTGTAATCCCTTATCTCTTACGAAAGATAAATTCTTGAGAGGCGATGGCTTTGATAGTAACTAAGTTATAATAAAACGAGTCCTATTCTTCAAGTGCCGGTATTAACAAACAATGAAAAAACACTGTTCAAATCCACTTTTTCTGACTTTTATAATTTTTTTGATCAACGTAAACATTCTGACTCACTAATTTAAAGTGTTCTGTTTGCTTATCAAAACCGTGACGAATTTCAAGAAATTCATTTGATTAAATTCGCTGGATGTGTTGAATTCCATTGGTTTTGCATGTTTTTCTATTATTATTTATTTGCGAATGCACGGGAATTGCGGAGACGCGGTCTCAGTAAACAGCTCACATACTAATGCCGACTGACACTCTATCGTCGTTCTTATAGACACACGTGACCAGTACTGAACGCAATCTAGGCACAATAACTCGCGACAACATTGCTTTAGGATTGTCAATATTATACTAATGACTTTTAATGTATATCATTTCAGATTTTTTATCTCGTCGTATCGTGTTGGGAGCATTGAATTTTCCTGCTTTTCCAAAGTTATTTTAAGAGATCTTACGAAGATCTTTTGAATGATGTAACTTACATCAGGGTTTTCATAGTTCATCGTTCTTTGATTTCCTATTAACCTTTTATATGAAATATTGTTACGATATCGTTGGCTTTCATTGCATAGCGCCTCCATCGTAGTAACGCGAGACTTTAGCGTGAGAAGTTGTTTCTCTGTAATCAGCACCCCTAGCCAAGTTGATATATAATCTGCAATCGTTAACGCTAGTCGCTTAACGTTAAACCATGTGGTTAGAACAAACGAATAGATAATTCGTAGCCATGTTCACATCGTTCGAAATGATAGAATAATTTTTTATCGTTTCTACAATGTTCAACGCTAGATCCTTTGTTATAATGTCGTTTTTCTAAAGACATTGTAGAACGAGCGGCCGACTCAGGCGCATCAACATGGCTACCAACTTATCGTTTTCTACAATTGCTGACACCGAGGCGTTACCGATTGGAGAACAGAATGCGACACGAAATGATTGTAACTTGGCTAGGGGGGCTGTTCATACGATTCAGAATGTTAGGTAGGTACACGTATACTATACTATGATGATTATTATGCGTTTTTACTGATCCTCACATGCTTCACGTGAGTGTTCTGTTACTAAATGAGCGATATCTGCGAACTCATCATGTCCCGCTTTAAAGGTAATTGCCAAAAACGACTTATACAATAATAATATGGCTATGCTGCTATTCTTCTGGGCACGTTTCCAGTTGCCAACGATGTGAACGAGTATTTCCAGAGTGTCCATTTGTTTTTGTATTTATTTCTAAAGTTAGATAATGAGTTGTTTATTTCATCATGGAGTTTCTTGGTGGCTCTTCTCCATAGGAATCAACAATTTGGAACTTATCCACCTTTCTTCTAATGTTTCATAAGTACCCATATAGGTTTATGTGATATAAAATTTGTTTTAACTTTTGTCCCTAGTGTAAATAGTTATTTGTGTAAAATATTGTAAAAAAAAAAATTAAACTCAATAATAGTATTATGATAATTTATGTCATTGGATAGGTGGTAGGCACCTACATTGCTTTAATTTCACTTTCTTTATCTGTTACTGGATTGTCTCCATAAATCGTATTTTTAACATCGTAAGCCTTTTTACACATGCCACGTGGAGTAAAGTACCGTTTTTTTCCACAGTTAACACCTAGATACGTATGTCCAATTCAATATTATTTAATGATGTCAATAGATAGGTCGGCTGTGCAATTTCAAAACCTAGCAACTGACATTTCTCTAAATAAATTTGTTTTGTATTTCGACTTGTTAAATATTTTCAGATATATTGTGCTGGTCAACATACTTTTTTTTAGAAATAACAGTTGCTAGGTTCTGAAATTGCACAGCCGAGGTGTCTTTCAGGTCTCGTGAGCACGAGTCACTTAAGTGTTGGTTGATTGATAATGGGAATTATTGATATAGAAGTTTGTTAGCCTAGTTCTTCATGAACATCCTGTTTTTGAGGTAGATTGTAAAGGTAGCCTGGCTTATCAATTACTACTGGAAATTACTCCTTAAACAGGGCCGAATTAAATTAGTAAGCGAAACTCCTTGGACGTGATGCGTTATTTAAACACTATAAAATAATTGGATGATAATATTGTTGAGGTATTGTAAGAAGTCGAATGAAATACGACTAACAGAAGGTATTTACAAGGCAGAGATGTGAGTGAAAATGCCGGGCGGGACGCTCTTTTTTTTTTCTGGATGGGAAATCATCAAATGACTTTTCCCGCTCTGGGCGGAGCCGGAGGGCGTGTCAGACTTTTACTGACTAAAACCCACCCGTGTTCCACCAGTTGCCCATGTGCCAGGGTCACGGTTTCTCTTTCGAACAATCTCGCGACCCCGGCAGGCATCGGTCCTAGTAGACCCCTACACTGCTGCTGACATCTCTTTGAGGCACACATGGGACACTACGCGCCGTCGACCCGAGCTTGGTCCTTACCGGGCGTTGAGCTACCCATTGCTCGCCGCCCGTAAGCTCGCGCCTACGGTGGCCGGGAGTCCGCTATCGACTCCCGACGCCCGGAGCGTCTCCTCCTGCGGCGGCTAGGGACGTGAGGGCGCAGAGACTGCCACTCCCTCACGCGCCCCGCCTCCTCCTTCGCGAGCATTACTGCTTCGCAGAAGGAGGTGACGGCTTCCCATGCCCTCTCGCTCCGTAACATGGCTCGCACCAGGGCCGGACGCGAGAGGTCGCCGCCGCCGATCGCCTCCACGAGGACACGGCGGTGCTCCGCCCAGGCAGGGCACACCTCCACCGTATGCTCCACCGTGCCCTCCAGACGATCCTCACAATGGAAACACCCGGGCGTTTCCTCCCGCTTTATCCTGAACAGGAACCCACCGAAGCACCCATGCCCGGTGAGAACCTGCGTCAGGCGGAAGGTGAGGACGCCGTGGCGCCCCTCTATCCACTCCTCAAAGAGGGGACTAACCACCGCAATTGTGGCGTGCCCTGCGCTGGGTTGCGACAATCGTACCCGCCATGTCGCCATGAGATCACACCGGAGCTCTGTCCACCGTGCCGCGATTTTCGCGGCAGCGGAGTTTCGCCCCGGCGTTTCGCCTCCTCGCACCACTCCCACATGTGCGCGAGGACCTTTGCCTCCAGATCCCATGGCGGCACTCCGGCAAGGAGGCTCGCTGCCTCGCACGAGATCGTGCGGTATCCTCGGATTAGCCGGATGGCCATGACCCTCTGGGCTGCACTCAACCGGCGCGCTGGGCGCAGCCTCAATGAGGGCGCCCCGTAGAGGGCCATGGACCGCACGACCCCCGTGTAGAGCCTCCGGCTAGAGGCGTTTGGACGCCCCAGATTGGGCGGGAGCCGCTTTAAGGCAGCCCCAGCCCGCTCCAGTCTGGGAGCCAAACGTCGGAAGTGCTCGACGAAGTTCCACCGGCTGTCGAGGACAAGTCCCAAGTGCTTCATCGTCGACTCGACGCCGATGTGAACCCCTCCTACCGTGAGTTGGGAACCCGCAGGTGGCTCGTTCCGAGGACCATGAAAACCCATGGCTTCGGACTTGTGCAAGGCCACCTCGAGTCCCAATTGCCGGATCCTATCGACGATTGTCGCAACCCCGCGTGTCATTAAGTTGGCCGCCGCCTCGTAAGGCCTCCCCTGCGCCAGGACCAGCGTGTCGTCAGCGTAGCAAACTACGCTGACGCCGCTAGGGAGGTCGGCGCGCAGCACCCAGTCGTAACCGATGTCCCACAGATGCGGCCCCAGGACCGATCCCTGTGGGACACCGCACGACATCTCTCGCCGGTTCCAGGCGGGACGCTCTTGGAAGACAAATAGTGACCTCTTTGGTGATGTTCTTCAGAAAGGTCAGGTGCGTAGTACTCGCTACGAAAGTGCGTGTATTACCAGATGTATGGACTTAAACTAGGCAAAAGGAGTATGCAAGGATCGTAGGAGGTGGTGTTTTGTAGTTTCTGCCTATCCCATGAGAAGAAGGCGTGACAGAATGTTTGAATGATCAAAAATTGGGGTCAACGACCGCTGACAGTGCAGCCAATCAACTCAGCCTTTTGTGGTCTATAGCTGGACATAGTTCTCTCCCATGTTGCGCCACAACACCCTGCCCCCGCCTTCCAATCCTTGACAGTTTTTTATATTACCTATGCTGCATCTTTTGCCATTTGAAGCAGAAATTGGTTTCAATTCTGCTCCCAATAGTATTTTGTTTTACTTTTGATTCGCTTTGTAATCCTTGGATACCATATATCACATGTTACATATTAGGGAAACACACTAGCTCCTGTAATACAATGTATACTAGCGCAGGAGCTAGGGAATTCATATTTTATTTTATATAATTTATTTCAATAAAGATTATTATCATTATCAATTTGTTCAAATTATCGACACGTTCCAGACCAATATAAAGTTTTATGGAACCAATAGCTACAAAAATGTTTAATAACATTTCTTTGACCAAATTGATATAAAAATAATGTGCTGTTTAATCCAATTTAATGAGAATTTAGATAAAAATACGGTAAGATGAAGACAGGACTTGTGTCAAAAATACATGTGCTTAGTTTTCCAAGTGTATTGGGCTCGACTTCCAGTCTAACTGGATGCTGAATAGCAGTATTTTACACTAGCTTCTGCCCGCGACTTCGTCCGCATTAAATTTCTTGTCCCCCCGACCCTTCCCGTCTCGTCTAATCGCCTACCCGTGGGATTTTCCCCGTTTTTGCAACATTTTTCATTACTGCTCCACTTCTCTTGGTTGTAGCGTGATGTTATATAACTTATAGCCTTCCTCGATAAATAGGCTATCCAACGCAAAAATAATTTTTCAATTTGGACCAGTAGTTCCTGAGATTAGCGCGTTCAATCAATCAAACAAACAAACATACAAACAAACAAACTCTTCAGCTTTATAATATTAAGTATAGATGAAGCGATTGCCAATCTGAGCTCCACAACCCAGTAACTATATAATACGATACCTCTTTAATGATAAATGATAAATGATTTTATTTCTGTAAGTAGGTTTGTACAAACACTTTTACAAATCAATAATATTTTTTTGAGCTAGATGAGGTCGGCGTTTCCTATCTGACTACTCTGAGAAGAAAGGCCGATAATACTTGTTGTCAGACTGTCGGGTTTCTGACGAACCGTAACGACTGTCAAAGATCAATGACAGCCGGGAATAACGGCTTAACGTTCTTTCCGAGGCACGGAGGGGTAAATAAAGATGTCTTCCACGGGCCGATCACGGTAAGCGTAGCTTTTCCTGATCGATCGGTGTGGTTGTTATTTCTTAGCTACAAGCCCTTTTCTTATGATAAAAATACAAAATGGTAAAAGTGATAAATTAAATAACGACCTCTGAAATTTTCCGGGAAGTTATGTGAACATCTTAATCCATACTTCCATACTTCCATACTATCCATATCCATACTAATATTATAAATGCAAAAGTAACTCTGTCTGTCTGTCGGTCTGTCTGTCTGTCTGTCTGTCTCGCTTTCCTGCTAAAACTACTGAACCGGTTTAAATGAAATTTGGTACACAGATAGTTTAGAGCCTGAGATAGGACATAGGCTACTTTTTATCCCGGTAGTATGTTCCCGCGGGATAATTTCCGACCTCCACGCGGGCGAAGCCGCTGGCAAAAGCTAGTAATCTATAAAACTGACAAAACCATCAAACGAAGCGTTAATTTGTTATTCCACATGCCAGCTTGGAGACTTAACGTTTTTTGTTTACAGAAATAACAAGACCGTTTCTTATAAATAACATTTTAATACTACAGTTGAATACATTAAAATTGCTCTCGTCACTCAGTTTTGCTGTGTAGAATCTCAATTATATCCATAATCGTGACGGTACATCCTGAGACTAGGCAGAAAAGACCGAAAAAGCCCATGAATGCGTTTTTCCAAAGGATCCAGTTCCACTTGCCAAGGTTGTCCCAACGGAAGACAGTTTCTATGACACTGGGGATGATGAGGCCAAGGATTGAGTAGAACAATGCTCCAACTATGTTGAGGATTTGCTCCAGCAACGGGAGCGCCATTCCAATTCCCACTGAAAAATTAAGAATAGAAATTAATTACATCCTGTAGAATTGTGTGAACATAATCAGCCTAATATGTCCGCAATTGAGAGCGATTTGGCTGTAATCGACCGTGGGCCCGCTGCAGGTACGTAGATGTCACCTGTCTTCGAATTTTTGGTTCTAATGAAAACGTCGTGAGGAAACCCCTCACGATGTCACTGTTTTAGAGCAGTGGTGAATAAATAATTTACACACAGTAAAGCTTTTGTCTCGGTTCGCAGTCATTTGCAGTCTCATTTCGGCGACAGTCAAATTTCAAAAACTTGTCGAAAAAAATGAATCAATGTGAGAATATGTATGAAAACTCGAGGTATTCTTGACAGATTGACACTGAGATCAGACTGTGAATGTTCTTAAAATTACAAGAGTTGCTCCTCTGGTATGTGACATAATATGTTTTATTGAAAACTAGTATACATTAATATAGAGGAGGAGAAAACTTATATACGATATGTACGTATTTTCTCTATTGCATGAGTATTTTTATAGGCCGTAAATATTAAAACTATATTATTATAAAAACTATATTATTATACTAGGATCTGTGTGTGCCTTCGACCGCATGAAATTTCTTGTTTTAACATAAAATAGGTACCACTCGCAATATAACTTTTTTTCTGACCTTGTTTCTTTTTACTCGACTTCTAGGGATTATAGCGTGATGTTAAACAGCCTATAACCTTCCTCAAGAATTACGCTATCAAATGCAAAAATAATGTTTCAAATCCGACTGGCAATTTCAGAGATTACCCCTACAAACAAACTTACAATCAAACAAATTTTCCTTTTTAACCCCCGACGCAAAAAGAGGGGTGTTATATGTTTGACGTGTATGTCTGTGTGTCTGTCTGTGGCATCATAGCTCCCGAACGGATGAAGCGATTTCAGTAAAAAAAAAATGTATTAAAGGTGACTTATGTGCGAGTGTTCTTAGACATGTTTGATGAAAATCGGTTGAGCCGTTTAAAAGTTGTGGGGGAGAAAGTGGGGAAGAGTAACCGAATGTCAACAAATAAACTCGACTGGGGTCTCAAATGAAAGGGCACTGAAAGAGAATATTGATGAATTAATCGAGTGTTCTTAGCTTCGTTTGATTCTACATTATAATAAATATGTACTTATAAAAAGTACAAAATAAAAAATTTAATAAAAAATTTAAAAAACCCCCGACACAAAATCTTAATTTCCCTTTAAAAAGTATAAAATAATAAAAAAAACTCAAAGTTCTCGCTGAGCGGTCCCCCAACGCGACGAGGTACGTCGCGTTGGGGGACCGCTCAGCGAGGGCAGACGTTGACGGTCGTATCCTCAATGAAATTTTTTGAAGTAATTTTATAAAACTGTTCTTTTCGTAATTTTGCTTAGTTAGGTAATAGACTATTTGTAATTAAATTGTTAGGTTTGGAGCGGTCCCCCAACGCGACGTATTTATTTTAAATTATTAATACTTACTACTCTCTTTTTACTTTGAGTCTTTTTTATTATTTTATACTTTTTAAAGGGTTAATTAGGTTTTTATGTCGGGGGTTTTTTAAATTTAATTTTTTATAGTAAATGTGGATGTAGATTATGTAATAGATATTATGAAGTAGTAAAGATAACAACAGTAGCTGCAACAAATTGTATCAATAATCCTTTGTTTACTTATATTGGAATATAAGTAAATCACGTTCAAGTACCTATAGTAGCACATGGGTACCTACTTCTGATAACGAAACCAATGGGGATCAAATTATGATATTCAATGAAGAGGATTGTTTTGAGATACGGAAAGCGGCACATATGATACTGATATCTAGGCTTAACGTCTTAAAAAGGCATTTATGTTATCTTTATCTTTTGTGAGTTATCATTTTAATGTTACAATTACTTACAACCAGGATGATTCCACAATTTCTACTACGCTAACATACATCTAATTAATCACTTCAGCCGAGAGACGTGCACTGCTGGACATATACTCCCCCAAGCATTTTGGGGGATTAGCCATAATCACCACGATTGGCAGGCGCGTTGGCGATCGCAGTGTGGTGGCATATTGCATAGAGAACGCTGCTGCCCATTCTCCAGTAAGTCCCTTAGTCACCTTTTACGATACCCACGGGAAGAAATGGGAAACAACACAATATCATGTTAGCGTATTAGAAATTGTGGAATCATCCTTACCTTGGTCACATGAGACTAGGGTGGCCATCCGTACTTTATAATAAATTATTTTACGTTATTTCACATACTTTATGAGTACTCTATTCTTTATGAGAACAATAAAGTACACGGAAATTCTTTATTTTGCAAGATTTGATTTATTTGGGATTTTGAAAAGTTTAGTCGTAAATACTTTTTCGTTAAACGAAATAAATCATAATAAAGACAAATAAATCATACTTTATTTTTATACTATGTACTTTTTTTCCTATTTTAACCAATGTACTTTAATTGCAAAAAAAAGGCGGCAACCCTCCATGAGACCTATCGCTTCAATGAGAGTTGTGTAACATTTCTATAATCACTATGGTTGTCAATCGCATAAGTTATTGCTTTTCAAATCGCTATTGAACCAAACAATTAGTCGCTAATTAGACAACCACAAGTAGCCTTGCACAATCAACCTATAATGTACCCACTGCTGGGACTCAAGCCACGTCCCGATGAGAGGGAAAGGGCCATAATCCACCATGAAGGCATTGTGGGAATAAGTAAATATGCCACATGTTTTGGAAATTTTCGTTCTTTGGCATGCCGGTTTCCTCATGATGTTCTCGTTCACTGATTTGAGAGCAGTGGTTATGAAATAATTTACGCAAAGTAAAGCAGTTGTCTAAGTTCCAACCCACGACCTACAACTCGTAAGTCGTGGCTTTTACCACTGGGCCACCACAGCTCAACAGCAAATAGCCTTGATACAGTTTATTTATATAGGTATGCTTTATTGTACACCAGAAAATACATAACAACAAGAACATTTAACACAAAAAACATACAATGGGCGGCTTCATCGCTTATTGCGATCTCTTCTAGGCAACCTTTGAATGGACAATAATTGGGTGGACATAAAAATGGGTTTTTTTTTTTTTTCAGGATGGGAAATCATCAAATGACTTCTCCACTAAAACCCACCCGTGTTCCATCAGTAGACCCCTACACTGCTGCTGACATCTCTATGAGGCGCGCGTGGAACACTGCGCGCCGTCGACCCGAGCTTGGTCCTTACCGGGCGGCGAGCTACCCATTGCTCGCCACCTGCAAGCTCGCGCCTACGGTGGCCGGGAGTCCGCAATCGACTCCCGACGCCCGGGGCGTCTCCTCCTGCGGCGGCTAGGGACGTGAGGGCGCAGAGACTGCCACTCCCTCACGCGCCCCGCCTCCTCCTTCGCGAGCATTACTGCTTCGCAGAAGGAGGTGACGGCTTCCCATTCCCTATCGCTCCGTACCATGGCTCGCACCAGGGCCGGACGCGAGAGGTCGCCGCCGCCGATCGCCTCCACGAGGACACGGCGGTGCCCCGCCCAGGCAGGGCACACCTCCACCGTATGCTCCACCGTGTCCTCCAAACGATCCTCGCAATGGAAACACCCGGACGTATCCTCCCGCTTTATCCTGAATAGGAACCCACCGAAGCACCCATGCCCGGTGAGAACCTGCGTCAGGCGGAAGGTGAGGACGCCGTGGCGCCTCTCTATCCACTCCTCAAAGAGGGGACTTACCGCCGCAATTGTGGCGTGCCCAAAAATGGGGTTATCACAGTTTATTTTATCAATTTTTATATATGTGCTCTACTTTTGGATTTTCAAATTGTGGACTGCAATATCATTTTCAACAGAGCAATCTAGGTATCGTAGTAGGTACGTAATTAACCTTACCTACCATACATTTATTGTACTTCTATAGATACATAGAGTAAATACTTCAAAAGTTAGTATAATATTTTGATAATTAGAATATTGAGGTGAACCACAACGAGAATATTTCAAAACATGTTAAGTCGGCTAATACTGCATTTTCACTTGCTTTACGATTGAAACAAGGAGAAGGTTAACAAAGGAAACCGATTGACAGCTAGTTACTGTAAAACTTAATTTTATGAAAACTTTTTTACTGTACTACCCGTCCCTAAATCACTCCAGCCGTTTCAGAGATAAGCCGGAACAAACAGACAGAGTTTTATTTTGTTACAAGTAGCTACTGTTTGAACTTTCATATGCATTTAGTTATAAGCTGTTATTTCGAGATTATAAATAAATACTTCAATTTATTTATGTGTCATCATCATCTTCATTTCAGCCGTAATACGTCCACTGCTGGACATGACCTCCCTCAATTTGGGGGGCTTTGCCATAATCGCCACGCTTGGCAGGGGGATTAGCGATAGCAGTATGGTGGTAAAATGCATAGAGAATGCCCATTCTCTAGTAAGTCCCGTAGTCGCCTCTTTCGTCACCCACGGGAAGAAATGGGGTGATGCTATTCTTTACGTCCGGCACCACACGGTACCGGCACCACACGGTATTTATGTGTATGAGTAAGTATATAAGGTGTATCTATTCATACACGAAATATTTTAAGAGGTACACCTGTAGGTGGTAAAGAAGCTATAGAAGCAAAAATAATTTTTTTATCTAAGCGCTTTTGAATTTTCGTAATTATTATAATTTTAAAACTGCTTGAGATGTTTTGCATAAAACCTTTACTCCAAATTCTATGAATGGCCCGCCTGACGCTGCGAGGGCGGCGACGGGATGGCACGAGCATGGCCGCGATGTCTCGGGCCGTAAAAAATAAGAAGGAGCCAGTATTTCTTATGTGCGATAATTAATTTATAAATATTAAATTTTGAAAAAAATACATTTACACAAACGTTGCCGTAGCTTCTTTACCACCTACAGGTGTACCTCTTAAAATATTTCGTGTATGAATAGATACACCTTATATACAGAGGGACATTTTAATCGTCTTATAACGGCAGCCTACTTAGAGTGAGTTGCACCAACTAATTTTAACCATAACCAATGCCTTGGTTCTGTCAAATCTCCGCCCCCGTGTCACAAATGTGACCAGTTGTAACAAGGACGGGCGTGAGGGTCAAAAAATCATGAAATTTGTGTGATGTAATTTACGGATATGACCCCCAGCCGGAGATTTGACAGAACCAAGGCAGGTTCTGTCAAATCTCCGCCCCCGTGTCACAAATGTGACCAGTTGTAACAAGGACGGGCGTGAGGGTCAAAAAATCATGAAATTTGTGTGATGTAATTTACGGATATGACCCCCAGCCGGAGATTTGACAGAACCAAGGCATTGGTTATGGTTAAAGTTAGTTGGTGCAACTCACTCTTAATGTATCCAATGACTACTACCATACTACTACACATCCATAAGAAAAAAAAAAATAACATTTGAATAACTAAAAAATAAAAATATTATTCATAATGATGACGCATGACGTAGTTTGCAATTGATATTTCATCTAATGGAAAATTGAATGATCTTGTCGACTCGTACGCCAGGTAGTTATGTTCTCTACCATCTGATACGTAAACATTTTTAACAGGATGTTTCATAATTCTAATGCACAATTTATTTTTCGTAGACCTATTATCTTAATTATATTAATGGTAACAATTTTTTAATCACACGGACACACAGAATAGCACCCATTTCATCCCGTGGGTGTCGTAGAAGGCGACTAAGTAGTTAGGGAGGTGGCGAGCAAAATTTAGATATGATCAGCACACAAGGCAGACGTTATTAATAGTGATCATTATACCCTAAGAAACATCAAGGACCTCGTCTGCCACCATAGTGACGCTGCGTTGTAAATTTACAGCGTTTCAAAAATGTTTAAAAAAAAGGTGTGCTATATTATGCGCACACGTCTGCCGCTGGGGCTGATGATCACAGTCATCCTGGAAACACAAAGAATCGAAAAGGCAGACATACAGGGCTCTGACTTTTGTATTATTCCATTTTTTAATTTATTTTTATGTTTAAAAAAAACTGTATATGAAGTGCACACTTGGCAGATTTGAATTGTTCGATTAAAAACAATGAGAAGAACCACGGAAAAATAGTCTGCCAATATGTTGCCTCTGCGTTGTCTATTGACAGTGCTCCAAAAATGTAAAAAAAAAGAAGGTATGCTATATTATGCGCACACGTCTGCCTCTTGGACAGATGTTTGAATTACTTATGAAAACCAAGAAAACCGATGAGGCAGACGTTCAGGCCTCTGATATTTCAAAGGCAGACCATTTGATTATCTTTTTTCAAACGAACGCTCGCGCCAAACCAAGCAGGTATAAAATATCCCCATACATCCTTTCGTGGTGTCTCTCTTTTCTTTGGGAATATGAGTGAGAACGGTATAACTCAGTTCCGACCTTTTCCGTATTGTAAAACTAAATGTATAGAGCGTATATCTATATACAGCTTATATCTATATCTATATACGTATTTTACACAAATAAAATGTGATTTAAAAAGTTAAAGACTGTTCCTATCCAGATCCTAATCCTATTCAGATTACATTCAAGCATGCAATTTAAAAAAAATACTTTCTAATTAGAGTTCCAAGCGCATTTCGTTTCTGCTTTGAGAAAAAATATGATTACATAGATTTCAGCTCCAGAAGTTTAATCGTTACCGTGAGTTTAGAGGATAATATTAAACAAAATTGTAAGAATAAAACTATAAACAATAACAATAATCCCATGCAATACTCGCTGTCCCTTGATTCCGTGAATTTCAAACAGTTATACAGCTGAAAATCAGTGAGCAAAGTGTCTGCCACATGTTTTTTCGAATCCACAGAGTCATAGTGAATCGAATGGGCGCAATGAGAACCGCGTGCAAATGACTTAGTAGAGCTTTTATTTTGACATTTTTACAACTCCGTCGCATGATAATGCAGAGTCCTGAATATCTGCCTCTTCGATTTTCTTCGTTTCCAAGATGATTGTGACCATGTACTCCAGAGGCATACATGTGCAAATGATTTAATACCCCGATTTTTTTAAGCAACTTCAATCCGCTGTAACGCGAAAACGCAGCGACATAGAACCTTAATTGATTAGACCAAATCGATTCGTAATGATTTAAACTGCAATCCACCTCAACGTCAAACGTGTGCAAATCATATACCGAAATGCTCGCCACCTCCCTAACTAAAGGGACTTACTAGAGAATGTGCAGCAGCGTTCTCTATGCATCTTACCACCATACTGCGATCCGGCTGCCAAGCGTGGCGATTATGGCAAACAAAGCAATGGATGTCATTCGGCTACAATGATGAGAACCAAGGCCCACCGGTCTGTTCTCTAAATACTCACTATTGAAATGATCTTGAAGTGAGGCATATCAGGTAGGACGGCTCACAAGTTTACTTCAACAGTGATATTAGTCCAGAATAGACCAGTTGGTGACGTCAGGCTATGGATGAAAGAACAAGACCTTACCACAAGCGCATACTGCAACAGTCCTCGCTACCACTTGCGTGACTTCACGATAGTTCTCCTTGATGTGATGCTGCGTGTATCTCGTGAAGATGTCGATGACCACGTAGAATTGTAGTGGGTATGTCAGGAATATTGATAACGCTATAGACACCTTCGCGAGTATTGCTGGCCTGGAAACAAAAGAACGAAGAAACTTACATAATTATAAATGGGTTTTTGTTACAAAAATGTACTATTTATGCAATAAAGTTGGAAATGACCACACCTAGCAAAGCGAGGATTTAATTTTGTTATTTTTTTAAGATATTATACCTTCCACAAATATGTTGCACATATTAAACTTAGTTTTTCTGATTTTCTGAAAATAGATTTTCGATTGACATGTGAAGGCCCAGTCATACTTAAAAATGTTCAAATTGAAATCGTAATCTCATATCACTGTCAAAAATTGGTAGAAATGCAGGTAAAATCAAGATAATTTTAACAGATTGAAACTAAGATAAGAATCAGAACATTGCTACTGTACTTGAAAATAGCGGAATGGCGTTTCTTCTTCTTAACATGTCGATAGCAATCTAAATATAGTCAGCCTAGAATTTGGCTACGAGCTTAGTACTTTCAGTAGCGTCCATCAGCTCCTGTAGCATGCAACAAGCAGGACACGCTGGACAAGATATCAAATGCCGTATTATTTGTGGACATTTACACTCCATGGCGGAGTCATCTGTGAATCTCCAGGTTTTCTCTATATCGTCCTACGTAAGTCCGGAGTTTAATTAATTATTCTATTTTATCCTATTTAGTGGCACATTTTAAGCCAAGAATAAGGAAAGAAGAAACGGTAAGCCTACGATTTTTTTAATTACAGATGAAAATGGCAGTGGCAGACATTTCTTTTTGTGGATGGGAAATGATCAAATGACGTGTCCCACTCTCTTTCGTATCAGACTTTTACTGACTAAAACCCACCCGTGTTCCTTTAATAGCCCATGTGCCAGGGCCACGGTGTCTCTTTCGAAGAAATCTCGCGGTCCTGGTAGGTGGCAGACATTGATCGTAGAACAGATGGCCGATGGGGCTGAAAGGTGTGGCGACGGCGTACCGCAAGACATAGAGTCTGAAAGCCTGGTGGACCGATGACATTGTGAAGACCAGGAATCCCATGAATGCGACAAAACCACAGAAACGGTCGAAGTAGCGGAGCTTGGGGGAGGCCTATGTCAAATGATGACGATGAGGTGAAAATGGTAAAAGTGACTTAAATTCTAGATGTATGAAAATTACCGTCCTGTGTTACCGATATTAATATTTCGGCAAAATAATCTAAGTAGGTAAGCAATTAACCAATGGCAATTGCACATTAAAATTCACATAAAAACCATTTGAAAGTGGATTAAAACCATAAACCTGCTGTTTATCAATGACGTTCGTGTTTCTCGCGTCATTTAGTCAAGGACACCGAGAATTCAAGATTACGGTGTATTGAGCGCCAATTACCGGTAAACTGTTATTTACTACTTAACCTCAAACAAGGAGAATTAGAAGATGAGTCAAGATTACATAATTATGTTAGTAAGTATGAATGCAGCGAGCTCGGAATTTGTGATAAAAAAGCCAACTTTTTTTACTACTATGCTTTATTCCATTTAAACATTCTTATAAATTATATTTTTAAATATTAGTTATAAACAAAAAACATTTAAAAATATAAAAAATAGTAGCCCACCGGTATCGGGAACAGGGTCCAAGCTACCGGCGGTCAGGGCTCCAGAGAGAGGAACCTCCTGACAATGCGAGCCGTGTCCAGAAGTACCGCTTTCTGAATCAAGCCCTTGACCCAGCTGCCCAACGAGAGCCTCTTCAGATGTTGGTCGAGACTCTTGGATATCAAGCCATTGGCTATGACAACTATCGGCACAATGATCGCTGATTCCATATCCCACATGTCGACAACCTCGCGAGCCAAGTCAAGATACTTGATTTGTTTATCTTTTTCGGCTTTCACGAGGTTCTCGTCATGCGGGACTGTAATGTCAACAATCATTGTGCGCCGCACTGATCGATCCACCACCACTATATCAGGCTTATTTGCAACAATAGTCCTGTCAGTGATGATGGATCGATCCCAGTACAGTGTGATATGTCTATTTTCGAGAACTGGGTCGGGCACATGACTACTATGTATTATTACGACTATCTGAATATAATTTAAAATGATTTGCTATAAGTGATCTGTAGGGGTCGTCACGAAGCAATAACAGCCGAACAGGTCGATCGATCACGTTAATCTATGCCTGCCAAGGCCAGTACGTGGATCGGTGTCCCGGCTGTGCCTCGGAAAACTTGGTCCCGGCGCTGTCATTCGTAGATCTTAGAGAGTCGTTTCGGGTCGTCAGAAAATAGAAATTCTGACAACTAGTTTCAACATGGGATGTCGTTTACTGGCTATGGGGGTAAGAAAGGCAGTAGCACCGTGAGAAATATTGGTATTCAGCGAATTACGATTTGACTGGAAGCCGACCCCAGCATAGTTAAGCAGATGCAGATATGGCCATTAATTGTTGTTGACTAAATTAAATTTGGCCATAATACAGGATAAGTTTTTATCCAGTGCGCAAATTTTAACAAATTAAACTTAAACGAGTTATAATAACCATGCAATTTTTATTTTGATACTAGCTGACCCAGCGAACTTCGTACCGCCTCAGAATCAATAAATGTTGTGTTAACTTATCAGATCCCTCCAACACAAAGCAAAGAGCACCAAGTACCATATACCCATGTTAGACCAAGTAATGACAAACTGGTTCTTTGAAGGCATAAAGCGTTTTCTAGCTACCACACACCCATGATAGGTGAGCTCCTACCAAATTATGCCAACCTAGTACTTCCAAGGCATAAAGCGTTTTCTAGCTACCACACACCCATGTTAGGTGAGCTCCTACCAAGTTATGCCAACCTGGTACTTCGAAGACATAAAGCGTTATCTAGCTACCACATACCCATGTTAGTTGAGCTCCTACCTAGTTATGCCAACCTGGTACTTCGAAGACATAAAGCGTTTTCTAGCTATCAAACACTCCCATGTTAGGTGACTTTGTATTAAGTGTTCTTAATTAAATTTTCTAATTTTCCGCGCAATTTTTAAATTTTTTTCTTTCATAAGAACCTTCTCCTGACAATAACAAACAACAAAAAAAAAAATAAGTGAAATCGGTCCAGCCGTTCACGCGTGATGGCGTAACCAAGGGAAATAGGGATTCATTTTTATATATATTATATAGACTAGCTTTTGCCAGCGGCTTCGCCCGCGTGGAGGTCGGAAATTATCCCACGGGAACATACTACCGAGATAAAAAGTAGCCTATGTCCTTTCTCAGGCTCTAAAATATCTGTGTACCAAATTTCATTTAAATCGGTTCAGTAGTTTTAGCAGGAAAGCGAAACAGTTACTTTTGCATTTATAATATTAGTGTGGATATCTTAGAACAAAAAAATTAAGTTATCGTTAACGAAAGATGTTTATTTTGAAACTGGTTTTTATGGTAACTGGCGCCGGCGCGGCGGCGAAGGTCAACGACCGACCAGCTGTTCGATCGGTCAAAATTCTAAGAACTTCGAAGTACCTACGTCGGCGCGCGGTTACTGAGCTATTACTATTGTCTATATTATATTACGAAATATGTAGGGTGTCCACAGTTTACTGATTTAGGTTGGATAAAAATTTAAAAAAAAATATTGAAAAAATAATTGAAATGTGTTCTATTACTGATAAAGATACAAAAAAAAAAAAAAATGCGCACTGGTTAAAAAAAATCCTGTATAAAGGGTGCTATGATGTTGGATGTAACCTAAATGTATGAGGCACATTCTTATCTTTTCACTAATGTATGATCGCGAAATGAGATAAGTAACCCGGGTCGTCGGATATAGTTGAAAATGTGTAAGAAACTGATGGATTTTTTCGAATGAAATTCAATTTAATTAATAGAAAACAAACAGGTTATCATCATTTCAGCCGAAAGACGTCCACTGCTGGACATAGGCCTCCCCAAATTTGGGGAGTTTGCCATAAGCTCCACGCTTGGCATGAGGTTGGCGGTCGCAGTATGGTGGTAAAATGCATAGAGAACGCTGCTGCCCATTCTCTACTAAATCCCTTAGTCGCCTCTTACGACACCCATGGGAAGAAATGGGACGGTGCTATTCTTCACGTCCAGCACCAAACGGGAATAACAATAATTAATTTATCAAATTAAATTTCGTTCTGAAACATCCATCCCGCGTGAATAAAACAAATGTCGTTTCAATTTTGTTCAAAACTTTAAATGACACTGACGTGTACAATAAGGCAGCCAAACGCCTGTAGTGTTTTTTGGTCCATATTGATACCCAACACGAGGATAAAGTATTGCCAGCTAATTCAATTTGACCCTATATCTATATATCTTTTAAGGTTGACTTACTATAACTCAAAAGGAGCGAGCAGCAAAGAAAAATGGACGAAAACTAGCAGGCTAATCGATGCGACGGGAAGGGTCAGGGGAGCAAAAATTTGACGCGGACGAAGTCGCGGGCAGAAGCTAGTACTAATATAATATTATAAAGCTGAAGAGTTTGTTTGTTTGATTGAACGCGCTAATCTCAGGCACTACTGGGCCGAATTGAAAAATTATTTTTGTGTTGGGTAGCCTATTTATCGAGGAAGGCTATAGGCTATATAACATCAGGCTACAACTAAGAGGAGCGGAGCAGTAATGAAAAATGTTGCAAAAACGGGGAAAATCGTTCGGGTAGGCGATTCGACGCGACGGGAAGGGTCGGGGGAACAAGAAATTTAACGCGGACGAAGTCGCGGGCAGAAGCTAGTATCTGATAATCCCGGATACTTATCTCTTTTGATAACTGTACATACAAACTGAAAAAGTTGTCAATAATTTTCTGTCACAATCCGATTGGTAAGCCTAAAGTAATAAAGTTAACAGTGTAGCGCTGAAACAATAGCATAACAAGCAAATGATTTTAATCTTGACTTCGCACTCTCAGTATACGTCAAATAATCTTCACGTCAAATCTACGACGCCTCGGTGCGCACTAAGTATGATCTGCGGTTTTATATACCTAAGTAAATAATTGACAATCTAATTAGAATGTCAATGTAGGTAATTACCTAGTCGTGACTGACAAAGAGGCGAATGCACATGACATCTCTACGAGCGACTAACATTAAATCATGTGTTATTTGAACTACTATATAAAACGTATCATTTACATTGTTATCTTATACTTGAGAAGCAAATAGCTGGAATAAACGGGCACTGCAGTAAAAGTGTTACCCTCTGGTCCGGGGTCTTTATCGTTTTTTACTAAGTATTGGGCCAAATCTCTACGACATTCCTTCAGCAGTTTTATAAAGTTGTAAAATCTTGTTTTATATCTTTACTTATTACTTATATACTTACATACTTATAATATTATAAAGCTGAAGATTTGTTTGTTTGTTTGGTTGAACGCGGTAAACTCAGGAACTACTGATCCGAATTGAAAAAATATTTTTGTGTTTGGTAGCATATTAATTGAGAAAGGTTATAAGTTATATGGCATCACGCTACGATCAAAAAAAGTGGAGCAGTAACGGCAAAATGAACGAAACCTGGCAGGCAATTCTATGCGACGGGAAGGGAGGGTTAAGGGAGCAAAAATTTGACGCGGACGAAGTCGCCGGCAGAAGCTAGTATTTTCATAAAATGTATAACTACCGGTTGGCCAACATAAATGAAAGGTCTCCTTCATATTTAGTAAATATGCAAAAAAAAATTATAAGAACACTCGGAGTGGTTTATTGCCATAGTACTTGTTCAAGATGAAGGAATGGTCGTAGGGATTTGGCACAATAGTTATATTTAAAATTATAAGGAGGACTTCCCCGACCACGGTATTTTTTTTTTCTAGGCCCAATAAGGCTGAATTCCTTTATTGGATTTTATAGATGTATTGCTCCTCCACCACATGTTACCTCTTCATAACTGAATTATTGACTGGTCTCGACTACTGGAATTAATTGGAACTAGCGAAATGTTCTGCTCTGGCTGCAATATACTTTTGCGTCATCTATCTATCTATACTAATAATATTATAAAACTGAAGAGTTTGTTTGTTTGTTTGTTTGTTTGATTGAACGCGCTAATCTCAGGAACTACTGGTCCGAATCGAAAAATTCTTTTTGTGTTGAGTAGCCTATTTATCGTGGGAGGTTATAGGCTATATAACATCACGCTACAACTAAGAGGAGCGGAGCAGTAATGAAAAATGTTGCAAAAACGGGGAAAATTTATTCCTTTTGAGAGTTTCCGTTGCGTGCGCTGCGTAAACGGTTAAAGTAACGCAAAAATAATGTATGACGGAATTGTTCTTTTTAAAAAGTTCTAAAAAAAAGTCCGCGAGAGCATATGTCTATCTCTTAAGGTTGACTCACTATAACTCAAAAGGAGCGAGCAGCAACGAAAAATGGACGAAAACTAGCAGGCAAATCGATGCGACGGGAAGGGTCAGGGGAGCAAAAATTTGACGCGGACAAAGTCGCGGGCAGAAGCTAGTAAAGAATAAAAATATTTACAACCAAAAGAAAAACATATCCGAATTAAAACAAACCATTCATCAGTAGGTAGGTTAAGCGTAATGGATCCTCTCAACACGTCACCATATCTTAGATATCCAAACATTCCCAGGGTGCCGTAGAGGAAGACGATGGCTGACATGGCCACCACCAGCACACTCGGACAGCCCAAGAAGTTCTGCGGTTTCTTCATTGTGTTTTCTATTGGCATCACCACTCCAACACCTTCCATTGCGAAGATTACTGTCCTGAAAGATTAGTAAGTTGTTACTTAAGGTAGGTACATATTTCTGTTTCTTTAATAGTAATATCCAAAATGATAAAGGCAGACCCCAGTTCTACAGAACTATGCCAGCTACCATAAAATAAATTAAAATATAGGTATGCATCTCGATCGTGTCAATAATGCACTTTTGTATAGAAAAGCAGACATTTGATTTGTTATTTTTAAGAGTTCATCACTTGTTTATTTACATTTGTGTATTACATATCTTGTATTGTGGATGTGTTCCTTTTATCAATAAATGAATTTTTAGTTTTTCTCTTTGATATATCTCGAGATCCTGAGGAAGGCGTACGAGAGACCCCCGAAAACGGTCGCCAGTAGGATAAAGTGTCGTAACGACAAGGTTGCCTCCTTGTCGCAATGTCCTAGCTTATGAGGAGTAGAGAGCTATAACTACGGATATCAGGGCAATCCCGGAAGTGCGGTCATACAACGTTCTTTCGAGCATTTTACTGGATTACTTCCTTCCTCTGAGCCTGTTTGCTCTTGCAAATCTCAACTCAAGCCGGTCAATAAAGGCAAGAAAGAGATGGAAGCTCTGTTTCCTATCAGTGTTTACTCCAGCCAGGCAATAAAAGTAAGCCACAGGTGAGGAACAAACTTTCGTGGGATCGCAACGGCCCAGGAGCTCGCCCGCAAGCCCGAAAGTTTTACAACCATCCCAAGGGGTATCGTATTACCCAGTAACTGGTTTGTGGAGGTCTGTTAGGCTGTCGATCCGAATTACTGGTATTCCGCTTAATCCAGTTAGACTGCTACTACTACAAGCAAACATTGGGAAAAGACTAAGTAGATGATATTACTTACGATAGAAAAGCCGGATATCGCGCAGGGTTTCCAGCAGCATGTTTGCCTTCAAAGGATATATCGCCTCCAAATATATAGTACAAGCAAACGAGGTAAACAGTGAATAACAAAACGTTGGCGGTGACGGAGAATATTGCCAGAAACTTCAGATATCTTATTTGACATAGCAGTATGATGGGCACCAGAATGATCAGACAGTAGTATTCTACTGGAAGAATCGTAGAAGGTACAAAACGATCAACCAACTGAAAACAAAAAAGATCCATATGACAATATGTTCTTAATAGTCAGAATCTCATTAAAGTACTCATACGTCACCTACTCTTGTTTTACGCATACAATATTTAAATGAAAAATAAAAAAATCACGCCTGCGTGATCTCCAAAGGGTGAGGCAGAGGTGTATCCAGCACACAGTTATGTTATATAGGCCCACAAAATGTAGGTGTACTATAGGTAGTACACCTACATTTTGTGGGCCTATATAACAGAGAGCAAGCATATCAACCGTGGAGTTTCACGCCGGCTCTTCTCCTTGACCCCCTTAGCCGAGGTTCGTAGCCCAGGGGTCGCAGCAGTTCCCTGCCAGGGTATTGTTCGAAAGAGTTACCGTTACCCTGGCATAGACAACTGAAGGAACACGGGTGGGTTAGTCAGTAAAAGTCTGACACGCCATTCCGCTCCACCCAGAGCGGGAGACGTCATTTGATGATATTCCCACACACACACACAAAAAAAACTGGTCGCAGTAGGGTGTGCCCTTAGTAATACAAGTGATTTGCCCCTGGCTGGAGGCTTTAGTTACGATCTCTCAAGGTGAACTAAGAGATGCCAATCACAAAAAAAAAACGTTTCTTCTCCAAAGTAAACAACCAATTGGTACCATGCTCCTACCTTCTAACATTCCATAAGACGTGCCCATGTAGGTTTGTGTGAAATAAAATATTTTCATTGATTGATTGAACCAGACACAAATCCAGACTCTGGATTGCTATTGCGAAAATCCCTGATAGAAAAACTCAATTACGGTTTGCTCAGGAATCGAATCCACGACCTCATGCTCATCAGTAGCGCACGCGACCACTAGGCCAACGAGGCAGTAAAATAATTAACTTTTATCTTAAACATCTTTTAATGTATGTCAAGATTCAAAGCCAAAAACCTAATTTTCTTAATCCACCTGTGTTTAATCTAGGTTATCTATTTTTATAGTTTATATACATGACTCAAATGTGAAAAACGTATGTGACAATTCTATTTCCCCAAAGGAGTTAGACAGAAATCACAGAGATTCAGATTATGATACTTATATGAATACTAGCTTCTGCCTGCGACTTCTTTCACCTGAAATGTTTTGTTCCCTCGACCGTCGAATCGGGTCGCTTGCCCACGCTTTTTATTCGTTTTCGCTTAACATTCTTATTGTCTTTGCCTTTTGCTCGGTTCCTAAGGGACCCAGTATGATTTTAAGTAGCTTATAGCCTTCCTCGACAGCTGGGCTATTAAGTGGAAAAAGAATTTTGAAATCTGACTGATAGTTCTAGAGAAGTACGCTCAAACATACAAACAAACTTCAGCTTTATAATGTTAATTGTATTAGTATAGAGATTTCTAAAACTTCCTTCAAAGACATTATATTTTACACTTGTTTGAAATAATATTGAAAACTGTTTGACATTAAATTTAAAATTGTTTTGGCATTATATTCGAAACTGTTTTAGCACTACGAATATTTGAATTTCACTAGGAGGATAATTAATAGTTCATAGTTCTCTGTATGTTTATTTTTTTATGTTTATGTTAATTGCATGTGTATATATTCAACACAATGTAAATTGTTTATGAATAAATGAAATGAAAAATTTATTATATCTGGCATTGCCTCGGACGCAGCAGGGGCATCATCAAGGGAATCGATTTGCCTAGATTTCTCTTACCTGATGTTTTTACTTCCATCTACTATAAATCACTATATTATTCGCGTTTCATTCACATAATTACTTGTGTAGTGTGACTTGATTGGCATTTACTACCTGGTTCATGTTATCAAGAAGGCAGATCCAGTTAACAATGTTGTAATTCGATTTTATAGCAGTACTCAAACGCAGCTTATGATTTGCCTAATCTGTTTGCTCGGCTTTTTCAGTAAAATTCATTCTCATCCAACGTAACTAGATAAGTAAGAATTGTATTATTTGATCATTTCAGTTTATAAAACAAAATATCATACATGAAAAAAAAAAAAAACTTATAAAGTGAAAAAAATACTTTCAAACACAAAAGTTTCACACTAAAGTTTTTCACTGTGTAGTATATTTTTTTGGACGTCGCGTTGGTTGTTTTTTTTTTAATCTTTTATGTTTACTTTAAGTCGTGGTACCTATGCACAAACCCCACACAAATTCGTATACCTTCACTTGGTAAGTAAAAATCAGTGACAAGAAATTATTCGAACCGCCTCCTTTTTTAAGTTGGTTAGAAATGAATTGGATTAGACATTAAATTTTTTTGACTGACTCGTTGGTCTAATGGTCGCAAGCGCTAGTGCTTAGCATGAGCTCCTGGGTTCAATTCCCAGTCGGGCAAAGAGTTCTCGGGTTTTTCTAAGATGGTTTTTAATGGCGGTTCGCGTCAGAAGTTCTGCGCTCAACGCATTTACGGCGCACAGTGTTTTATGAAGACGATTTTTCGGACATTGCTTTTTTATATTAAAAACTGGTAGTTTAAGTAATTTAAATGCAATATTTCGTATCCCCGTTTCAGTAGTATGTTTAGTTTTTGAGATATAATTTTTTGAAAATCGTCTTTTTTTCAACCAACTATTTAGAAAAAAAATCATATCTCTGAAACTAAATATGATACGCAATCGTGACCTTAGAATCATCGACGGCGTTTTTTATACTGCATATTTTAGAGTACAAATAAATCTCGGACCTTCGTTAGATTCAGACTTATACGAGGTTTTTAGTTTTTCGTTTTAATTTTTTTTCTCGGTAATTCCGTCGTATTTGGAAAAGTTATTTATACTAAAATTATGCGCTTTATCTTCCCTACATACCATAAAAATAACACATCCTAATTGCGTGAAATCTAGAAGTTATTCCAAATTAACTGTTTTTGCTAGGGTTGTCACTTTCGAATCTGAATTTTGATGACTCAATTTTTATTTAATGGGACGTATTGGTTATTAAAATTTCGACTATTAAACCTAGGAACTTTGTTATATCCAGACTTATAAAAGGTTTTTAGTTTTTATTAATTTTGTTCTCGATAATTCCGTATTATTGGGATAAGTTATTTATACTGAAACTAGCACTTTGCCAGCAACTTCATTCGCACTTGTTTTTATAAAAACTTTAACACCCTTTAAAACTGTATTTTGACGGTAGTTTTGAAAAACGAATAACGGGCCGATTCTGTTGTCACAAAATTCTCTAAACTAAACTAAAAATCACTTAAATTTGGTTTATCCCTGTCAACCGACGATTTCCTATTCTGAAATAAACTAAAGTCAACTTAAGTATATTCTAGTTTGACAGCACTAAGATTGCACTGAATTATTAGTTTAGTGAAAATGTTAATTTTGCTATTCTGAGTAAATAACTTTTCCAAATACGATGGAATTACCGAGAAAAAAAATAAAAACGAAAAACAAAAAACCTCGTATAAGTCTGAATCTAATGAAGTTCTGAGATTTATTTTTACTATAAAATATGCAAGATAAAAAACGCCGTCGATGTTTCTAAGGTCACAATTGCGTATCATATTTAGTTTCAGAGATATGATTTTTTTTCTAAATACCCGGTTGAAAAAAAGACGATTTTCAAAAAATTCTATCTCAAAAACTAAACATACTAGTGAAATGGGGATACGAAATATTGCATTTAAATAACTTAAACTATCAGTTTTTTATATAAAAAAGCAATGTCCGAAAAATGGTCTTCATAAAACACTGTGCGGCGTCAGCAATTATGTTACTAAAGCCGTCTCAAGACGCTGCCAACGCGGCCATTCCGTGCTCTATATAACTTACCTGTTTTATTGAATCCGATATTAAAACTGTATATATGCAGCATACTCCCGCATAAGTGCATAGTAGAGCGAATTCAGCAAATATACTGAAAATTAAAGAAAAATATAAAAAAAATAACTCACTGTGTTTATAACATAACAACGAATGGGTAATGTCAGGAAAATCACTAGAGGGACAAGAGTATAATCCCTACTTGAGGTGGCTTAGTACTCAAGAATAAATTATATATGGCAATGGTTGTAATCCATAAGATTAACAATAACAGTATGAAAACTATACTATAGATAAGGAATAACACTTTGTATGATCATTCCATCTACGTCAAATCGTGATTATGCATAATTGTCGAATTTTGATTATCTGTATGAGTACATTGGTAGTGTTAATTGGCTAAAAGCATCTACTGGTGCCAGAATGACATTGATAGGGTCGTTGTAGGTAAACATTTGACAAATTGAAAATTTTACAAACTGAAAAATCACTTTAATTTCGGAGGTCGATGTCTTTGGTTTTTGTATTTTTAACCTCCGACACAAAAAGAGCGATATCATAAGTTTGACTGCTATGTGGGTCTGTCTGTGGCACCGTAGCTCTTAAACGGCTGGACCGACATGGGTGCGATATTTTGTTTAAAATTAGGCTTTTTACAAGCTTTTGTTTTGGTTAAAATTAAAAAAAAAAACACTGAAGTTTAAAAAAAGAATGTTACTTTTTCCTATCAATACGGTTTATTCGCTGTATTTAAGCACGTTCGTCACTGTTGTATGGATCACTATGAAAGCTTATTGTAAAAAAAAACCATGTCGTGTATAAAGAGCCTAAGGGCTATGAGAAATTGGAACCTTTATAATTTAATTTTCTATGCGCCTTTTTACTGTCTGAAAAACTAACTAGAGTACAAATAATTACTTTAAGAGTTATTGTGTCATACTCATAATTTTACGAATTAATGTAAATAGAGCTAACGACAAAGTCTGTATTTCTCGAAACGTACGTAAGCAAAGATATATGTTGAGGTTATAATATGAATAATTACCTTGCAAAAGGAGCAAATTTCCTCATGGCTTTGGGTCCATTCATAAAAGCCGATTTGCACGTCTCGGCATATCCTAAAGACGGTTTTTTTTCTATTACACAACATTCTTGAGATGTCCGAACCTGTAACATAATAGATAAGAACATTAAATATAAGATGCGAGTTCCAGACGTAAGCAGAAAGAACAAAATATTTGAGAAACCCCTTGTTTTCACACGTTACGTCAATCACCGGAATTTTTCATATGAAACGTGGAAAATAACTGCTTGGTTAATATTTACCAGATTACAGCAATCAACGAATACAGTACCTATGCCTACAGATTTTCTAAACCTACAAAGATAAAAATCGTTGGTTGTCAAGTGGACATTTTGATGTAAGTCAAAGTCAAAACATTTATTTCAGACAGGCATATAAAAATCAACTGTCATCATCATCATCATCACCATTTCAGCCTAAAGACGTCCACTGCTGGACATAGGCCTCTCCCAAGCTCCGCCAGTTCGACTGGTTTTGTGGTTCCTGCATTCAGTGGATTCCTGCGGCCTTCACAAGGTCATCGGTCCACCTTGTTGAAGGCCTTCAAACTCTGCGTCAGTCGGTACGCGGTCGCCACTCCAGAATCTTTCGGCCTCATTGGCCATCTGTTCGGCTACCAATGTGCCCTGCCCACTGCCACTTAAGTTTGGCAACTCTTCGGGCTTTGTCGGTTACCTTGGTTTGCCTGCGGATCTCTTAATTTCTGATTCGATCACGTAAGGAAACTCTAAGCATAGCTCTCTTCATTGCCCTTTAACTTTCAGCACTTTTGAACGTAAAGAATTATGAAACAATAGAATTGATTCTAGTTGCATCTTCCAAAAGTTAGTTTAGTATGGACAAAAATGGAAAAGAAACTACAAATTACTTTTTAAAATGTCTTACAATTTTTGTATACAATAATAGTATAATAATGTGTGAAGACGAAACACCTATAAGAAAATTACTATACCAAAACACAATAGGTTAATTAACAGAATATAAAAAAAAAACAATGACTGTTAAATTAATTATGTGATAGATACATGGTGCTCACACAAATATTGTAACAGCAGAAGATGTTCCTAAAAATTGTACAAATAATAATTTTGTGTGTGACCTAAATTATGTACATCGCGGAAAATAAAATCAGTGTCATGAAAACTATACACTATTTAAAGACTCCATTAAACTAAAAACAATAGTTTAAAAAAACGAAAAAGCACGCTTCCATAGAAAACCACACTAAAAAGTAGAAAATAATGGAAAAAAGAGTGAGGTGCCTGATATCAATAAAAAATACCTTAAAAAATTCGAAACACCCTAAAAAAGGCAATAAAATAATAGTTAAAAAAAGAAACTAAAAAACACGCTTCCAAAGTAGAAAATAATGGAAAAAAAAACATACGCTGCATATAAAGTGCTTATATGCAGCGTATGTATGTCAGCGTAGTTTTAGAAGACAGTTTCTTTGCTTTTCTGGTAACCCTGGCAAGGATAATGGCACAGATTTATGAAATTATTGCATTGTCATCGGTCTTTGATAGGTGTGCAAAGTTTGAATGAACTCTGGTCGTTTAAAGTGGTTCAAAATCGCGCTATAAGGAGTCGGTTACAAACAAACATACAAACATACAAGTGAAGCTAATATAAAGCGTGTAAAAAGGTATATATTAAACATATTGTTTCCTCATTTAACTAACTGATCTCTAAGCGTTATAATTAACTCAGTAATGACTATTCATTAGTGAGTTAATTATAACGCTAAGAGATCACGATGAAATAAAAGGTTACGATCGTCTACTCTTAAGGTTTTTTGAGATTAATGATATACTGTTATTTATTGTTGTTTTAGAAGGCTTTAGAACAATAGCAAGATTACCGTTTATTATCTACTGTTGACAGTTTATTGGACTAGGGATTTATGTAGGTGAGTTACATTTATGTACCAGGAAGTGGAAAAATAACATTCTACCAAATGTATCTCACGAACAATTGACAACAAAAGGTTTTAGGGGTTCCTGTAAAGTCCCGGTCTAGGCTAACCTACGTCATCATCATCAGTCTTTAATATTCCCACTGCTGGGACACAGGCCCCCTCTCGGTGTTAGGGAGTGGGCGATAATCCACCACGTAGGCCCAGTGCGGGTTGGTAGATGTCACATGTTTTCGAATTTTTGGTTCTAAGACATGCCACGGTTTGCTCACGACGTTTTCCTTCACCGTTTTGAGAGCAGTGGCGATGAAATAATTTGCACAAAGTAATGCGCCTGCTTGGGTTTGAACTCACGACCTACTACTCGTAAGTTGCGGCCTGTACCACTGGGCCAACACTGCTCGCACTAACCTAAATACACCTGCTATAGATAATAGGGACTCGTTACAACAAAACAATTCATTTACTAAAATGGAACCTCCTGTGCAATCGTTACTGTATGACGTAACATACATTAATATTAACTACTATGACACAAAAAATCGTATAAAATGTGTAAATACTTTATAACTTTGTGATATCAAAATCTTAACCTTCTTTTTCTAATTGGTTGAAAAATCACTCTGTGTAGAACCTTCACTGCAGCCTTTCAGGTCAATAAAACCACACAACTGTTAATTGGTCAAGAGCTAGATCCATAATAATATTATGAATGGAAAATAATTGTTTGTTTGTCTGTTACGTAAACGTTTTCGCGCCTAAACCACAGAAGTGCCATAATGGTGCATAATGGCCATTCGGCCTCATTAGATGGCTGAAAGTTATCCACAGTGCAATGGAGAGGGCTATGGTCGGAGTTTCCCTACGTGGTAGGGGCATGCCCTTTACAGTTTAGGTTTCAGCATACTAACCCCCAGGCTATTATAAAAGCATTTAAAGATCTTAAAATTAAATTAACAGAAGATCTTTGGGGAATGTCTGTTAAATTTTGTAGTTCTATTATTGAAATCATTGCACCCTATTTAGCTTTCATATTTAACACCAGTGGGTCCAGTGGGTGGTGGGTGGTGGTGGTGGTGGGTGGGGGTCTACACTGGTGTTAAATATGAAAGCTAAATAGGGTGCAATGATTTCAATAATAGAACTACAAAATTTAACAGACATTCCCCAAAGATCTTCTGTTAATTTAATTTTAAGATCTTTAAATGCTTTTATAATAGCCTGGGGGTTAGTATGCTGAAACCTAAACTGTAAAGGGCATGCCCCTACCACGTAGGGAAACTCCGACCATAGCCCTCTGCATTGCACTGTGGATAACTTTAACAGGAACTACTTTACTGTGTTTCATTAGATCCGGAAAGACTCCTTAGTCTTTCCGGATCTAATGAAACACAGTAAAGTAGTTCCTTTGTTTAAATCTGGTGATAGTAAAGAGCCCAACAATTATAGGCCCGCGTCAGTTCTGCCAGTTCTCAGTAAGGTGTTTGAAAAGTTGATGCTCAATCAAATGTTACGTCACTTTAATAAAAATTCCATCTTTCATGAACACCAGTACGGTTTCACCAAAGGGCGTTGTACCACCGACACTGGTGTCACCCTAATAAAGAACATTATTAACGCCTGGGAAGAAGCACAAGAAGCCATTGGAATCTTTTGTGACCTCTCTAAGGCGTTCGATTGCGTAAACCATGAGACACTGCTACTGAAACTAGAGCACTATGGGATTAGAAATACAGCTCTTGACTTAATAAGATCATACCTGAAAGATAGAACGATCAAAGTCCAAGTAAACGGCGTAAACTCATTAGGGTCAGAAATGGCAATGGGCGTTCCTCAAGACTCGATATTGGGTCCATTCCTCTTTTTGGTTTACATTAATGATCTACCCCATTTACTTCCAAACCAACTGAAGATAGTGTTATTTGCAGATGACACATCATTGATATTTAAAATCTACAGACGGTCACAAACTCTTGACGACGTAAATCAAATCAAATCAAATCAATTTATTTCGGGCTACAAAGACCCATAACATAAATACCTTACAGACTAACATACATACAAATAAAAAACAATGTAAAAACTATTGTACACGAAGTGACGGCGAATAACTCCATTCTTCAGGTCCAAGACTGGTTTACAGTAAATAATTTGGTACTTAATGAAAATAAAACCAAATGTATTCGATTTCAGTTACCTAATGTCAGAAGTAGTGAATGTGACATCTTAATGAATGGGGATAAACTGGAATTTATTAATCAAACGGTTTTCCTAGGAATCACGCTAGACGAGAAATTACAATGGGGACCTCATATAACGTGGGCGGCTAAGCTCGGCTGCTTATGCTGTTAGAAAGATAAGACAGTTAACAGATGTAGAAACCGCGCGTTTGGTCTATTTTAGCTACTTCCACAGCATTATGTCGTATGGCATTTTACTGTGGGGTAGGGCTGCTGATATTGAATCCATTTTTATTTTGCAAAAGAGAGCTGTCAGAGCGTTTATAATCTATGTCACCGCGAATCTCTCAGACAACTGTTTAAAAGGATTAATATTATGACGGTACCTTGCCAATTATGAAAATATTATGTATGTAAGAAAAAATCTACATTTTTTAAAGAAAATAAGCGATATACATAATTATAATACTAGAAATAAAGACAAGATAGATCAACCTTTTTTTAGATTAGCAAAAGTACATACATCTTTTATGGGGTACTGTGTTAAATGCTACAACAAAATTCCTTCTGATATATTGCAATTAAATGAAAGGAGGTTTATTGTAAACGAGCTTATTACAAATTAGAGGATTACATCCAAGATAAGAATGCTTGGAAACATGCTGGTCTTGCTCCATAGGACAGTCTTAGAGTTTATCAAACTTGTTGGTAACTTAATTGTATTAGATTTATTTTTCCCCTATGACACTGATTTACATTCTATGATTACTATAACTCATACACTGGTTTGAAACTTGTAAAATATTAGGAAATTTGTATTCTTGTCTTTGCAATGTTTGTAAGTATGTGGGCACCATGTATCTATCATAAAATTAATTTATAAGTCTTTGTTTATTTTTAAATTTTTTACCTGTTGTGGTATGGTAATTTTATTTTAGGTGCATCGTCTTCAAATATAATTATATAAATATTGTATACAAATATTGAAAACATTTTAAAAGAGTAACGGTGGAGGTTCTTGCCCATTCTTCTTCATACGAATCTACCTTTTGGAAGGGGCAACTAGAATCAATTCTATTTTCACTGTTTTTACTGTTGACGTTCAAAAGTGCCATTTTTGGGCCTATTTGAAATAAATGCTTTGACTTTGATCGAATCAGAAATGAAGGGATCCGTAGGAGAACCAAAGTAACCGATAAAGCCCGAAAAATTGTCTATAGTGGACGTCGTGAACGACCGTTATGACAGATAGGTAGCCTGGGACCTCGAGAAGGATATAGGTTACTTTGTGTGCTAGATACTTCTATGGAAAAACATGAAATAAAAAATACACGCAGAGAAAGCCGTGGGCAATAATGTAGTCAACTATGACTATTCCAACTCATTACTATCGCACGTCAGGACAAAGGCTACTTCTTAGTCAAAGAAGACATGAGCACGTTTGTTCTAAACGGGTTGGTAATTTCAGAAAAGACTACTGTTAGTAACATAAGGTGATGTACTCACTAATATATGAATGCAGTGCCCACATATTATGCCGACGAGCAACGTGCCGAACAGCCCGACACCCCATCCTGCATTGGAGAACGCCAATGGTCCCGCCAACAAACCAGAGCCTAACGAAGCCTTGATTAAGTTCGCAGCTGATCTTATGTCTCTGCAAATAAAGAACACGTGGTTTAGTAGAGTTCACTGAAACTAACAGCTGGTAATTATTACATATAAGCAATATAATATATTCAAATAATTTCCTTGATCACTTGTGTAATCTAGAATTTAGTTCTTTGTAAAATAACTTTGTGAATCAATTCTTATTCCCTACAGTGGCATTGAAACTGTGCGCAAGTATACGCACAATACCTTCAGATATTTCCTGTTATTAATGATTTCTAACTAGTTAATCAAGAAGATTAATAAACTTAGGGGAAATCTATCATTTGATATCATTCACAGTTGACCACCGATTGATTCATATAACACCACACGATAATGGTACCTATGCATGGCACGATCAGTTATTTATCACCTATGCGAATCTGAGAGACAAATTGATGATTGCAGTTAACAGCCATAACCTTGACAAAGCAGTCAGGCCTCATACGGCACTAAGAAGATGGCCTTTTCTTTGCCGAAGAAAAGTTTAATTGAATAAACACAAACACAAAAAAACTGCTCTTATTAACTTTGGATAAAAACTCAACGTTGTCAAAAATTCGGCACTCAAGTATAGAAATAAATCACATCTTAATAAACACGCCAAACAAACACTAAAATTACTTACGATATCGGTTTTTTAACTTCTCGATGATCAAAGGGATTGTAATCCCTCTCTTCAACTTTGTCGACGTTCATTGTGAATCGTGTTTATTACAAGAATGTCTAAAACCACGAGTCTCGTTCAAAACCGAGCAAGCAGGTTGGACAAATAAGTTAAGTACATTTTAATAACTTTGGCACTGAGTCATGGCACTATTATATAGTGATTTACACACAGGCGACAATAGTATCCAAAAAAAAGTTGAAAATGCTCAATTGCTTGCAGATTATCCAATTCTCGTCTTTAAAAACAGGACGTTATTTCAGCAGATAATATAAGAAACAAACGTGCGTGATCTACGAGAATAGTTTCATGAAATAATAAATGGCTTAATTTGTGTATATAATGAAGATCTTTTATTGCTCAGTGTTTGACTGAGACTAGTGTCTAGATAGACTGATAAGAATACTTCTTCAGTCAGATTTCAAGTTTATTAAAACAATTTACGTACGTACGATGCGGTAAACGGATAATTACTATATGGATATGTTTTTGCTGGTAACTCTCTGAAGTAAGATAGTTCCGTTATCGTAGAAGGACATAAATGTGTAAAAAATTTAGTACATTCATAAATATGAGTGTTGTCATCATGGTGAAGGCTTCTTCGTACAGTTGTTGAGAGCATGGATCAAATGATAACCAGGGTGTTGTTGTTATTCTAACAAGCAGTGAGCGTGTAAGAAAAACTACTTAAAGGCTGTTAAGATAAAAGTGATTATTTTGATTAGGTAGGTGTTAATCATGAAATATGTGTGTAACATTTTCATTAAGTTCGTTCTCAAATTCTAAATCAACACATGCTGGTTTAGATTATCCACACCTGAGTGAACTACTGATTTTTTACATCTACTGCGTCCGTGATTTCGTTGCTTGACAAACGACTTATGTAATAATTAGAAATGAAGACATAATTTGCCAAACAATACGCGTATTTTAATGTTACAATGACATTAAGTGTTATCTAATTACAATTATTTAGTGTGGTCTGGGGAAAATAAACAAACTTTTTTTATAAAAATCGTTTATTTCTTAATAAATTAGAATAACAGAAAATCTCCGATTTGCCTTAGATTTATATTTTTTACCGTTTTCTCACAGTGAAAAAATATTTGTAACGTATCACCTTAAGTTACTGTACAGTTAGATACGTGTAGTTATTTCATTTACAATTCTAGGAGCAAATTACTAAATTACAATCATTTCTGAATACAAGTTATATAACCTTATATATTATATTACAGTACTTGAGTTCAATAGTTACAAAAGGCCATTTCATTCAATGAAGGTTTTCCATCATTTTTCGTCAATCAGTTCAGTTTTGTATGTTCGCAAAGGAATTGCTCAGCAGATACATGTAACTATTAAAAAATAATAGCTAATGTTCTACAACATGTGTAACGGCAAATATGAAAATGTATGTTACAATACAATTACATATCTTCTTAGTCATAAAAATGAGTAATTAGATTGAATGTAAATATTGTTTAGAACTTAAAACTAATAAGTAACATTGTATTTTAAAATTAAAATAAAAGTAATTAAGAATAAAATGTAATCTTATCGACGTTCTTAGTGTTCGTATACTTCGTAGTTACGTTTCTCATGCCACCAAGAAGGGGGTGGGTTCCTATTCGAATTACCTTGTTTCGATCTGCCGGTTAAGTAAGGAAGAGAAGTTTGTTTAGGGTAGTTGACGTAGCTCTCTACAGTTGGTATAGAGTTCCTAATTATTCCAGTATTGTAATTGTTCTGCGCTACTTCTGGACGGGCAGATGAGACTGGAGAATATAGTGAAATAGCTCCAGTGATGGGGTTGGTGGTGACTCCCAAACCTGTGTCGTAGAACGTGTAAGGTTGCTGCTGGAGGAGGTTATTTTGCTGAGCGTTGTTGATGGGCTGAACATATTGCGGCTGAGGAGGGGGCTGGCACACAGTATCTTGTACCAGAACATCAAATGGTGCAGTGTAGATTCTGAAGTTGATGTCACTGTAATCTAAGGTAGATTCCAGGAACACAGGCATCCGGTCAGACATCACCCATACATTTCTTTGAGCGTCAATTTTGACGTCACAAGGGAATATCAAACCTGCATCATCTTTGTCTACCACTCCAATGTTCTGTGGCTTGTATGGTAGATCGTTTCTCCAGCATCCAATAGCGTTTTGGTCTACTAAGTTGAATAGCTCTACTCCAGTGTATTCGTCCATTACTTTGGATGTGGTGTGCCCGTTAGCACCTCGGCCTCCTACGACTTGGAAGTCGCGGTACGATCCTGTTACTTTAGATTCATCGCGTAATATGCGCGTTGAAACAGCAAACTGGGTGTTACTAGCCAAAGGACTGAAGTAAAGTGTTCTGAATCCATCGGGTCCCATAGGAGAGGCTGTGATACCGAAAATTCCCTCAGCACTCCATTGGAAGTTCAGGCCACCAATGTTGAAGTCTCCAGCAAGTGGGTCGGGCATGAAAAATCCGTGGCTAAATCTCCATGATCTGTTTAGTTGCCACGAGTAAGCGATGAGGCCGTAGCCGAGCTCATCGGAGAAATACGCGAAGGTGTCGTCACAAGTTCTTCCTTCGTCGAGGGCGATGTTGGCAATGAAAGTCGAAGCGACAATGTCTTCAGGACGGAACACGTATCTTCGGATGCGCTGATCGGTGTTTAAATCGTAAATGTTCAGTGAGTAAGGACAGACGTTGGTCGTGTTGGAATCTGAAAACATTCAAATAAGTATAAAACAAATATTTCAGTGATTAGTCTACATTGCTGTATTTAAATACTAACAACACTTAATCAATATCGTTTTTATTGCAACGTAATCACTGTTAGCTCCTACCAAAAAAGGTGAAACTTGCTAGCACCGAAGAGCGAATGAAGTAAGTTTTTTATTCCTACTTAATTACTTGATGAGTGTTGCTTACCAATTCCGAATGTACCAGTGTCCAGGACCCAGAGACGGTCACATTTGTCTGCCTTTATCCTGTACACGTTGCTGAGCCCACTCTGGCAGTTACCCAACTCGTTGCCTGCGAAACTTGGGTAGGCGTTCAGCTTCGGTGAAGGATCGTACGGACCATCCAAAGGAATGTAGTTCAGTGTAGCGGGTACACCTGTGCAAACAAATGGATTTGTAAATAAACAAGTTTTGTAACGGCTAATTTACTTAATTGTTACTATAGAGACCTTGAGTAATTAAATGTTTCCTTTAAAAAACCATTCCGTGGTTCCGAATATTGTGAATGGGTAATAGCTATACATATATAGATTTATAACGCAGATAACCGACAGAAAAGGCAATAACTAATAAACCGAAACATATAAACTAGGTGAGAGATATGAGGCAAACTGACATAAATTACAAAACAACACCATTGCTGTACTATTAATCTTGCAACCTTTATTTGAGAACACAGCTACGAAATACATGTTAACTAATTTTCTGATGGATATAACTATTTATGGCTGTCTTAGTTTATTTACCCAGTAAGGTAATGGGCTGGTTTTCTCAACAGTATGTCATACAGACCTATCATTATGCCAATGACATAAAATGTCTTCCACACGCAAAGTGAAATGCAATGACGGAAGTTCCTATGGTTCTGGATAATTTTCACAATTATATTATTACATAACTTATATCTGATCAATACTGACTGACATAACAATATATTACACACTACACTGTGAAAACGTTGTTGGCCTTGTAGACCATTTTCTATTTAGTAAGTACCTGGTACTTGCTAATAGGCTCACACTGTCCGCCCCTACCTATTAATTACTGTTATTTGAAACCATTGTAAAAGCTAATTATTTTTGAAAGAGTAACCGTGGAGTTTCTAGCCGGCTCGTCTCCATAGGAATCAACCAATTGGAACCGTGTACCTACCTTCTGACCTTTTATAATTGCCCATGTAGGTAATATTAGGAAATTTGTATTCTTGCCCTCGTAATGTTTGTAAGTATGTGGACACCATGTATCTATACTTATAATAAAACTGTAGAAAGGTCAATTCTGTACATTGAAAATATATTCAAAACTAATACTGGCGGATGAATGGTGATCGATACTGATGCCAAAAATGCAATCAGTAAATTTTTTGTCTGTCTGTCTGTCTGTCCGTCTGTCTGTATGTGCACGCATGGGTCAAAAACTACTGAAGGGATTTTAACCAAACTTGGTACGATGGTAGTCGGTACTCCTGGGCAGGTTATAGGCTATATAACATAACGCTAAGACACATAGGAGCTGAGCAGTGACGATAAATTTGAAGCAAGTCGGATGAAAATGCGCTTTCGAGCTAAAAAAAAATAACCTGGATTAACATATAGGCTACTTTTTATTGCGTTAGTATGTTCACGCGGGACATTTTCCGACCTCCACGCGGGCGAAACCGCTGGCAAAAGCTAGTCTATCATATAATTAATTTATCTCTCATTGCTTCATTTTCAATTCTTTTACCTGTTGTGGTATGATAATTTTATTTTAGGTGCATCGTTTTTACATATAATTACAATATATAAATACTGTATACAAATATTGAAAAACATTTTAAAAGAGTAATAGTGGAGTTTCTTGCCTATTCTTCTACATACGAATCTACCTTTTGGAAGGGGCAACTAGAATCAATTCTATTTTCATGTAACTGTTGACGTTCAAAAGTGCCTTTTTTGGGCCTAACTGAAATAAATGCTTTGACTTTGACTTTTTACTATGTGAAATGAAATATTTTAATTTGATTTGAGTACTTCTACAATTCACTAGTTATTTTTAACAATGCCTATATTCGCAAAGCAGATATAACAGTTTAAAACAGACGTGAAGCGTTATATGGGAAAATATGTAAAAGTCCTGCGTTAATGTTAAGGTGAAATTATGACCATTAATTGGTCAAAAGACCAGGCTCTCCGCTGCAACTGAAAAAATATGTAAAGAAAAATACGATAACATTTTGCCGACCTCGGTATCGGACCCATCAATATGCTTGCGACTACTCGACCAACGACCTTTTTGTGGTTGATGTCCATAAATGACATGATCTTTTTATTCATCTTTAGCTTTCTGCTTTTTGGTGTTGATTCGATACTGAAGAAGTGAGGAATGTAGATCTCTCTCTCTTATTTTAGTACTAAAGTTTACAGTTCGTCCTATTAATATTATATTATAATATGTATATTACGGGTATCTTTAAACATATTATATACAAAATATTATGAGTGGGAAGTCTGTATCTTTGAAAGTAGATGTTTGGATGTTTGTTACTCAATTACGCAAAAACTGTTGAATTGACTTAGATAAAATTTGGCATATAGGTAGTTTATAACCTGGATGCCGAAGCCGCTAGCAGAAACCAGTTAATTATATGTTCAACTTTAAAACTATTACGATAACTTACCCGCCTTCCACCTAGGAACGCTAACGAAAAGCTTGTTCCTCCACCTTTCAATGCCAACGGGGAGGGCATTCTCTTGCATGAGAGCCCCGGACTGGATAGCCTGCTGCCTCGAGTACGGGTCAGGGTAGTTCCAGTCCATTACGTTCCAAGAGAACATCTCCTGGAGTTTCACTGCAGCTGTCGCGGATGACACCACGGCTAGTAGAACCAATAACTTCATAGCCATTTTTATTTCTATCTGAAATGGGAAAGGGTTTAGTGGAGACTATGAATAGAATGTATTATCAAAAAGATGTTGGAGGATCTTCGAAAAGATTCACTGAAATGGAAAAGGGTTTAGTGGAGACTATGAATAGAATGTATTATCAAAAAGGTGTTGGAGGATCTTCGAAAAGCTTCATCATCAGTCTATAACGTTCCCACTGCTGGGACATAGGCCTCCTCTCGGTGAGAGGGAGCGGGCGATAATCCACCACGCGGGCCCAGTGCGGGTTGGTACATATCACATGTCTTCGAATTTTTGGTTCTAGGACATGCCGGTTTCCTCACGATGTTTTCCTTCACCGTTTTGAGAGCAATGGTGATGAAATAATTTACAAAGTAAAGCGCCTGCTTCGGTTCAAACAGCTTGTGTTGGACTATTTGAGGTGGGGAATCAGGTGTTCTCTGTATCTAACAGAAGACTGCTGAAGATTAGATGATCGCTTATTATTATATACAGGGTGGTAGCTGCATCGACGTGCATTTAAAACCATAAATCTATACTAATATTATAAAGCTGAAGAGTTTGTTTGTTTGTTTGTTTGATTAAACGCGCTAATCTCAGGAACTACTGGTCCGAATTAAAATTTTTGTGTTGGGTAGCCTATTTATCGAGTAATGAAATATGTTGCAAAAACGGGGAAAATCGCACGGGTAGGCGATTCGATGCGACGGGAAAGGTCGGGGGAACAAGAAATTTAACGCGGACAAACTCGCGGGCAGAAGCTAGTTGAGCATATGATTCTAGGCGTGTTTTTTATTCATATCTGCACTAGGGGTAGTGCAGAAATAAAAAAAGCAATCCCTACGTTGTCAAAAAGTAAAAAACAGCTATAAAAAATTAAATAAGACGTTAAATTCGAACGCAGCGGTGTTCAGAATCATGATATACCGAATTCATAGTGACAGGTTGGATATTCCTGCCACCCTGTTTATCAGTTCATGCTGTCCGTGCAGTTTATTATTAATATGATAGAAAAGAATCAAGATTAAAATATTATGTTGCCACAATTATAATTTATCGGGTCAAGGATAAGATCGGTTAATATAACCCTTATGGTGTCCTGCTGTCATTTGCATAAAATGTATATACATCATCATCATCATTTCAGCCGAAAGACGTCCACTGTTGGACATAGGCCTCCCGCAAGCTTCGCCACTTCGACCGGTTTTGTGCTTCCCGCGTTCAGCGGAGTCCTGTGGCCTTCACAAGGTCATCGGTCCACCTTGTGGGAGGCCTTCCAACTCTACGTCTTCCGGTACGCGGTCGCCACTCCAGAACCTTTCGGCCCCATGCATATATGCATAAATGCATATACAATTGTTATTAAACTTAAGTACTCTGCGCATGAGTGCCTTCCTTTAGAAATGCTTGTTTTATTGCATTTAAGTATATGTTTACTTTGTATTTGATGTAACTAGAATGCACGCAAAGGTTTTTAATTTAATTAACTGTTAGGCAGTTAGACTAGTTTATGGAGGTTTAATTGCTTTTATTTATTAACTTTCGTCATTCTTGCCGCCCGTAAAAATAGAATGTAAACGTTACTTAAGATAGAAAATTGAATTATGTAATGGAATAATGAATGGTATATGGTATATTTTTATTGATAAAGTCGTCATCCCATGTTTTGTGATTTTGAAATTAATTTATAGTTACGTTTTTCGCCATTACTTCGTCTCTTAGAAATCTGTTAATGCGATGGAAGATTATCTATATTTGTGTCTTCGAAGTTAAGAGTAACTAAAGGGTTTTCTAGCTGACCACCTCACCTACCTATGTTAGGTGACCTCCTACCGAATTATGACAACCTAGTACTTCGAAGGCATCAAGCGTTTTCAATCTGACACACTTACTTATGTAAGGTGAGCGCGGTGCGCCTACCGAGTTATGATAACCTGCCCCCCTAGCCAAGATACAACCGTTTCGTGTCGAATTCCGTTCTCCAATCGGTAACGCTTCGGTGTCAGCAATTGTAGAAAACGATAAGTTGGTAGCCATTATAGCCGTTCGTTCTACAATGTCTTTAGAAAAACGACCCATTATAACAAAGAATGTAGCGTTGAACATTGTAGAAACGTTAACAATTCATTCTATCATTTGGAACGATGTGAACTTGGCTACGAATTTTCTATTCGTTTGTTCCAACCACGTGACTTAACGTGGAGATGATTTCATTCCCATACATTTGATTAGTTTTCGACTTACGTTAAAGATTGCAGATTATCAACTTGGCTAGGGGTGCTGGTACATCGAAGGTATACAGCGTTTTCTGGGTGACATACAAAATGTATGAGAAAATGAATAATAAGCAAACTTTAATATTTTATATTACTTTTATGCTATGCAGCCTAGCATAGATACCTTAGCATAATTAGCTTATACCGTTCCCACTGCTGGGATACAGGCCTACTCTTGGTGAGAGGGAGTTGGCCTTACTTCACCACGTGGGCTCAATGTGGGTTGATAGATGTCACATGTTTTCGAATGTTTGGGTCCATGCCGGCTTCTTCACGATATTTTCTTCTACCGTTTTGAGAGCAATGGTGATGAAATAATGTGTACAAAGTAAAATGTCTGTTTGGGTTCGATCCTACGACCTACAACTCGGTAAATTGCGGTCATTCCCACTGGGCCACCACTGTTGTGATCTGTGTGACTGTACATCATCTTTATAAAAAAAAATCCACTAATGAAACCTGTTGAAAAATAGACCAGTCTAATCCTTATATTCTTCGAGAGCTAAACAAGTCCACTATAGGTAAATACATTTTCGACATTTTTGCATAAATCCGGCCTATTGACAAAATCCGTTTTGTTTAAAGGAACCGGTCGAGATAATTATCTAAAAATAAAAAATAAAAACTGCCGTGTGACCTTTACAGCACTTTTCGTCTTAGTAACATAATTGTGTAGGTATAATTTACGTATAGGTGATTTAGGAGGTTCGATCCAGGATGTTGTGCAATGCTCTTGATCGGAGGTGTGATGCGGGAACGACAATTTTTGGTTAAGCAGGTCATAGAGATGATATTTTAATGTGCATTTTTGTATCTAATTTTACAACTTTCTCTTTAGGCCGTTCATTGTGGATGTGAGTAAGAGGCCCATCAACCGATTCTTAGGAAAACCACAGCCACGTGTGTGGTTTTGTACACTAATGATTTTGCAACTAACCGAGAAGCTACTGGGTTCACTTCCCAGGTGGAGTAACGTGTTATTGAGTTTTACCAACAGGAATTTTCGTTAGTAGCCCGGGATCTGGAATTCGCCCCTCTTAAATTACATGGGACTTAAATTAAACTGGGGAAATGTGGGTATACTATAGTTACGCCTAAGCCTTACATTTTTGTTCCTGGATTCCACGCTTGATGTTATTTTACGTTATGGTCACTAAGAAACTGACTAAAAGATGCGTTGAATAGCTGAAGAACTATTCAATAAAAATATTTGCACAAATAAATCATTACTTATCTATATTATTAAGTAGTTTAATTAATTCACCTGTCAGAATGTTGTAGGTTTCTGACTTATCTTGACTACTATTATTTATTCCTAATCATATTTATGACACTATATTTTGCATAACTATGAAGTTAACATTTTGATATGTTAGATTTTAATATTAATTATGTTATGTAGATTTTTAATGTTAAACAGACTCGGGCGAATTCCTCGGTAACTCCTTCCGTGACTAGGGACGTGGGAAGTGGGGATTGGGACGGGGACGCTTGATACAATTTGTATAAAGTTGAACGTATTATCCGAAAGGAACGATGGATGGACTATGTGAAAGATGATAGGGCTAGAAAAGGGGACGACTACCTAGATGACGACTAATAATACAGTGTGGAAGATAAATATTTGTTACGGCGACCCCAAATAAATTGGGATAAAGTGTACAGAAAGCTGACGATAATGATCGACGTTCCATTCGCACCCCCCGCAATATTCGTTTCTGTGTAAGACCTCATCGGTTGTCGATTATTAAAAAAATGCTGTTCCGTATGTATTGTTCTTTTGTAGGAAAGATCAGATTTAAAAAAAAAAAACCGACGAAAAATTTCTAGGCTAGGTCTAGAATGATGCTAAATCCACGGTAACAAGTTGCGCGTATAACTATGCATATACGCGCTGTAATCTACTCTGTGCTTTTGTATTTAGCTAGAACAGTGCCGAATAAATTAATGTGATGCAATTTTCAATTAACGCATTAGATATCTAATTTACTTTAATGCCCCAATTGAACTTAGTAGTTCCCCTTTAATTCACGTATTACATAACTGGTTTATTTATAATAGAGTTGCATGTCTAATTCTTTGCTAAGAGCATTAGTTTAACTGCATGCCATATTTTATCTCAATGCAATTTAAAGGGCAATGCTCTTAATGAGATTGTGGATTTAAAAAAGGTTTGATGTTTGTTTATTTCAAGTTTTGCAATGACGACATAAACACTTGAGTCGTTAGAGCAGTAGCATTTTGGTAACCTTGCTTTGTTACATTCTGGTTGATAATTACCTACTTCACTGACTTTAATTGGCTTTAATGCAGACATGTTAAACTCATTGAAATGGGTACAATAAGTTCACATTCACTATGATTTTGGTGGCGGATAAAAAAAAAGAGTTGATACTTCTTTCGGAATATCAATAAACAATCACAGACGCATTGCAAACGACCATTAAAATAAATAGTGAGAGTTTTTTTAAATGTTGAGTTTAATTGGCTTTTATGCGTGCAAATTAAAGTCATTGAAGTAGGTGTAATAGGTTAATATTCACTATGATATTTGTGACGAGTTTAAACAATAATTGTTAATATTGATTTTGGGATGTCTTTAACAATCACCGCTGCATCGAAAACGCTTATTAAAAAGTGAGAGTTTTCTTTTAAATTATGAGTTTAATTGGCCTTTCGGCATGAAGTAGGTACAATAGTTTCACATTCACTATGATTTTTGTGACGCTTTTTTAGACTTTCTACTGATTTTAGGATGTCGTTAACCAACCGCAGGCGTATCGCAAATGTGCATTAAAATATTTGGTAAGTGTTTCCTGAAAACTGCGTGAAAATAAAGAAGAAAATTCCTGAAACTGGATTAAAAATTGAAACTTTTTACTTTAATTTGCCTTAATGCAAACAAATTAAAATCAAAAGTTTCAGTGAAGAAGGTAAAATAACTTCACATTCACTATTAATTTTGTGACTGTTTTCAAAGCCTTGAATTAAAAAGCTTCTCGCAATTGGCTTTCCGATAAAATATTTTGCGTAATTATTCATTAAATGCCGCAATTTTCAGGACACTCACTCTTTATTTTAATGTGTGTTTGTGGTGCACCTGCAATTGGTTCCCGAAATCCCAAAAGGTCACCCTTTTTTCATCGCATCACTTTTACCTGTGGCAAATAAAGGTCAAGGAACGAAATCTTTGTGGTTTATTTTTTTGTGTTTTTATTTTTTATTTTAGCTAGTTAAAGTCTAATTTTATTTTGTTGAGTGACATTTATTCGATCACGAAGTATTCTTAGAAATCAGTACATGCTGTTTTTTTTTTTAAGATTTGATATATATTTAGTTTTCAAAAGCAATCTATCTGAAATGCCTACGCATTTTCAAAACAGACCATGATAGTTAAAAAATTGCACTAAAGTTAAAAAGCACCCACACACATTGTAAACACAGTAAACTAAAATAAAATCTTCATCAATCCATGCAACAAATTCACTTTAAGTGCAGAACTTTATAACGAAATCACACGTTACTATGGAAAAAAATAAATATTTTATAAAAAAAATGTAAAACCTACTGGTTGTCCGAAAGTGGCCAATGTTCGCGACAGTTGGTAGTGAACTGAAACGGTAACATCCACCCCTACTATATAAAACATAGCCTCCGCTCCGACCACGTCCTACCATCGGCCACCAAGTCACCGTAGACCTACGAACGATATTCTTGAAATAGATAAACATCTACCATCAAACTAACTTGATTTTATGATTGATGACCAAAGAAAACATCATACTCTTGCATTCATGCAATTTTCCGGTTTTTAAGTACTCAAAGTGTGAAAACGGAGTAAAGAAAGAAGCGAAGTATTCCATTCAACATATTTTTCATCATGATTTCGTATTCCAATAAATATGCAACATGCCTCTGATGTAATATTCTAATTGAGAGTTGCCGTCGTCTTTTTTATGTAGACATTTGCATAGTGAAAATTGCAATATTATGCATAATGTCGTTAATTAAATATTTAAGGGAGTATTTTCTGGACATTCGAAAGGTAACATTAAATTTCATATGGCTACACACGTTATTTTTTAGCAACCATGGAAATTAATAAGAAGAGCAATAAGCAAATAAATTAATTTTAATTAGATGACCCTATTTAACGCACTTACGTTTTAGTAAAGGCATTGCTGTGCTATTTTATTTTGGCCACAATAGAATTTTCAACTGAAACAGTAGGTACCTATTATACTCGTAGTTTATAATAAGTTAGGGAAGGATACATACCTATACATGGGATACTTGTGATAAACCGTACTGTTGGTAATTTCAAATAATATGTATTTCGATTGCTACTATCACTATTTAATTATTTTTTTTTTACAAGAACCGTGTTAATCGACGTTTTTTGCTTTGTGGTACAGAACCCTTCGTGTGAGATTTTAATTCGCAGTTGAACGGATTTTTATATTATTTTGAGTTCTTTTGCATTAAAATACATATATTTTTTCATGTGTCTCACCTAGCAAATACGATATGACACTAAGGTGTCGTAAATAAATGCTTAAAAACTCATAAAAAGTCTTCGCAATTTATTCTTCTTTACATAGTATACAATAAAATTTCTGCCCGCGTCTATACGCCTTGATCTTTTAAACTACGCAACAGATTTTATTGCGGTTTCATCAATATACAGAGTGATTCAAGAGAAGGATGCATATGTATAATATGCGGGCGTAGCTGCTAGCTAAAAGCTAGTTGTTTATATAATAATTTTCTGAATTCAACTCCGTCATCCAAGAGCGTACAACGCCCGAAGCGTGGCGCAAAGATGCGGTGGTTCTATTCTTCCAAAAAGGTGACAAAACCTTGCTCAAAACTATAGAACCTGAACCACGTATACAAACTGTTCTTTAGAGTCGTCAAAAACCATCTCGCCAGGAGTCTTGACGAATAGCTGCCACCAGAACAGGCCGAATTTTGTAAAGGTTTCAGTACCGCAGACCACATCTATATTGTTCGGCAAATTGTACAGAAGACTGAGTACAAACGGCCACTGGAATGGCATTTGTGGACTACGAGAAAGCCTTCGACTCCATCGAAATATGGGCAGTTCGGACCTCCCTGCAACGATGTCGAATTTACTCTACATCGAAGTGTTGAGATGCTTGTATGACGCTGCCACGATGACTGTCCAGATCTAGGATCAAAAAACTTACCCCATCCAACTGCTTACAGGGGTGACACGGGGCTGTGATAACCTCGAACCTGTTTACCAATGCCTTGGAGGACGTTTTTAAAACGCTGGACTGGACTGGACAGGGTATCAACGTGAACGGCGAGTTGTAATATCTTACACTTTCGCTTTGCAGATGATATCGTCATAATGGAAGAGACGCTGGAACAGTTGCACCAGATGCTGCAGCCTGAGTGGAGCCTCTCGTCGGGTTGGCCTCGCCATGAATTTGGACAAGACGAAAGTCATGTAGAACTCGCACGTCTTGCCGAGTCTAATCCACATCGAGGGTTCGCTTCTCGAAGTTGTGAAGGAATATGGCTACTTTGTGATGACGATGATGATGTTTACTTAGGGCAAGTCATCCAGCTCGGTAGACACAACTTTAAAAAGGAAAAGAACTGGAGTTATCGACATAGCTCGCAGACTAAGCAAGCTGAGGTGGTAGTGGGGTGGCCATGTTTGTCGAATGGCCAATGGCTTGTGGAGCAGATGAGTATCGGCAAGCGTAGTGTGGGACGCCCCTCAGCTACGTGGGACCGACGACCTAAGGAAAGTGGCTGGGGCAGACTTGATGCGGAAGGCGGAGGACAGGGTGTTATGGCACAATATGGGAGAGGCTTATGTCCACAAGTGGACTGCGATAGGCTGAGTTGACTGAACGATTGATTGATTAGATAAAAAGATACATCTCATGCTGTAAATAAATCGAGACTTAAAAACTTTTGAATAAAAGAGATTTTATGTGATAGAGAGATATATCGTTTTTCTCTTTCTTGTAACGAAATATGCCTAACCGTGACGTGCGTTGAACCACTCTCAATTGACAACTATTTTATCTAAGTAATCACCGCAAAAGATTTACTTAAAAAAAACTAGCTCGAAGCATAAAATTTTTTTTTTGTTTTTTGGGAATGCTGGCTACCTTAATAGATACATTAAGGTCTCCAGCCAGGGCTTAATAGAGCTCTTTTAGCATTTTTACGTGTCTATGTGTGAATATTTTTGTGTGTTTCTTTTTGTTTTGTGTATGTTTGTGTGGTATGTAAAATTTTATTTATGAACTTTTCTGAAATGTTTTTTATTATTTTGAAAACTTAAAACTAAAGCAACTACACAGTAAGGGCACCTCTACAGGGTAGGGACCGGACCTCGGTTTGGGACTTAGGACGTCGCTGGAAGAGCTGCCTTCTTCCAGCGATGGCCTCGGCCGAAGTGGGGACAGGGACGGGGAGGATCTGAATGAGTTGAATAAAAAAAACCTAAGCTTAACTGTGCCAGTTCTATTGGTGTATGGAGTGCATGGTATGCGTTTGTGCTGCATATTTGAGTTGCTCGGGCGCACTGCATCAACACCTCGTGACCTGTACCTACATTGTGGTCTCAATTTTGATAAACGCCTGATAAAACACTGCAATTTTGTCTATGTACGCTTATTTTGTGGCGCCGCGACGTTTGGTTTACTGTAATTTTTTATGTGGTTATATTATTGTTTCCATATTTATGATGCCATGATTTTTTAACCATCAGATTACTTTAATCGGAATAATTAATATATCGGTTAAATATATTTTCTTGCCGAAAAGCTATCAAACTGTCAAAGTTATTTCTTAGGTTACCTGCCAATTGGAAAATTAACCCATATTAAAATAATCCACGATATCAAGAAAAAAAACTTGGCCAAAGTATATTATGTATGAAAAAATGCTAATTAATTTCTTGTATAAAGCTGTTTGTGCGGTGTTTTTTATTCATTCGCACTTTAAGTGAAACTAATTTATTAAAATCCTTTTTACAAAATATGACGAGGAAATTCTGTCAATTACCATTTTGGCATAGGATCTACAGTTCATTTTATAAAACCCAGATATAAATTTCACAGGTATAATGTCAAACACATGGACTAAAATAGAAAACACAGACGTCTTGAAATTACAAATAAGGCTCTGGGATTATTAAACTAACATGAAACATAAAAAGTATAATGACTGAGAAAACACATACCCGGAAGTGGAGATAGGACATTTATTCAAAGAAGGGTAATGTCCCTTGCATTCATTCATTCTTGTAGAATACATTCTGAAAGTGAAATGTCACTTTCAGAATGTGTTCTACCCTTCTATCTTCCTTTATTTTAATATATAAACGATGGTTATTTAGTAATCTAATAAGTGGCATTTTGCATTTGTACCACCCACCAACCAATTTTAATGCTGATTTTATTAATGGACAGAGTGATTCAAGAGGAAGTATTTTATGTATAATAGCGGGCAAAGCCGCTGGCAAAAGCTAGTCAATAATAAGCGGCTTAACTATGGGTAGACGTTTATAATTATGCGAATGAATTATCGCGTGCTGTAGCTAATGTTATGCAAAATGGACATATAAATAGATTAAAGATTTAAAAATAGACATGGGTTCTAATGCTTTCTTTGTTATCATTCAAAAATGTGGCCTTCATTGAAAAGGAAATTTTATTTAGTTATGTTATATGCGGCGCTTTGTAGTTGAAGATATAAATATCGAGACCTAGGTCAACATCAATAATGTGGCGCGTGCTATTCCAAATCTACTTCGCAACTTATTTTGAAGTCATCGCATATTCTAAACGTATAATATGTCTATAAAATGTCAATAAATTAGCATTTTCTTAAAGAATCTGATAAACATATATTTTCTGTCAGAAACTTTAGTAAATACTTAATATGCATATATTTTTTAACATTAAGGTGAGAGTTATTATATCAATTAGGCAAATACAGGAAAGTGTATTGATAAGGTCTTATGTAAGGTATATGCTGACTGCTTATTGTATGAAAAGCCCATACAATGCGAGGTCAGCCAAAAGTGGAAATATATAATATGTGTGTTGTAAATGTATGCACTAATTTAGGTATTTCAAAAAGTTCCCGATGGTAGAAAGCGTTACTAATAACATTATATTCGGAATTGGATTTACATTTTTTAATGAATCTGTGCAGATTGGAAACACCTTCATGAGGTGTTCATGATATTTAGAGGGTGTTGAGATTGATATGAATCTCGTATATCATTAGTATAATAAAGTACTATATTTTACTATTCTGAATAATTATGTTTCATTGACGTCAATATAAGGCAATAAAAATATTTGGAAATCAGTGTAACCAAAAATTACATGATTTAATTTATGAGGACGCCATCGTTGTTAGTAAACACTTTATGAAAAAATAAAATAAACAGAAACTGTGCCTTTTTGACTTTTTTGCGGTTAGATTTTCCAAGAATTGCGGTTTAACCTTCAATTTCATTATCAATATTATCATACATGTTAATGACCTAAAGTCCGTAAAGAAACGGGCGGAAAGTGATTTCTTTTAGAAAATGTTCGTTATTCTATCCTGTTGAGTTACATCAACATATAATTATAAGCAGAAAGGCGGTGCCGGATATCAGTAAGGCTATAACAATTTGCTGAGGAACTTCCGAAGCGTATATGCAGATACTTTTGGCTACCGATCAGGAATTCAATTCCAGTGAGTATTAAGGAGTTTAAGAGATGTCATGTCTGTCAGCCTATTTAACATGCAAATATTGCACAGTAAAAAAACCAATCATAGGATAAGAGTCGTATACATTTTCTCTTTGACCAGGAATACACGGACAATGATCTAGAATTAAACAAAATTATCTGCTTACTCTCGTCTCGTGTGGTGCCGGACGGTCTCGTGTGGTGCCGGACGTAAAGAATAGCATCACCCCATTTCCTCCCGTGGGTGTCGTAAGAGGCGACTAAGGGACTAACTAGAGAATGGGCAGCAGCTTTCTCTATGCATTTTATCAAAACCATACTGCGATCGCCAACCCGCCTGCCAAGCGTGGCGATTATGGCAACCCCCCCCCCCCCCCCAATTAATGACAAGCACAAATAAAAAACGGCCCCTAGTGCCCGGTGGCCCACCTACCCTTGACTATGGTAGCGGTCAAGGCCACGGTGAGGCAAGGGGTGCTAACAATCGCCGGAAGAGATCCGGCTACCACAATCACCGAAAACTGGACCTGGCAACCTACAACACGCGCACACTCCGGACCGACGAGAAGATCGCTGAACTTGAGGAAGAATTGAGCAGGTTACGATGGGGCATAGTAGGGTTATCTGAAGTCCGAAGACAGGGGGAGGACTTGATAATCCTAAATTCCGGAAACCTGCTCTATTTCCGGGAGGGTGACCAGCAGTCCCAAGGTGGTGTCGGGTTTATCGTCCATAAGTCCCTTGTGAGCGACGTTGTGAAGATCGAGAGTGTGTCGACCAGGGTGGCGTTCCTTATACTCAGAATATCCGCAAGGTATTCGCTGAAGGTCATACAGGTGTACGCCCCGACCTCGACACACCCCGACGTTGAGGTGGAGACCATGTATGAGGATATTTCCAGAGCCATGCATGGTACCAAATCTCACTTCACCGTTGTCATGGGGGACTTCAACGCGAAACTGGGCAAGCGAAGCGATGATGAGCTGCGAGTGGGGCAATTTGGAGTTGGACGTCAGAATCACCAGGGTCACGTACTGGCTAGTTTTATGGAGAAGGAAGGCCTCTTTATGATGAATTCCTTCTTCAGAAAACGCGAGCACAGGAAGTGGACCTGGCAGAGTCCTGACGGTGCAACTAAAAATGAGATTGACTTCATTATGTCGACAAAGAAGCACATATTCAATGATGTCTCTGTGATCAACGCGGTGAAAACCGGGTGTGATCACCGCATGGTAAGAGGCACATTGAATATCAATATCAAGCTGGAAAGATCTCGGCTGATGAAGTCAACGCTCCGTCCAGCACCGATCCAACTTCAAAACCCCGAGAGCTTTCAGCTCGAACTCCAGAATCGTTTTGAGTGCCTAGGGAGCTCCGTGGACGATCATAACGATGGGTTTGTGGAAACTGTCCATACGGTCGGGTCTCAGTTCTTCAAGACCCGCCGTACTAATAGCAAAAAGAAACTCTCAGATCCAACATTACAGCTCATGGAACAGAGGCGCGAAATGATCCTGCAGTCTTCAGAAGCTGCACTCGAGTACCGGCAGCTAAATAGACGGATCTCTAAGTCCTTGAAACGCGACCTTCGCCTCTTTAATACGGAACGTATTAGAGACGCGATAGAGCGGAACAAGGGCTCCAAGGTATTTGTAAGAGATCTGTCTATTGGGCAGAGTCAGCTTGCCAAACTGAAGACCGACGACGGCAGAGTCGTGTCCGCTAAACCTGAGCTGTTAAGAGAGATCGAGAAGTTTTATGGACAGTTATACACGTCCACCAGAAACCCCGTTATGAATCTGGCTAACGACCCGAGAGCTAGATTGACTCGACACTACACTGAAGATATCCCGGACGTCAGCTTGTACGAGATTAGGATGGCTCTGAAGCAGCTTAAAAATAACAAGGCGCCGGGTGATGACGGAATTACGGCCGAGCTCCTGAAGGCCGGCAGAAAACCCGTTCTAAAGGCCCTTCAGAAGCTATTTGATTCCGTCATACTCGAGGGCAAAACGCCACAGGCATGGAACAGAGGTGTGGTGGTACTTTTCTTTAAGAAGGGTGAAAATACCCTACTTAAGAATTATAGGCCCATCTCACTTCTGAGCCATGTCTACAAGCTGTTTTCAAGGGTCATCTCGAACCGTCTCGCGCGCAGGTTTGACGACTTCCAGCCTCCCGAACAAGCCGGATTCCGTAAAGGCTTTAGCACCGTGGACCACATACATACGCTGCGGCAGGTTATACAGAAGACCGAAGAGTATAACCTGCCTCTCTGCTTAGCGTTTGTGGACTACGAAAAAGCCTTCGATTCGATCGAAACCTGGGCTGTACTGCAGTCTCTCCAACGGTGCCAGATTGACTATCGGTACATCGAAGTGCTGAAGTGTTTGTATGAAAACGCCACTATGTCAGTCCGGCTCCAGCACAGAGCCTCGAAACCTATCCTGCAGCGAGGGGTGAGACAGGGAGACGTCATCTCTCCGAAACTGTTCACCGCTGCACTGGAGGATGTCTTCAAGGTTCTGGACTGGAAAGGGGCTGGCATCAACATCAATGGCGAGTACATCACTCACCTTCGATTTGCCGACGATATAGTAGTCATGGCTGAGACTATGGAGGACCTCAGTACAATGCTCGATGACCTCAGTAGAGCTTCCGAAAGAGTGGGTCTTAGGATGAACATGGACAAGACAAAGGTCATGTCCAATGCTCATGTGATACCCACTCCAATGAAGATCGGAAGTGCTACACTCGAAGTTGTGGACGAATATGTGTACCTAGGACAGACTGTCCAGTTAGGTAGGTCCAACTTCGAGAAAGAGGTCAATCGTCGAATCCGACTCGGCTGGGCAGCGTTCGGGAAGCTACGCGGTATATTCTCGTCCCAATTACCGCAGTGTCTCAAGACAAAAGTCTTTGACCAGTGTGTGTTGCCAGTGATGACATATGGTACTGAGACGTGGTCGCTCACAATGGGCCTCATAAGAAGGCTCAAAGTCACCTAAAGAGCAATGGAGAGGGCTATGCTTAGAGTTTCCCTACGTGATCGAATCAGAAATGATGAGGTCCGTAGGAAAACCAAGGTTACCGACATTGCCCGAAGAATTGCCAAACTTAAATGGCAGTGGGCAGGGCACATTGCTCGCAGAACAGATGGCCGATGGGGTCGGAAGGTTCTGGAGTGGCGACCGCGTACTGGAAGACGTAGCGTTGGAAGGCCTCCCACAAGATGGACCGATGACCTGGTGAAGGCCGCAGGAATGCGTTGGATGCGAGAGGCACAGAACAGGTCGAGGTGGCGGTGCTTGGGGGAGGCCTATGTCCAGCAGTGGACGTCTTTCGGCTGAAATGACGATGATGATGATCTGCTTACTAATCTGAATAATACTGAACAGACATACACGCGGAGATAAGAGTTCATCACCCTTAACTTTGTTGTGCGATGAATGATTTTTCAAGTTCGAATTGTTGAAACTTGAATGTACATGTATCTCCCGGATTCCAGACTCATTGCAGTGGAAGGAACCGTGAGGTTATAGTCGATAGGAGTCCGAGATAGCCTTTCGTTCTCCCATGGAAGATATCCATGAGGATTTCACCACAGAACAAATAAATTGGTACATCGACAGACTCTAAGTTTATTTATAGGCTTTTTTGCTCAATCTTTCAAATCTATGCTGCTTTCCTATCACTAATAAATCACAACATAGGTGTAGCTAGGCATAGATCGTGTTTCTATGACAACGTGAATTTCCATAGATTAGACTGGTTTGGTCATACATATGACGAGTCGATATGACATACAACAAGTCAGAGAACAAGTCAGTCACTATTCTGTGTTTTCTGTTGATAAAATCATTTTAGTTGAATGTAAGTCGAATTATGAGACTAAGTAATAACAACCTACGGAGTGAAATGAATACTTTATATGGCATTAGTTTTACTAATACAAACGTTAAAATGTCTTAATCTGTCAGCAAATTAATTAGGTGCATTAAATTTTACAGCAGACAGTGTGAAAGGTAGGGTCAACGTTTTCGATAAAACATAGTGCAACATAATTTTAAAACTAGTTTTGGGTGACACTTATGTTTAGTGCATAATGCAATTTATATATTTTAAGTTATGTGTCTAAAATTAAAATTATCTGATAAGGAACGTGATATGTTAATGTCCTTCGTGTCTCATTGATTTTGAAATCACTTCCTTGTACGTCATGTGAAATTGTGGAAGTTTCAGGTCTTATGTAATTACGTATCATCATCATTCGCAGCCGAAGTTTATCCATTGCTAGGCCTTGTCTCTTCACTTGCGCCAGTTTCCACAAGCTCTGCGTGTTCATGTTCGGCCAGCGATGCTGTCAAAGATGTTGCAATTATGCGTATACTTACTCACTATTTCATTGTTCTTATCTTATAGAATCTACTTATGTACGTCAAGCTTACTACTTACTCAAGGCTCCCAAACCGTGGGTGGGCGAAATTAGTCTTTTCGCCATATGTATTACAAGTGTCTACATACTACGTAGGTTAGCAACCTGTCATTATATACCGATTTAATCACTTACCAACTATTTTCGTATGTTAATAGTTGTGATTATGCCCTGAAGGTATCATAACTGGGAGGTTACACAATAATATTTATAATTTTATCATGTGTCGAACTATAATTCATTTCTCTATATGAGATTCGTGTCACGTTTATAACGTCAAACATTATATTAGTAGGTCGAGGAAGAACTAAAAGTTTTTGATACAAATTACGCATTTTATGTATGAAGGTGATATCTGTTTTTATGCAATTAGAATATAAATTAAAATAATTACACAATTTGACCCGGGGACTTATTAGAGCGAGTAAATAATAGACACTAATTGACGTGATTCAGACCTCGACATTACAATTAATTAACACAAACTTTTGGGCTACGATTAGGCCTATGCCTCAGTTGAACGTAATAAACTTGTGCTTATTTTTCGACAGTCATACGAGAATGTTCTAAAATCTTGGAGGGAAGTTTGTGAAATAAATTGGTGATTGCAATTGGTCTTTTATCGGCTTATTTTTGGAAGCAGTAGATTACCATCTATTAAATAAGAGTAATGCAAGCAAACCTCGATGGGAGGTCACGTTATGGCCCATATGACGCACGCTGTCTTAAGTGTCTAGTATTGTAGAAACGACATCGACTGACAGCGACATCTTGCAAAGGCCACCGTTAGCCGTCAAAAGCTGTTACTCATGTCGAAATCGTAAGCAAAGTGCAATACGTATGTCGATGCCCTTAAAAGCAGTATAGAAGTACATACATGAATTCTTCGTGGGCAAGCCAAGGTGCCTATACCCATAAAACAATCATTATCTATCCGTTGCACCATTGATCACCACTCATAAATATAAAACTAATAAGTATTTCCTACCTAGAAGGTCTTGTAAGGAATGGTACACTCAGCCTCGTGGGAAAACTACTTCATAAAATTGTATCAAGGTAGCCATGACATAATCACATTGTTGCACCATATTTTTCTGGTGAAACTTTATTTTAACTATCGGAACATGGAAAGCGTATTCATAATCGTTGGCTGTGTGTTTTATAACGTAATCCATGGATTTTAAACTATAGAGCGAGTTAACGACTTTGTGATTTTGTAATTCATCGTTATCACATTAAACCATCTTCGGTGTACCATCGGTGTCTACGTCAACGCGACCAAGATCACATAATATGAGGAAGAACGACTAAATGGCAGCATCATGTATATGGATAGAATTCGGCAATCGAAGAATTGAGCCATTCACTTAAAGTTGCTATTACATGGCCCTTTATTTTTTTGACACATTGTCGTTTGTCTAACTGGCATGGCATTCGATTTGTTAATCGATCACGTACACCACTGTATAATTCTGGCCTACTAATTACCGCTGTTGGTACTTCCATAGGATATTGCAATAGAAACCGCACTTAAAAGAAGGATTTTTGAACACAGAACGTCGTTATTAGCAAACTGAAAGAAGCCTGCTCCTGATCTCCTTGACATTTCTTAAGTCCTATTTATACATTCATTTATTTTTGATTGGTTTAAATACTAATTACACTACAAATCCAGTGACGGACAGAATAATGATATCGAGAAATTTGTAGAAACCGAATTATATATTTTATCCCAGTTCGATGCGCGTTTTGAGATGGATGACTTTACTTCTAACGCTCAGAAAGTACCTACTAATCGGAATTTGGCTTTATTTTTTTAACAAGCTTTTGCCTGCGGCTTCGTTCTCGTATTATACATATAAACCTTCCTCTTGAATCACTCTGTCTATTGACGACGCACTAAAATCCGTTGCGCAGCTTAGAAGATCTAGGCACATAGACACGAAATGCGACTTTGTTTTAGACTACGTAAAGATGATTATCGTAAAATTAACATTTTGTAAACGTATCATACAAATAAAAACAGCTCTTCTCACAGTGGCGTAGAGTTTGTCTGTTACACTATACAACTTCAGTATTAAAGTGGACGGGTTTTGATGCACCGTTGATTTTACAATGATTTATAGATACGCTCTTTATCACTATTTCATTGTCAGTTAGTGGGTTCGTGTGTAGCATTATGTCAGTTCAAAATACATGAAGCACGAGAGTTATACAAATGTCATTAACATTTTATTACTTTTAATAACTCGTAATTGAAGTAAAGCGTGCTTGACGAATTAAACGCAAACTATCGTTTAAATGTCGGTATTAGTCGATACGATGATTTATATCGTTGGTAGTTAAGGTTCGTGATATCATCGGAAATCATTTAAGTTCGATTATCGTGATTAATGTACAGGAGGATGTGTGCATAGGCACAAGAGGCAAAAAACGCCTAAAATATGTCCTTATGGAGTAAAATTATGCGTGTATGTCTGATGCTCCGTGAGAAACAGTATGCCAGGGTGCATTGTTCCATGTTAGTAAGTAGTGAATAATTGGTTATAATGACAATTGCTGTCTGCATTGTATAGTTTCGTTTTTTTTCTATACGACCCGCCCCGGCTTCGCACGGGTGGACATTTATTTTTTAAGCGCTCTGAAAAAAAAATTTGTCGTTGGTGTACCTGCGACGATCTTACATTCTGCTCCGCAAGGCGACGTGAACGTTCATCGCTGGTTTCTCTAGTGCGTGCTCGTGACAGTCTATCTCTATTTTCAGCAAGGCGCTGCGAATGTTCACCGCTAGATTCTCTTGCCCGCGACTGTGAAACGTATTCTCTTTGACTTGCGAGACGTTCAGAATTTTCTGAAGAAGATTCCCCATTGCGACGTATTTTTGCTAATCTCGCTTGGGAAGTACTTTCAGATAGCTGCGATCGTTTCTTTTTAGGCATATTGTTTATCTTGGGTTTATGTTGCAAAAACCCTACCTATCGTCAGACGAAAATAAATACCAGTTTTTCGAAAATAATTCGAATTATTTAAGAATATATTTAAGAAATATTGAATGAAATTATTTATAAGTATTTTTGAAAAGAACTTTTGATAATGAGTATCTAAATAGTTCCGAAATCAATTTTAATAAGTGCATTAATTCAGTAAATTTACTCGATTTGGCCGCGTCCACTGCGTAGAGAGCCGACCGCGGGCAACCTGCTTCATAGATGTGCACCCCCCTCCCCTGCGGTTTCGCCGTGCGAGTCGTGCGACACCATAATTACAATTTTAAATTCGTAATATCTTTTGAATGGATTGTCCGATTGGAATAAAATAAAAAGTAATTTATAGCTATTGAAACAATCTTGCTCAATAAATAGTTATTTAGTTTATTTGGATAAGGATTAGTATTTGACGATAATATGATCAATAAACATAGGCTAATAATTTTAATTACTTTTATTCTATGGAAAAGTGGTTATAATGGCTAAAATATAAATGTTTGGTTTATACTATCCCGGACTTTTTTGTAGGCATTATTGAGTTCTACAACTTTTCTATAGAAGTCAACCATACATCTCTAACCATTTAGGCAGCGTTCGCGAGAATCGTTAACGTACGGCAGTTTTTTCGACGCCTTACTCCACAATTTTCACTATCACGAAAAATCCTATCTATTTTCTGGGATAAAATATAGCCTATACAGATTCGGAAGAATTCTTCTAAGTAATGGTAAAACAAATTTTGAAATCGGTCCAGTAGTTTTTGAGCCTATTCAATACAAACATACAAAAATACAAATGTTTCCTCTTTATAATATTAGCATAGATTAATGTAATTGGTATTGTACCGTGTTTATTAATTATAAATGTTTTAGGCGTTTTTTTTACGACAATTGCAGCATCTGAAACGGAAGTGGTGGCCTAATATTATCGGAAGTGAGGTGTTTTGCACTTATTTCAATATGAATTGCTAGATTTATGAAGTTATATTGTATGTATTGATATTGCGGATATATTATGTTGTGACACTTAGTCAAACATATTATAAAAAGGAAATCTACCTCTTATATTCTTCTTTAATACTTTCTATTATACATAATTAATCAAATAAAAGGACACTTTGCCTATATATTTAATTTTATCTTTCGCTTCAAGAACGCGTGGATGCGGTCGCTGTAGAAATTCAGTATGGGCATTGTTTAAATTCACATTTCATTACAGCAAAATGATTAAACTACGTAACATACTCAGCAAAAATCGAACTCCACAAAAAAATAGTGACATTTTGAGATAGCATTGATAAATAAATATCTACATATTATGCTGTCGCAAACTAATTTAAAACCAATTAATGCATAGAAGAGTGATTTAAATTGCTTTTTATTAAATTATGATCAAATACTTAGTGATTAAGTGTTGGCAAAAAATACGATCAATCAATGGAGCGTTAGCAACCTCCTCCCACATTGTATAACAAATATATGTAATTGTGACTTAATGACGCACATCTGACACGCCCGAACATCTGTAGAAAGTTAAAAATGTTAAAATATGCCAAGCTACCCAATTATCCAGCCTCCTGTATAGTTCATAATCATTAGGTCTACGAAACGTTTAGCATCTAGTTATTTTTCTAATATAATTAGCAAACCACTTTGAACTGTATTTTAAGTATTAATTTGGTTTGGTTAATTGCTTGACAAGATGAGCTCCAATATTAGAGGTTATCTAGGCAGCTGGTTGAGGTGGACGAGCGGTTCTGAGTGGGGGAAACCCATGTGCGCAAACGCTGCGCAGTGATAAAAGGTGACAACGTATTAACCAGTTATAAATGTTTAATTAACAAAATAAACTTAAGCGTTTTACCTTTTTTCAATGAAACTTAAATAATTGTATCCAATTATTTGTTTTTGTGGCTGTTAAGGAAGATTAATCAAAACGATGTTGTAGATGATATCATATTATTTTTTGCCGGAGAACCTAAACCAAAACCGCTTCTGCCCTTCAACCCACTCAACACCGAGTCAACAACGTATGCAATAAGGTGCTCAAAAGCGCTTGCAGTTCGTTGCACCAGCGCTATCTCATGCGCATTAAAAAAACACTACGCTAGTACTTTACAGTTTTATGAACTGTAGGTATTTCAGCTTTTGCTGATCACTGAGGGAAAGGTCACAGTTCTCTCAATATAGGTCACTACGTTTTCACATACTGCATGGTGATAGCGTCTGGAGTTGGTTTGAAAACTGAATCAGCTGATGCATAATCAGTATATATTGTTCCCACTGCTGGGACACAGGCCGCCTCTCTGTGTGAGGGGTAGGTCGTAATCCACACGCGGGCCGAGTGTGGGTGGGTAGATGTCACATGTCTTAGAATTTCTAGTTCTAGGACATGCCGGTTTCCTCACAATATTTTTCGTCACCGTTTTGAGAGCAGTGGTGACGAAATAATTTGCAGCCTGTCACCAGGCGCCAGCCTGGCGCCTGTCAGGGTTCGAGCCTACAACTTGTATGAATCAGCTAAAGGCCTTAGGCCTATTTGAACAGTTAAAACTCAACTACAAAATTCATTCATAAGCGACTAACTATGTAATTATAATTTTCTTTATTAGCCTTGAGGTTTATACAAAGGGTAACACGCAATGATTCACATGTTATGCTAAGTTAATGAGTATGTATTATGACTTTATGAGGGTTACAAAGAAGATTGAGTAATAGTAATTTTAATAAGTAGGTAATTAAGTTGCAGCCTGATTACAAAAAGTCTATAAATAAGTTATTTAATTGTTGCTTAATAATATCTGATCAATTCATAGGGCTGACGCTGGTTTGTGTTACGAAAAAATATAGTAATACAATTATTAATTATTTATGAACGATGTCTCAACTATTCTATTTCAAAATCGATACCCAAGGTGGGTAAAGTATTCCCAGCAAATTCAATTTGACCCAATTATTGTCAATGTATTCACAAGAATGGTGGAAATGTGATTTTATGTGTATGTTCACTTACAGTCAATAGATTGCACACTTCGTCAACTTCAAGACGTCATAATTATATTTCGCTTTCGCAAACTTGTTTAGAACATTCTAAACAGTCTGTTCATCCCGATATTATTGATGCTGACTATACTCACGGCTACAGGTAAAGGTATACATTTTGCTATACGTATTGTATTCTGTAAATCCTAAAAGTATTTTTTTCTCAAAATTCTAGGGGAAAAAGTTCTTAGTTCGATGCCCTTTTTTTGTGGGTCGGAATTCATCAAATAACGTCTCCCGATCTGGGTGGAGCGGAAGGGCGTGTCAGACTTTTTCTGACTAAAACCTACCAGTGTTCCTTCAGTTGCCCATATGCCAGGGCTACAGTATCTCTTTCGATCAAATCTCGCGACCCTGGCAGGTATCGGTCCTAGCAGACCCCTTCAGTTTGCTGACATCTCTTTCAGGCGCGCGTGGAACACTACGCGTCGTCGACATGGGCCTGGTCCTTACCGGGCGGAGAACTACCCATTCCTCGCCGCCCGCAAGCCCGCGCCTGCGGTGGCCAGGAGTCCTCAATCGACTTTCGACGTCCGGGGCGTCTCCTCCTGCGGCGGCTAGGGGCGTGAGGGCGCATAGCTTGCTTGATGCCCCTTTGCGTATAGACGAGGTATCTACACAAATATCAAAACCGTATCGCTATTGGTCCATAGACCACTTCCCATTTAAAGCCCAGTCTCCTTAGCCATTTCGGCGGGGCAAGCACGGCCTACTGTGACAACGCTTGAATAACACATTTTGTCACAGTTTGGGAGATACAAACGTTTTGCCTATTTTCTACTGGCACGGCGGCGTGAGATAATTTCTTGACATGTCACATAACTTCTTGACGTTTTGTTGGAACTACAGAGTTCCAACAAAACGTCAAGAAGTTGTGCCATTTGTGACAAAATGAGGGCGCTCATATTAGTAAATAAGACATACAGATGTCACAAATGTCATATTTAGACAGATGATTGGGAAAATTTATATAATTTGTTCGGAGGTTGTAATCAAAATTTGAAAATTAATCAAAATAATATTTTCCTGCTAATTAGTGAACCAAATGGCAATAAATTATTATTATGTTCTTCTTCGAACGCAAAAAGCCCTAAGTAAGAAAATATACTCCTATAACCCGTTTGACTTGCCAGACTACGAAATCGTCAATCGCGTCGTTACCGCAAACATCTCATATTGTTTTTTAGAGTTCCGTAGTTGAACTCTAATTGAATCTTCTGTGCGAATTCGACTCGACCTGGGATAGTTTTTTCCATCCATTACGCACCTTAAAAATATAATATTCGCACATAATTAACAAACCAAGTAAACAAAACGAAAGCCGGAAGTGTGTCTGAAATGAATTAGAGCCCATCAAAAATAGCTTTAAGTACGAATTGCACATATAAATAAGTTTTAATTATTCAGACGGTTTTTTTTCATGTACTGTGTCACAGTGTTCACAGGTAGCAAAAAAAAAAGTAATGTCGCGCCTCTACATTATGTCACATGGTGTTTTTTTTGTTTTTTTTTTGGATGGGAAATTATCAAATGACTTCTCCCGCTCTGTGCGGAGCGGGAGGGCATGTCAGACTTTTACTGACTAAAACCTACCCGTGTTCCTTCAGTGACCCATGTGCCAGGGTCACGGTATCTCTTTCGAACAATCACGCGACCCCGGCAGGCATCGGTCCTAGCAGACCCCTTCAGCGCTGCTGACATCTCTTTGAGGCGCGCGTGGAACACTACGCGCCGTCGACCCGAGCTTGGTCCTTACCGGGCGGCGAGCTACCCATTGCTCGCCACCCGCAAGCTCGCGCCTTCGGTGGCCGGGAGTCCGCTATAGACTCCCGACACCCGGGGCGTCTCCTCCTGCAGCGGCTAGGGACGTGAGGGTGCAGAGACTGCCACTCCCTCACGCGCCCCGCCTCCTCCTTCGCGAGCATTACTGCTTCGCAGAAGGAGGTGACGGCTTCCCATTCCCTCTCGCTCCGTACCATGGCTCGCACCAGGGCCGGACGCGAGAGGTCGCCGCCACCGATTGCCTCCACGAGGACACGGCGGTGCTCCGCCCAGGCAGGGCACACCTCCATCGTATGCTCCACAGTGTCCTCCAGACGATCCTCGCAATGGAAACACCCGGACGTATCCTCCCGCTTTATCCTGAACAGGAACCCACCGAAGCACCCATGCCCGGTGAGAACCTGCGTCAGGCGGAAGGTGAGGACGCCGTGACGCCTCTCTATCCACTCCTCAAAGAGAGGACTTACCGCCGCAATTGTGGCGTGCCCAGCACTGGGTTGCGACAATCGTACCCGCCATGTCGCCATGAGATCACACCGGAGCTCTGTCCGCCGTGCCGCGATTTGTCGCGGCAGCGGAGTTTCGCCTCGGCGTTTCGCCTCCTCGCGCCACTCCCACATGTGGGCGAGGATCTTTGCCTCCAGATCCCATGGCGGCACTCCGGCAAGGAGGCTCGCCGCCTCGCAGGAGACCGTGCGGTATCCCCGGATTAATCGGATGGCCATGACCCTCTGGGCCGCACTCAACCGGCGCGCTGGGCACAGCCTCAATGAGGGCGCCCACACCGGTGACCCGTAGAGGGCCATGGACCGCACGATCCACGTGTAGAGCCTCCGGCAGGAGGCGTTTGGACATGTCACATGGTTGACATGACATAATTTATCACGTCTTGTCACAAACGCTTTCAGTCCTCGCCCCGCAAGGCGTTAATAAAGTGATAAACGAGTTTGGCAAATGAAACAATTGAAAAACCGGCCAAGTGCGATTCGGACTCGTGCACCGAGGGTTCCCGACAAACCTGTAGGTATCCTCGGTTTATGCATACGGTTTATGTTTGTGACATTAAATGTTTTTTTTATTATTTTTTTTTGAGTTGATTGAAGGTAAATTGCAGTTATTTTCGGTGGAAGTTTATATGGTTATGTACATTACATGTTTTTTAAGTTTTATCATTGTCTTATTTTAGAAGTTACGGGGGGGGGGGGGGGGGACACACACATTTTACCACTTTGGAAGTGTCTCTCGCGCAAACTATTCAGTTTAGAAAAAAAATATATTAGAAACTTCAATACCATTTTGAAAGACCTACTCATAGATACTCCACACGTATGTGTTTGATGAATTTTTTTTTGAGTTTTAGTTCTAAGTATGGGGAACCCCAAAATTTATTGTTTTTTTTTTATTTTAGTGTAAAAATCTTAGTGCAGTTCACAGAATACATCTACTTACCAAGTTTCAACAACATAGCTCTTATAGTTTCGGAGAAAAGTGGCTGTGACATACACGGACAGACAGACAGACAGACAGACATGACGAATCTATAAGGGTTCCGTTTTTTGCCATTTCGCAACGGAACCCTAAAAATGAAATAGTTCTTCGGATCCGCCCTGTTAGCATTCGTAACGTTCGTTACGAAATCAGACATCATATACCGACTTAATTACTGGATAAACCAGTGATTATTTTATCATCATCGATAAACATATCTGATAAGAAAATAAACAAAAAGTGCGTAAAATGGCAAAAAAAAAACTAAATAAAATATTGAATCCTACGTATACCTATTTCCTTTTTTTTGTAACATTCAATTATGATTTAATAGAGGAAAATATTACTTTATTCCCTTATTTTTTTTTTCTGTTTTGTTATGTTCTAAAACATTGAGGAAAATGCATTTAATATTGCAATTTTCCGTAATGATTCTGAATGTACAGTATCTACCTAAATCTTTTCGAAAATTTAATAAATATGCAGATTTTAACATATTATTATTTTTATATACAGGCACCGCCGCGCTGTCTGCTACAAGTGGCTTCAATGAAACGCCAGAGCCACCAGCGAAACCAGTCTTTATCTAAAATAATTAAAAGCTTTCAATTAACGACTTCCGGATTTAAAAGACATAAACGCCTACTCGGATGCTCTCGGATGCTCTCGGAAGTATTCGACATCACTTAGCATCAATAACTGTGAAACCGAAAGCGGAATAGCGGTCGATACCTATCGTCAGTTATTGATAGTAGTGGTGGGAGTTATTACGTGTTGTATTGTGTGATCACTTGTTCTGTAATAACAACAATAGCGGCCTGTTATCGCGAGCGGGTTTCGTTACACACCTGTAAAAAGGCGTGGTTGCATCCTAACTTAACTGATAGCGCGAAGCAATTGTTAGGGTACCGTCGAGGTGAGGACCTTGTAGAAATTGTCGTTACTTGAATGTTCTATGTAAGGTTCCAGATAGGTTCAAGAAATTAGTAATAATGTGTTTCATTAGGCCGATTTTTTATGTTGTATTTTTTTTCTGTTACTACCCGAATCATTGCGGGGTCTATCATTATACCAGCGCTGGGAATGGCACTACACTATCCCACTGCTGAGCAAAGGCTTCCCACAAATCCCTTCAGGCATCCTTTCCAAGGCCACCTCGATCTAACTCTTGCAGTACGCGTTTAGGTCGTCTGCCCACCTCTTCCTGCCGTCCATCCTCAGGCACCCACTGTGTCGAGATTATTGCCCCGCGATCACTTTGCATGCGAAGAAATCCGCCCAGTCCCATTTTATTTAAAAAATCGCAAAATTGTGCTATTGCTGCCTTTTGGCCTTGTACGTGACTTTTTTTTTGTCTTAAGTTGTTTATCTACCTGTGCGAGTCACAATAAATACTTTTCTGTCAAAGCACTAAACCTGGTTTTAAAAAAAAACACGACAGTAGGTTTTTATTTTCATGAGAAACACTTCGGGGGTCATTGCCTACTGCACGTAGTGTTCCTAATAGTTTAGTGTCTTGTCATGTTCGTTCTTTACAATTTGTAGGGACGGAACCCTCTAAAGATATGCTAAGCACCTAGTGGTGGCCAATACTTTTTCAATGCAATTATTGAACCGAAACTAAAACATAATGAAAGTAGGTGAACATTTACTAGCATTGCCGCTTTAAATATTGCAAAGTTAAACATGATAATTGTTCAGTAGTATACTTATGAGTCATTCAGTGTAATGCATACCAAACGCCAGTTTAATTAAGAAATGGTTTTAACACGGTTCTTAATACTATATTTATAAATAAAACTCGTAGCTCATTCATATATTTTTTTTAGAACTTCTTGAATCATTCTAGACTTATCAATGGCTATATTTATGAATGAAAGTATCTAAATGCCTTTCTATTAAGCCTGTTTTGAGATCATCCATGAATATTGCTCCACCAGAAATCTGAATAATCTAGCGGACTCGTCGAGCGCGATAAATAACGCCTATTAGGAAAATTACATGCATTATGTATGTTTTACATTCACAGACGTGTGTTTGAATGTAGGAAATCTATGTGGCTATGGTGGTTTGCAGACAAATTGGAATTGGTCGGAAAGTAATCTAATGCTCATTACAGTGAACGATTAACTTTATTCACACGGAAGACGATGATTTCGAGCCAAAGTGTCGATTGCAGCTTTGATTTCATATAGGCACCTACTTTACCCACTTATGGTTAAGTAACAGAAACTTTGCGTGATAATTTACGTAATTGTTTAGCAATTCATCATGCTAATGCCTGTTTGATCTGCATTTATGCACGTATACAATATGCATCGCTAAGTGAAAGTCATTTAAGTCGATCTTTGCATGAAATATTCGTTTATGCGATCGAAAGTATCTATGGATTAAAAGCTAGACTATAATTCGATATGTCACTTGCTAACTTCAGCGAACCTGTCTTTTGAAGATTGTTTTTGAAAGGGATACCACAAGCAGGTGTAGCCTTGACCAGTCTCCGTAGAGATGAATTGACGATCTAGCAAAATACAAGTAAAATTCTATGGTGAGGTAGCGAACAACAGTTGACATTATGACAGCATTCTACATTTACCGAATAGAGAAACTCCATTTGAGTTTAAATATTTGTTTAAAATTAACCCTATCATAGAAAGTAAGAGTTCATGTTATCATATAAAGTAGTGTAGCTGACGCTTAGTTACGCCTTTTAATAGATATTTTTGTGCTTTCCAACATAAACGAGTCAGCATTTATATAAATATCTGCGCCTAAAATGACGCTCATTACGACGAACATCTGCTTTCTAATCAACGAATACTTCTGTTTTGTGCTCATTCGATTTAATCAAACCTTAGAAATTAGGAACGTCAGTCGATGATCGAAAAACTTAATGAGAATAATGTTTTCGTTGAAATAATCTCAAGTTTAATGATCGAGTTGGCAATGAGCTTGAGGAAGTTAATGGTGGTAATTGTAAATATTCACTTGATGGGAAAGGAAATAACAATATTGATTTATGACGAGCACTTTTTGAACAAAAAATTCTATGTCAGACGTAATTAACGTCGGCGGCGGCGACCTCTCGCGCCCGGCCCTGGTCCGAGCCATGGTACGGAGCGAGAGGGCATAGGAAGCCGTCACCTCCTTCTGCGAAGCAGTATTGCTCGCGAAGGAGGAGGCGGGGCGCGTTAGGGAGTGGCAGTCTCTGCGCCCTCACGTCCATAGCTGCCGCAGGAGGAGACGCCCCGGGCGTCGGGAGTCGATCGCAGACTCCCGGCCCACCGTAGGCGAGGGCTTGCGAGGGGCGAGCATGGGTAGCTCGCAACCATTGTTACGATTTTATTGTTCAGCAATTTTAAAAGTTAAATGTCGTCTACGGATCAAATTTTTAATTAAAAATATAATAAATTATGTTACAATCTCAAGCCAAATCTGATAAAGACAAAATATATTGATGTGATCAAGATAAGCAAACCTAATAGATGCTGATAACGATCTATTTGAGATATTGGAATGGTTTATTAATGACTGCTAAAATCTAAACTATGAATTATTTATTTAACTGTCTTTATTATTCGCGCTTTGATCTCGAGATAAAGATCAGGATAAGAAAAGATAACATACATTAATAGATCTAATAATTTAACTGTTTGGTGCTACTGAATTTGTATGATGGTAATTTAATCCTTCGAAAGCAGGTGGTCTTGTTAGGTGTTATAGAACATATTTCTAGCTTGTTTGGTGATTCAATATGTATATTAGAACACAATGAATATTTTATTGACCACGCTTAGTTAATTGACTTAGCTATTTGCCTGACTGCAAAGACTGAGGTCGTGGTTTCGATTCCCACCCAGGACAAATCTTTGTGTGATGAGCATAATCATTTGTTCTGTGTCTGGGTGTAATTTATCTATAATATGTATGTATTTAGAAATATATAAGTATGTTTATCAGTTGTCTGATTACTATAGTACAGGCTCTGCCTAGTTTGGGATCAGATAACGGTGTGTTGATGTCCTAAGATATTTATATTTATGTATAATTGATATGCGTGTTTATAACCCTTGTTTTAACGTGCGGGTATTAATGGAAATTGGGATTAATAAAATCAAGATTTACCACTGTGCCGGGAAATTGGATATTTCGGTGTTTCTTGCAATTAAAACCAAACGACAACTCCACCTTTATCATGTTTTATTAATTATAGTCATATAATGGTATCAACATTTTATGTTCGATGCTTTATGTCCGTGCAATTAATACAATCGGGTTGAGGAACTAAGTGCGGTCTCTGTACCTTTGGAATGGTATTTTAAATTAATCAAAAATTTTGTTTCGACGTGTGCGTATTTTTATTAATTAAAAATCGACTAAATGCGAGTAGGACTAACACACGTAGGGTTTTGTACCACAAGGCTGTCCAAAACACGTTTCTTGTATAAGAGCCACTTAAATTTTTAATACTTCTATTTAATCTTGTTTATTTGTTTTTAATAGCGCCATAAGAAAAACACACTTTGTGATAATATCAACTTTCTTTTTTCCCTACAATACTTATATAACAGTAGGTATGTACCTGATTTTAAATAATGTGCAGAGCCCTTATAAATTATTAGAAAAAATACACAGCATAAATTTTTGCTTCTGTTGGCCGTCCCCGTGACTGCATATTTATTTAGGTATTTTTATTTGTTGTTATTTCGGCAATAGAAATACACACTCTGTGAAAATTACAATTGTCTACCTATTATAGTTCACGAGATATAGCCCGTTGACAGATAGACTGATAGCGGAGGCTAAAAGGTTTTCATTGGCACCTTTTGGGTAGAGAATCCTAAAAAGGGCTGTTCTATTTTTGCAAAACCTAGCGTTTAAAAATTCTAACATTTCATACCAACATCAAGTCAATCCATGATTTTGTTTTATTTGGGGTGTGTCGTTTATTTGCTTAGAAAGTGATAAAGGTGGTTACAAAATTTGTGATCCCTGAACAATCTACCTTAAATTAGACATACCAAAATTCAGTAAAAAAAGTCAGTCCTTAAATTGACAAAACTAGATAATGTAGAATTTAAACCAAGTAATGTCAAATATTAAATCAAAAGTATAACGTCAATTAAAAGGTAATCATTAAAAAAAATACATTTATTTTTGACCAAACAAGTGTTACATTGTACATACCTGCTAAACTGCGTAACAGTTTGCTAAATAGCATACCATGTGCTATTTTAAACTGTAAAATAGCACTTATCAAATAATAGGGCTGTTATGTTCTAACAATATTATAATATTTAGCATTCCATTACTAGATCATGTCAAAATTACTGTACCACGCTCAGAATACAATGCCCAGTGACATACATAATATTATTGCAGAACTACAGATACTTGTATGTAATGTGTTGTGTGAAAAAGAAGTAGCAAAAGCAAAAGTTCGTCTGAATCAACGGCAAGTATGTTGTAGTAATATTGTTTTGTTGTGGTTTCTCAAGTAACGTGTTGGCTTCAGCCCCGGATCTATGGGGGGGCAAGCCGGGGCCCATGCCCCGGGCGGCAAGTTCAGGGGGCGGCAAATTCAAGCTTGGCAGACGTATGGTCTTTGCGTTAATGATGAGTTGTAACGATATAACTCATCATAACGCAACTTTACCATTGGGACGTCCAGTACTTTAAGCACATAAATTATTTTTCGCGAGTCGCATAGGCATAAGTCAACAACCACGTCAATCAAACCGAATTGCAAACCATGGCAACGCATGCATTCGCGGCGGCATAAATAAGTAGGGTAAACAGAGAAAGAGCAGCGCTCCCATCAGTCTCCACAACGTTCTCTGCAAAATCGACGAGAGGCTTATTCATAAGCGTCTCAAAGCCTATGCCGAAGCAAAGGGGCTTATCCCTAACGAGTAGTTTGGTTTCCGAACCCAACACACCCACCGCATCGTAGAGCACATAAGCGCTGGCTACCAGCGTAGTGCGATGACGGGCGCGTTGTTCTTCGACATAGCAAGGGCTTTTGACAAAGTCTGGCACAATGGCTTATTATACAAGCTTTATCAACACGGTGTGCCTGACCGTCTCGTGCTCAACCTACGAGACTTTTTATAGAACCGCACCTTCCGCAATCGCATCGAGGGTTCTCTCTCTTCCCCTCATCCCATTCGTGCCGGAGTCCCCCAGGGCTCCATGATATCTCCCGCATCTTCACGCTTTTCACCAGCGATATTCCGAAAAGTAAAAGGCCCAGTCGGCTCTATTTGCCGACGACACAGCCATTTACTCCACCGGTCGCTGTTAGGACGCTATCGCTCGTCTTAGGCGCTTGGTTCCGGAAATAGAGAATCGAGGTCAACCTCGACAAGAGCTAGCCGGTTCTCTTCTCGAAACTGCGCAAGCTGCTTCCCCCCCTCCCCAGTCCAATCACTTTGTACGGTTTTTTTTTTGGATGGGAAATCATCAAATGACTTCTCCCGCTCTGAGTGGAGCGGTAGTGCGTGTCAGACTTTTACTGACTAAACCCACCCGTGTTCCTTCAGTTGCCCATGTCCTAGGGTCACGGTGTCTCTTTTGAACAATCTCGCGATCCTGGCAGGCAACGGACCCCTTCAGTTCTGCTGACATCTCTTTGAGGCGCGCGTGGAAAACTACGCGCCGTCGACCCGAGCTTGGTGCTTACCGGGCGGCGAGCTACTCATTGCTCGCCGCCCGCAAGCTCGCGCCTACGGTGGCTGGGAGTCCACTGTCGACTCCCGACGCATCACTATGTACAGTAAGCCGGTCCCTTGGGCGAAGCAAGCCAAATACTTAGGTTTGATCCTCGACCACCACCTTACCTTCAGGGAGCACATATCGACGGCTCGTTTGCGCGTCGCATTCGCTCTTGGTAGACTCCACTTCATTCTAACCGCTCGTAGCAAATTGTCCCTTATGTGCAAATTGCGTAGCTACACCGTGGTGATACGCCCTATCCTGACTTATGCGTGCGTCGTCTTCGGGCACGCTAAGTCACACCACATCCATAGGATGTAGATCCTCCAAAACTGTTTCCTTAGAAAGGTTACGGGAGGTCTCTTATATGTCCATCACCTAGATCTCAGAATGCCCACCATTCAGCAGCTTATGAAACGCCTTGCAAAGCGTTTCTTTGACTCTCCTGTGAAGCACCCCAATCCCCTGATCGCGGCAGCCGCCCGCTACCCTCCGTCCCGTATTAGTACGATTCGCCGACCGCGGCATACTCTAACCATTCCCAGTGACGCTAAAACCCTTCTCCAGGAGAGTATTAAACTAACTAGCACTCTAAAGACACACCGCCGTCCTTTCGTCCTCGCCGCCTCGACCCTTGCTCGAGCCAGCCCGCGCCGCTGAGCGTGTAGCTTTAAATTCGCCCCTAAATAATAATCATTCCGATCCAGCCCGTCCCTTGCTGCCCTCTACCAGCGATGCCTTAAGCCGAGGTCTGTACCCCACAGGGGGTGCCCTTAGCGAGTAGTCACTCTAGTTTTAAGTTTTTTAAGTCCTGACTGGAGGTCTTAATTTATTAAGGTAGCCAAAGGCAAGTCCGGTTAAGCAGCCGACAACCTCATAGGTTGACCTGCGAGATTTCATTAAAAAAAAAAACAGAGCAGCGCTACATAGGTCCTTGTGGCATTCTATCCGTGAGGCCTATGTGGGCGGGGGCGGTATTTTCAGTTTTGCCCCGCCTCGAAAAAATTCAAGATCCGGGGCTGGTTTGCTTGTTTTGTTTTCCGCTTTCCAGAACTATCTTTGTTTATATTTCGAACATCCCGACCATACATACCGATATTCACGCCAAATTACACGGTTAACAACAATGTTCAAAATATAAACCAAGACAAAAAATCAAAAGCTATATATTCAAACTAGACTGAGAGTCAGCTCTTTTTTAACATCAAAGTTACATAAGACAGTTTTCCAAAACGCTGCCCTTCACGACTCCCTAGTGCTCTAGCTGGGAAGAAGAAGTGACGCAACAAACTCCACAGCAGCACAGCTGTCTGTTAGAAGAACTTGATTCTATATGTAAGTCAGTAATATTAGGGAAACAAAACATAAATTAAGTTATATGCCATGTCAGCTAGCACACGCTAATCATCATCATCATCATTTCAGCCGAAAGACGTCCACTGCTGGACATAAGCCTCCACAAAAGAGGGGTTTGCCATAATCGCCACGCTTGGCAGGCGGGTTGGCGATCGCAGTTTGGTGTTAGGATGCATAGAGAAGGCTGCTGCCCATTCTCTAGTAAATCCCTTAGTCGCCTTCTACGACACCCACGGGAAGAAATGGGATGGTGCTATTCTTTACGTCCGGCACCACACGGTACACAAGGTGCACACGCTAATATACCAACCAAAAGACAATTCTCGAAAGTCACAAACAAAACAAGCCAACAAGTTACTGTAGCAACCCCAACAAAACAATATTACTACCGTAGATTCAGACGTAGGTGCTTTTGCACTTTTAAAGGTCGCATTGTGTGTATTATCTCAGAGCAATGTCTTCTTTTTCAAACAAGTATCTGTAGTTATGTATATTTATGTCACTGGGCATTTTATGCTGAGAACGATGTTGGAATGCGTCTCAATCAAGGGTTCATTGGCTATGACAGTGATTTTGACATGATCTATTAAAAATATTTAAATGATAAATGATTTTATTTCTGTAAGTAGGTTTGTACAAACACTTTTACATGTCAATTAAATATTTTTTAAACTAGATGAGGTCGGCGTTTCCTAACTGACTACTCTGAGAAGAAAGGCCGAAACAAACTCAGAGGTCACAGTCACTTTTAAAGTCCAGACATAATCTTGGTCACAACAAAATCAAAATCAAAAGTCATTTATTCAAACTAGGCTGAGAGTCAGCACTTTTTGAACGTCAAAGTTACAAAAGACAGTCCCCCCCGCCCTTCGACACTTCCTAGTGCTTTAGCTGGGAAGAAGAAGTGGCGGAACAAACTCCCCAGCAGCACAGCTGTCTGTTAAGTTAGAAGAACTTGATTCTATACAATATCGTGTGAGTAATTAATATTATAAAACAAAATAAAACATACATTATACGCCATATGTCAGCTAGCACACGCCAATATACGAACAAAACATTGAAAACTAAACTCAAGCTGAAATAAATAATAAAACAAAATCGTAAACAGAACGTAAAACTTAAATAAAGCCTCCAGGCATAAAGGGCGTGCTCGCTTACATATTCAACGATGCAAAATGATACATATACATACATTGATGCATATAGCTAAGTTGAAGTTACAATAGTTAAACTAGGACCTCCAGAGTAAAATAAAATAACAGTTAATACAAATAACAATAACAAAAACCATGGTCAGCAAGTCGACCAGTCACCACAAGCAGCACCCGTTCACGAGCATAACGCAAAGGTCAGCCATTACCCCCCTCGCCATATTTGAGGGAAGGTGGTAACCCGACCCCCGACGCTACCGCAAGCAGTGACATCTAAGGGAGCATGACGAACTTGCTGCCGGTTGGTCAGGCAAGAATATTATGAACAGCTGACGAGGTCGCTAGCTAACTACATGTTGCAATACAACTCATTTAAAATCATTGTAATGAGTAGATTATGTCCACAATAAGTGAAATTAAAAGAAAATAAAAATTAATTAACAAAATAAGTTAAATAAAAAAAAAAAATATAAAATAAAAAAAATAAAATAAAAAAAAATATATATGAACTACCCATATAAACTGTCAGTAGGAAAGCTAATTCTGGATTGAAAGAACATAAACATTGTCTTGAGTTAATCACAGCGACCAACTATTCTTATCGTTTAAGTAGTCGTTGATAGAATAGTATGCCTTTGAACAAAGGTTGGGTTTTACTTTAGCTTTAAACTCATTAAACTGCAAATCTAGCAAAACAGAGGGCAGCTTGTTATAAAAGGTAATACCAAGACCAACAAAAGAATTATGAACCTTATGAAGCCGGTGAAAGGGAGCACGTAGTTTGTCCTTATTTCTAGTATTAATGTTATGAATATCACTGTTTTTAGTGTACAAGTGTATATTTTGCCTAATATATAAGATGTTGGCGAAGATGAATTGTGATGCCACCGTAAGAATACCAATATCTTTAAACAAATCTCTCAGAGAAACTCTAGCACCTAGTTGGTAAATCGCTCGAACAGCTCGGTTTTGAAGAACAAAAATATTTTGAATGTCCGCGGCTTTGCCCCACAGCAGAATGCCGTAGGACATTATGCTATGAAAATAACTAAAATAGACTAATCGAGCTGTATCAACGTCCGTATACTGTCTAACTTTCCTTACGGCGTAGGCGGCCGAACAGAGCCTTCCCGCTAGGCTTGATATATGTGATCCCCACTGAAGTTTGGCGTCTACTGTTATGCCCAGAAAAACTGCCGAGTGTACAGTATCAAGCACCTGATTATTTAAAACGACATTGGGTCCCAGATTCCTAACATTCGGTAAGGCGAACTTTATACATTTCGTTTTCTTAGCATTAAGAACTAGGTTATTTGTGGTAAACCAATCCGTAGCCATTGAAAGCGCACTGTTCACGTCGTCAAAATCTTTTCTATTTCTGTCTACTTGTGAAGACCATGTAGATTGGTGACTGAAATGGTCATTTGAAGAATGAACTACTCAGATTGAGTGGACCTATCCAGTCAGTGCAAGCATTTGTCACTAGGTAGGCGTTAGCGTCATACATTTGTAGGTATAACGCTAAATATTTTTTTTAGGACAAAACAGCCCTATTACTTGATAAGTGCAGAGAGCAGTGATGGCCTAGTGGTAACGGCCGCGACTTACGAGTAGTAGGTCGTGAGTTCAAACCCAAGCAGGCGCATTACTTTGAGTGAATTATTTCATCACCGCTGCTCTCAAAACGATGAATGAAAAGAAAGAAAAAGATGAAAGAAAATACGTTTATTTGCGGTAAATAAGACGCAAAAACAAACTGAACGTGAACTGATCGTGGGGAAACCAGCATGCCACAGAACCAAAAATTCGAAGACATGTGACATCTACCAAGCCGCACTGAGGCCGCGTGGTAGATTATGGCCCACTTCCTCTCACCGAGATGACATTTCTGTCCCAGCAGTGGGAACAATATAGACTGATTATGATGATCAGTAGTTTTGCAATATTTATATTTTTTCCCTCTCTCACACCATTCTCAGAATACAGTGGGCACTGTATTCTAAGAATGGTGTAGGAATGCGTCTATCAAGAGTTATATTTGACTTTGTGTGTTCAATATTTGACATTGTTTTGTGTCAATTCAATTGTTTTTTAGTTTTGTCAATTTAAATTTGACAAACTTTTTTTATTAACTTTAAAATTTTCTTTTCTATCTTTGATGCCTAATCTTAGATACATAGCTTAGACCTAAGCTTAGACCTTTATTTTAAGCAAACCTACTTTTTAAGCAAATAAACGATTAAGATTACGGCTAACGTGAAAATGTCTGTACCTACAGAAAACCCTAATTAAAAGGAAATTATGGATTTATTAGATGCTGGTATGAACCATGTGATGTTACCATTATTAAACAATAAGATTTTAGCAAAAACGGGACAGCCCTTTTTAGGGTACCGTACCCAAAAGATGCCAACGGACACCTATTACTATGCCTCCGCTGTCAGTCTGTCTGTCTCATGAACCGTAATACTTAGACAATTGTAATTTTTACAGAGTTTGTACCTATTTCTATTGCCAAAATATCAACAATTAAAAATAAATAAATAGGCAGTGACAGGGACGGCCAACAGAAGCCAAAATTTATATTATGTATTTTTTCTAAAAAATAATGGTTTGTAGAGGTAATGGGGTATGCGCCAAAGAAGCCCGTGAAATTCAAATATTTTAGGTTTTTTTTTTGTAATTTGCTGGTGTCAGGCTGTATTTTGACCGTATTACAAATTTATAAAAAAAATTGCACAATGCACGCCATAGTAACACTTTCTTTGTTTATTTTTCAAAATGATTAGCAACACCTCGGTAAATAATATTTTACAATTCTATAATTTTTTATTCATGGTCAGTGTTTTTTTAGCGTTGCAACAAATAATAAATATTTGTTTATTTATTAATCTATTCTGTTCCGGAATTATATACAGGAAAGGTATTGAAAACTCTATAGGTACCTATATAAAGTTAAATAGCTTGCATTTTTGAGCAAACAGTGCGCTGAGGTAGCTCGCGAAATTTATTTATTTATGAATATGATTTTAATGATTTCATAAAAATATTATTTTATATAAATACATAAAACGTCAAAAATACAGTATGACTCCAGCAAATTCCAAAAAAAACCGTAAATATATTTGAATTCCGCGGGCTTCTTTGGCGCATGGGGTATGCGCCAAAGAAGCCCGCGGAATTCAATAAATATTTCATAGGAGTCATACTGTATTTTTGACGTTTTATGTATTTATATAAAATAATATTTTTATGAAATCATTAAAATCATATTCATAAATAAATAAATTTCGCGAGCTACCTCAGCGCACTGTTTGCTCAAAAATGCAAGCTATTTAACTTTATATAGGTACCTATAGAGTTTTCAATACCTTTCCTGTATATAATTCCGGAACAGAATAGATTAATAAATAAACAAATATTTATTATTTGTTGCAACGCTAAAAAAACACTGACCATGAATAAAAAATTATAGAATTGTAAAATATTATTTACCGAGGTGTTGCTAATCATTTTGAAAAATAAACAAAGAAAGTGTTACTATGGCGTGCATTGTGCAATTTTTTTTATAAATTTGTAATACGGTCAAAATACAGCCTGACACCAGCAAATTACAAAAAAAAAACCTAAAATATTTGAATTTCACGGGCTTCTTTGGCGCATACCCCATTACCTCTACAAACCATTATTTTTTAGAAAAAATACATAATATAAATTTTGGCTTCTGTTGGCCGTCCCTGTCACTGCCTATTTATTTATTTTTAATTGTTGATATTTTGGCAATAGAAATAGGTACAAACTCTGTAAAAATTACAATTGTCTAAGTATTACGGTTCATGAGACAGACAGACTGACAGCGGAGGCATAGTAATAGGTGTCCGTTGGCATCTTTTGGGTACGGTACCCTAAAAAGGGCTGTCCCGTTTTTGCTAAAATCTTATTGTTTAATAATGGTAACATCACATGGTTCATACCAGCATCTAATAAATCCATAATTTCCTTTTAATTAGGGTTTTCTGTAGGTACAGACATTTTCACGTTAGCCGTAATCTTAATCGTTTATTTGCTTAAAAAGTAGGTTTGCTTAAAATAAAGGTCTAAGCTTAGGTCTAAGCTATGTATCTAAGATTAGGCATCAAAGATAGAAAAGAAAATTTTAAAGTTAATAAAAAAAGTTTGTCAAATTTAAATTGACAAAACTAAAAAACAATTGAATTGACACAAAACAATGTCAAATATTGAACACACAAAGTCAAATATAACTCTTGATAGACGCATTCCTACACCATTCTTAGAATACAGTGCCCACTGTATTCTGAGAATGGTGTGAGAGAGGGAAAAAATATAAATATTGCAAAACTACTGATCATCATAATCAGTCTATATTGTTCCCACTGCTGGGACAGAAATGTCATCTCGGTGAGAGGAAGTGGGCCATAATCTACCACGCGGCCTCAGTGCGGCTTGGTAGATGTCACATGTCTTCGAATTTTTGGTTCTGTGGCATGCTGGTTTCCCCACGATCAGTTCACGTTCAGTTTGTTTTTGCGTCTTATTTACCGCAAATAAACGTATTTTCTTTCATCTTTTTCTTTCTTTTCATTCATCGTTTTGAGAGCAGCGGTGATGAAATAATTCACTCAAAGTAATGCGCCTGCTTGGGTTTGAACTCACGACCTACTACTCGTAAGTCGCGGCCGTTACCACTAGGCCATCACTGCTCTCTGCACTTATCAAGTAATAGGGCTGTTTTGTCCTAAAAAAAATATTTAGCGTTATACCTACAAATGTATGACGCTAACGCCTACCTAGTGACAAATGCTTGCACTGACTGGATAGGTCCACTCAATCTGAGTAGTTCATTCTTCAAATGACCATTTCAGTCACCAATCTACATGGTCTTCACAAGTAGACAGAAATAGAAAAGATTTTGACGACGTGAACAGTGCGCTTTCAATGGCTACGGATTGGTTTACCACAAATAACCTAGTTCTTAATGCTAAGAAAACGAAATGTATAAAGTTCGCCTTACCGAATGTTAGGAATCTGGGACCCAATGTCGTTTTAAATAATCAGGTGCTTGATACTGTACACTCGGCAGTTTTTCTGGGCATAACAGTAGACGCCAAACTTCAGTGGGGATCACATATATCAAGCCTAGCGGGAAGGCTCTGTTCGGCCGCCTACGCCGTAAGGAAAGTTAGACAGTATACGGACGTTGATACAGCTCGATTAGTCTATTTTAGTTATTTTCATAGCATAATGTCCTACGGCATTCTGCTGTGGGGCAAAGCCGCGGACATTCAAAATATTTTTGTTCTTCAAAACCGAGCTGTTCGAGCGATTTACCAACTAGGTGCTAGAGTTTCTCTGAGAGATTTGTTTAAAGATATTGGTATTCTTACGGTGGCATCACAATTCATCTTCGCCAACATCTTATATATTAGGCAAAATATACACTTGTACACTAAAAACAGTGATATTCATAACATTAATACTAGAAATAAGGACAAACTACGTGCTCCCTTTCACCGGCTTCATAAGGTTCATAATTCTTTTGTTGGTCTTGGTATTACCTTTTATAACAAGCTGCCCTCTGTTTTGCTAGATTTGCAGTTTAATGAGTTTAAAGCTAAAGTAAAACCCAACCTTTGTTCAAAGGCATACTATTCTATCAACGACTACTTAAACGATAAGAATAGTTGGTCGCTGTGATTAACTCAAGACAATGTTTATGTTCTTTCAATCCAGAATTAGCTTTCCTATTTTTTCCCGCGAAATTTATTTATTTATGAATATGATTTTAATGATTTCATAAAAATATTATTTTATATAAATACATAAAACGTCAAAAATACAGTATGACTCCTATGAAATATTTATTGAATTCCGCGGGCTTCTTTGGCGCATACCCCATGCGCCAAAGAAGCCCGCGGAATTCAAATATATTTACGGTTTTTTTTGGAATTTGCTGGAGTCATACTGTATTTTTGACGTTTTATGTATTTATATAAAATAATATTTTTATGAAATCATTAAAATCATATTCATAAATAAATAAATTTCGCGAGCTACCTCAGCGCACTGTTTGCTCAAAAATGCAAGCTATCTAACTTTATATAGGTATAGAGTTTAAAAATAAGCTCTAAAAACCATTAATTTTTATTAATTGATTGTGAATGTCGCGTCGCCTACTAAACATTTCTAAATGAAAAGATAACTGCAGTTTGCTTATCTCTGCTATTAAACTCTAGCAGCAAACAGAGTTCAATCCACGGTATAATTTTAAAGTCAAGCACTTGCGTACCTTACAAAAAGAAAAACTCAATATGCAAACACTATTGTAATAACAGTTAGCTATAAAACGTGTTTAGCATACGGACTTACCCAAGTATTCAAGTTCAAGAGTTAGTTAATAGGCTCATATTAATTGTCCAGTCATAGTATCATGGTAATGTAGCAACGTTTTTGCGGTTCCTTTTATATTAAGTTCAGCATTCTTGTGTGAGGTGGACTCCTATTTAGGAAACTCGTCAATGTTTCCAGTCTTGGACTCTGGTGTCGCGTGCCTAGGAATGTGGTGACCACGGTCTGGATTCTGTTAGGGATTTTTTAGATTCAGTTTAATTTTAATGATATGATTATGATTGTTACTACTATTTTTTAGGGTTCCATACCCAAAAGGTGCCAACAGAATCCTGTTACTAAGTCTCCACTGTTCGTCTTTATGTCTATCCGCGGGCTGCATCTCGTGAACAGTAACAGTTTTAATTTTCACGGCCACTCCAACACCCAGTGTGAGTGCGGTACGTCTGATCAAACTTTGCTGGAGTGTCCCAATTTCCTCAGATGATCTAAATAATGCCTCAGTGGCGCAATAAACGTTGTCAAACTATATAAACATAAAAAGTGTAAGAGTAGGGTACCATCGACTCGAAAGGAAGAACAAGACTGTCGCTTTTCTATACAGGAAATATGTTTTTCCGGCTTTTGCCTAGTGTTACGGAACCCTTCGTGTGTGAGTCCGACTCGCACATGGCCGATTTTGTTTTTGTAAGGTTTTTAAAAAATTTTATTTACTGGTTGACTCCTACCTGCCTGATGAGTCAACTAAAAGATTATTTGGTAGAGTAGGTACCTAATTTTTTTGTCAAGTCGAAGGTGATTATTATTTAATTAATAAACGCTGTGTGTGATACTTTTTTTTTGCATAAAAAGGTTGATAAGGTATGTTTTTAAGGACTTAGTAATTGGATCTTAGGAGAAGCTCATATGACTTAGGTACCTATCTTAAGATTAATTTACAGATTAATGATGTGCATTAATATATTTTGCAAGAGACGGTAACCTTCAATTTTATGTCTCACAATCAGTTATATCTTTCCTATTGCAGAGACACAGGTCGCCTCTCCGTTAGAGGGAGTGAACCATAATCCACCACAGTGGATGTCGCATGTCTTTTTGTTTTTGGTTCTAGGGCACGCCAGAACCCTCACGATGTTTTCGTTCACCGCTGTGAGAGTAGTGGTTATGAAATAATTTACACAAAGTAAATCGCCTGTCTGGGATCAAACTCACGAAATAAGTCGGGGCCAATACCACTGGGCCATCACTACTCAATATCGATTGTATTATAATTGGGAATTATTCTCTAATACTCTTCATGGTCACCGTACTATCAGAATCTATTAAAACACTTGTCTAAAAATAGACATAGCCATTGTGGTCGTCCAGCATTTTGATCTCGATAGTTGATTTTTAATGCCCATCTAAATACGAGAGTGTAAATATCGATTAATTCCTGTCGGTACTATAATAAATAATACTTCGCATGCTGACATCGAAAATACTTCAGAGTCATGAAGATAATCAAATGAGACATAGACCTTGTCCAGTGAGATATATATAGTTTATTTAAAACTGCTATTCTGTATTTATTAAACAAAACATACCTTTGTTTTCTATTTTTGGGTTCATTTATTTAATCAAATAAAATTGTATATGACTAGTTTCTGTGTCTTGATGATTACGTCGATTTTTACTGAGAGAATGTAAATAGCAAGCACCTTTAAAATGTATGTTGCTCAGTTAAAAGTAGTAGGCGTTAAGGCCATGGCTGCAAACGCCTGATGTTTTCTCACACGAAAACGCACGCTTTCTAGTTACTTACCTGTTTTTCTTGAATTTTTAGTGTTTAAGTATGTTTGTAGATTTGGTTACTAAACACATATAATAAATTGCTAGATACACCAACACAGTTTAAAATCATCAGGACAGTAAACTAATTAAAACCCAAACATGTCATTGTCTATGGTTAGTTTCAGCAAAACCCATTGCGTACCGTATTTTACAATGTTAGTTTTATTATGTACCGTGTGGTGCCGGACGTAAAGAATAGCATCGCCCCATTTCTTCCCGTGGGTGTCGTAAGAGGCGACTACGGGACTTACTAGAGAATGGGCAGCAGCGTTCTCTATGCATTTTACCACCATACTGCGATCGCCAATCCGCCTGCCAAGCGTGGCGATTATGGCAAAGCCCCCCAAATTGGGGGAGGTCATGTCCAGCAGTGGACGTATTACGGCTGAAATCATGATGATGATGATGAGTTTTATTATATCGACTTCAGTTAAACTGGATATATTTATTGTTACAAATATATCTGCAAGACTAGAAATTGTAGCAGTTGTTGTTGTATGAATAAGTCCTAGTATTTATTCCCATATTAAGCTACAAACAGCCACGAATACAATTAAGTTGGACGTATAGCGTATTTTGTACAAATTCTTCCTTACTTATACCCCGCAGTTTGCTACCACAATCTTATTCCTACTAAATCACATGAATTTTTCATAGCCATCCATTTTCAAAGAGTCTTGTTTATGTTTTGCAGGGTTACATGCATTTAAATTGGATTTTAACTGTTGATAACCACTTTATAATTGAGTGTAATCAATGCTATCTCTAGTCCAATTTTTATTGCGAGTATGACAAAGTTATGAAGAATCAAGAATATTGTATGTTGTTGATAACTCAATCCTTACGTATTGTATTGTAATTGTGAATAAAGATAAAATGAATATATTCTTATTAATTTAGTTACGTTTCCTGAGTGCAACAATATTGCTAACTGTAGTTTGGATAGTCCGTACATTGAAAACTAACTACAAGCTGAGAACTCTCAATGCACCAGTCTAATCAGAAGACTCGTGACCATCCCGGTGAATGAAACCTGGAAAAGAAAAAGCTGTCCTCTCCCTAAACGGTACATACATATATTTTTCAAAAAAGAAATTCCCTAATGAATAAAGATCAATGCACATTACAATGCGTCGAAGTATAATCATACAATTTTCCTTATCATGAGCACAGGAATAATGACAAGAGGCAGGATAATATTATTTTATGTTGATAACATCTAAGTTCTGTCGAAGACAGTCGCGACTACCATTCGGTAACAAAAAGTAAAGGTGGATCAAGTTTCAGCCGGTCCCAGTTATTTTAATGGGTTCACATACGATGGGATTTCATATACCGTTTACTGTACTTTTAATATCTATAATTAAAGTATTTGTGCGCTATTTTGTACTTATTTATATTTATTTAAAAGTTCTCCTGATTATCTCTTCAAAACGATGACTGCGGAAGCAATGATTTTTGGTTTCTGATTTGAGCACGGTGCGGCTTACTCTGATGGAAGAATAAGGTAAATAAATAATGAGGTCTCATGTATTTATTCCTAATCTAAAATATTATAAATAGGTACAGGTTGTAAGTTTGTGAGTATGTTTGTAGGAAATAAACTCTGGAACAACCATTGGATTGGATATGAAAAATCTTTTTGCAATTTATTGCCCAATTCTTAAAGAAAGTTATAGGCAATTTTATATCATGCTGCGACCCTTAAAAGCCGAGCGGACTCAAAAAAAGTGGGAAAGAACTCTTAGTGTAAACGACGTAATAGTGCGGACAGGCGATGGGTGACTGTTTCGGGGCCAAAATTTCACGTAAACGAAGTTGCGGGCAGAGCGGGTTTGAAATATATAAAGCGACCATGTTATTCTGCAAACATCTTGATCGTGTATCTGAGTAATAATTATAACTCTGTAATGACAGAGATCCTTATAAATTTTGTCTCTTTAAATTATATGGGACTTGCATAACATTAAGCGATATCTTTGAGGATATGGTAAACTGAACAAGAAATGGGAGGGAATCGTAAAATTTGTTTGATCAATTACGGCTACCGTAAATAAAAATTGTTCCTTGTAAGTCTGAACTAACTATAGTTATTTGCATTGCTATTTGATGGCATTCAGATAATGACACGTTACTTTAAATTTCATTTCTTAAAATGTTTTAATTGGCATGTCTCCTCCATTAATCTATCTTTATGTTATTCCGTCCCAAAAGTTTAATATGAACATATTGGATAGTAGATCTATTCTGATTTCTTCAGAGTTGCAACTAACATTTAGTGGGAAATTTAATGAACATGTATAGCTTTTATTTTTCACTTCCCTGAAAATGCGATAATATTATATACTTTCCTACATGCGTTATATCGCAATACCCACGGATATAATATCTACAAAGCAAAGAAATTGGCAAAAAATTTGACTTTGAAAATATGATAAACAGATTTACTAAATGTGAGTCACAGTAATTTAAAACCTTACTTTTATTTCAAAGATTTTTATCGAGAATAGAAAAACTACAAAATTACAATATCCTTCTAACGCGTTGAACTCCTTTCCACCAAAACTCGAAATAAGTTTGAGGTCGTCATTATTTGAGTGTTCAAAACCATTGTTTTATATATCAAGTAAGTGTTCTTGATTGTATTAGTATTAAAACCAATATTATTTCAGAAATACTGAAAAGAATATGAAAATTGTTTCAGTCCAAAATCTTTTTGATGCGTTTTCAGTCTACCTAATTGAAAAAATTCTAAATATATTTTGTGTAACTAAATAAATATCAGAGTTCGTATTCATGAAACGAATTAACCTTGGAGGGTGGTTTTATATAATAGTTAAATTCATAAAATGTCTGCTATTTTGATTCCGACTTTTCTAAATTACATTAGAAAACCCGCAAAATATTCATTAAAATGTAAATGGGCTTAATTATAACAGGATTTCTTAACTTTTTCCTATGTCTGGAAGTCGTAGAGGTCGGTTTATAGGGTTGAGCCACGTGCCTGTCGGTGGGCCAGCAGATGTCCCGTGACACCTGCCCTTGCCACCTCGCCCATCACTCTCTGATCTACACCAATCACCATATACCCATCCCTTTCTAGTCGTGCTTATTTTTATATAATTTATACAAAGTGACGGTAACTAGAATGGACCCGAGGCGGTTATAATGACCAGTACCTACCTCAGCTGTGTTATTAATTGCGCAGTTAAATACACAGGTTAAGTACCTAAAGTGGTTTGTGACTCCTGCGTTTCTAAGTCTTTATGTATTACCATGCAATCAAGTTCTAGGTATATAAACAGCGGACGTGCAATAAAATAAAGAGGCTTTTGTTTTTACTTAGTGGTGAATTCGTGCGAGCAATTTTCTTTGTTGTTAAAGAACACTTGTCTTATAGAATATGTGATTATTTATCCTCTTTGAAATCTTAAGGAAATACCGTAGTTTCTTTGCACGGTATTATATTTTCACTTAGCTCTAATTAACTGCTTTCTGAGTTTCAGTATTCTGTAGGAACCGTTGCCGATTAAACTTTATTGTCTCAACTAAAAATCCACACTAATATTATAAATGCAAAAGTAACTCTGTCTGTCTGTCTCGCTTTCCTGCTAAAACTACTGAACCGATTTAAATGAAATTTGGTACACAGATAGTTTAGAGCCTGAGAAAGGACATAAGCTACTTTTTATTCCATGACTTTGGCTGCGTCCGCGATAACCGACATTTACGCAGACGAAGTCGCGGGCAGAAGCTAGTATAAAATAAAGTAAATGGCTAACTTTCCTTTTCAATGGAAAACTAGTCTTCAGGCATGTGTGAAAACCCCGTATTAGGATCATTTATTTTCCTAGAAGTTCCATATATGTAAACTCTTGCGTAAATAGGGTTGCAAACAACGAGAAGTGCGGTTATCAGATAAGAAAACTGTAATGAATCTTTTTGTAAGTGTGTTACACGTTTAATGAGAACCCTCATGATTGACATTAATTATTAAGTGCAGTGCATGTCATAAATATTGTAAAGCCGCCTGCAAAGATTCGTTCCGTTGTAAATGTTTGGATATGTAGTCAACATGTTCGTTACGGTATATTAGGTAAATACCAGTGGTCGGGGTGAAAGTTTTCAGTAAAGGCTTTTTGGTAGATAAATGACAATTTTATCTTACCAATTAAACAGTTCACCGCCTCTCAGTATGTCTTCTTTTCTTGTATTGACGAATATTGGCTGAAGTTTAGTAGTGATAAAAATGTCGCATGATTATTAAATGCACCCTCAGGTTCCTATATCGGAAGATCTATGATCATGGCTGTTGAATGAACTGATTCACTTTCCCTTTCCATTGAAGGAAACTGTTGCTTAAATAAAAAGCTGAAACTTAGCTTCTTCAAATCTCGAGCATCGCTACAAGGATTCTCGTCGGTGTTTGGAAAGGTTGAAGTAATTAATTTTTAATTAGATACACTTAGCAGATTCTTGGGATCGGAGCGTAGTGATCGACTCTCGCGCAAACCCGCCTGCACGCAGGTGCAACTGTTATTCCATTAAAATTTAATACAGATGTCGCGTGCGCCGCCTTTTTACTTCACGACGCTCCATTATAATTAAAGAATATTATTTTGTCGTAAAACTGTGGCAGCGCGCGTTTGCTCGCGACCGCCACGCGCCGTAAACGCTATTGGAAACAACGGTACATTCGGGATGTTATGATATTATTTATTTATAGAAGGCTTAATAAGATATGGAACCGGTTACAGGAGCTCTGAAGACAATGTAGGATAAGTGGATGCTTTGACTGAGTGTATGAGTGACGGGTATTGTACTTAAACGGAAAGGTTTCTTGAGGCTCGCGGTTTTTAATTTTTTATGCTGATTTATTTTATAGATTAAGTAATTATAAAGAGTTTCGTGATATTCTGAAGCAGGACGAAGGATTAAGAAATTCATTAAGTCCCCTCTTGCTTTTGATTTTAATTTGAGATTGTTCCTAAAAATGAGCAGCATAAGTATGTCCCAAAGAATATTTAATAACGGTGTAATTTACGGAAACGTGACTTTAAATAAAATATATTTGCGGGGATATAAAATAAATACGTATGCTATAAAAGTTGCTTTCTGCATAAACGATACGTTTAGAGGCTTTAGATTGAGCCGCGAATTTAACTTTAATTACTTTTGGTAAGTCATTTCGAAGTGCTTCACGGGCGGCGATGCGCTTATAAAAATATTTTGCCTCATTGAATTCATATTTTTGTATTGGAATCGTAAAAAGTGAACTAAATTAAACCATTCAAAGCTTTAAGGCCGATTCTTGGCCCAATTAAACGTTATTAAAAATAAATAATAAAATTCGTAAAACTTTTTAGTCACAGTCAGTTTTGATAGCACATTCTTGCTTCGATAATGTGCGATACTAAAGGAGCTCATAACTGGAAACACGTTTGAAGACGTTTTATATAAAGATGCACTAACGTTCAAAGGAGAAAGACGCAGACCCGTGTCTTGTTGTCTGAGCGGATAGTTCACCGCGTCTGTCATTGATTTAAATGTGGAACACTTGGGCAGCGATTTCCCGCGCTGCGCAGGCGCCGCGGGCGCGCCCCGCCCTCCATTGTACCCCCACAATGCTTCATACCTCACGCTAACGAGCGCTCGCAGCAAACCAGACACATTTGTAAAAACCGCAATAAGCGTTCCATTTCGGCATATTGTTTTGACATATAATAAATATTTGCAAGATTACACCGCGCAAAGATTGTGGTTGTGATTTTAAAATCGATCGGTTTCGTTTCGTCCGGCCGGCTATTGTTTCTCGTGCGTCCGGCGTCCGTCCGTCCGGTCGGTAGACGGTACGTGGGAGCTGGGAGCGCTGCGGTGGACTGTATTACACGCGGTTGCGTTCGGCAGCTACGCGCCACACGCCTTTGAACTCTAGATCTTATCGCTCGCTTTTTGTTCTACAACCTGTAGAAGCAAGTCTGTATCAGATATTGTTATATGTATACTTTAAGGTTTATCTAAGAGCTTGCTGCTTCAAGTTTAATTTAACCAGATGTTTGGTTAGTCGGAATTATTTTTAGACACGCAAGTTTTAATAATTTGACCTAGATTCAGTTGACAAACAAAATTAGGTAATTGTGATACCCTAAAATAAAATACCTATGTGATATACAATGACTATCAAAGTTACTGTATTTTGGCAAGTCTATCACTACAGCCACTAAACTGTTATGATAATCATTGAAAATTAAGCAACTTCCACGTACGCATCAGTACGCAATAAAAGACAATTATCTCTAATCAACCCATCCAGTTCCGCAACAATATAAGCAGAAGAAACACCATATTTCTCGTCTAATTTAAGTTCAAAACAATAATAAAATGCATGTTAGAAATACATGGGCGTAAATTAAAGCAAATCAGTGCCCGCATACCGCCGCCCGCGCCGGCAGCGAACGGCCGTACGTACCGGAGCTTCGGTGTTGCACGTCGAGAAAATTGCAGGGTGCACCCCAGTTAGCGCCTCGTAGGTGTCAAGATTGCCATAATTTGCGTCCCGGTGTTGCCCGCAGCGCCTGTCGTCACGTGTTGCCATCTAAATACTTTTATTACTGGGAAAAAGCACAGATTTGCATTACAATAAAACGTTACGCGCCTAAATGGTACCGCCGAAGGAATAACATCCAACCAGTATGAAATTATTGCTTTATTTATCGGTTACTCAAAGGTAAAAAGAGAAATTAAAGTCGGGAAAGGTAATGAGGTTTTAATTAAGTAATGATTCACAGTTAATTAGTATTGAAGTTACGACTGAACTGACTGACTTTATCTTGTGACTACATCAGTAAGCGGAGTTCGCGCTGTTGAATTTTGGGCAAAAGATGTTTGAACTTTTGCCATCGCTAAGCTAAGTTCTCCTTTTCGTATCGAAGTTGGCGATGATAAACGCAACTTGTACCTATTGACCTCCATCATTTTATTTTTGAACATCTCTCTACTAAGGTCAAACCATCAAACCTTCAGTCCACAAAATCTTGTATACAAGATTACTCAAAGTGTGCCAGCTATCGTCAAGTTAAATCAGAGCTTGCTTATCTACCCTAGTCTTTGAAATGAAGACAAAGAAACTGCACAATCAGTGCTTTGGGCATAGAGAGACTATAGAATGAAGACACCTTTAACAAAATACTGAAGTTTCCATAAAAGCAAATGATAATTTATGTCCCCATAACAAGCCAAATGTGAGAATTATTAAGTATTTGATTGATTTATCTATAGTCACAACTAAGAACAAGCATGCTATAGTAAATTATTCAATGATTAAGGATTCATTGAGGGAGACGGGGATTTCTGTTTGTACGGGGAAACAGATTAAATCTTATTCAATCACGAAACGTGCTTTGGAAGCGAATGTCTCCTGATTTTAAGCAGATTAAAGTCAGCTCTGAGTCTCCTACAATGGCACCGCCTCTTAAAACTCAAGTTCTCATTTATATTAAAAGTATTTTTTAACTTTGGAACTGTGTTTGAGAATAGTATCTTTTTGCCGCTCCCGAAAACGAACAAGCATTAATATATAGATAAGATTATTAAAATGATGACTTATGTTTTTGAGTTTCACATTCAATTGTATTCTGCGGATGAAAACGAAATATTCTGCTAACGAGCCCCCGCGGGTTTCATAAAAATATGTCACATAGGAACGGTTTCCAGAAGAGGTGAGTTTCTTCACACATTAATAAGCCGTTTTGACTTTGTGATTCCTCTAAGCACCGGCAATAAATTGTGGGAACATCAATATTGTATGACGAGATTAATGCCCATGTTCGGAGGACCATTAGGCCTGCATAATCCCATTGTGTTTTTTTCATCAGCTTTGAATTTGAGCTCAGAGCCGCCAAATTGACGTCGACTCCTCAGAAGAAATGATTAAAGAGTGATGAATTTATTTATAATAAGTCTGAATCTTTTACATTTACACAAGAATCCTCGGATGTAACGTGTAACCTTTTTCCTTCTAGTACTTTTATTTGGCTACGTTGAATGTCGTCTACAACATTTATCAAACATTTTTTTAAATCACCTATACGACTTACATTATCGGAGCAACGTACTTAAATATGTTTATTTTATTTTCCTACATCAATACTCGAGTCACTCGTATCAGCGGCTTTCATATTTCAATTCACATATCGGCGGTTGTCAAAACGTTTCGTTTAAGGCTGTGGTTGAGATGCGGCGTCGCGAGGTCCAGGGGCTCGGACCCAGGCCGGGGCCATCCTTCATATCGGTCCATTCATGAGGCGAGCGGGGCGTCCGATGACACTCGGATGACTTCGCTTAGATTTATGCTCCTGTAATATGGCGGCTTCTGTAAATGGACGAGTTCTCACCACACCGCCAAGTCAATCCTTTGAATTTATTAGTTTGCTTCCAGAGATCCAACTGACTTATGTAAGTTCCTTTACCGTACCGAGGTCATTGTTTTAGTATTGATTTATGCATATTGGTAGCGTGATTGTGGTATTCATTTTGGTACAAATACATTTGAGCCTCTAATTAAGGAATTCACTATGACTCTCTTGTAACAAGACCGTAGATTGACGACTGAAGGCAAAGTCAAGTTACAACATTTTGCCTTCTAGGGCAATTAAACAAGGCGAACTGATTAAACATTTTTATTGTTATAAAAACCTTCAGTTCACAAAATTAACTACTCCCGGATCCTGTATGATAATTAAAGTGCTATCAAAATAATGCAACATAAATTATAATGTGTCGGTGCGTCGGCGAGGCGTGTTTAATAGATTCTACACATACAGCATTGCGGAGCATAGCTGTCATAGCTCCTTTTATCACTCCATGAGTTACGACACACGCTACATTTTACTAAGTCATAATTTTGGGTGGAACGAAATGTGGGCTTTCGTAATTTTATTTGAAATCCTAACATATTTTAATTACGTATTCGAAATTTTTGAAGTGAACGCACATCATTATTGAATTCTTGAATTAAATTAATTATTGATTTAGCGGGTATTAGTTTATCAAAACCATCAGTAACGGTATTTTTTATCCACGACACGTCTGCGTACTATCAACTCATTAGACTCTAAGGGAATGTCGAGATACTTTCTTTTTTGCACTCTCCTATTGAGTGTTTATCACTGTCTGTGTATCGTATTAACTGGGATATTTAAAATGACTTATAAATAAAATACTGGCGAGTTAGGTATTTCACAATGCTATCATAAATTGAGACCAGTAGACGAAGCATCCAACTTTACTGTACACGCCAGTGATAAATGTGGTTTCTTGTAGACAAATAGCTGCTACATCTTAACAAATTGCTGCGAACCGCCGCGAGTGGCCTCGAGGTTGCAACTTGGACCATTTCTCCTATAAGGTAAAAATGTAAACAACTTGCCTGTTGTAATGAATATTAATAGAAGCTCCTGAAGATGTCTCGCAAAAACTACACATCGTTAGTTTACTTAAATAAATGTCACTCATGCGCATAATCTTTATAAAGAACAAACAACCATTGGTAATATTTATGACATTGATAACAAAATCTGAAATGACTCAATTTAAGGACCCAATAAAATTAAACGATGAATAAAAATGTCGTAATCTTATTGTTGCGTATTAACATAACTGGGTCAGGAATTCAGAATGAGAACTGTGATATATGTCACGAAATAAAAAAAAACTTCAAACAGGTGCAGACAGTTACAACGGAGATTTTAAATCGGTAGGTGCTATTGTGAGTAATGAAAAAACAATAATGTGTGGTTGAATGGTAAATAATGGCGAGCGAGTGAATGACACGGGAGTATGTAGCCCGTGCGATATGCCGAAGACTGACACGTGGGGCCGCCGGCGTGACGTTCTCTTGAAGGTTTATTTAATCAAGGAGTGGTACCATCAGCAGCCGGGGGCCTGGTGTGCAATACGCTCCTGCCGTCTCAATCTCGATTGCCCCCGTACAATTGCATTGTCCTCGGGTGATAGAGAATTTAATGAAATTTCTTCACGGCCTTCATCAGATTTTACATTGGCTCGCGATTGCGTACGGATCAGTAGTTGTTTTACTGTTTGCACTTGCAGTGATATGGAAATGATTGGATTTAATATTGTTTTTAAATGCGTGAGAGCAATATTTATTTATTTAAACTTTATGCACAAGTAAAAAATACTGTACAATATTCTGCACTGAACAATAATATCTTGTGTGGGTTACTCAAGACTGATAGACTTTGAATGATAAGTTTTATATTGGGTTATCTACTATTAAATAAAACATAGAGTTCGAGCTGTAGATTTTTTTATTTGCTTCTTCTTTACTTCACGCCTTGTTTCTGCCAAGGGTTGGGCAGATGTGTACCTTTAGACAATCTAATTTCACCAGTTATATTTCAGCCCCATCATAAATAGGGCTAGCCTATTGTCATCAACCGGGCACAAATCCAGATTTCGGGCTACTACTGAGAAATTGCAGATAGAAATACCCAATAACGCCGTGCCCGATCTGGAAATCGAACCCAGGACCTCATTCTCAGTAGTAGCGCGTACGACCATTAGACCAACGAGGCAATAATTTTTACAAATTTCTGATCACTTGAGCACAAAAAAAAAGTCACTAGGACTTTTTTAGAGCTCAAGTGATCAAAAATTCACATACCTTACCCATTTCTTAAACTGTATATGTATCATATATTCAAAAACTTAGATTTTGATTTTGTATTAGTCGCAGACTCGCAGCTCCTAAGCAATATTAAGCGACTTTAAGGTCTTTTAGTAGTTTAGCTCGGAGGGTAGTATAAAATTTGTATAACAAATGAGGGGCGTGGCCGGGATCCGTCACAGTGGCGATGGACGCCGCGTGGGGCGCTAGATGGGTGGCCTTTCAGCGCAACTTATATTGTGGTAAAGATTGCAGCTAAACGTTTATATATTTTAATGTTGAATGTGAAGAATGAAAAGATACTCCTGAATATTGAGGCAAAATTTGGCTGTACCTACTAAAATTATGATTGAAATAATTGAATCTATTTCTATCATTTTAATATGAATATAATGTGAAACTTTTCGAGAATTTAGACTTCAGTACCAGGCGACTCTTTCGAATTTCGTCTCTCATTGTTTACATACTTTTCAGGCGCTTTCATCAGTTGCTGCAGCGCTTTAAATTAAATTTTCAGCGGATGTCGGTAACCCACCACGGTGTTAATGGTGTACAAGACCATAATATTAAATTAACATAAAAGTAAAAGCTATTTATAATTTTCGCCGATCTCTCGGTGTGATTACTTCGAAAATGTAAAAGAAGAAACTGAAAAAGTATGCGAGATATTTATCTAATTTTAAATCTGTCATCGGTTTTTATTTTATTAAATTTTTATCTTATTACATTTTGACTGTAGAATCACTTAAAGTCTGTGGTTAATATTAAGTGGTTATACACTTTATGGCAGTAAGTAGAGACACTTGTGTCTTTATTTCGTTTTGCTGATGGCGTATCTAAATGAAACTTTATTTAAGGCAATGCAATTATGAATATGCAAGTTAAATTAGTTCAAACGTTTTGCTGATATTTTTTATGCACGGTCAGATAAACAGGGAAAACAGAAGATATTAAAAGGTGCTGTTAATTTCTTGTGCTAAATGTTTGTACATGTAAGCAAGGATTTTTAAGGGGGTTTGTTCCCAAGCGCGAGCTATAAACTTAGTAGGTGTTGCGTGGGGCTATTGTTACAGGCAGTTGTTTGTTAAAGCCTTGGTTTTGCTAATAACATACATTTGCTAAGCGGGCCTCCGAAGCGGCGTGGAGCCGAGAATCCAGCCACCTCCACCGACACAACGTGATATTAAGCTATTACTTATCCTGGCAACTCGCTTGTTTTCGGTAAAACAAATAAACATCGGATTAAACGATAGCTACAACGAAGTAGAGGTTTTGATACTTTGGTCAGAAACTTTTATTAAAATAAATCAGCACAGAATGCGTGTACTACGTGAGCTAGACAAATAAATGTGCGAATCACACTTGTGCGACAAAACTGTACTGCGACTCACAATAGTTCGAATGCACGCTTGTGCGATACACTCGAGCTCACATAGTACAATAGGTTAGGTTAGGTTAAAACTGTGACCTCCTACGCACGAGCCGAGCGAACGAAGGGAGCGGTGCCGTGGCAGCGGCCGACGAGTGCTAGAAACGACTAGATTCAGTGTGTCGCACAAGCGTGCATTCGAACTATACTCGTAGTGAGTCGCAGTACAGTTTTGTCGCACAAGTGTTATCCGCACATCCATTCGTCGAGCTCACGTAGGTAGTACACTCGCACAGAATTGGTCCCTCTAAACTAGCTCTTCACCCATTCATTTTGTTTCTTTGATATTTATTTGAGGTTACATTTACAAATAAAAAGTCCCGATTGCTAAAAATAGCAGTCAGGTGATATCTCTGTAACTATAGTTAAATTGATAGAGGTTGTGGAAATTTTTAGATTTTAGCTCAAGTGTTATAACTTTATAAGGGATAATCAATGATTTCTTAAACTGAGTACATGATACATAAAAGTTCAAGTCACTTCAAATCGCTCTGGTAAAAGTATCAAAACCGTTGACTATTTTCATATCTCAAGAAATCAACTAAATGCATCATCGAGATATGCAAATGTCTGTTTGTTTATCGAAGTAAAAGAGTATTAATTTAGTATCGGATATCGGGGAGATGATCGCACCCGAAATGGATACATCATTGGCTATTCCAATAGCCTAAAGCTAACCGCTGTAGATAAAATCCCTGTATTTTAGTTAAACGAATCTGTTGTTTTATCCTTTATACTTTTCTTTGATGCTGGTTTGGGTTGCGGTAGACCGAAACGAAGGTACGCATAAATTTAAATAAAAACTTTCTCTGTAGTATTACTTTATGTCGCATTATCGATAGAAATTTGCAGGTTAATGACTAATCCAACTTTTGAGAAATAAATCCTACTATCTTATAATCCACGCTATAATATTATAAATGCAAAAGTAACTCTGTCTGTCTGACTCGCTTTCCTGCTAAAACTACTGAACCGATTTAAATAAAATTTGGTACACAGATAGTTTAGAGCCTGAAAAAGGACATAGACTGCTTTTTATTCCGGTAGTATATTCCCGCGGGATAATTTCCGACCTCCACGCGGGCGAAGCCGCTGGCAAAAGCTAGTAATATTATAAATGTGGAAGATTGGATGTTTGCTACTCCGTCACGCAAAAAGAGCTGAACGCATTTGGCACACGGATAGTTTATAATCTCATATTTTTTATTCCCGTATAACGTTCCCGTGGGATGATTTCCGATCTCCATGTGGGCGAAGACGCAGGCAAAAGCTAGTATAAAATTATAAATTTAAAAGTTTGTATGTTTGAATGTGTGTTACTTAATCACGCAAAAACAGCCGAACGGATTTAGAAGAGAATAAGCACACAGTTTATAATTTGGATTATTTTTATCCCAGTAGGATGTTTCCGTGGAATAAGTTCAGACAAGGGGTGAAGCCGCTGACAAAAGCTAGTGTTTCATGGAATAACGCGGATAAACGCGATTTTATATCTTCTATATATGTAAATATATTAACATTTTCAGTATACTTTAATCAAATATAGCATAGCATCATGAAGTTTTTATTAATCCTTTTAATACCATTCTAATACAGATACATAAATCAATTGAAGGCTGATATCCCAGCCCTATTTGATTGACTTGTGCTATTTGATGGAAATGTATTAGTAGGTGACTGAGACAAGTGACCAGCAGGCTGACACGGCTCGTGCATACACATCCCATTCATTCAATACAAGTGTCATTCAATCACATTCAGTTCGCGACTCTGATTCATCATCGTCACTCTGAGCTTTGATCTTTAATTATTCTGAGAGAAACTATGAGAAAGTGAAATATATTTAAGTTAATACTGAAATGACCTGCCGGGGTCGCGTGATTGTTCGAAAGAGATACCGTGACCCTGGCACATGGGCAACTGATGGAACACGGGTGGGTTTTAGTCAGTAAAAGTCTGACACGCCCTCCTGCTCCACCCAGAGCGGGAGAAGTCATTTGATGATTTCCCAACCTGAAAAAAAAAATATAATAATAATAATACTGAAATGACCAATGACCCATTTTAAAGAAGACCAAAACTAAGCAAGAAGCAGTCAGTTAAAATATAGAATTCAATGCCTCTGAAAGTGCTAAGCTCGTAGCCAAATTCTGCACCCCTAGCCAAGTTGATAATCTGCAATCGTTAACGCTAGTCGCTCAACGTTAAGTCACGTGGTTAGAACAAACGAACAGAAAATTCGTAGCCAAATTCACATCGTTCAAAATGATAGAATGATTTTTTATCGTTTCTACAATGTTCAACGCTAAATCCTTTGTTATAATGTATCGTTTTTCTAAAGACATTGTAGAACGAGCGGCCGACTCGGGCGCTTCAACATGGCTACCAACTTATCGTTTTCTACAATTGCTGACACTGAGGCGTTACCGATTGTAGAACGGTAAACGTTTGTGACTTGGCTAGGGGGGCTGGGCTGGCTATATTTAGATTGCTATCGACACGCTAAAAAGAAGAACACGTTATTTAACTCGTGATTTACTTACCGTGGCCCTGGCAACTGAAGGACACGCAGTAAATGTTCCGGAAAAAAAAAGTGTTACAAAGAAAATGTTGAGCATGTCATTAAAGGGATGTATATACTTGCGCGTAGGCAAGCGATTTGCCAACATTAGGTAAGTAATCGCTAGCCCAACGTGTTCCCAACTCGCTGCATGTTGGCAATTCTGCGATGAATAGATTGCTGGTCGGGCGCGTTAAAGTTGATACTTTTATCTTCTTACTTATTTTGATAGATTAAGTTTTTTGTTACTAGAACGCCGCCGATAATTCGTGTTTACTTGAAGGCAATAACTTAAGTTGCACTATCGATGAATTTCATTTTGAGAAATCACAGTTTATAATGAGTAGCTAATAGTTACTAACCTCCTATATCAAATTGTCGTAGATTTTCAATTTAATCCTGTGTAATTGAATGGTATTAAAAAAAATCAGAACCATTAGCATGTTAAGCTGAATATAAAGTTTGTAACTGTAACAGAATATTTCAACAAATGCCCTCGATAAGATCAAGTCCTAAATACAGCAGTAAAAATCTTAAATGCTGAAAACAATAATCTTGAACTGGTTGAAGTTTCATTACAACTCAAAAGTGGTAACAAAAGTAATCAATTCACGAATGATGCAATCATTAAAGCAATTAAAGTAAATGATATCCTTTAGAGATAATTACATATATTACTTTCTCTTACGCATGCCGTGAACAAATGGATGTTGTGCGATACACATACAAGTTTTATTTTTGTTGACCTATATGGGAGTACATATTTGAATACAAAGGTAATTAGTTCAGATTGTATCCCAGACAATTGCATCCAGAAGCATTTTAATTAAGATCAGAACAAATACTGCCTTGATTTATGTCTGAGATACCGTAATTGGCGGTTTTAAGCCGAGGGTAGTTAAAGCAACGAATATTAAATTATTATTTGTATTTTCGCTACAAAAAGTTTGAGAAATCAAAAGGGTACTTTCTGGTCTCACTAATTAGTTTCTGGTTTTCGACTGTTAATTTTATTTTAAAATTTAAAATGAAGGCCTCGATCAATGTTGGCATTGTAGGAATTTTGTTCCTTGGAAGTGGTTTTTGTTTATTCAGTATTCATGTTTAAGTCAAGAATTAAAATTCATTAGTCAATAGCTGAAACTACAAATGAGTCATTAGTTCCTTCTTAACTTTGTTATATAAATTCCATCTTAGGGTTTTTCGTTGTTCCTTTATAACTTAAACATGCACCTTGACTTTACAAGTTTAGTGAAAGAAGCATCAATAGGTACTGTTTGCGTTGATGTCTTTTCTTGTTCAGTTTGCACAAGTTTACCCCTGCATTTCGTGGAACGATGTTGTCCAACATTTTTCACATGAAAACTAATAAGAGATGATTGGTGGATACAAGAGATTAACAAGATTGTTGGTATCGGTATCAAGTGCTTATTTAATTGGTGTGAAAACAACGGGAGAGTGTGAATTTTGACAACTTAATAACGCATTGTTTGGTTAAACCAATAAAGTTGTTATTGAGTTTTAACGTAACGAAGGAGAAACATCCTATTAATGTAATTGGATTAGTTATCAAAGCAACACATAATTGTAGCCAAAAAAATTTGCAAAATTTTGATGAAAACATTTGATGGTAAAAATACAAAGTCACAATCCACGCTTTGAGATTCGTGTAGCAAATCCCAGCTCTAGAATTTTATTAAAACCTGACATTGAACACACTATGGAATTATTAAAAACGTAATCTTCAAATTCAAATTGAGATATATTCCCGTTCCAAATCCTTTATAAGATGGTCTCGGTGTTATTTTAATGCAGTATTAAATGTCGCCTAAGAGCATTTAATGTCTTTATGAAGACCTGATAAAAAATGCAGAGAGCATAAAGTGTCAAATGTCGGGTGACGTGGGGTCGGGCACCTATGTATTGTTATATTTCTTATGGCTCTTCTTTATAAAACTTTCTGACTTTATTAAGTACTCAAGAATATAAAAAAAAATATGTTTTAGCGTTAATTTCGTAGTAGTGACTAGAATTTGCAAAGCGGCAATTTGCAAAGTTCAATTGCAATTACATTTTGGCAAGTTTTTCAGGGGTAATGAAACCTGATAATTGATTTAATATAGCCAACGTTCTTGCACGCTTTATTGATGCAAATATGAAAATAAGAGAGCAGTGGTGACTAGTGGTGGCTCAGTGCCGTATCTGCCTTAACTTTCGAGTGTACATAGGTCGTGAATTCGAACCCAGTTGTGATAAACTTTGGGTATTTGATTTCATCACTACTCTCAAAATGAGAAAGGAAAACATAGTGAGAAAACCGCCATGTCAATTCGTAGACATGTGATATCCATCAACATGCACTGGGCCCTCCTGAAAATTATAGGGAAAATATCTTTGTTCCCTATAATGGCAGTGAGAAGTTTTTTTCGTATTTCTGAAGATTCTTTCTCCTTATTTCGGAGAACAAAATGTGTTGGTTATTGCGAATACAGTCACGTCTGTAAGTTTTCCTGGCCATTAAAGGAACCGTACACATTTCACAGTCATACTTATATCGTTGATAAAATCTTTCATTCATTTGACGTGACATGTTTTTTACTCATGAATTAAAAGAGTAGACAGAGTTTTAATGTTTAATGAGTCTGAGAAATGTTTCCGTTCACGTGCATTATGGTTACTTTAAGTATGAGTAATTTATTACTAATGCTAATTATTGGTTTGGGTAAATGAGGTGCTATTATTTTGCTCTTTGCCCACGCGTGGTAAGTTTTTCAAAGTTAATAAGGTATACTTGCAAATATTAAGCATGTAAGTCGTTTCAGGATTTATCTGAATACCTGTACTTGACGGCGTAAGTGGGGTGTTCATTACTATAATTATCATTTGTTAGCCTCAGCTAATAACAATATGTACATTTTATGGGTAGGTAGGTGCTCATCTTATTGAGGTACTTAAGATTATTTGTCGGCACTGCGGTAGCTAACCAGAAAAGGAACAGAATAATAACTGTTGTTTCAGAATAAAATCTTCCCAGCTTGTAGCCTTTTCCCAAGTATGTTAGGGCTCGCTTGCAGTCTAGCCGGATACAGCTAGAAACCAAAATTTTACATGGAGTTATGGTTAGTTGTTGGTGAACGGTGGTGACCCACAGACCAGTGGTGGCCCAGTGGTCGCGTCTTACGAGTTGTAGGTGGAAGGTCAGAACTCTGGAAGGTGCTTTTTAAGGCGCTGTAAATTATTTCATCACCGCTGCTCTCAAAACGAAACCTATACTTACTGTCCTAGAAACGAAAAATTCGAAGAAATGCAACGTCCTCTAACCCGCGCTGTGCCAGCATGGTTATTTACGGCCCATTTCATCTCATGGGTAGAAGGTCTATGTACTAGCAGTGGGAACATTAAAGGCTAATATTTTTGTTAGTCTCAAAATGGCTCAGTTATATTTAACGATATTTTTCAACTCCCACGTTATTTCTCACACAAAACTTCGGACTAAAAAATCATAACAAATTAGTCATAAATTTTCACGGTGATCATTGATTATAACTCTCCTACTGTAACAGTAGACACACTGACCTTAACGATAGCGATTTTTAATGCTTCATTTTAGAGTAGAAACCTCTTCGGTTGTTTGGGGACCACCCCGAGGTTGCTCTTGAATATTGATAAGTTCATATGATTTGAATTAATAACGCGTTACGATCAATTAGGTAATGAGCATCGGTATCTTTAGGCGATGACATACGCGTGTTTTCATTAGTTTGAATTATTTCTCAGCACCGGTGGTCCGTAAGTGATGTCTGTTATTTTTCTTATTTATCTCCTGATTACGTTTTATTGGTGTCTTGTTTGTATACATGCGTTTAATTTGTTGCACGCGTACTTAATTTGATTACGTTTAATTATCCATTTGGTTTACGATCGACTTTCATCTGGAACCTTTATACTAGTGACATTATAGAAGAACATAAGAATACTGAAAGGAAGTACATACAGTACATCGTTTTTGTTTTTAATTCCTGTACAGTGATTTAAATCTTCATCCTGTCAATGGTATTGCAGGATACATATAATTATTGTAATAATCGTAAAGATTTTTAGTGCGAAGGCGGGTCAGGCGCAAGTTGCAGTGGCCTAGCAATTTCAGTCGTGTGTAAGGCGTTGCCTGGGTAATTACTTGCGAACATTTCGTGTCATTCCATCATTGGCAGAGAAAAATATCGTCATGTTTGGCTACTTACAGCTTGGCTAACCTTCGGAAGATTGTATAGGCCCTATAAAAGTCAAACTCTACGGTCTGCAACGAGATAATGTGAACGAACATAATTGGCATCTTCTAAAAATAAAGAGCCAACTTGTTGATTGCTTCAAGTTTGCCATAAACGTGTAATATGTAGGTACGAAAACTTTTATAGATTCTAAAATTCATAATTTTGTTCTTACTTAATAGTTTTATTGAAAAAAAAAAATTTGATTGAGTACTGTTTTGTCTGGAGGAAACAAACGTCTTGAAAACAATTAGGGCTCATCTTAGGGACGTAAAACCGTTAAAGTTGGGCAGGGCGGGAGAATTGGTGTAATATTTCAACGTTCCCACTCCAACAAAACAAATGAATACTTTAGTGAAATAACCTCACTTAAACGACCCTCTTAATAGCTCTAAACGCCGTGATGCCGCGGTTTGCCTCTAATGACAGTCCTTAAACAATGAGTTATGTTAAGAGTTTTAATATTCCATTAAAATAATAATTAAGCTGTTGCTATGAAGCAGCTCTAACTAGCTCTAAGCTTGAGTATAAGTATTTACGGTTATAGTTTCTTAATTGAATTTAAATTTGCGCCTCTCTGCGGGACGCGCCGCGGATCGTGGGGATCAGATACTGGCTGTTTAAAACATTTAATATCACATTAAAAACTTTCTAATTCAATTTTCGGAACACACAGCGAGAATTCCGAAAAGGTTTGAGAAAAAAATATGCTAAAGGAGATTTAGGATGGTCCACGTGTGGGTGTACTGTAAACACGTGTACACAATAGCTGAAGAGGCCACTAAAAAGCTAATATGTCAATGGGGCACGCAGTGTTGCACAACAATGCGCTATTCTGTGCGCACTGTCATGCGTATAACTTTATTAAAGACGTGCCCCCGTGGAGGATCGATAGGTATGTCACTATTGACGTCTTAATGTGGGTTCGTATTTGCGGTTTTTGGCGTAATGCAGGCCATTATGTAATAAAAAAAACTTTGTTAGTTTAGCGGTTGACAATGCGAAATTGATACTAACGTATTTTATGCCAAAATTAATTTATTCGGTACATAATATAGCTTACCGTATATTAGAATTGCGATAAAAATGTTTGTCATCATATTTCGCAATACATAACCGACATAGACAAGGTAACATCCGCTGCCGATGCACATCCGGAAAGGTGCCATCTCAAATAAAGGCTCAGACATAATTCGTCATATTATTCATATAAAAATCAGTGCAAGATCGGCAGATGCGAAAGGATTGCACACATGTTGGCAAGGTGCGCCTGCGCCTACTATGTATATGGCTTGTGCCAAACACTTCTCTTGGCAAACAATCGTCTATAATATTAGCTCCGGCATCTGTTTATGTAGGTGAGCATTTCTCTATTTGACCCTTTCGAATCATCTTGAAAGTCATGAATATCCGTGATATATTTGCCGTGTTAAAATGCTCTGTCGGTAATTTCTTGAATGTAGATACTGGACTACGTTTGAATTATTTGAGCTTAAGTTCAGTATAATTATACACGAGCATTCATAGTAAAGCAGTTGCGAGTAAAGGATGGACGCATAAATAAAATTTTGATAAAAAAGATTTTCTAATATTAAGAATATTGCTATTTGCAAATATAAATAGTGTGAAAATAAATTTCGTCAATTCATATTTATTGAAGCTATATTAGCGAGTTGGCAAACTAGCCTCCTTAAAAAAGAAAAAAAAGCTGGACAGAACAAATTGAGAATAATCCTCGCCTCTTTATACAGTAAATCGGAGATATAATATATACAGGAGATTTAAATGTAATAAAAATTGTGAATGTGTAGGTATAAAGCTGAAGGACTTGTAGTTATTTTTGCCACAGCCTTAGCAAGAAGTCAGATTCTGCGGAGGTCCTCGACGCGTGGCGCGGTGCCTTTTAAAGCAAGCCTCGGTTCCAGTTTAGTAATTAAAGTTACAACTTTATCGATCAAAGACTTTCCAATACACGAGGGACCACCGGGCCGCGTATCTGCATCGACTGGACCCAACGGTATATAAATATTAGCTAGGCTCTGCCACGTAATGGAACTGTCACCCGATCGCTCCTTGTCTACCAATAATCCTTCCAATGAGTTTATTACTGGTGTACTGCCCACATAGTTGGTGCCCACTTTCGTTGGCAAACGACGGACGAATAAGGATAGCAGCCCATTAATTTTGCAAGTTAAACAAGACTTTACTTTTTGTGCGTCGATGGGACAGACGCTTGTACATTTTTTCTAGGCTTAATCTCCTTGTATAAACGCGGTGATAAACAAGAAGATGAGTTTATCAACTGCCTCCTCGGACACGATGTTCTCTTCGCTATTTAGGGACGCTCAATCAATATGTATTTCCATTGCAATTTTCACAATAGGGTCCTTTCAGTTCATTGTTAGTTTCGTTTTAAAATCTCGAAGTATGAATGATACAAAGACTGTAATTATCGGTTTTGGTTCCGTTTGCTCTTTCGTAGTTCATTGTGTTCAGTAGATGTCTCTATTTTGCGATTTTCTAAGGTGTGGGCTGGGTAAATGTTATTTGACGATAGTATTGTGAGCACGCCCGCAGCGCCATTGTGTCCGTACTCTGCATTTCGATGTATCACTCCCACAATTTTATTATATTTTGCGAATTCACTTGCAGGAAGGAGAATTTCAACTGAGATGATTGATGGTCTTAATATTCGTTCTGGGATTCGATTGTTCATATGTGAGAAGTTATATGACTCTGGGGAAAAGTGTAAATATAAATGACATAAGTCGCCGTTCTTGTTACAGATGTGGAATATAAAAAAAATCTTAATCTTCTTAAACGAGATCAAAACCTTCACTAGATTCACACTCCTTAAAATTTTCTGGTCACTTATATTACGAACTCAGCTCATTGATCTACTTTTTATTATACACTAGCTTTTGCCCGCGGCTTCGCCCGCGTGGATGTCGGAAATTAACGCAGGAGGACGTACTACCGCGGTAAGAATGTGTTAATCCAGGTTATATAGGTAATATATACTCTGTGTGCCATTTTCGATCCAGATACATTCAGCCATTTTTGCGTGATTGAGAAACAAACACCCAATACATTCGAAGACATGTGACATCTACCAACCCGCATTGGGCCCGCGTGGTGGATTATGGCCCACTCCCTCTCACCGAGAGGAGGCCTGTGACCCAGCAGTAGGGACATTTATACGCTGCTGATGATGATGATGAATCATAGATATTTTCACATTTATCTATTATTACATATAATAAAACAGTAAAAAAACTGTGTCTGTACATTGAATATATTAAAAAATAATAATTGAGGGGGGTTTAGAAACAGTAATAGAGCACGAAACCAAAAAAAAAAATGTGTCTGTTTGTCTGTTTGTTTGTACACGCTAATCTTCGGAACTACTGAACGGATTTGAATAATGTTTTATTTGTTGTATAGGTATTAAGTCTGGGCAACATATAGGCTATAATTTATCTTGGAAACTTGAACACCTGATGCAGAACCACAACAGACCAGCTAAACTATAAGAGATACAAAAATGGTACCTTAGCAAAAATTGTTTCACGTGATGAGCATTTTCTGCTAAGAGAATAAATTTGAAGATCTGGAACTCCTGATGTGGAACTCCAACAGCCCAGCTACACTATAACATATATAGGAATGACGCCTTAGCAAGAGTTGTTCAGCCTGATGAGCACTCTCGGTTGTCGTATAAAATTTGAAGATCTGGAACAGCTGATGTGGAACTCCAACAGCACAGCTACACTATTACATATATAGGAATGACGTCTTAGCAAGAGTTGTTCAGCTTGATGAGCACTCTCGGTTGTCGTTTAAAATTTGAAGATTGGAACAGCTGATGTGGAACTCTAAGAGCCAAGCTACACTATAACGTATATAGGAATGACGTCTTAGCAAGAGTTGTTCAACCTGATAAGCACTCTCTGTTGACGTATAAAGATTGTAGATCTGGAACACCTGATGTGGCAATCAAAGCTATCACTAATTTCACTGTATAATTATAAAATAACATAAGCTGGGAGTACCTCCACGTGGTGAAGGCGGTATCAGTTTAGGACTGATTTTCGATGAAAATTCTATGAATCATTGAAAATTTGACTCTACTGGCTAAAACTCTCTAAATTGATTATTTTATTTTATCGAAGAAATATGCCTTCGGGCTTATGGTATTTGAGTGTTTAATTTCCTTTTCCATTTATCTTCGTGACACGGTAGCCTACCCGGTAACGCAGGGGAGCAGTTATTTAGATTTTAATTGATCAGGTATCTTCAGAATAAAACTATAACCATGCCTAGAAAGAGGTCAAATCTTTTCCAACGTTCCAAAGGAGCTAAAAGATTGAGGATCATAAGATCCCAAGAATCTACCGAAGAGCGTCAGGATAGACTTGATGCTGTTCGAGAACAGCAGGCTGCAACTCGCTCCGTAGAAACATCTTCGGATCGCGAAGCTCACTTGCGTTCTCAGCGTATTTATGCATCTACATCCAGGTGTCTAGAGACTAGTGAAGAATATGATGCGCGACTGTCCGCTGATGGTGAACGTCATGCATTGTCTCGCGAGTCGGAGACGTTTACGGATAAAGCAATGCGCTTGAGTTCTCAGCGTATCTACGCATCTGTTGCTAGGTCTCTAGAGACAAATGCGGAACATGATGCGCGACTGTCCGCTGATCGTGAGCGTCACGCATTGTCTCGCGAGTCGGAGACGTTCACTAATAGAGAATTGCGCTTGAGTTCTCAGCGTATCTACGCATCTGCTGCTAGGTCTCTAGAGACAAGTGCGGAACATGATGCGCGACTGTCCGCTGATCGTGAACGTCACGCATTGTCTCGCGAGTCGGAGACGTTCACTAATAGAGAATTGCGCTTGAGTTCTCAGCGTATCTATGCATCTGCTGCTAGGTCTCTAGAGACAAGTGCGGAACATGATGCGCGACTGTCCGCTGATCGTGAACGTCACGCATTGTCTCGCGAGTCGGAGACGTTCACTGATAGAGAATTGCGCTTGAGTTCTCAGCGTATCTACGCATCTGCTGCTAGGTCTCTAGAGACAAGTGCGAAACATGATGCGCGACTGTCCGCTGATCGTGAACGTCACGCATTGTCTCTCGAGTCGGAGACGTTCACTGATAGAGAATTGCGCTTGAGTTCTCAGTGAATTCGCACATCTACTAACAGGTCTTTCGAAGCGAGTGATGAACGTGATGCGCGACTAACTGCTGATCGAGATTATCATACATTGTCCCGAACACGCACACAACAAAATATTCATAATCAGTTAGAAAGTGAGAGAGAAAGAATTGCTGAAGTACGGCATGAAGAGACAGAAGAAGAGCGCAACGAACGTTTGAATTCTGATCGCCTTTGACATTCTCTGAACAGAATGTCGATATCATCTGAAGAATCGGACGTGTCTCAAGATATCGCCGAAGGGCATGGCGACCTTCCTTGGGTTGATAAGGAACGGAGTGCATTTACGTTCACTCCTATGATTGACTACGCCACATATTCCGCCATCGGAGGTGTGGTTCAAAATTGTACATTTTGTGAAGCTGTTAAATGGCAAAAAGAAACAAACGGTATGTGTTGCCCAGGTGGGAAAGTACATATTGAAATATTACAAAATCCTCCAGAAATATTAAGATCACTACTAATCGGTGACCATCCACAGTCAACACATTTCTTGGACAACCTATTGACATACAAAAATGAAAGATCTGGAACGACTCCAATCGTCTCGCTCATCCCGTTATTTTCCCATCCCCGGGCCTTAAAATTCTACATCAGACGTTTCAGATCTTCGATTTTGACGATCACGTTGTCGCTGGCATAAGCAACAGGATCCGCGTACGAAGTCGCGGGCAGAAGCTAGTAATACATATTAGTAGTAAGTAGGATTATAATACATGTTACTTCGGATTCACAGTTTATGAGAATATCATGTGTGTTGGTGTTCTTAAAATAAAACTAATAGTATTCAGAGTAAGAAGACTGCGACATAGGGCTTGGTTTAGTTGAATATAAGTCTTCCTGGTTTTTTTTTAACGCTCCTATTTTACCTATACAGACACTCAATCATTTACCAGATACCGAACATAGTTATAGGAATAGTACTTTTGCCAGTGGCTTGACTCGTATAGCTGTCGGAAAATATCACCCGGGAACCTACTACCGGGATAAAATATCTATGGTATGCTATATATGGTAAGTATCCAGGATAACCAAAAATCCAAATCCATCCAAAAATCTAAACATCTAAGCCATATTTCGCGGTCTCTTACTTGGAATAATACAATTAGCTTTATTTTGAGTACTTAAAATATCACCCGGGAACCTACTACCGGGATAAAATATCTATGGTATGCTATATATGGTAAGTATCCAGGATAACCAAAAATCCAAATCCATCCAAAAATCTAAACATCTAAGCCATATTTCGCGGTCTCTTACTTGGAATAATACAATTAGCTTTATTTTGAGTACTTCGAACACACATGATATGCATTTACTATGAAGCCCAAGTAATATGAATTACAATCCTACTAATCCTGCACTACCCGACCGCTACCAAGCGAGATGGCTGGACGCGGAACGGCCCGCTAGCCGCTCTGCGGCTATTTTATTATAACCTCTGATATCTTCTAAAATATTCATTTTAATGATATGCTGTAAAGGGCAATTTTGATCTACATGAAATGCACAACATATCTAATGTATTTAATGGGATAAGAATTAATGCTGTATTGATTGACTTTTTTGTAGAAATTTGTAAGGTGTACAATACTGTAGTACATTATTTGATCTATTTCGTAGGGTTCAGCCAGCGTTCGCAATGTAAGCGCAAAAAAATGAGTTTATTTATGACATGACATTAGAAACCTCTAAAATTATCAGCGTTTCTTTAGTATATTATGCATGTTATATACATATAAACCTTCCTGTTGAATCATCCTATCTAATAAAAAAACCCGCATCAAAATCCGTTGCGTAATTTTAAAGATATAAGCATACATAGGGACAGACAGACAGCGAAGTGACTTTATTTTATAATATGTAATGATAATGATGAAGATTTTATTTCTGTAAGTAGGTTTGTACAAATACTTTTACACGTTAATCATATTTTAAAACTAGATGAGGTTGGCGTTTCCTGTGTGAATTTTTTTCTAATCTCTTTTATAGTCCATACATAATCTTGGTCAGATCATGTGAAAAACGTATATATTGGTGTCTGAAATGGTATTTAGATGAAAGAACCGCACATAGTCTAGTCGACAAGTTGAAAATGGTACAAAATAGAGATACTGCTCTTAAAATTATGTGCGATAACTCATTGGATCCGGAATGACGTCTAGAAACATGTGCCAAAAGCGTGAATTAGCACATAAAAAATTGTAAAAGTTATAAACAATTAAAGATGAAAAAAAAATGGCATTTGGTTTTTTGCCAATATTTAATAAACTGCTAATATTTAAGAAATTTCAAAAAAGATTCTGAAAGAAGAGGAAATTTCCAATAAAAAACTTTAAATTTTCGGAACTCTATCTCCATTATATTTAATTTTAATTTAACGCTGAAAATAGGTCTGCGCGCGACATTTTTAGGTTGAGCGCGCGGCGTCAAAAGCGAGTACGGCACATTAATTAATTTATTTAAGGTTCAATACCTTAAATAAATTAATTAATGTGCCGTACTCGTCGCCGTTTTTTCTAACTTTTATGGGACGATCTTGTTAAGTATGTATTTAAGAAAGGCTCTACGAAGCGAAATTTTTTTACGACAGTTATTTAAACATTTTTTTTCACTTACAATTAAGACGGAAGTTCGAAAAAATTTTTTTAGTTTACAGTTGCTTAACTTGTTGAAAATTTTTATCTTTAAGTAAAATTTGCAACGGGAATAAATTATTTATAGTATTCAAAAGACACCACAATTTTTAAAAATAAAAAAAAAAAATATTCAATGCCTTAAATAAATTAATTAATGTGCCGAATTCGCTTTTGACGCCGCGCGCTCAACCTAAAAATGTCGCGCGCAGACCTATATTCAGCGTTAAATTAAAATTATAAATAATAGACATAGAGTTCCGGGAGTTAAGAAGTTTTTGATTGGAAATTTCCTCCTCTTTCAGAATCTTTTTTTTAAATTTCTTATATATTAATAGTTTATGAAATATTGGCAAAATAGGAAATGCCATTTTTTTCATCTTTAATTGTTTATAACTTTTGCAATTTTTATGTGCTAATACACGCTTTTGGCACATTTTTTTAGGCGTCATTCCGGATCCAATGAGCTATCGCACATAATTTTAAGAGCAGTATCTCTATTTTGTACCATTTGCAACTTGTCTACTAGACTAACATATTTATTGGACCTGCCCAGACTGTACACGCATTTATCAGTAATCATGTAAGTAAACTCAGAACATAAGGAGCTCTGTGAATCGACGAGCAATATCAAAGAAATTACATTTGGGTAGGCTGTATATTTATACTTCAACAACACCAAAGGAAAACGTTATGAAAACAATAAATGTATTACCCACCGTATAACCCCTTAATAAAACAATTTATATATGACTGCAAATTGTTATATTGTGCCATCGAATGTAGTGTGACAAAAACAAAACAAAATACAGGTAAAAATAACGTACCCTGGGCTAAAATGTAATTCGTATAGCTTCTTGGAGGCGACACCGAGTCTATTAAAATCACTTTAGCGCCTTCTTCAATGGATGATTGAAAGCTTCTAAACAATTCATTCTTCCACGTCTCAATGGCCTGGCCCACATTCCTTGTGTAATCTTTTTAAAGGACAATGGATGTGACAAAGGCGAGCCCTTCACTATTGAAGAGCGTGTAAAATACTGACGCTCCGTTCTAAATTAAGGTAACGTTTTTCAGTTATTCAGTGAAGGCAATGCCGCCCAGTGTGCAGGTTCTAAAGACTCCAGCTTCAAGTGTTAATGAAAAAGTTTAATTTTCATATTCAACCTTATTTCATAAGCCATAAGATACGTTTTCTCCTTTAAGAAGTTGTTCGCGAAGTTTTGTTGTAGGTATCCCTATTGGCTACGGTCTCATTGTTGTTACTCTAAATACAAAGCAAGTGATATCCTGAATTTTTATTTTGGCGACCGTAATAAATTTTAAATCTTGTACTGTAGACCGCATGGGTCCCACTTGTGCCCTTAGCATGAATTTAATGAAAGTTATATTGTTTACGTAACAGTGAAAATAACAGCTGATCCACAAGGCGCCATGGCATCGTTTTTGTGTTACTTTGAGATGTCTAAAATTCTCTTTTCAACGATTTCTTGACTACGTTTTACATTGTTGGCTAGCATTAATATTAGTTATCTGAAGGATAACACGTAGATAAGTTCTAACTAGTTATTTTATGAGCTCATGTTGCTACTGGAAATGCGTACTTTTGTCGTTTATTGCTCATAATGCAGATTACTCCATATTCCTTTTTGAATGCAGAAATTATTCTCATAATCTTGTGTAAACGATTATTCGGCTATAAAAACAAGGATATAAAAGTACAATCTTTGAATTTGTTTCTTAAATAGATAAGAGCTTAATATTTATAAGTGCAGGATATTTTACGGGAGTTCTCTTCAAATGTAACAACATGCTGTAAAGATAATATATTCATTTGTTAACATGTATTATCAAAATGTAATCAAAACAATACAAAACTATCATGGTCAACATATTTAAATTCAATGGCACGTGTACAGGTCCCAATGCAATACACCTTTGAACGAATATTCCAGGTACGATCCCAAAAAAATGATTTAAAGTAGGGGAGTGAGGGGTCCCATCCATTTTTTTGGACAAGGTGGGCCCATATAACGCGGTGCGGCTGCCCGTAGCGCTCATTCACTAGACCGTGGTCGACTACATCGAAGCTCCCAAAAGTTCTCTATCAAGTTTACCTGCCGCGTGCGCATTTTACTGTCCTTGCAATCATTTATCAAAATGCTTCAAGGAATTCAACATAAACCGTCCGAATATCACGTTGCTTACGTCAAAAGTGACGCTCCGAGAATGGTGGCGATTGCACCAGCTCCCGAAAGAAAATATTTGACTCTGGATATGCAAACTGATAAGAAGAAATACAATTACAAGAACAACGCGTACACCGGTCCTCAAGCGGTTTCTATCGCTAGGAGGAACGCCAGGGAGAGGAATCGTGTGAAACAAGTGAACGACGGATTCAATGCTTTGAGGAAGAGGCTGCCTGCTGCCGTGATTGCTGCGTTGTCTGGTGGTGCACGTCGTGGATCCGGGAAGAAACTCAGTAAAGTGGACACACTCAAAATGGTCGTGGAATACATCAGGTATTTACAGAATATGATTGATGAAAGCGATGCAGCGCACGGAGTGACAAGAACCGTGGAGACTGTGCCGTCTCAAGCGCTGTATGAAGTTGATGAAGGAATTTTTGATGGAAGTTCTCCGTATTCTCAATCAGTGCCTTCGCCAGCTGGTTCAGAGTGTTCCTCAGGAGTGTCGTCTGCGTACTCAGGTGGTTATATCCCGAATAATTACCAGCCCCAAGAACAAGTGAGCCCTATGGATGAAGACGAACTACTTGACGCTATCACGTGGTGGCAGCACAAGTAAGACAAACAATTAGTGCAGTTTTGTGCGTAATGTCTAGTCTTCTGAGTTAAGGAACTCTTGAATAATATATTGACTTAGTAAAATAGAGAAATGTTTAGCTGTATGTAAATAGCTCGATATTGTTATTGTTATGGCTGTGATTGTACATTTTGTATAAAAATTATTTGAGTACCATTACTCACGATGTTAATATGTATAAAAGAACGTTAATATAAAATTAAAATATACAATTTAATACAAATATACTTTGTGGTTTTAATTTGGTTTTTTATCATTCCTATTATAGTGAAGTAATGGGAAAGACGAAACTTAATCCTACAGTGGTAGGATTAATAAGTCTTAGGTCTACATCCCCCTACAAGTATCGCGTATATGAATCAGTGGTTTTACCGTCAGTGACGTGACTACTATTCTGACATTTATAGTACGATAAACATTTAATGATAAAATAGAAACGCTTGTAAAGCTCAAAGCGTTGCAAAAGAAATATTGCAAAGGATTAAAAGTTTTCTACATGAACTTCTTTACTTTACCTCATATTGTTTGTGACTGAATGCTTATGATAGTTATCTATACTAATGATATAATAAACAGGTAAAATTTGTTTGTTAGTAAGTCTGTATGTAGGTTACTCCCTAGGATCTAGCAGTCGGTTATGCATTTGATAGCCCTATTCTTAATCCCTAAATATGGTTATAGACTATTCAATATCACACTACGTTCATAAGAAGCCGAGTAAAGAGAACGCTAAGATAAAACAAAATAAAATGCGATCCTTCAGGGTATATGTTATGTTAAAACAAAAAAAAAAACACGCAGATGAACTCAATCATAGAAACAAGTACTAGAACAAAGTCCAATGCGATTGGAAAGAAATTGAAAATTGTTAATTGTTTTTTATTTCTTATTTTCTTTTATTTTTAGAATTAGTTGTAATACTTTTTGCTGTGCCCTACAGGATCCTTAATTGTACATTAGCTTTAAGCCATTTAAAAGCACTTTTAGCATTATGGAATGCAAATAAAGATATGAAATCGAACCGTACCGTGACTACTATACTAACATTTGTAGTATTATATAATAGACATTTAATGATAAAATAGTAACGCTTGTACAGCTCAAAGCGACGGTAAAAATATATTTTAAAGGAAGAGAAGGCTTCTACATAACGTTATTTACTTCTGCAATCCCTCATACCATTTATTAAGGATTGATGATGATAGTTATCTATACTAATATTATAAGGCTGATGAGTTTGTTTGGTTGAACGCGCTAATCTCAGGAGACACTTGTTGGAATTGAAAAAATATTTGAGTACTGGATAGCCTATTTATCGAGTATGGCTATAGGCTATAAAGCATCACGCTAGAGCCTTAGGAGCCAAGAAAAAAGAGCCACAAATACGAACTACTTGCACGGGCAGGCGATTTGACGGGGTGGGTCGGGGAAGCAAGAAATTTGAAGCAGACGAAGTTGCGGGCAGAAGCTATTGATGGAATAAAGTCCAACGCGATTGGACAGAAATCGAACCAGATGGATTAGGTGTCTATGATTATCTTTTTATTATCGGCATAAAATAATTATGTATGTACCTATTACAATAATATCGAAGCAAAAGATGCTTAAGGTTTGTGTTGAACAGCGTGGGTTGGCTCTTGCGATACCTATTTACAATTGGCAGATATTTTATTATCATTTAAAGATTTAAAAATATTTTTAAATTTTACCATCTCTAATATCAATAATGGAGATGTAACATTCAGTACGAGTTTTAATTTTTCAGGGTGCTACAGAACCTAAAAGCTGAACGCAGATACCGATAAAAGTGTGAAAATAAATAAATTACCATTGAGTCCATTATCGAAAGAAACGGTAAACGAGATACGAAAGCTCGTAGAGATAGCCGTGCAGAATTATTTTATCTTCGTAGATTTAAAAAAGTACTGATACGGCCAGAGAGCTTGATTAAGCCATCGATGCGCAAACGCAGCTCCGGTACATTGTTATACAAGATTAATGGTGTTCACCAAGATAAGGAGGTGGGAGCTAAATGCATTTACATGTGCGAATAAAAAGACTACTGATAAAGGGACAAAGAAGCTCGCGACGAATAAAAATGGTACCATTTATTGTGGCACATACGGTTGTACTGAATGTGGTACTTGTTGTAGAGCTGAAAGTTAATTGACCGATTTTTTTTGTTGGTGCATTGTCTGAGAAGAGCATCTATTTTCACTTCAATAACTGCAGTTGTTCTGTTCGTTGTTTTTCAAATGACTTTTATAGCCTAATATAATTCTCAAACAGTTTCTAACTTTAAACGGATAAGGCTTCTAGAGAATAACGAAGGTTTCAGTAAATAATCTGTTCGTCCTAGCATATAAGGTCTTGCACGATATCTCATGTTGTCGTCCAACATAAATTAACATTAGGCTTAATAAAACTTTTAATAGCTCGCGTGTCGTGGCATCCGTGTGTAAAACAAACAGATTTATATGCAATCGCAGATTGTGGTTTACGATTATGGAAAATGCTGATAGAAGAGGAAGCTAACGAGTAATTAAACCTAATGCGATTCAGTGCCGACGTTAACTCACGTAATTGCGATTAATATTTTTACGATCAGCAACACTCGCAGGCACGTGGGAAAGTGTTCCAGCGCTACAATGAACGCTGCGTGTTCCGTCTTTAAGCATAAAAGATTAGTGTTCTTTATTTAAAAATCTGACGTTTACATTACGTTGCTTTTATTTGCTTCCGTTTTCTATAAAAAGGTTGCTACAATCTACAATAGAATCGAATGATTTCGCCAAATTCCGGAAACTATTAATTCTATCAGGGCTTTGTATCGATAATCTTATTATTTGGGGCACGTGAGCTTTGTTGTGTTCGTGATATTTGCGAATACTTGACTATAAGGCACACTTATTTAGGGTATTTTTGTGTACTTTGGGCTCTTGCTCGTCTTTGCGTTTGGTTTAGAACCACGGTTCCTAACCTGGGGGTAATTACCCTTGCGGGGGTAAAACTGGTATTCTGCGGGGGTAATGAGCTGGCACTTCAAAGAATTTTCTGTTCGATTGTTCTAAACTTTAGAACAATCGAACAGAAAATTCTTTGAAGTGCCCTTACAAAATGGATACAATGTTTTCTATAAAAGCTTTTAATATTCTAATGATAAAATATTAGAGCATGAAAATTTAACGATTAAATAAAACTTGGCTAAATTATGAACGTGATAATTTGATAAGTAAACATTAGCCTGCACTAGCCTTCTAATATTAAACCCCGATTACGTATAAAGCTTATTATGAAATTGGGCTCAGTTTACTCGGTTTTTGCGTGTTCAGGAACCCTTTTCTCAATAGCCAATTGAATGGTTGAATTTTCTTCGAAATATTATTAGAAGTAAAAACGTTTGTTTATACACTCACTTAATACTTTATCTCGCTGAATCAGTTAACCAGTGTTTGGCATAGATACTATCTCTTTATTGCCCCGTCTGTGAGTACTATTGTTCGTAATTCGCTCAAGTTGCGGTACAAATGCTTCTAAGCGATTGTTATTGTTAATTTTCTATAATCTCTTTCATACCATTCAATAGGTGCGTTCATTTGTTATATTTTAATTAATCTCTCACTTTCACTGTTATTGTATTTATAATTAATGGTTGTCTGGAAATAAATCGTTGAAATTAATTTTAGAATAACCGTAACTTTCTTTAGAATGAGATGAGCTATAACCGGCTATTAGCTATATAAGTGCGGTGTTGGCCCAGTGGTGTCAGCCCCGACTTACGAGTTGTAGGTCGTGGGCTCGAACCCAGGCAGGCGCTTTACTTTGTGTAAATAATTTCATCGCCACTGCTCTCAAAACGGTGAAGGAAAACATCGTGAGGAAACCGGCATGTTTTAGAACCAAAAATTCGAAGACATGTGACATCGACGAACCTGCACTGGGCCCGCGTGGTGGATTACGGCGCACTCCCTCTCACCGAGAGGAGGCTTGTGTCCCAGCAGTGGGAACAATATAGTCTGATGATGATGATGATGATGAGCTATAACCATCATAATTTCAATGTTCATGTACGAACTTCTCAAGGAACATTAAAAATTACAATAATGATTGGCTTTTTCACATTAAGTCGTAATTTTAAAACGTCTAAAAACTGTTTTGTGTGGCGGTACGGTAGGTACAGGTAGAGACGTAATTGGTACAATGATACGGGACAAGCAAGGGCCATCACTTATGCAAATGTTTTATAGCCCGACTCAGTTCCGACGCGGGACCGCCGCATGATTTATTACAAATCGGTACATTATATACCTGAATACATTTACCATACACATGTTACTCTGATCTTAAACACCGAACTTAAGACTTTATTTATCGTTTTATGATTGATAATTATCACGTTATTAGATTATTTATACACTGGATTGTGGAGATTAACGGCATTAAAAGTAATTTGTACTATATTGCTGTCAATAAGAGTTGTATTTATGGTAGCCAACACAGATATTTACAAGTCAAAAAATGTGGAAGTTACACGTAAATCAAGCTGGATTGCATTATTAAATAGTAATTTGGAGATTGGATAGCTAATCACCTTTTATTTCGATTACTAATTTTATTCTACCATCGCATCGTCATCATCTGTGTAGCCCTTTCCCAACAATTTTGGGGTCGGCTACCAGTCTAAGCAGATGCAGATGAATCTTACATGGAGCAACTGCTCATAAGACCCCCAAAACTCAGTTACTCGGTAATACGATACCCCTTGGTAAGACTTTGTCAGAGTTTCAGTCTTCTGACGAACCGTAATGACTGACAAAAATCCACAAATGACAGCCGGGACCAACGGCTTAACGTGCTTTCCGAGGCACGGAGGGGTCATGGTTTGTAAAGATGGTGACCCATCTAAGAAAAATCCGCGGCAAGCGTAGCTTAACCTGATCCGTGCCGGCTGGTATTACTAGCCACAATTCTACCAATCATTCTTTAATTTCATTCATCCTTTTACAAATGCCTACAACAGTTACCACATAAGTTACGTTCAGACAGAGAGAAGAAATAAGGCTAGCGGCGGACAGGTCCTCGTATATAAATAATCGTCGGATATCGGCTTCCTTCGGCTGCACGGGCGCTGGGAACCCGCGATGTGATCGACGCGGCCTGGGTCACGCGTAGGGTTATCATTTCGATATTTGAAAAGTTCTGACAAAAAGTTGGACATTTGCAAAAAGATCTGGACATTTATTTTGTTTTTTTTTTTTTTGAGGATTTAATTTATTTACTACCTATTTATCTTCTTTAAAGTAATTTCCTTAAGTTGAAATTTTTTGGACAAACGACACGATCGGACAATGACTAGACGTGGAACCAAAAAGCTAGATGTCTCCGGACAAATTCGGATGTGTGTTAACCCTAGTCACACGCGTATCGCTGTTGTCATGTTGTGTCATCGAAGGAGGGATAGTATAATGACTGAAATAAATAAGGAAGTGCTGTAAATTACTATATTGGACACTTTCAGTAAGCCATCATAGTTAATGTTGCATAGAAAAAACATCAATGTCAACGCTCATTCTAGTCAAAAAGAAAGCATAATAATGGCACTGTTTGGATACAAGCCTCCTATCTGTGAAAGGAGTAGGCCCTAATTTGACACCGAAGGCCAGTGTAGCCCCCTCATTGCATAATACACTATCAGTCACAATCTGAATCATTTAAATTATTTTTATTATTTATTAAAAGTCTGTTAATGCAACGGATGTTTTCGAACTATCCAAATGAAAACGTATAGTGCCTTCTTGGATTCTAATTCACAATCTACAACTTGTAAGTCGCAGCCGTTACCTCCACTCTCTTTCTTATCAGTTATTTAATTAAAATTTAATTAAAGGATTTTTGTCGCCAGCAGCTTTTGCAACAACATATTATGTTAGGAGAGATGTTTTTATATTTTATTTTATTTACATTTATAATTTAATATTTAATGTTTATTAAACTAATTAATTTGCATATCACATATTAAATTCAAAGGAATTGGTGAAACTTCTTCCAGTAAATAAACATTAAGATTTAAAATCAGTGGGTAACTTACTTAAAGGTGTTGAGAATAAAAACAAAATTATTTCTTTCTCAAGAATAAAATAAAACATCTGTCGACCAGTAGCAGATTCAAAAGAAGATAATTACAAGTTATAATTAGTTGTATTGCGTTGAAAGCGTGGCCACTTGACCGCAAGATGAAAAGTATCGCCTTACACGAAAATATGAATTGTGATATACGATAGTGCCAATTCCAAATTGTTAGGCACACTGTTTAAAATGTTGAATGAAATGAAGTTATAATTATTATTTTTGTTCCTCACTATGGCATACTTTCAAACGAAAAAAAAAGCTAAAAAAGCTTTTGGGATTTCTTCGCAATCGGAAGATACACTTTTGTGATGTGCAATTTGAGAATGATTTCCGCATGAAATACACCAAATAACCAACTCTCATGTTGCTAAGTTTTTTCTTCGCTTCCTCCGTCTTTTTAAACACTCCACTGCGGTTCGATTTGTATGAAATTGTCCGGGTTTATCTAAAGACGCATTGTAACAACCGTTTTTTCTTGTAATTTCGTACTTCAAATTGCGCAACATCGTTTACCACGTACTTCAGTGGCTTCAATATACAACAACTTAAATAAAAAGTACCTTTTAAAGGTACCGACGCATTTTATTTCATTTTAATGACACTTAAGATGGAAATATATCGAAAACTGTATTTTATTAGAATTCGAAGCTCGGAATTTAGTCGGCTACCGGGGTGTCTAATAAATATCAATAGATTCATATAGGCATATCGTATTTTATAAACCAGTCATTTACAAGCGGTAACACTGGTAACATTCGTAAATATGTCGTTGTGCATGTGTTTATGTGAACATCAACTAGGGATGTGACATCCAGCTAGCGATACAATCACTCGACTCGATATAAAGTTAAAACAGAAGCCAATTGACTGTTTAAAAGTGTCCAATAAGGCAGGTGTTGAATATTATAGTGCCAATTGACATGAATGAACCAAACCGAATCGATTTAAAAGCAATAACATTATATTGCTGTTCAATATTATATCGTGTAATAAGATGTACCAAATTAAGAGTGTAAAAATATCGACTGACAAAAAAAGGTTAAGAGTATTATCACGCATTCGAGCGGTTACATTAGTCGAGTAGTCGATTATTTTTGCATAATAACATCGAGTCGATTAGAATGTAGTGAGTGGATCGCACCATTAACAGAGACACGGGATGAAGATGTTAGTTTAGTAGACAGGACAGTGGCAACGCAGTGATTTAGATAGAACACCGCTGTGCCCAGCGTGACCTTACTGTAATAACTTACAATAGAAATTATTGATTTTATTGTACATTCAATATTCATTCAATTTCTATCGATGCTAGTGTAAGCAGTAAAAAGTAAGTACCTACCTTACCTAGTTAAGAAATTGCTAGATAAAATTAGATAGCGACATATATATCGGACGTCAGCAGAAAACCATGTCAGAGTAAAAAAGAAGGTTGCACCAGGGATATTATTAAAGCTGTTCAAACTATTTCCAGAAAACAAATAATAAAAAGTAGGTAATTAAAAATATTTATATTTATGATCAGTGAAAATATACCAGCAAAAGGAAATCCGCAAGAAAAATATCCACTTCAAGAATTATTAGAAGATAAATCTAACGAAATCACCGACAATTAAAATTATACAGCCAATCAAATACAAAACCGACTTACGTAGAAAACTTTAATTGAAATTAATGCACCTTGCCCTAGATTTATACGGTAACAAAAAATATTTTCTGAAGAGGACAGCTAAAGGAGTGATCCTTAAAATGTCGGCGTGAATCTCATAAAAGGGATTATAGGTTTGAGGAGCTTAATGCTCTAGGATTCAATTAGACGAAATAAGCTTAAGTGGGTTGTATCCGCTGTTATGACAGCAGTCAAATTACCAAAGACCTGTCCTGACCGCTTCCGCCATATTACGAGACTTTTAGTGAGGGTGACGAGTAATGACGTAATAGTATGCTTCTAAATTAATGTTCATTGTTGTTTCGATTTGATTGAAATATGATGACGAATCCCACAGTCGAATGAAATTGTGAACTTGATACGGGTATGCAGGTACCGTACGATTCAGCTTATTGTGATTCCTTATCGAAGTTCATCCATTCGAAAATGTGCAGTGGTTTCAAGTAGGACCAGCATTTGTGTATTTATTTAGTACCTTTTAGTTCAGTTTTTCTAGAATCATTTATTGAGACAGCTACAGGCCCAACAACCTCCAAGATTGACCTGTAAGATGTCATTCGCCAAAAAATAACTAAAATAATTACTGGTTTCGCAATAATTTCGGAAAGATTATATAGGCCTGAATTTCAGGTTCGTTTTTGTTAGTGCAAAATAAAGCTACGATTCAAGAAGGTGAATACCAGTTTACCAGTTAACACTCGTAGCAAGGCGCATTCGTTATCGTCGCTTGCCTGCTATGTCGCCTTTAAAATGGCCACATTATAATAGAGAATCGTGTATTTTCAAAACAAGTGTGATCGTCGTACGAAGGCCGGTATTGCACTGACTGGACCGATTTACCAGCTCTCAGAAGTCAGAACGGCTGCGTCCGTCGTACTGTACCAACGACGCTGCTGCACGTGTTTCTGCTAAAATATTCTCTCATATTTCACATCTCATGTCTTATCTTTGCGAAATAAATGCCACCCTTACGGTCAAGCGTTAGGGCTTTCGTCACAACACGTAACCGGGATGTTAATTTCTTTGTGGTGAAATTGCCGAACTAACATCAAAATAGGTATTTAATTATTTGCGCAATTGACATAATAATGAAAGATCCAACAACTGTTTAACGTTGGTCTGATGGTCAACATGACGTCATCTACGTGTCGACTGTTTCCAGTCACTCTTAGCATATCGCATGTAAACAACTAAGGTATGTTACGTGGGTTTTCCGCGAGAAAACCTTGACTCAACAAGGCGAGAATAGATCAACTTGGTTTTCACGAGAGAAAAGTACGAATCGAACGACGGTCACGACTGGAATGCACGAGCTTCGCTTTGCGGTTTTGTTATTTTTATCACAATCATAGGTAAACGCTGTAAATATTTTTTTGAAACTACCTAATCCTGTTTTATACAACATTTTTGTACAAAAGTGAAAATCTGATTTTTTTTATGGGGCTCGTGTAAGACGACGCAAAGTGAATTGAAGCCATATAATATAATTTTTACGATGGTGGACTAAAACTAAATTGTTACATTAACTGAAACGTTTAAAGAACTCAGAAGTACCTAGATAACATATATTTGCAATGACAAGAAATACTAAACGTTTATCTCTTGTACTTGTGAACTTAAGAGTCAAGTGTAGGTAGCAGATAGCGCTATCATCAGGCGCGTGTATTCCTACAGTATGCGGGTTGTGATACTAAACACCCTTATTTCGTTGGAATAAGGTTAATTTTTCAACAGCATTGTGTTGTCTACTTGTTATTCGCGCAAGTTCATTGTTAGCAGTATTCAGAACGTGACGGACAGTTAGTACAGGTATCGTCAACGTGCCAACTTGATAAGTGTACTGGCATTTAGTCTTCACAGAAAGCTTTGCATACTAGGTATTTACACCACTATTTATCACGAATAGTTTCGATCACAATGAACGGAAAATATCTACTGCAAACTTAGAGCAAGTTCTTTTTAATGTTACCTTAGATAAAAACGTCCTGAACAAAGGTAATTCTAGCACTTGTCAATAGGAAAGGCATGTAAAGGCAAATAATGATAAATCATTGTGTGAACCACATTAAAACTGGTTCTATAGTTCACACGTATTCAAAAGCATTTTTCACACAGTTTGAAAAAGGCAGTATCAAAAAGTCCAAATTTTTCGGAAAAATAATGTTCCCACGTCATGTGCGAATAGCTTCCGCATCAGGTGCAGAATCGAAAGGGTTCGTCAATCTCAAAGGGTTCCCATTATTATTGTTATTCTGATTGACAATCGCCCTCTCAAGTCGAGCCTTTTTTCTGCCAGATATAAAACTAATATTGGTAGGTCCCATCCTCTTCCGCCAGCTTTTTTGTACATCACTGCACTGCATTTAGTTTTGGGAAAAAAGTTACTTTATTTGAATTGCTTTTAGTCTTTTTATGTCGTTGTATATCAAATTTATATCGCGTTTACAATTACGTTCAACGACCTTTTTCTTTGAGCATCCTATTTCTCCGTGGGTACATGTTTCTGGTGTTAGGAGTTTGTCGATAGTGATACAGTTTTTTAAATAAAGTAATTAATTACTTCAAGGTCAATAAATTGTCAACGGGCCTAAAACGGTGATAAGAACATCCAAAGGGTTACCACCCAAAGGCGAGAATGGAATTTTATTTAATTACATTATCTAATTAGATACAGCGTACACAATAATGCTTGCATCTGCGTTTAGTTCCGTAAATTAACATCAAGTGGTCTACAAACGAATACTGTTTGTACTACTATATGTTAGAGTTGTGTTTTGGTTGTTTTGAACTTGACTTGCTGGTGTCTGTTCCACGCGAGAAGTGTCGCCGCCGTGATGAATGGCCACGCGTTGATTTAAAGGGGTACATTTGAATGAAAGAGCTTGATATTGTGTATCTCTGTAAGCTATCCTTAAATGCAATAAAACTATAAAGTAACCTTAACATACGAGCACTTATCCTGAATAAAAAATATTGAGTCTAAATAATAATACAAAATAAAGGATACGACCCATAATTGACATGAGGTGCGAAAAAACGATATCCAATATTAAGATCGAATCAGGGCTTGTAAGACAAATCGCTCCCAACTATGTCACCCGTTGGGTGCTCAAAGACAGCGTTCGGACCCATTCATCCATTTTTTAGTTCAAGAGGTACAATTAACAATGACAGCGGTCAGGTTGCGTATAAAAAATTACCATGGAACGAGTTTTTCCGAAATGTAGAGCTCAGTTTTTTTTAATCTGTATGAATGAGGATGAGGATTTTATTGCATTTAGTATTTTGTTCATATGTCTATATTTTATGATGTTGCATCAAAAAATTCTTGCGGCGTATAAAAGGCGAGATTTACATCGGTGCCCTTTGTGCCTTCTGTGGGTGATCTCGTTTGACAAAAGTGTTAACATTTTTGTCCATAAAATATTTTGACTTCTCTCTTAATGGACGTAAGCGAACAGGTTATATTTTTTAATAATGTATCGTGGAATTTTGTTTGTTGTTAGAGTTTAGATGCAAATGTGTTATTTATGATTTTTATCGGCGATTATACTTTTCTAACCACTTAATTCTAGCATCAACATAAAAAATATTACTTTTAATATTATTCATTCCTCTTTCAAGTAGAAATAAAATAAGGTCCTCTTGTGAGTTTTCATCGATCGAAATAAATAAATCGCAACGGCAGATTACTGATCAATAAACATTTAAACCCAATTTCTGAGACACGCGAGAAAAGCCGCGGGCAAACCGAGTGTATTTATGTGCTTAATCCAGAATAAGTTTTATGATTGCATATCATGATTCCACCACCAGCACTCACAACATCACGACATGATAAAAATTAATAACCGTTTTCTTAAGTAATAGCCTCAAGCAACCATCGCGAATGAAAGGGTTTGAGTTTACTGAACAACCCTTAAAAGTTCTACGGAAACGTTCATTATAACCTCTGCATAACATTCAAAGTGGTTTAATTATCGGTTGTCTAATGTTCATCAAAAGCGGGTCATTAAAAACTATTAGAATTCTTCAAATTTTAGATTGTTCACCCTTTCCGCCCTTGACAGGTCCAAGCTCTAATTTAGCTAAAAGTATGATTGCATGTTATTTGCTTTAATGAAATTAATTACACAAAACTTTGTTCTTTTTAATTAAACTTAAAAAAATATGATCGATTATGATAAGATGAAATCACATTTTGTATGAATGCCAAAGGATTATTTTTCATTTGTATCTCTGTTTTCAATTCACAATCGACAAACAACGATAGCATCGATGCGTGGACGCCTGTCAAAAGTTATATTTATTTTCTTTACAAATTCATAGAATCGTGCGAAATCACAGTGGAGATGTTTGCGGGTACCGAGGCATTATGCGCGGGCGCTCCGTTTGTCCGCACAAAGCACCCCAACCCTTTGGCGACACAATGCGCGTCACTAATCTAGATCATGTGCGCTATTGTGTGTCATTGTAGGTGCGCTCCCCCCCCTCCTCCCCTGCGCCCGCTCAGCTCGCTCTCAGCGGGGAGAAGCGCGGCCCTGGATATCTCACTCGATGTCGATTTATAAGAAATTACAGCGCCGCGGGTGCCAGGTAGTTGCTCCTACGGATGCGTGTACACAATGCAAAAACTTTGCTCTCCAAAATCCACTAGTAAACCAAACAGGAAATGAAAAATATTATTTCTTCCTATTGCCACTTTGTGTTCAACTATTATTCAGCATTATGTGTACAGATTAAAATATTTCATAAATGGCTTCCGAATTCTTTTTCATTGTGTTATTACTTTCTCCGTAATCATAAATTACTGTTGATCGTCGTTCAAGGAAGATGCTCGATGATGAGAGTGTACTCGGCCAATCATTAACGTATGTGCAACAATTTCGTTAATAATTATGTAGAAATATTGGAAGCGGTTTCATGTGTGTTTAACTGGTTATTACTTTGTAACCTGGGGCTTGGACTAACGGAGCGATAACTTATAAATATGTTAGAGTCGAATGATTTAAGAACGATTTTTTTTTGTAATGCGTGGGCTGAAGTCCATTACGTTTAAGAATATCCACTGGAAGAAACTACGCAATGTAGATAATAATATTTTTATTATAATTTTATGTTTGACACTTAATAAAGTTAAAGTAAAATATTGTATTTGTCTTAATTAAAGTGAACTAAGTTATGACATTCATAAATAAGAAATTATGAGTTTCAAATATAATCTATGATTTATTGTCGAAATAAACCAGAATAACAACATGAATGACATCATCGTGCGTTTAACTTAAAAGTAAATTAAGAAAAAAGACATATCCACACTAATGAAAAAATGTGAAAGTATCTCTGTCTGTTTCCCTGTTCGCGCCTAAACTATTAAACTGCTCGTAATGAAATTTGACAAATAGGTAATCTGGGACCAGGAGATTACAGAGGGCAAAAATTAGTAATATATACAGGCTGGCAGAGACATCGATGTGCAAACTGACATAAAGAATTTAGCACATGATTCTATACACCCAAAATTGCCAGTTACTGATCAAAAAATATCTTCTGTTTCATTGAAAAGTGCAATATCGCAGAGGTTACAGGGGAGTTCTTTTTTAAATAACCGGCAAAAAAATCTAAATTAAGTTCTGAATCGATGGTAACAGGTTGGGCGATGATGGAGACCCTGTATTTTTTGAAAATATAAAACTCTCTTGCTATTTCTGCTTCTCCACAGCATCGTTGTTCTATATGGCGAGTGAATGGGCGGCGTGTGCCCAAAGGACAAGTTGAGTGTCATCCCGCGGACATCGCTTAATTGGCACGAATAATTTTGTCGTATGACTCGTACGCAAACCCCTAGCTCTTATAACAGTATACTGGGAATGATCGAGCACCAAATGATACACGTTCGATTTGTTATTTGCGCGATTAAATTGTTAAATGTTTTCAGTTGTCGGCAAGAGGAATATAGAATATAGGCGACAATTTTTAACATAAAATACCCATCATTACAAAGTCCGCAACTGAAGGTAGATCGTTAGAAAATTTAAGAAAATACTCGAAGTTCAAGGAGCAGTGGCCCAGCGGTAATGGCCCCGACCTACGAGTTGAAGGTCGCGGGTTCAAATCAGGGCAGGCGTTGTATTTTGTGTACATAATTTCATCACGACTACTCTCAAAACGGTGAAAGAAAACATCGTGAGGAAACCGGCATGCTCTAGAACTCAAAATTCGAAGACATGTGACGTCTACCGACCCGCACTGGCCCGTGTGGTAGTTTACGGTACTACATTCCCTATCACAAAGAGGAGGCTTGTGTCGCAATAGTGGGAACGTTATAAGCTGATTATGACTCGAAGTTCACTACCTCTATGCTATCAGGTGCCAGCCTTTTTTTTTGCCGGTGGTAAATCATCAAATTACGTCCCGTTCTGGAAGGGTTTCTTCAGTTGCCTATGCTATCAGGCGCCAGTCTGGTAACACGATATATTAGTTAGGTACAGACAAAGTTATAATTATCATGCTCATTAACATTAGTAATTTACTGATCATACAAAGTTCGCATTATAAAATGTATGCAGAAGTTATGACAAATAATTTAGTTGTCGTAAGTAGCGTCGCATCAAAATAAAAGAACGTAACACAGTTGTACTTTTGTATGTAATACAATGTAAAGGCGATTATCATATAAACAATTTAACACCTCGATGTAAAGGGGTGCACAGACACAAAGACACGGTGCGCGCGCTCGAGATCGTGTAGATTATACCTTATCACACATCTACAATTGTTGGTACAAACATTTGAAGAGCACATCTTCTTTGATTCGTTTTTCATTCAGCGTCAAAATATGTTTACACTGACATCAAAGGCTACTTTTTTAATACAACTTTTATGAATGTTAGAAAAGAAGAAAACAACAACATGTTGTATTCATTTACTGACAAATAAATAAAATTTAAGTGTCTGTTTGTAATGTCATAATAATAGTTTTTACTAAATGTATACGAAGGTATACACGACTTATAATAAAAATACTAATTCTATATGTCTATTCGTTCCGCCTTATCTCCGAAGCTGCTGGGCCGAATATGACAGGACTTTCACTGATAGATAGCTGACGTTATAAGAAATAACATAACATTTACGGTCTCCGTAGCACGTTCCTAGTATAGGCTCAGGTAGTCTATAAACTAAAATATTAAGATAAAGTAGTGATACAATGGCTTATCATGTATAAAAGAATCAACGTTAAGAAATGTATTTTTCTAAAATGTATTATATCAAAATAAAATCTCATATAAACGAAATGAATACTGCAGTATTATATTTATGTCTGTTATCTACATTTTGCTACATTAAAACAAGCCACATTCTCTTCTAAAAATAAATTTTAATTATTATCTAGTTTCAGCTTGTATTTCCAAAATTATGGCGCGGTTATTCGTACATATGTTAGGGTCAGGAGGTGGTAACAACAGGGCGAACTGATGCTTATCTCACTTGTAAGACAAATATCTTCCACGTCCAACAATGTCGCTGAACATAGGACACCTCTATTCACCTGTGATTTATATTTTTTGGAATTAATTGGGTGTGTGTTTACATGTAATTTTGAATGGTTTTGATAATTTAAGAGGTGAAAGTGTCTGTTTTAACACTCTTGTTGTGATATCGGCTACATATAAACAAAATTTTACACTTCCTGTATATGGAAGAAAAAAACTGAGCATAAATAACACCATACAACATATTTCCTGCCATACGTGATAAAGGTAATTATTGCCAGTACTTACACGGCGCACTGTCCGATTTCAGCACTTGTGCCATTATACCTTATTATTTAAACAACACTATAGCTCTCAAATCTCGGAGCAGTAGGATCGGCCCCAACTTATGATTTGTAGCTTCGAACCCAGGCAAGTTTATTACTCTGTGAAAATTATTTTATCGCCTCTGTTTTCAATACGGTGGAGGAAAACATCTGGTGGTCATCGGTGGACATCTATCACCCCGCACAGGCCCAGCGTGGTAGATTACGGCCCATTCCCCTTCACCTAGAGGAGGGCTGGGACGCGAGTCCAAGCAGCGGGAACATTATAAGCGGATTATACTTGTTCTCAATCTGGTTCTTCTTAATGATTTTTCTACTGTGTATACAACATAACTGATAAAGGATTGCTGATTGTAATAAACATGTGAAACAATGCACGAACGCTCACACAACGCATCACGATCAACATCTATGCTTGCACATATTTATATACTTTCTTACTGCGTATTAAGTTGAATAGATTTCAACATTCGTTACGTTCGAAATTGCCATTTTTTCTCGTTTCCCATGAAGCCATAAGGCACGTGTATAAATCCCTGCGCCTGCGCATGGCCTAGGGGGTGGACGCTTCCTTTTTACTTCACCTTTGTTACGCTTGCCAGCGAATTTATTTCTTATTCGCGCGTTGAGTTGCGCTTCCTGGGCGGTTGGCTGTACCCGCTGGCGGTGGGCTATGTGACATACTGTTGGCTGAAACAATGGGCGAATCGGTAAAAAGATTGATTAATAACTTCCTCCAAAAATAATAACATCTTCAAAATTGGAATGTCGTGAAATTATGATGTTGCTACGTACAAAAGGTGAGTGTAATGCACACTCCCGTGATGTCTTTGTCGTCTTTTACGATACCCTAGGGAGGTTCGGGGGTGGCCTTATACGAAATAGTTTTAGTAACATTTATCTGATGTCACCATTATACAGGTTTTGTGAAGTTTGCGATTTACCAAAATTTATGTTATGTACATATTTTTGTTGCCACCATAAACGGTTAATGTCGATTTCATCTAAATTCATTACATAAAAATATATATATATATATATAAAAGCAAAACTTGTAAAATAAAACACTAGACTTTGTTTGAACTACTAAACTCACTTAATTTGTAAAATCACTTTTTGTAGACCCTCTACAAAAAGTGCTACAAAAAAATCGTAGCGCGCTACAAATAGCCTACGCACCTACGACAAATGTTGCTCAAACAATTTGTTCGTGTGTTCGCCGCCGTCGGCAGCGGGAGCATTCGTTAATCCGCGGACGACTGTGAATTCTTTATTCTTTAGTGTTTTAAGTAAGCACATATACGTAGGTATATGTATTTTATGTACTACGCACATACACATGGCCACAAACAATTGTCTTCCCTTTTGTTTCGAGTTTACAACTTCATGTTAAATCGAGACATGATTTTTATTTTTTGTCTGTGGGTTTACAATATATAATGAACAAATAGGGTATTATAAAGTTTAATTGTTTACCGATATCGGTTGTTAAGTTATTTAGATATATCGCTATCTATTTACCGATTGTTCGGTATCGTGGGAAGTCCTCGCTTCGCCTGTATCCGTTCACTTGCAATACTTTTGTTTTTGACCATTTTTATTCAGATTAATGCAAATGGGTTGGTACCTACTGTTACTTGAATGTGTTCTTAATTGCATGTGAACGAGTGAGTGGAATCTTTAATGACAATAACCTAGGGCCTATCAAATAGAGAAACGTATAAATTGTGTGGTGACGTATTTTGTAAAAGTTACAAATCTATAATTTTACAGTTGAAATTCTATCATTTTCGGGCGATTATATTTTTTCGAATGGCTAATTTAGATGTTTACATTTACCTTAGGGTAATTCTAATTCATCATGTGAGAAGCCTTTCAGCTATCAGTATAACCGGACACAGTTAAGTACCAGTATTATGTACATAGATTGCCTGCTTATCTGGTCATCAGAAGCCAGTTACTGGGTAATACGATACACCTTGTGAAGATTGGTTGTCAGACTTTCCGACTTCTGACGACCCGTACGGATTTTTAAAGATCTACTTCCGAGGCACGGAGGGGCCTAGGTATATATGTAAAGGTTTTCCAATCCACGAACCAACTGTGAAAATCGGGACTTTTATCTGATCGATCGCCATTTGTGGCTGTTATTACTAAGTCACAAGCCCTCTCTCTAGGAAGACTTAGAACCAAAAATTCGAAGCCATGTGTCTTCTACCAACGCGCACTGGGCACGCGTGGTGTATTACGACCCACTCCCTCTGACAGAGAGGAGGTCTGTGACAAAGTAGTGGGAAAATTATAGGCTGATTATGATGAACCCCTCTAATCTTATCTTATATCTTTAAACGAGCAATTCTTGTATGTATATATATGATATAATCTGAATCTCGGAAACGGCTCCAACGATTTTCATGAAATTTAGTATACAGGGGGTTTCGGGGGCGGTAAATCAATCTAGCTAGGATTCATTTTTATAAAATGTCGATTTGTTCGTGTTTTCAATGACCAACTTTATCGATAATCAACTTGAACATAAACTCATTATTTTAAGCACAATTTACCAAAAAACACCGAGCAAAGCTCGGTCATCCAGATATTTAAAATAAAATAAATTATAATCATAGGTAGAATGGGCTGGTGTCCGCAACTCCACGTCTGAGCGCGTATTTTGCGTACGGGTGGGAAATCGGTTATTCGATCCACCCCAGCTCCTCGAGAAAGGCCAGTTATAATCATATCCGATAGAATGTTTTCGTAACATAAGTGGTACTTCTAGCGTTTGTATTTGTTAATACTCTCTCCCAAACCCTGATTAATCGATTACCCTGCACAATCCTGTACTTATTTAAAACGTCCGATCCACCTCAAAACCCAAAGATCAAAGCTGCCATAAATATCGGCACTTTGATACGGTATATCACGCATAACTAAATTCTAATGCTACTAATTGGATGCAAATCTAACCTGTATAGTAACAAGCGGTGTTTAGTCCGGTCAGATGTTATAAATCAAGTGGACCAGATCAAACGGATAACGTCTTTCCCTCATAAAAATTGTAGCAAAAAATATGGTCCAAATGTGGTTTGAACAGTGGCCCTCCGCAATACGGCCCCAGGCTAGCGATTTTTGTCTTTATTTATTTTTTCATTTTACCTTTCTATAATTGCCCCCAATATTTCAAAAGTTTATTACTCCGTGTGAAATATTGTTATTCATAAAAAAATGGTAAAGAATAACGATGTAGAAAAGGGTTGATTGTTGTGTTTTAGCATTAATACTGGTACATAATTAGGTCCATTTTCTGATAAATGAGAGAAGATTTGATGTAAGTATATTTTTTAAGTATCTCCTAATTATTTAAGAATTAAACTGGTATGTGCATTACTGTTAATGTGCAGAATGTCTGCAGCGTAATTATACATGTAAAAAAAGACGTTTAGTTAATGTTAATTTTCCATTTACTTGAAGTCATTATGTAGATACCGGAGTTATTGATAGGTATGCTACCGAACACATGTAAGTAAAACTAATTGATTAAAATATTTCTTTTTATTGCTTCATAAGCTGCTCAATCTTAATGTCTGTATATAAATAGGCGGTAATGTAACACCTTTGGCTTGATTATGTGAATCATTAGGTGATATCTTACCGTCTGAAATGATTCAGGTATAATTGTTGTTATCCGTTTAAGCGGTATAAATCTTGTGTTGTTATGCTGTGTGATTTATGTGGTGCGCGTACGCCGATCGCTGCCGTAGGAGACGGTTTCCCACGTCCGTTCTTGTCAGTAATTATTATTCAACGTTTATTTCGAGTCAGCGGCTACTACGAAAATTTGGAGTTACACGGAGTCGGTTGATATTGTTTTGTTCAGAAAGGAGTTGTTATTAAAACATAATTCTCAAGGAATTATTGAAAAAGTTAAAAATTAAAACATAAAACTATTTTATGTCCCTGGCCAACTAAGTTTTCTAATTGTAAACCTTAGTGTGCCAGGCACATTAAATGTTTTTTTTTAAATTCATTAATGGAATACAAGATATGGATTATCTTTGTGAAACACGATCATAAAAATATACGCATTCCTTCGGAGGGGTGGTCCAAAATCTAAAACACAAGTAAAACCCAAAAACCATTAATTGTTAAAGAACCTTACATTTTTTGCACATTATTATCCCGTTCTATAGATGCGTCTTGGGGACGTATTTGATAAAGTCGTCGAGACTCTTATCAAGGGGTGAAGTCTTTTTAGAATTGGCGCCATACAGATTAAGATACCGCCCTTAATGTGTTAATTAAAAAAAAATAACTTTTCTTTTTTTCACACGCGTTATCAACCACTTAAGTAAATGAAGATAGGGGTACACTATCGCGGTTTTTACACTTATAAAAGCGTTAAAATTTAATCAATGAGAGGTGTAATACGTCAGAATCCACATAATTCATTATCGGAATCTGGGGGCATTAATTGGCATTAAAAATAATTAATTTGGTCTTTAAACAATTTAAATTAATTGCGAGGAGTTTGCGATGCTAAAGTGCCTGACTTTTATTACAACTTGACTAAGTTATTATCTCTTATATTGGGTGATAATGGGTGCCTCACAAATCAGTAATGAATGGAAGCTATATTATGTAAATTAAAACAGTTGATAGTAATGTATAATGACTAATAAAAGTTTTTATCTGCGAAGTGAATAAGTATTTTCTCGTCTCGTCACGAAGAAAATAAAAAGAATGTCTATTTACATATATGCATATGCACGTATCTCTACCTATCTACGTTATCTGTGTTTCTTGAAGATTTTCTGTCTAAAATAAACATACCATTACGCCTTGTTTCTCTGAAGAGTTGGACAGAGGTGTACCTATAGTACCCCTACATTTCGCCAGTAATATTTCAGTCCCATATACTAGAGGCGAGCCTATTGCCATCAACCAGGCACAAATCCAGACTCCGAGCTGCTATTGAAAAATTTCAGATGGCAAAAACTCAAGAACACTTTGCCCGACCAGGGAATCGTACCCAGGACCTCATGGTCAACGCCTCATAGAGATGTCAGCAGTAATTGAAGGGGTCTGCCAGGGCTGATATCGCCCAGCGTCGCGTATTTGTTCGAAAAATTTACCGATTCCCTGGTACAGGCATCTGAACACGGGTGAGTTTTAGTCAGTAAAAGTCTGACACGGCCTCTCGCTCAGCCCAGAATAGGAGAATTCATTTGATGATTTCCTACCCAGAAAAAAAAGGACCTTTTCAGCAGTAGCGCAACGGCCACTAGATCAATGTTGAAGTCATATTTTCTTTCCGAAACAACTTAAAGATCAACTATTTACATAAACCAAAATATATGAATATACAACAAATCTACACGTTACGTCTAAATTACCAAGCACTCGTGCATTTTCCAATACACATAACTTTTTATGACGCAATAAATAAATTTCATTAATACTCAATATTTATACGTTGGCATTGTGATGTCTTCTAGCTCCGAAGATTTATGTATGAACACAAAACATTTTATGGGGGGATGGCTCGTTAACACCAATGTAAATGTCGACCAGTGAAATATCTTAGTTACTGCCGGTAACAGTAACCGTTGTTTGCCTTACCATTCCTCATTGACATTCAAATTCTGACGAAATAATAGGGACAGTGTTATGATCGAGTCGTAATATTTTGAAGAATAACGCATCTTTTACTGTCGATCGTAAAACAGAAAGTGTTTGTTTATTAGAGCGTCGATATGTGGGTGCCCCTTATTACTCGAATAACAGACCTCTGGAACTACCAAGTCTTCAGCATGCATCGAGTAATTCTTAGTATTTCCATATTTCCATACAATTGAGTGGCCAGTGCGCCTAGTACAAATGCGCACGAGTTATATATCGTAACGTAAATTCGAATTGTTTTGAAAAAAGTATTCGATTCCCGCATAATGTCTTTTTAATGTAAGAACTTCATTTATATCTATGGGGGATACTTATTATGTTTACATTCAGCCTATAAGGAACACTGCTGGTACACAGGTGATAGGGCCGTAATCCGCTACACGGGCCCAGTGCGGTTTGGTAGATGTCACATGTCGGTTTGCTCACGAGGTTTCCCTTCATTGTTTTGAGAACAAGTGCTGATGAAATGGTTTACACAAATTAAAGCGCCTGTCAGGGTTCGAACCTACGACCCACAACTTATAAGTCACGTAATTTCTGCGTTTCACGCTTTATATATTGCTCATATTTAGCCGCATCCAAAAACATTACAAGCCGCGTCGGTATCGATGGAACTCGGCTAAGATAATGCAGTCAGTGGTGCCGATTCCCTTATTCACAAACTAAACTAAATTTAAGTTCAGTGCATCTTTTTCTTTCTATTTCATTAAGGAAAGGACAGAAGATAAATTTTAGTTTAGTCCTGTCAAATTAATCAGCGCTTGACATAAATTGACGTAATTTTAGTAGGCAATTTTTTAATCACGTCTAAACTTGTATGGAGTAGTGACAGGCGCTGATTAATTTGACTGGACTAAACTGAAATTTTTCTTTTGTCCTCTTCTTAATGAAATACAAAGAAAAAGATGCACTGAACTTAAATTTAGTTTAGTTTGTGAACAAGGGAATCGGTACCAGTGACCACTTAACAAAGCGAGAACTAAAGACTTGATAACTGCAAATGTTAACTATAATTACTTACTGTATGAATCAAGTAAATACGTTCTTAATTGAATGAAGGCTATCTTCGAAATATTGTCACTATATTTATAACAACTGATTACATTTAATACTTCTGTCTCTTAGCGCTCATTAGTAGAGAACTACAATTTTGCGTGTATTACTAGTAGTATACCTTGTTCATATCATTGTGAACTTTAATTAACTTCTTAATTATATTTCTTTGTCTTTTTTTCGTTCCAGCCAGGCTTGTGCCGGACCACTATCGCGTCTAAAGATTAAATAATGATGTGGTCAACGATGAAACACGGTGGTGCGTACGAATACCTACATGAAACTCCTATTCTTTCACGTTTTGACTTCATAAATATATATGTAAAGGAGGTTACCCTGTTGAAATCTTATATTTTTAAACGAGCAATTCTTGTATATATATATATATATATATATATATATAATCTGAATCTCGGAAACGGCTCCAACGATTTTCATGAAATTTAGTATACAGGGGGTTTTGGGGGCGATAAATCGATCTAGCTAGGATTCATTTTTATAAAATGTCGTTTTATTCGTATTTTCAATGACGAACTTTATCGATAATCAACTTGAACATAAACTTATTATTTTAAACAAAATTTACCAAAAAATACCGAGCAAAGCTCGGTCATCCGGATATTAATTTTTAATCACAGAGCCTTATCCTTCATTCATGCTTCTCCACGTTATTATTAGCATAGCGCGTCCCAAAAATCGTCGAAGAAGCGTGCCAACACACATGTAGCTATCTGCAACAATTCCATCAATTTCATTGATAGAAATTCGCACCTGGGTGAGCATGTGCCAATCTGAACAGTTGTACAATTTCGTCTATCCGAAAGTGTAGGGTTGTACAAAGAAAGGGGTATTGTAAATAGAAAGTTTTTGCGCATACTGTCATCGGGTTGTCTGTCTGACCGGGACACCCGTCCTTAGGATTTCATCTGTCCTGCAGCTTGTTTATTGTGCAATGAGCACGAGTGTCTGCATCTGCTTAAATCGCTTTTGCCCCAATTAAGACGACGTAGATAGTTTCTGCAAATTAAGCCTTTCTTTGTTAACTGCGTCATATATGCAATTTACCTAAAAAAAACTTTTTTTACAAAAAAAAAAAACAACCGACTTCCTTAAAAACACTACAAAGTGAAAATAACTTTAATTTCGGCAGTCGATGTCTTAAGATTTGTATTTAAGGCTTTTGCCGCCGACTTCCGAAATTAAAGTTATTTTTCACTTTGTAGTGTTTTAAGGAAGTCGGTTGTTTTTTTTTTGAAAAAAGTTTTTATTTTTAAATTTTTTGTTATGGTATTTACCCCGCACTAAATCCAAACAAACAATGCATATTTATGCGATAGCAGAAATCGTGGTTGATTTGCTGTCATTTTTAAAGAGTTCCGGTGTCTGTCTCAGGAACTCATCATCAGATCTATATGAAATTTATATGGGACCATTTCGGAATAAACTCCTTTCGAACAAAAAAAGAATTTTGCAAATCCGTTTATATATGACGGAGTTATGGCCGAACATACATAAAAAAAATAAACATCCGAATTTATAACCTCCTCCTTTTTGAAGTCGGTTAAAAAGGATTTGAAAGTTGTGTTGATGAAAAACCTTTGTGTTTGTCTTTCATTTATTTAATCAAATAGATTCCTCAGAATTATTATTCCAGTGTTGCCTAGATTTTTAGTTTACTTTAGTATCTTTCACAAATTTAGAATTTACTTTATCATCATTTCTCTAGTCCTTTCGGGGTAAGCTTTCAGTCTTATCTGGTTAGACTAGAAGCAGACAAGTATCTGACTTCCAAAACCCGGTTACTGGGTAATGTGATAGCCTTCGTTAAGATTGATGGTCTATAGTTTATACTAATATTATAAAGAGGAAAAGTTTGTATTTTTGTTTGTTTGTTTGTAATGGATAAACTCAAAGACCACTGAACCGATTTTAAAAATTCTTTCACTATTAGTAAGCTACATTATCTGCAAGTAACATAGGCTATATTAATTTTTTTTTTTAAATAGGGGTCCATGAGATATTTGGGTTTTTCGGACCCAAGGTGTAAAAAATCATCCAAAAAAGTTCCTTATTAATATGTCTTTGAAGTACTAGGTTGTCATAACTTGGTAAGAGCTCACCTAACATGGGTGTGTGATAGCTAGAAAATGCTTTATGTCTTCGGAGTACCAGGTTGGCATAACTTGGTAGGAGTTCACCTAACATGGGTTTTATTGATTCTGAGGCGGTACGAAGTTCGCTGGGTCAGCTAGTAGAATATATAATTTGCATGTATAGTTTATATTATAACTAGCTATGATACCCGGCTTCACTCGGGAGTTGATATGAGATTACGTGGTAGTTGAAATAAAAAAATAAACTATGACGTAAAAAGTAAAAAAAATAATTAAAAACATTTTCTTATTATTTACACTACTTGTTTATAAACATCATTTTTCATTTTATTGTCCGGGGAAAATTTTCGAATTTCCTACTCTTGTGCAAGCTACATATAGCTGATCGTGAGAGAAGCAGGATTCTTTGAGGTTGATGCCACAATATTTTAAAGTTTGCCCTTGCGCTTTGTTAAAAACGAAAGGCTAATTTAATTGGAAACTGCAATCTTTTAAATTGAAATGGCAATTCAGAAGAGATCCAACCCAAATAATCGTTGTTCTGAATGAAGTTCAAATACTCGACAACGGATGGCGCCACTACACTTAATTTCCAAGTTGAAGGGTTGGAAAAGCCCTTATATCTTTAAAAACACGCCCTTTAGGTTAAAACGGGAACTTTCTTGTTCGAGGGGGGATAAAGGGCTATCACACTATGTAAGTCCCTTTATCGTGCCGGGACTCCTTTTTAAGTTTTATCGGCACGCACATTTTATCAACTTAGTATTATTATTTATAATGATTACAAGCAATAGAAAGTACACTTAAAATTTGAGCTGTTTGTCATTAAAAGTGCAGGTGAGACAGATGAAATAGAGATTTAAATGACAGGACAATCAAAAGAAAAGTGGTGGAATGGAAATATTAAAGCCCATGATATACAGGGATTTTAATTATCCTGCGCTACTTTCGCGCATTCCGCTTTTATATCAAGGCGGATGTTGAAAAAATTACTACGAGGAAGGTACACTCGCGGGCACAATCTTTGGACAGTCAAGTGTAGAGAAATTATTTCAAGTTCTAAGCACTGTTTCAGATTATTGTGTTAACGTAATGCTTTTAGTATTTTCAGTAGGTAAAAAATCCTGCGGGATCCCAAAACACAATCCTGCAAAACTTTTCTTGATAGTTTACAGTATACTAAAAGAAAAAAAATATTTGTGCTGTAATTACATATTACACTTTTATTTCATAATATAAGCTGATATTTTGCATCTGTTAATAATATATTTTTTTAAATTATTTAAAAAACGATATCACGACAAAATTGATTTGCTAAACATGACAAAAATCCTCATATTTGCAAGTAAACAGTGGTTGAACCTATCGTGCTACTAGAATAAATTCTATTTTAATTTAAATATAGTAGAGCGTCGATTATCCGAACTACTACGCCCGCCCCACTCGCGAGTGCTATCCTCCTCCCGCGCTACAAAACACGCGAAATTGTCTCGAACTATTTATTAGTTGTATGTACTCGTATGCCACTCTGAAGTAGCCGTTAGTTGATAAACAAAATTTTACCGCGTGAAAGAAACTATTTGAATGCATGATTGTAAAAACCCACCTCAGACCAAATGCAAAAGGTTCAGAAAATCAAAGAAAACCGTCTGGTGTAAAAAAATATAACTGGAAGTTCTTTTTTTAACTATTTTTCATTAAAAACATTTAAAATATGGTATGTTAAAAGCGGATTGCATAAATATTACATAGTTTTATTGAAATTTATTTTTGAAGTTTTAGGATGAGGTGGGTTTTTACAATCATCTTGTTACAAGGTGTGTTTTTACACTCAAAAGGTTTGTTTTGCCATCATCATCATCATCATCAGCAGCCTATAATGGTCCCACTGATGGGACACAGGCCTCCTCTCAGAGAGGAGGTGGGAGGGAGTGGGCCATAATCAACCACGCGGGCCCAGTGGGGGTTGATAAATTTGACATGGCTTCGAATTTCGGTTCTAAGACATGCCGGTTTCCTTACGATGTTTTCCTTCACCGCTTTGAGAGCAGTGGTGATGAAATAATTTACACAAAGTAAAGCGCCTGCTTGGATTCGAACTCACGACCTACTACTCGTAAGTCGCGGCCGTTACCACTAAGCCACCACTGGTGTTTTGCCATAGAGAAAACAAATCCGTTATTTAATAAACAAGTTTTCGGAAAAAGTGGTCTGAGGAGGGTTTTTACAATCATGCATTCATTTGTCAATAATGATTTGTCTAAACATAAGGTTTTCATTCATCTGTACATAAATATGTATGGCTGAATCAATACAGTTCGATTATCCGAAAAAACCGATTTTCCAAACAATCCTGTCCCCCAATTAGTTCGGATAATCGACGCTCTACTGTATTAACGTTAAAAAGTGCCTTTTCTGTGCCTTTTTGAAATAAATGCTTTGATTTTGACTTTGGCATGAAACAAAACGTAAAATAAATCTTACTCAATTTGCGCTCGTCAGTACGCGACGATGACAAAGCTGTGGCTTGTGCCACTCACAGCACCTGAGCCGCGACACCTTGCTGCTACCCGCAATCCCTAACATCTGCCGCACCGGCCACGCCACTTATTGCTAGCCCGCACTAAAACTATATACGTGTAACGACCTCATTTATTTGCAACGCATTGTTTGACACATACATGGATAGAAAAGCTTAGGTGTGAGTTAGAATTTTATTAGCTAAGTTAGTAGCAAGGTGCATGAGGGTGGAGTTAGATCAAGAATAGTAGAGGCGTGTTTCTGTGTTGATTTCAGTACTAGATTTTAGCATTATAGTGAAAACCGAAAGGAATTAATCGTGAGCTTAACGAATTTTCGCCTCCTAATTAGAAATCTCATTGGCATCAAGTTTTTCAGAATAAAGATGTTGAAACTTTACTTTGATAGGACTGATTTATATATATATATATATAGCTGGATAACGACAACCATCACTATTGCCATGATATGTCAGAGTCAAAATCTCAGCATGTATTACAATTAAACCGTTTACAGGCATTTTTGAATTGTAAAAAAGTTGCTCAGTAAGTCAGAAAGTTGAAGCTAATTGCCTATTCCAAAAAAGTAGATTTCAATAGAAAACCATGGGCAAGAAAATCCAGGGATACTCCAGCTTCACGAGCATGTCGCGTAGGGCAGCACCATACAGCTTAACCATTTTATGGGGATCCGAATGAACCAACACACGCGCTACCATCACAGAGACATTTCAGTGAGCATGACTATGTGTAGGCACCCTTTTCATCTCAAAATACTCTACATAAACTCATACCTGGTCAGCGATTATAACACCAAATTCTAGGTAGCAATAGAATCAATTTCACGGTACAAAAACATTGTTTAAAATAATTCTCAGTGAATGACATGTTTTGTAAACATATTATCGATGTAACAGTCTGTAAGCGAACAATTTGTCTGTCGAAGCAAGAGATCTGATGTTATCACCTCCATTGTGGCTGAGTTTGGTTAAAGATTACGTTCAACCGAGTCTTCAAAGGTTTATTTTGAGAATTGTTCGGTTAAAAATTACTTGTTCGTGGGTGTTATGGGAGAAATTGAGCTGGAGAGTGTGGAATTTCCTTGTGTAAAAAAAATTTGGAGAAAATAAAATATGAAACGATTAAAGACGACAAAATACACGAGGAATAAAGACTAGTATTCTTTTTGTTTGTATTATAATTTTTTGATCTTTTACAACTTTACGAATTAATGAGTGTTTGGCACGACAATCACCAATTAGTCTAACATGACAATTTAATTAATCTTTTATTGGTTACCATCAATGTGATTTAAGAGACTAATAAAATTATATCTGTAGATAGTTGACTCGTAAAATATGAATTCAGAAACTAAAAGATAAGTATAGTAAGCCTCATCAATATTATTGGACGAAACCAGCGGCAAAAATACATTTGCCTTATAATATATATTCCATTCTATACCCAAATATACCTATATGAAAAATGATGAATGGAACGTTGTCAAAAGTGATATTTATTTTCTTTACAAATTCACAGAATCTGTGCGAATCCGTCGAGATGTTTGCGGGTATCGACGCATTATGCGCGGGCACAGCGTTTGTGAGCACACAATGCAACCCTTTGGGGACACAAAGCACGTCACTAATCTAGATCATGTGCGCTATTGTCACCCACACAATGAATATCTTGGACATCTCATTCGATGTCGATATGAAAGACTACGAGCAAATGCAACCGGTGGGTGCCGCCGAGTATTTTATTGGTCCAAAGTTCGACGGATAAATTAATGTTTTCTATTACCGTTTATTATGAGCTAACCGCAGTGTCGACAATCGTTATCCTAAATATGCTTATTTATAATCGTAGCATCGTGCCTGTGCCGGGGGCGCGCGGCGTCCGATCCTTTGAATGCAACCATACATCACGGATCCTAAGTAGACAGTATATCAACCGATATTCAGAGTAATTAGCCCTTTGGCGACGGACCTCCGGGATTTATTGTGGTAGGGCGGTAATGTGGCCGACAGCCGTGTTACCGGCTTTTGTTCTCCAGCCCCGAAATATTCAATTGGGTTATTATTCCGTGCGTTAAGTAGATCTGTGGGGAACTGTTGAAGAAGCTACGGCCGCCTATTATTAAGTGCATTACTCCTTCGGTGTCCTCCGGAGGGAGGTAAATTAATATTTAAAGGCGGTTATACGTCAGCATCGCGTTCATGATTGCATCTCATATTAGAACACCGCTTACTGATTATAATTCTTTAAAGTGTCTGTCGTAGATATGGAAGATTGTGGAAGGATTCACCGCCTTATTTTTTTTTGAATTTAAATAAAATCAGTAAATCTCCTGACCACTACCTATAAAGTGTTCTTTGGGTTACCGTTTCACCAATGGATTATAAAGTTGCGGAACATGTGAACTCAATTCTATTATCACCTAGATAACGAAAAAGAGACTTCCGACAAAAGAGTTAAGATGTTGCACAAAAAGGGGCGCTAATCAGTTCAGTTGCTACCGCGATCCGTCAATTAATTAAGTTGCCTATAGATATGAGAGGCGACAAAGAGACAGCCGCCGGGAGAATGCTACCACTTCACAATATCATCACCATTATCGTTAAACAGAACCTTATCGTCTTAGGAATAGAGGAGATTTTGTTAGATTTCGTCGATAGGTGGTGCATTAGCTACCGTAGGCGACGGCGCGTGATAACGCCGAGTGCTGCAACATCGTAAAACATCATTAGCAAGATAAACAGCCTAAAAGTAGCTTTTAGTTAACCGAACGCAGGAAGTTATACAGATACGTATGAAACTTGATTAATGTGTCGAGAAACTCTGATTCGTTGATAAATTGACGAGACAAAAAAGTCTTCAAAAGATACGTTTTAAGAAGTCATAAGAATTATAATCACTACTGTTGGGATAGTGTGATAGGTGTTATTTTGCCAAATAACACATGAAAGGTCTCGTAAATTAGTGAAAAATACTCCCAAGAAAACAGTAATTTTATCGCAGTTAAGTCGTTAATAGAACAAACAATCTCATTGTGTGGACGGTGCGACAAGAAAAAACGAACAAAGGGGGTCCGATGTTAGAAAACTTAATTTTACACCCGAATCAAAACTTCATCCCGTATTGTGTTTGTATGGTGCTAACCAATTCTCTTTTGTTGCGACCCCGCCCACGCTTATTATCAGATGTTTGGATGGCATGTCATTTTTTATCAAAACAATAACGTTTTTATAGAAACAGTAGGGTAACGCGGTCGCTCTCACGCGTGATGCTACAAGTGAATTTGTCAAAAGGTCTAACAATGCAGTCAAATATAATTTACGTGGACGTATAAATTATACCACCGAGCTTTGTGTTGATAAAAACAAGAAGTCATTGTTTAGAAAAAATCATGAAGAGAGAAAGACGTTCGGTAGGTTCTGCCTACCCTCGTGGCAAGAATTAATTATTTATTTTATTGCAGAATATTCTTCCACCTAATCTATTGAAGAAAAGGATGCTACATAACTTTCGCTTTTAACGAACGATGTATCAGTATTCAGATTACTGAAAAGTAAGTAAAAGTACGAAACTCCACAGCTTAAATTCATGTTAGTAGTAAATTAAATAAACAGAAAAAAAAATACTAAAACCTTAATATATTTATTTCAGAAGATTTTGTTTAGAAACTGATAAGCGAGGTTTTCAGAGCTACCTTTTTACTGTGCCTGACAATATTATATGATCTTTGTGGACACTTCACACACGCACACGTTGTGGATTACAAATAAACTATTGAGTATTCATAATTGTAATGACCAGTGACAAATTACGACCGGATTGTCATAAGAACTTTGTATAATCGTGTCAATCAGTATCATCAGCTGCCTTGCTTTAGCCTATTGGCATCGGCTTTTTGTCTAACTAGATGCACCTGAATACCAGTATTTTACATAAAGTTACTGCCTATCTGAACTCTTCATTCAGTCACTGGGTAAGATACCCCATGGTAAGCTGACGACTGACTTTCGGGCTTCTGACGACCCGTAACAACTGCCAAAGATCTACGAACGATATTTGGGATGGGCTTGAGCTTTCTTAAACCATCCTCGGACCAACCGCGGCAAGCGTAGCTTAACCTGATCCAGCGATTCATGCGGCTGTTATTACTTAGCCACTAACCCCCTCATGCCAAATCAATGTATGTTTAGTACAGACAACGTGAGTAGTAATTACTTACCAAACTTACTTATAAAAAGCAGCAACATAGATGTAGGTCGTATATATTCACATGTTCCTCTTATCTTTCTTGCTCACATTACGGCTTCATAAGGGTTGCATGCCACAATTTCTTTGGCCAATATCTTAATAAAAACAACACAAAATTACAGTTATCCGTGTCCACGTTCCGCGACCTTTAAAAAAATAATGCCAGTATATCCACCCACATTGGTTATAAATTAATAGAATCTGCCCTCATCGTGTGTCATATAATAATGTTTGATTGGGTTCGTGTGAGGTATTTTTTTATTATTTTTAGGGAATATCTCGACGCGATCGCGCAGCGTCCCGCTAATTCTCTACATCTGGACTACGATGATTTATTATATCTAAGGGGTAATAACAGGATTGACACAAACAAACGGACGGGTTGTTTGGATATAAAACTATGGGAACATGACATTTTTTAAGTACTTAAATCGTTCTTAATGCCCAGACTTATCAAGAAAAATTGCAGGCCATTCGTCACTGAAATGATGGAGAGTTTTAAACATTGTATCAACTTTAAAATTATGATTAAATACCGAGTAAATTTAAGAGATGACACTTAATTTAAGTTACCCATATTAACAGTATGTCGCTGTATATATTTTTTTCATACAAAGATTCACCTGTAAAACAGGCTGTTTTGAAACTGTTCTGTGTTTTACCATTAAAAGGGTGCATAGCCAGTACATATGTACGTTACTGGCCGGGTAAAGATGTGTGTAATGTATAATGTAATATATCGTGTAATGAAATGTGAATTCGGCATTTAGACGGCACTGTCTCATATCACAGAACTTGTCATGCCATGTAATTCCTCACTCAATAATTAAGCATTACTTAAAATTAGTTTCAGCCAATCAAGTAGCTAACTAGATTTATGTATTTTATGTCCAGGCTTATCACTGTCCATTCCGTTGTTTACCTGGGAGAGATTGCATAAGACGATAAAGCCGCCCATTATATATTTTGTAGTCATTGAATTTTTTTTTGTTTCTTTTTACGGTGTACAATAAATTAGAAATACTCGTACATATATAAAAAATGAATAAATAAGTAATGCTTGATTCTTGAGTGAGGCATTACATGTAACGGTAGCGTTAATCCATCTACTGTTTAAAGCGCAAACACAAATCTTCTCGTAGTGCTCTTTTACGTTGAGTTTGTATGCTATCCATACTATTCACATTACATTACTCTACATAACACATTACACACGCCTGGACTCGGGTTTACGCATCGAAAATCTTTCAACCGACTTATTAGCAACTTAAAGTTGATTGTGGTATGACATTATCTTTGGACCAGTCAATATTGTCGTTCCTACTTGTGACATAATCCCTAAGTGACCTACAATGACAGCATGAGCCTTTTAAAATAATAATTAATATATTAGTAAAAGCATTTCACATTAAAATTGTCATATAAAAAGCTCATATCATATTGTGTATCGTGTGAATCAAAATTTTGAACTTATATATGCTGTTTTAAAATGAGTAAAGTTAAATAAAGTCTACAGGGCCAGACACTGATTCGTTCATTATGCTAATTTGTGTTGTTTTGTAAGGTGCGCAGTCGCTTCCCGCTGTTTTGTTGACAGCTTTCTTTGTTTTCATATATCTTATGTTAAAGAGTTATTCACAAGATTATCAAATCTTTTTCGATAATTAATCGTTCTTTAGAAGTTCAGTGTTTTAAGACTAACTCGAATAATTATGTGGAGTGGTGGAAGAGACACATCATCTATTAGACGGAGTTCGATATGAGTCTCATAGAAATTATGTTTGAGGTCCTGAGGTTGAATTAACTTGATATGGTGACGATGAGAAGAGTCTTTACAGGTGGAAGCCCAAATGTAATTGGAAGCAGCGAGTATTTAGGATACTATGGGACTTTTATACCCATTGCGGTCATAAAAATCCCTAATTAAATAAAGAATTAAAATAAATGGAAAAATTCTTTCTTTACCAATTCTTTTCTGTAACTTCTTATTTTATGGTTTACTGAATACATACAGTCATACAGTAACGAAATATGCAAGTTCATGTTTACATCTTCCCACAATGAAATAGACTCTCATTGGCGGCTTTGTGTTTATTGGTAAATTTATGTTAAATACTTAGGCTTTCCAATCCCAGCAAACGAGGTACAAAAGAAAAATTGGTGCATTTTTAAGTCTAGGGCATAAGATAGCTTGTGCCCTAGAAACTCCTTGGTTGGAGATAGCTCCTGTCCGAGACCTAGAAATGCACTAATTTCCAAGTAATCCTAGATTTGACTTTTGACTATCTCTATTTAATAACGACATAGCTCGCAGAGTAAGCAAGCTGAAATGGCAGTGGGCTGGCCATGTCTGTCGAAGGACCGATGGCCGGTGGAGCAGATGAGTCCTGGAGTGGAGACCGCGTATCGACAAGTTTAGTGTGGGACGCCCCCCAGCTTGATGGACCGACGGCCTTAGGAAAGTGGCTTGGGTAGACTGGATGCGGAAGGTGGAGGACAGGGTATTGTGGCGCAACATGGGAGAGGCCTATGTCCAGCAGTGGACTGCGATAGGCTGAGTTGATTTAATAACGACAGAGATGAATGAAACCAAAAATCTACAGTGCATTTCTTGGTCTAGGGCAGAAGGTGGCTTCTGGCCTAGACCTCCTAGGCTGGAGTTAGCTTCCCTAGACCTAGAAATGACAACATCAATTAATGAAACCAAAAATCGACTAACTACTGAATATCTGAATATTGAATACTTACCATTTACCTGTTGCAACGTATAAAGACTTAATTTACTCATATAATCAGAATTGTTCTATTATTTCCTAAAAGATATATTTCATAAAAAGCCAAGTTATTAATGTCAAGGTACTCATTTAATATGTATTTAATATAACTAGTGATCGCCCATTGGTCAAAATTTGACCGTACTTCATTTGAATAGAAATACATTATTAAATGAAAAAATATATATAATAATAAAAAAAAAAAAAATGGTTATATTTGACGTTCAGTAACACTATAGAGAAATTGTTGACGCTGTACTACTGTGGAGAGGGTTCGCTGGCGGGATGGTGATGGCCAGGACCAGGACGTAGGTGTAATGAGTTAAGAATACTTCTTCAGGACTCTCTTCTTTATTTTCTTAATACTTCTTAACTGCTGGATATGGAATGAATTATCACAGTTTGCTCTGTTTTTATAGAATTTTCCCTATTATTTTTAAATAATTATGACAGTTCAAAATGTCATAATTATAACCAGCCTGTACAATCGTGAGGCATACAACCTCTAAAGTTTGCACACGACACTAAGTTTTGTATGGAAAACTTACTAATGCCATACTTGACACTCCCCATAAAACCACAAAAAATATTTCATACAAATCTAAACTAAATTCCTATCGTCGCTAATACAAATAATATTAAAGACAAATATTCTCGATATGATCATAGATTAAAAAAATTAAATAGGTTATATATCTATAAAATTAATTTATTACCTAAGTATGGTTATACTTGACATTCAGTAAGACTATAGACACAACATCAAGCTTACCAACTTAGGGGTTTTCCCAAATTTAGGGGGTAAATAAGAGGATTGAGATTTTTTAGGGGCGTTCCATTTTTAGGGGTACCTATTCTTAGGGATTTTTGCCATCTTACATTTCTCATTGTGTTTTTGATTACAATAAAAGTATTAGCGACTTCTAGTACGGTTCCTCGATACTAAGAATGCAGAGTGAATGATTAACAAATTTCGCGTAATAAATATATATGGACAAATATTACTACTGTGTGCCGGTCTATGATTACTGAACATTCGTTGGTTATTTTCATTATAATTTTTTAGCGGATTTTTTAGTAATTGTGGCAATTTTAGGGGTTTTTAACTTAAGCTGTAGGGTTAAATATTTGTGGGTGTTGGTAACACTGCACAAAATAATAAAGACAGATTTGGACCATAAACACAAGAATATCTATGCATGTGTGTATTAGATACACGGTAATGAACAGTAGTGTGTGAAACGTGTTATTTATTGAAAATAATGTATTTTAACGCATAATTTTAAAAAAATATTAGCATTCGTCACTTCTTCTCTGTATAAACTATAAGTGTGCGAAATTTCATACTCCTCCGTCCGCCCAATTTACGTAAAAAGGGATCCAAAGTGTTCGCTTCGCGTATTAATATATAGATAGTTATTGACATAAGACTGACAGAACAAAGGGAATAACCTGCATTTAAAGGAAACTATTTTAAATTATCTTGATAAAATAAACATTATGTGTTGGAAAAACTAATTGATACACCCATAACTTGTTTGAACTCACGACATTTTTACATCGGTAGTTCGGTATAAAAACTAGTAGGGCTAAGTGCAGCTTGCAGGTTTTCAAACAAAGGAATAAAAATGCCAACAGATCGATTCAATAAATAGTTTTAATTTCTTACACCTAATCACTTACAACTAATTAAGGTATATTTACAATATCATCGACTCGGCCGATAACACAAGGTGCGTTCTTACAATTTCGGTAATATCAGTAAAAGGTAACATGTACTATCGACCATTTTGTTTCACAAAGTATATATTATAGTAACAGCCTATACCAAATAATTGTCTTTATAATCATCGGCACAATTTAGAGGTATTTTATACAGTCAAACACTTGAAAAGTGTACTTACAATAAAAAGATAACACCCACCCGCAAAAACAATAAATTTATAGTTTAAAAAACAATAGAAAAACACGCTTTTATAAATGCACGTAAAAACCAAAAACTTGAAAAAAATCGTGGTCAAAGTTCATTACAAGACCTTTCTAACAAGTCCAAACACGGCTATGATACGATATTCCATCATGGAGTGCTAGTGCCTATCTTCCAGCTTCATCATCTGACCTTGAAACCTAATCGTGGTCAAAGTCATCACAAGACTTTTCTAGTAAATCCAAACACAGCTATGATACGATGTTCCATCATGAAGTTCCAGTTCATATCTTCCGGCTCCATCATCAGACCAGTTCGACAGTACCATATTATTGTATTGTCATCAAGACTACACACAGCTGCCAATTTTCATGACGCTACGATCCTTGGAAGATGGTTAAATTAGTTACCTTAGATTCCATTACATAGTTAGTTACATACAGGTCGACCTAATAAAAGCGTGTTAAAAATTAAGTTGAGCAGTCAGATGTTTTGTCTGCCAAAAAAAGTCAGTACAGTAATCCAAAACTTGATTAATTACCCCGCAATTAAAACTAAGACTTAACACCTAAACTATTGAAGGCACTATTGATTTGACTAGATATACAAGAGTCTTTTCGTATGTATAAACGATCAATGCACTATTAAAAAATACGGACATCGTTTCATCGTTTTCGGAGGGTTGGGTCCAGTTCTATCACTCAGAACAGTTCATCTGTGAACAAAAGAAAATAAATATTAATATCGACTGTTTAAAAAAATCATAGAGCTCGGTGACCACCTCTATGATTTTTATATTTATGCACTAGATTTTTTTTATGCACTTTAGATAAAAAAGGATAAAAATAATCCCTAAAAGATATAATTGCCATTTAAAATTATGGCACAAAAAAGAAAATCTTTCAACTAAATTAAGGAAATGTTTGTCAACTTACATGATTGTTATTTCTGTTGCCACCACGAGATGACGTCTAGTAGCTCGTCTTCATCCATGGGGCCGAGCTGCTGTTGCGTCGTCGTCGTGACCTCGTACCGATCAGCTGAGTACGCCGACGATACCCCCGACGAACACTCGGAAGGCGCAGGGGAATCGGGCTTCTCTGAACAGGGAGATCCACTTCCATAGAAGAATCCATCATCCATATCCATCGTCGTCATTGGCTGTAATGTGTTTCCATTTGGAATATTTTCTCTGTTTTCCTGATCCCGTGTGATCCCCAAAGCAGCATCGCTTTCATCCAAGAGTTGCTGCAGATATCTAATGTATTCAACTACCATCCTCAGTGTGTCAACTTTGCTAAGTTTCTTGCCAGATCCTCTTCGGGCACCACCTGATAACGCAGCGACAACCGAAGCAGGCAGGTGTCGGCGCAGCGCGTTGAATCCATCATTCACTTGCTTCACACGATTACGTTCCCGAGCGTTGCGTCTCGCGATCGACGCGGCCTGGGGTCCAGTGTAAGGGTTTGTTCTAAAGTGCACCTTCTTTCTATATTGTAGATTTGGTGGGGTATCATGTGTGACATAATTTTTTTCAGGAGCCGGAGCAATCGGTATATTTCTCTTGTCTACAGGCGTTTTCGTTAACGTAGCTGAAGGATATCCGGACGCGACGACTACGTAGTTCGTCTGACCTTGAACGAGTTGAATTTCTTGTAGCATTTTACGTGCGAGCGGCGCGGGCGTTCGCGACAGATAAAGAGCACGACCGGTCGGCGCGGCTATCGGAAAAGCACTGCGCGATAGGAGAAGGCTTCGTGGGAGCTTTCGGTTAGAGGCGAGCGCGAGCGGCGGCAGCGGAGCTTCACGTACAAGTGAGTCGCCGGCGCACGCGCACGCGTTATATCACCTGCGCCGGCTGCAAAAAATATAAATTTTAAAATTCTCTTCCCCTATTATTTTCGATCATCCCTTCCCCCTGTACGTGCGGGTCCGTACCTGGCGGTGGTTGAGGGGTGTGCGGCGCGGGGAGGGTGACTAACGCGTGCCCTGTTTTTTCTGCTGACCATTGAATGCTGTAACATAAAATACGAAATGAATAGTTTTCGTAGCAATGCCTAGCACACTGCACTGCACTTTTCACTGCTTATTTTCATGAATGAGTTCTAAAACTCCATTCACTTACCTACAGTTACAAAGAAAAGATGATAAATATTTACAGGTTTATTTAAGTGCCTATAAATATCTGCAGAATTACCGTTAATGCGCTGCCACTAAAAGGGATGAAGAGATATTATCACATAATCAGCGTATCGATGTCTTTATATTTAAAATAAATCAATCGTCTTAAGAATCCACATCAGTATTATCAGTTTCAATCTCATTGAGTGTTTGAGTTTTAAAAGTATTTCTTATAAAGGCAAGTCGTATTGGAACCTGCTGGATAAAAGTCGCATCAGTGTTTATCGGTACATTATCGATAAAATACATTGACATTTACGTTAATGAAACCAATTCTGGAAATTGGGGAATGGAGCGGTAATGTTGTAAATGTAATGAAATTACTCCTATTACATATGTATGCGCGTGTAGACGCTCCGATAAGTACTACGTTGGGTTGATTAAAAATGTTTGCTTAGTTAATTAGGAAAGTTCTATGAAGGGAACTGTTTTAATTTTGAATAGCAATCAGTTTATGAAGTTTATATGCAGATGGGATCGATCGTGTTAATTAAAAGTTATGAGGACTGTAAAGTTTATTCAACCTTAATTCAGTCTTGTCAGTTCGTGGTTTATATTAAAAGTACCTGTATATGTTTTAAAGTGTAAATATTTATTGTTCTTAGTTCTAACGGGAAAGTTTTATCTACGATGGTACAATAACATTAACTTAATTATATTTGATGAAGTCACAATAAATATTCAGAGATATAACCGATAATAATGGTGTTTTAGAGACAGTTATGGCTTCCCAAGTCCTACTACTGACACATATTTTTACAAATATCTTTAATCGATGTAACCCCAAATTTATTGATGGCTATTAAATATTCCTAGCATTCTTGACATGAGCTTTAGATAATTTTGAATAGTTTAAGTGCATTTTTCTTTTCGAAAGCTAATGGAACATGGTCATTTTTTCTTCATTAAAATATGCCAATACCGTTCGTGTGAGCATTGCCGCCGTGGTGACAGTCCCCGGCGTCTTCACCAGCCCATCATCAATTAGATTTAAAACACGCTATGAATTGCACTTCTTAAACTTTATTTTCTTTTTTATATCGACGATCCTTTGATCAGAGCACCGGCTACCGTCAATACGATCGCGTGAATCGAATAACTCTCATTCTATTTAGGTTAACTAATTGAATCTATATGGTTGTTTCGTTGTTAGGTATTTGTTTTCATTAGTTCATACATACTTTAGTCTGTATTAGCGGTTAATAGGTCTCGTATCGTTGTTTTTATCGGATTGTTTTCTAAGCTTGGCCCGTTAAACGCATGTGTTTTATGATGTTGGTCCATTATTAGTTTCACATTCTAAGATGGCGCTGTATTTAATTGTATGCCATACCACAGACTTGACGTGTGATAATGTTCTTTATATTTGACGCCATTTCAGGGTATTTTTTTGAACTTGAGCTACTTACTCTCGTATTAAATTTAAATTGACTTTTAGTAATAAGTAGTGGCCAGTCATCTTGTGGGGTTGATCCCGTGGTTTTGTACCGGATATAACCTGAGGGGAGGTGCTAATGGGTTCCGTAAATAACCGATTTTTTTTTCTGTTATGATTATTACGAATAATCGATCGATGTTCCGTTAGGGTTAAGCGAATGGTTGGGGGCTAAATGAAAGGCAATGAAATTAAATTGTAACCCCTGCTGAAGTTAAATGTAAAATGAAAACAATAAAAGTAAATGATGTTATTGTTCTTGAAACGTGTAAAACTGTAAACAGTAGGTCAAAGCTCGGATCTGTTCAGCTGAAGGAATAATAATAACTTTTCTATTTACTATCGTAGGTATTGAATTTAAACATGTTTTCTTAACTAATTTAGTCATTTATAAAACTTAATTTTCAAAAATAAGCAGTTCTCCAGAGCGTTATCATGTACACAGATTTTCCTTATATTTTTTGCAATAGTGCAGTACCTACCTAGGAGGTGGTGGCTTAGTGGTAACGTTTGCAGCTTACGAGTTGTAAATCGTAGGTAGCTAGTTCCCACAAGCTTGTTTAAATTGTTATAGAAAAGGCTAATCAACTTTAAGCACTTGATTACACTGAATAAATCTGTAAATCCCACGAGACGAGAACAAGCCACCTCCGCGTACGATTACAACCATAGACTATAATGACATCATGAGTGTTGCCAACTCAAATAATTCCGAGTCACGAATTTTGTTCTGGTAGAGGTGCAAAAGGTCAGAGTGTTGGGATTTTATCCGGATAAATACTCAAAATGGATAAATACTCGATAAATATCCGTTTTTACTGAGTATTTATCCAAAACAGCGGATAAATACTATCTCAAGTTTCATTAATGAAAATGTTAAATTTTCGTTAATGAAACTTGAGATAGTTTAGTGTGTGATTTATAAGACCTTTCTGTTGCGACTTTTGTATATGGTGTTGAAAGAATGCCCACTGCTAGTTTAGTTTATTTTGCCGAAAAACATATCTCTTTCCACTAGGTTTTTTGCTTTGGGTGGGAATCATCAAATGAAGTCTCCCGCTCTGGGTAGAGGAAATGGGGCGTGTCAGACTTTTACTGACTAAAACCCACCCGTGTTCTTTCAGTTGCCTATGCCAGGGCCACGGTAACTCTTTCGAACAAATCCGCGACCCTGGCAGGCATCGGTCCTAGCGGACCCCTTCAATAATGTTGACATCACTTTGAGGCGTGCGTGGAACACAACGCGCCGTTGACTCGAGCTTGGTCCTTACCCGGCGGCGAGCTACCCATTGCTCGCCGCCCGCAAACCTGTGCCTACGGTGGCCGAAGAAAATATTCTTTGACCTCTGAATATTTGCTTCCATAGCGTGCACTTCTCTACATTTCCGGGCAACAAATGATCGCACCCCGTGCGTTAAGTTCGTGGTAAATCCGCGGTGGACTTTTTATTCGCGGAGCATACTTTTTTCTCCGCCGCGGAGAAAAGTCCGTCGTCTGCGCAGGCCTTAATACACCTTCCATTTTTTAAACATAGTATGTATGTACACATACCAGTACTTATATAATATTCATAAGAAAACATAACAATGTAAAATATCCATGTCACTCAAAAAACTACTAGTTCGCGTGGAGAGGTATCTCAGAAGTAGAGGTAGGTACTAACAGTACGAATGGCTTTCATTTTGTCAGTTCAACAACTTTGGTGAGCAGACAAATTTTTCGAACATTTATAGCAATGGATTAGCAATAAAATGTTTCAGATTTTGATTGATAGTGTTTAACGGATGTAGGCAGCCAGACAGGTGGTTTACTCTGTGCAAATTATTTCATCACCACTGCTCTCAAAATAGTGTAGGAAAACATCGTGAAGAAACCGGAATGTCACAGAACCAAAAATTAGAAGACATGTGACGAATATCAATAGCACTGGGCCCGCATTGTAGAATACAGCTCACTCCCTCTCGAAGAGAAGAATATTGTGTCCATGTAGATAGTGAGAACCTTATAGACTGATTATGTCAGTACCTATCCAGTTTTCATTGACACCACGATTATCATTACTTAAAAAGCTCTCATTTCATCCTGACCGCGGGAGCCACATTATATTCCAATACTAATTTAATATTTTTCATAAATATTTTACGAGGTGTAAACTAAAAAGAGTACTTACATCACCGACAAAAGAAGAATATAGTGTTATTAGCGTTCATTGATGTCGTTAAGTTACTAACAATAAGCTTAAGTAACATGTTAAGTCGTGTAACATGTCCAATAAGAATGCGACGATAATTCAAGTCATTGTGTCCGTATTGTGAGGGTACCCACCCTATGCTCCTACGCATCTCATCGCACCACCCACGAAACTGGTTTAAAATTAAAAGTGCTGTAAAATATTAAAATTGTAATAAGTTTCTTTTATGAATTGATACGGTTTTTTGATTTATGGTCATGAAGGAAGGCTTTGGTTTGATTTGTCGTGTGAATCTTTGGTTTAACAGATTTTCATCGGTGGGAAAGGTTGCATTAGTTTGTCAATGGATTTTTTTTTTCTGGATGGGGAATCATCAAATGACTTCTCTCGCTCTGGGCGGAGCGGGGGGCGTGTCAGACTTTTACTGACTAAAACCCACCCGTGTTCCATCAGTTGCCCGTGTGCCGGGGTCACGGTATCTCGCTTGAACAATCTCGCGACCCCGGTTGTCAATGGATTACAGTTGTATATATGGCTAATGTCAATTTTTGGCAGTTACTACGTTTTCACCTAGCATAACAATATTTTCGTTTGCATTACTATGCTAAGTGACTGTAATGGTTGGGTTGGTATGAAGAAGATAGGGTAGGAAAAAGTATTAAGTGCGTTTGGGGATGACGAAAGGTATTTACAAGGCAGATTTGAGTGGAAACGCAGGGACGGGACGCCCTAGGACATATAGTGACCTTATTGTTGATGTTCTTCAGAAAGGTCAGGTGCGTAGTACTCGCCACCGGCGTGTGTGTATGACCAGATATAAGAACCTAAACGAGGCAAAGGGAGTATATAGGGATTGAGCAGGTGGCGTTCCTTACTTTTTGCCTACACCGTGAGAAAGGCGAGATTGTATGTATGATGTACTAGTGTTTCCATAGCCTCTAAGTTCACTTTCAGTTTGACACTTAGCTGCTAGGCTATTACCTACCGCTTTTACAAATATGCAACCTGTGAAAATACAGTGCAATATTAGAAGCGACACGTGTGATGTTATTTATTTACATGACCCTGAACACGATGTCATGTGGGGTAAGGGTAACCGCCCTTCCCAAAACTGTCATAACAATCATTTCACCTGCCATAGAGCAATTATGAATGAACAAATTATGTTGGTGGGATCTTTTATGTTTTGAATTATTTTATTGTTTTTGAACAACATTTGCGAATGTCATCAATAGAGATCGGATATTTAGATGCATATTCACCTAAAGTTGAAATGTTGGCTCATATGGAATGCGCGTTTTTACCGTGTTTTGTGTGTTGTTTTAACTAACACATACCACCCAACACACATATGTATTTGCAGCTGGGGTTAAATATTAATTTTAAATAAATATGATGATCCAAGAAACCCGGCTTTAATAAAAAATTCCCACGCTTCCGTGCTTTCACAGATAAATAGTAACATTAGGTAAATATGCATCCGGATATTCGATCACTGGTCATCAATGAAGCTATTGTAACAATAACTTACTTAAACTTAAATTTTCAGAAAATCTTTTTAGGAGATTTCAGAAAATAATGTTGTTTTCCTGTTTGTGGCTGTGGTTGTTAAGAATTAAAACGAATTTACATTTGAGGAGACTGATTGATAAATGATAAATGACTTTATTTTTGCAAGTAGGTTTGTACAAACACTTTTACACGTCAATCATTTTTCTTTTAAACTAGATGAGTTCGGCATTTCCTATCTGACTACTCTGAGAAGAAACGCCGAAACAAACTCAGAGGTCACAGTCTCTTTTAAAGTCCAGACATAATTTTGATCAGATCATGTGAAGACCATGTGGATTGGTGTCTGAAGTGGTCTTTTAAGGAAAGAACACACAGCTTGAGTGGACCTGTCCAATCAGTGCACGCATTTGTCAGTAATCATGCAGCCCCACTCAGAACTTAAGGAGGTCAATGATTCGACGAACAATACCAAAGAAAGGACATTTGTGAAGGTCGCACAAATTACTCAAACTGCCAGACAATGTAAAAAATTAAATTAGAAGAAAAGGAAACCAAAAAAAAAGAACACCCACTTCGTCTTCACATTTACAATAGGTAATTAAAACAATATAATGCTTAAAAGTAAATATTCATGTCATTGTATAAGTAAAATTCATCAATGTCAATGTGTATATAAAATCAGGAAATAGTCCCGGTCTGATCATTTGAGGACCATGTACATGGGGGTGTCTGAAATGTTCTTTTGAGGAAAGAACCATACAGATTGAGTGGACCTGTCCAGTCAATGCACGCATTTGTCAGTAATATGTTGAGCTGCAGCTCAACTCAGAACATAAGGAGCACAAAGATTCGACGAACAATACCAAAGAATGGACATTTTGGTAGGCCGCATTAAGTACTCAAACTGCCAGATTATCATTAAAATGGAATGAGTAAGAGAGATATATAAAAAAAAAACAAACATCACCTACATAGTCCTCACATTCAAAATCACTTAAATAATAATAATAATATTATACTTCTGAAAGTATATATTCATGTCATAGTGTAAACAATAATCAAATGTCAAAGTGTATAAGCAATAATCAAAATGTCAAAGTGTATAAGCAATAATCAAAATGTCAAAGTGTATATTCCCAATAAAAAAATAATAAAAAAAAGGAATGTAATTAATAATAAAAATAAAAAATATCATTCAGTACAATAATAATTTAAAAATAAAAATTAAAAATTGGAGCAGTTTAATCCCAAGCTTTTTTGTCCTCAATATAATCTTTAACAGTGTAAAAGGCTCTCTGGCACAACTTACGTTTAATGAATGATTTTTTATTGAGACTTAGATCTTGAACATGGCTTGGAAGTTTATTATAAAAGCGTATACATTGACATCTGAATGAGCCACCTATTTTCTTGAGCCTTGTTGAAGGTACAATAAATTTGTGTTTATTCCTAGTATTTATATTATGGATATCACTGAATTTTTTAAACAATTTAATATTCTTATGGGCATATAAAAGATTTTCAAAAATATACTGTGACGGCACAGTCATTATATTAATTTCTTTAAATTTCTCTCTGAGTGAGTGTCTCGGGCTTAATTTATAAATTGATCGAACAGCCCTTTTCTGCAAGACAAAGATAGTCTGAATGTCGGCGGCATTTCCCCACAACAGAATACCGTACGACATTACACTATGAAAGTAGGCAAAATACACTAAACGGGCTGTCTCTATGTCAGTTAAATTCCGAATTTTTCTAACAGCGTATGCAGCGGAGCTTAGCTTTTTCGACAATTTATCTATATGCGGGCCCCACTGAAGCTTGGCATCCAAAGTTAGGCCCAAGAATACAGTGCTATCTTCAGGATTCAATTCTTTGCCCTTAACCAACACATTCGTTTTCACTTGCCTAACGTGAGGTAGCGTAAACTTAATGCATTTGGTTTTTTTTTTTTTCATTAAGAAGCAAATTATTTACATTCAACCAGTGAACTACTTTTGAGATCGCGCTATTAACATCGTCAGTATCCACTTGCTGACGTTTAAGTTTAAACAAAAGTGAAGTATCATCCGCAAACAAAACTATATCATGATTATCTTTTATAAGGTAAGGCAAGTCATTAATATAAATAAGAAACAAAAAAGGACCAAGAATTGAGCCCTGTGGGACTCCCATTGTTACGATAGATCCGGGAGACCTTTTTCCATTGACATCGACACTCTGAATCCTATTACTCAAATATGAAGTAAGAAGATCCAGAGCTCTGTTCCGGATCCCGTAGTGGCGGAGTTTCCTGATTAAAGTTTCATGAAGAACGCAATCGAATGCTTTAGATAAATCACAAAAGATGCCCAAAGCATCGCATTTATCTTCCCATGCATTATAAATATGTCCTAAGAGTTCAACACCGGCATCGGTAGTTGAACGACCCCTTGTAAAACCGAACTGTTTGGTATGTAATAATTTATGTTTATTAAAAAATCGTTGCAACTGATCTAAAATTAATTTCTCAAAAATTTTACTGAACGTAGGTAGTACTGAAATAGGTCTATAGTTAGTGGGGTCTGATGTACTACCAGATTTAAATAAAGGTATTATTTTACTATTCTTCATAAGATCAGGAAACTCCCCACACTCAATACAATTATTAAATATAAGAGCTAAAGTAGGTACTACAATGTCAATAATAGACTTGGCGACTTCTACAAAATTACCCCACAGATCTGCAGTCTTTTTTACATTTAAAGTGTGGAAGGTTTAAATTATATCTTTACAAGTAATATGTTCAAAATGAAATTCCGAATCGCAAACATTAACATTTTCAATAAGCAAAGACTCAGCAACAGAAGGTGATGAGTTTAGGGATTTTGTAGTTGAAACAGGAATATCTGAAAAGAAATTTTCAAAAGCCGCAGCGACTTGTGAGTCTGATTTTATTATGTTGTCGTTGATAGACAGGCTGTAGTCATTATTTCGTTTACTAGACCTTCCCGTTTCACTATTAATAATATTCCAAGTCGTTTTAATAACATTACTACTATTTTTAATCTTAGAACTCAAATAACGCGACTTGGCCATCCAACAGACTTTTTTAAATAATTTCGAATAATTTCTAACATACAAATTAAATTCAGCAGTGTTGACAAAAGCCCTTTCATTGTACAGCTCATAAAGCCGTGTTCTACTTTTATGAATACCAATGGTCGCCCAATCACTGAAAGATACGTTACTGTTAACTGAGATAGTCCGGGGAATAAAAGTCGAATTAAAGTCATTACAATATGTCTTAAAAAACTCATCATATAGATGATCGGGACCACCATTAATAGATAAAAGTGGCAATTTCTGAACTAGTTTGCCTTTAAAGGCTTCTAGGCGAACTGCAGTTTTGGGGTTAACAGTGATATCTCTTTTACTCAGTTTTTTATTTTGATTTTGAAAAGTAATCTGTTGCCCGCAATGATCAGAATCTAGTAAATTAATAATTTCTTTGTGGCTTGGTATAACATCAGTATAAATATTATCAAGGCATGTGGCACTAGTAGGGGTTATTCTTGTGGGATCCATAAATAGGTTTACAAGATTGTAGGACTGAAATAGACTTATTATTTTACTACAAGAACCTGAGTTTTCTAATAAATTAACATTAAAATCCCCGCAAGCAATAATAGACTTGTTTGAGTTACTAATCTTGTGTAATACTTCATCCATGACCTTTTCAAAGCAGTCATACAATCCTGATGGTGGTCTGTACACACTTAATACAATAAACTGCTCCAATTCTATACAGGCAATTTCTACTGTTCGCTCAATGGAGAGGCTCACAATATCCTTACGGTCTTTAAATTTAAGTTGGTTATTTACTAAAATTAGTGAGCCACCATGTATAGCATTTACTCTGTTGAACAAACTACCAACCTGGTGATTATTAAAATTGAACATGAACTGGTGGCTTTTAAGCCAGTGTTCTGTAATACAAAGAATATCTATATTTTTACAATTAAGGAATAAATCTACTTCTAAATCTTTGTTCAAAAATCCTTGAATGTTTTGATGCACCAGGTTGATACTATGTAAGTCTTTTACACATACATTTGCCATACATACATTTGTGCAAGAGTTTGCCTCTATTGTCTTAATTTCTAATTTAAATTAAAATCAATGTTATCAATTGTTACCAAATTATTAGCAGAATTGTTCAACATGCCATTGCATTGCTCAAAAGGAAGGGGGTTAATAGCCAAATTCTTGGATGAAATAGAAAAAAAATATGATAGCGACACAGCTATCTGTCTTTTAAAATAGTTAGAAAGATAGTACATAACACTATTATATCTGTCTTTTGTCAAGTACCAATTATTACTAACATAATTGTTAGTATCAACTAAATGAAACAAATTATTATTAAATGTCAAATTGTGCAATGTCATGTTGATTTCAAATCTTAACCTATTTTCCTCCTGTGGCAAGCTGTTACTGTAGGGAAATGTAAATAATACAATCTTTCTTAAACTAAGATTAGTCAATGTTTGAAAGTATTGGAGCAATTCCCCTTTGTTCAAATTTCCCCTATTACCCATAAAAATTAATAATGTGGTCTCCTGGGTAAAATTACATTTAATAATTTCCTTCATAATATTAAACAAGGAACAACCGCCGCATACAGTAATTTATTATTGATTGACCTGGACATTCATCTGTCAACAAGTTGCCTAATTCTTTTCCAATTTCATCGCAAAATAACACTACATCACTTTTTACAATTTGCTTACACTGTTTATTGGAACTATTAGTAACAGGAAATGCAAAATCAACACAGGGTTGCAATGGGGTGGTATTGCAAGTTGTCAATGAATGGTCTGGTGTAGGTAAATTTGATAATTTTTGACATTGCTCACAGTTGGTTGTTTGCGAGTTTACCAGCTCATTCATTGCCAACACATATTCCCTCATGAGATCTTCTGAGGTATTATATTTGTTAGTAATTGAACTTAGTTTTTCCTGTAGGTGATCAAGTTCAGATTGTAAGTGCTCTGTGTCAATGCTGTACCTCCTGTTACTTTCTTCCAAATTAGAAGAATACATATCTAATATTTTGAGTAAGTTTAGTCTTTCTCTATTAAGTTTAACATTTTTAATGAAGAACTGATGTTTTTTAACCAACTTTTTGGTTTTAACAATTGGATTTGGGCTCTTCTCTTCACAGTAAAAAAACAAAGTCGATTCACGCAATGTACGCCGCTTAGATCTTTGAAACTACGCAACGGATTTTAATGCGGTTTTCATCAATAGACATTATGATTCTAAAGGAAGGTTTATATTTATAGAACGCGGAAGAAGACGCAATTCTCGAAAAACCTCTTGTTTCTGTACATTATAGTCAACTTTAATTGATTCATTTTAAATTTGATCGATTTAATTTCCCCATTTCACACAGAATATTGTGTGACATTCACGTTTTATTTGAGCAATTACGTGTAAATAAAACAATTAAGTAAAACAAATGGCGTGAGATGCGTAACAACGTGGGATATGGGGTTGGAAGCGGCTGTGATGGGATGATTATGGGAATATTGTCATCTGCCATACACAGCGTTACGCATCACTGGTGTGGGATTGACGGGATGGATGGTACTCGTAAACAAACATGGAAATTGGGCATAAAGCCGTTGCAGTTTAAATGTAAAATGGTTGGCCCGTAGGTAGATTATTTGATCAGTTGCACAGCAAGGGAAAAGGTTTCAGTAATGAGATGTGCTACACACTTGTTTAGGTCGCCGGCAGTAGTTTCCTTTAGGTTTTGATCTCATCTCTTCAGGAATCACACTTATAATATTATAAAGCTGAAGAGTTTGTTTGTTTGTTTGGTTGAACACGCTATTACTATTCGAATTGAAATATTATTAAGCTGAAAAGTTTGTTTGGTTGATCGCGCTAATCTCAGGAACATCTATTTGGAATCGAAAAAATCTTTTAGTGTTGGATAGCCCATTTACCGAGATACAATACAATACAATACAATCCTTTATTTCAGGCTACTAAGGCCCATAAAAACAATACATCTATGCAAATAAATAAAATTGGAGTGTCTGTTTGTAATATTAAGATAAACACTTTTTACTAAGTGTATATTGATGTATACACGGTACGTACCGTGTATACATCCATATACACTTACCAAAACAACATTTTTTACAATTTTTGTCTGTGTGTCTGTCTGTCTGTTTGTTCCGGCTAATATCTGAAATGGCTGGACTGATTTCGACGGGAATTTCACTGGCAGATAGCTGAGGTAACAAGGAGTAACTTAGGCTACTTTTATTTTAGAAAAAATCTTTTATTTTAGAAAAATACCTGCGTTAATTTCCGACATCCACGCGGACGAAGCCGCGGGCAAAAGTTAGTATCCTATAAATAAAACTAAACTAAACCTATCACTAAACACGTAATGGTGACGGTATCGTGTTCCGCTGCGTGGTATCGCGAAACCGTCCTCGGAAACGTCGATATACGACACCTTTCGGCCAAAAGTCCTCTCTCAAGTAGGTCTGTAGATGGTCGGTTGGAACTCGTACCACGAACGACTTAAAGTTGATGTTGTGGCGCAATTCCAACCTTTCGACCCTCAGAGTCCAGTTGATCTTCACTTTCAAATACTGCACGACTTCCTCAATTGTCGTGGAGTAGTGCAGGCGTGAAATATACAGCTGCGTCGTAGGCACAGCAGGGCGCAGCAGCATGTTGGGACCACTCAGAGCGGTACCATACTGGTTTCGAGAACAGGGTTTCTTCTTCCTTTCCACTTTCGTGAAACCCTCTTCATCAACTTGGCCCGTTCTCGGCAAGGAGCTCCGGACCGCAGCCAGGGCAGGTTGGGCACCCTTCTTCAGTTTTTTCCCTATTACAGTTGGTCGCTTAGGCTGCGACACACCTGATTTGCCGGTGGTGACAATAGCACCGTAGGCACGCTTAGGGGTCGACGTATCTACGTGTGACGTTTCCGCAGCCGGTGTTGTGGCGCGGGCGACGGCGACGGCGGGCGGCACTTGGTCAGCAAAATTGCCGATAGACGCAATTTGCGCCCATCCACATGTGTTCACCTTAGAGGCCTCAGGTGACCCAATTACTGAACCCACATTGCACAATAATGCTATTTCTGCACGTAGCTCAGTATTGGTTTTTTCCGTAACCTCCATTCGGGACTGCATCTTGGTCATCTCCACTTCCAAGGTAGGCTAAAATAGGCTATAGGCTATATATACTCACGCTAGGATCCCTTAGGAGCCTAGTACTCTCACGGGCAGGTGATTCAGTGCGACTGGATGAGTCGGGGGAGCAATAAATTTGAATACAACGAAGTCGCGGGCAGAAGCTAGTAGAAAAATCAACGATTTTGACTGTCATGCTTTATCGGAATCAACCGGATTGATAACAAGGGGTAACCTGCATTAGTAGCTCGTAGCTTCCAGTCGCGGTTCAATGAATACTACAGTCTCATTAATGCCAAGTTTAAGATTATAATAAATCATAGATGCAAGGCTCGCCGCCATCGATCACACAATACAACTACCTGATTCGTAACCAATATCGTTTGATTAACGACTTGTTGAGTGACTCCTATTCATCGAATCAAAGGGTGATCGTATTAAGTATTAATAAAGGGAATGTTTTACATCTCATATCGAGCGTGGTTTGCTAACAATGAACGAACATTCCTCTTCGTTGCCAACAAGGTGTGATGTATGGGGATGTGATGGCCAAGCCATGATATGCGGTTTGATTGTGTGTCGCGAGGTTATTTGATTTCAATGATTTTTGTAGACTTAGTGATACATGTTGCATGAAAAGAGTTTTTGCTTTCAACACTAAAGTTAGTGTATTTCGGACTTTAGTATAAATAATAATTTAGACTTGTATGTCGTTGGTTCGAACCCAGGCAGATGGTTTACTTTGTGTAACTAATTTCATCACCACTGTGCACTGCTTTCAAAACGTTGAAGAAAAACGTAAAGAAACCTAAACCTAATCTTAGAACCAAAAATTCGAAGACATGTGACATCTTCCATCCCGAACTGGGCGTGTGCGCCGCGTGGCAAATTACGGCCCACTCCCTCTTAAAAAAGGAGGCCTGACTCCCAGCAGTGGGAACGGTATAGGCTGATTATGATTTTGTATATATATATGTATTATTTAGTTTCTTTTTAGCCAGTTAAATGTGTCTTGCTTCAAGCTTGTTTCGTAGCTAAAAGCATTTAAAGTTTCCATCGCTATCTAAAGATTCGATTCAAAAGATAAAATGTATCGAAAAACAAAACCGAAACCTAAAGAAAGTCTGCAGACATTAATAGCATTTCTAAATACTTTTTAGCCATGGGAATATACTTGTTTTCTCACCTACATGTGCTAGGGCAGATAACACACGTCTTGTAGACGACATCCGAAATGCAAATAGAATGTCTCGGAGCTTGTAAGACAGTGACACGGGGGCTATCGGGACATCGCATCGCTCTCGGTCCCCGTCGCCGCCACCTACGACTGACGGGCTGGACGGACACCGTGACGTCGTCGCATCCGACTTCGACGACACCCCGACACCGATTGTGACCGAGATACGATTCGGCTGTGATTCGATTCGCATTGACCAATCGGATACGATTGATTGATATTCGAATTTTAAGATAAAGATTTGTGTGCGACAATGACGGTGGATGTATTGGTAGGAAGTCAATTGGAGGGGTGCGGTGGGATTTTGTTTGTTTATTTTGTTTTTCAAAGTTTACAAGCCATTGTGCGCTACACCTTGTGTTCTGACCGTGTGATTGTGAAACTTTTGAGCAAACTAAAACAAAATTAGAAAAGTTTTCCTGTTTTTTTTATGTAATTAGACGCGTCAAATAAAAATGTTTTCCAACTTCATTATTTTTTTTGACAACATTCTAAGTCTTGATAATGAGTAAACGTGTATCATTTAGTATGCTGTATTTCACATATCTAACCCTTCGGACATGTGCGGAGGTCTATAAATAAGGCTAGTTTAGGCAATCGTCTCATTTGCCGACAACAAGGCTTGTCGAATTCGTTTATAGGTTTACGACAGCTCGTTAGCAGCGGCGATAAGATGCCCCTAAATAGATAATTAGTATTGTTTCCTACATCAGTTCCTATTGTGTAATCTTTTTGCTGTCAGTTTTATTGATTTGAACGGAATGGCGACGCCCCTAAGATCGTCATCTCGAAGTGTTAACAGCTGAAGAATGAGCAACATAAATAAACCGTCGAATACTGATTGCCAATAAACAAACTCGATATACGTGTTTAATATTTTGTATCATTTAACTCTGTGGCTGCACCGGGTAAAACGTGATGAAAACCAGAATTCGTTTTTTTGCATATTTTTTTTGTCACTGTGCTGCACTACACATCGATGCGGTGTCCGAAAAAAAAAATACACGTAATTTTGTGTCTAATTCTTATTCCTTTTTTCTGCCTCCTGAGCAAGCAATGTGTGTTCATAACTTTCGATTAAGATTCTGGATTCACACAATGAGCTCAAAAATAAAAAAAACCGATTCACATATACAGATCATGTGCGTATAATTAATTTATGTCGATTATTAGATGAGAGGGCCAGTTTCAAATTAGAATATTGACATAAGTGAGTGCCATAGAGATAACATCAAACCAGATTCTGAACATGTTAGGTTGTAATAAAGTTTTGATGCAATCTTTGAACAAAAGTATGCTTATGTTTTGCTAATTATGCCATCAGAAAAGCCAAATCAGCCTAAAATCTCCCATTCTTGAATAAAGAAAATACCTTCTTCCATCTGTACCGGATCGCAACGAGGCTGTTAATCTGATACCATAAGCAGAAATATTGATGGAAACAAAATTTCTCGTTAAACGTTCCGCGAGGTACCGTTGGGCGCGTGGCGGTCGTGCGCCTGCGCTGCGCCCGCCTTGCCCGGCTCGTTTAAAGCCATACCTTAATTACGGCGAGGCGTTATCGAGTAAGAATGTGCACACGCGACATTGGTATTAATTTTAATGAAAGAAGTGTGCGCTTGGGCAGCACCTGCCCGACTGGACGAGTCGTTGGCTTACTGAAAACTACGCGACAGAGAAACTGTGGAATCGGTGTTCATTTTTATGTGTGTCTTTTAGTTTTGCTATCTTTTCTTTGTTGTTTTAAGGTGCCATCTAATAAAGGCCTTTATTATTTATTTGTTTGCTATCAGCTTTTCAGAGTGTAATTTGCATTAAATAGCCAAACTGAGTGTTTGACACTTTCTAGAGTACTACACACATTGTTTAGCTGCCTGAGGTGAATAGCTGCAAACACAATAATAAGTAGGAACCAGCATAGTTTTCTGAAAATATGTAGTTAACATGTACCTATAAAAAAAAAAAAACATTTTTCTAAGTAAGCATTTTGATAAAATGAATGATAAATAAAAATATTACACGTTGAAGTCGACTCCACGCACGTCTTTTCCATAATTATATCAGAAAAATGTAAGGCCGTCTTCAACCGAAGTATGCTCTTTTTGTACGTAGAATTACGGTTGATTTTTCTTCAAAAAACATGTCTACAGGTGAGTACATGTTAAGATATAATTAATGCTGTCATAAAAATCGTAGACATTACATTATGGGGTTGTACTAATTTTTCATTGGTTTCCACCGAAATTTTGTGAAACAAATATTGAAGTGTTTAACAATTTAATCATTTATATTGAATACACCTGCAATACTTGGTGTAGACATTTATGGACATACTTTTGAATGTATGATGTATTGAACAGCAGGCAATTAATTAAAGTTAATTTATTTATCATATACTCAAACCTGAATTATTATGTATGTAGGTATGTATGGTTAATTCCGATAAGTTTCTGCGTCAATCAATTGCGTATTTTCAAACAGCGAAACTTTGTTTAAATCCTGTAGCCAGTTGTAAATGGTGATAAGTATGGTAAATGCATAGATTAAGATTTATGCATAATAATAATTGTAGATTTATATCAATATGTTTTAATATCCTATTAGTATCTTAAATGATCATAATCTTCAAGATAGATTAAATCGCTTAGTTAATTACGCAAACAGATCGCGAAAAGTACAAATCACTAGATTATAACTAAATAATGAATCGTGTAAAATGGCGTTGCGCAGGTGCGACAGTACATCTGCGCTTGTTCCTATGCTCCCCCACCTCTAGACCTCTATTATTACTTCTAAGAAATTCGATAGATCAATCATTTTTATATAATTTAATTACTGTACGTAAAACGCTCTTCGATCTAACAAACAAAATTACTTGGTTAGATCGCGAAAACGTAATAAAAGTCTACGTAATTGATATTCATGTGTATCATGGACGCGCGTATTTCCATAAATTATGTTCCAAAGATAGAACTTCGCTGTCATATGGGTATGAGGTTGATATTCTTCATCAAATGGTCCTTTATCGCCGACGCAAAATGTTATAGAGTCGATTATTCTGTCAATTACCTTACGGTTATCAACCCAGATCCAGTCTGAGCTGTCATTAGGAATTCAGTTCTACAATGTAAGTTAATCTCTTTACATAAAGCTAGGGAAAATTTAAAATTGTTTACTTCTGTTTACCGTTGCTTTATGGGACTTTCAGGTTCACTTGCACAAAACTGAGTCTTAAATCTTTACGTTAATGATAACAATTTGGAAGGTTCGTCAATTCAGAACATCCCAATCTCCACGTGCCTCATTTGAAACACGCGCCTCGCAACTTCTTAAGTGTATGCGACAGGTTAATTTTAAGAATAAATTGAAGCTCGGCGCGATCGACCGCTTTTATGGGTCGACGGCGTGTTTATGCGAGAGGGAACCATAATAGAGGCTTAGCGAGTCCTGGATGCGGACACAGCTGCCCTTTGGGCGGGGAAAACGGTGCTCAGACGAAACTTTTGAATTTTTAGTACTTACTTTTCTGCGTTTTGTTAAACTTACATATAATGTAATACCTGCATACGTAATTTTTTAATTCTGTCACTTTGAGTTATTTTCTTTTTTTGAGTTATTTTTTTTCTTCTTTGAGTTATTCTCCCCCTCACCGCGATAGACTCGGTAACATCCATAACTCAAACATTCATTCAGAAGCTAATAAGTGATTTAATAGTACTGTGGTAATAATGTATTATTATTCGACGTTAAGTGACAGATATAAGTACGGCTTTACGGGTTTCAGGTTGATAGAATTTATTATTATTGCAACAATATGTCAACGAACAAATCAAGTGAAATATTTGATAATCCATCGAACACTAAGTGGAACACCAATTAGCTTGTTATTAAACATCACTTGTATTCTGACGTTAGGGATTGAAAACAATTTTAAAAACTAAAAATACTACAGTCTTATCTAAATGTTAATCTAGCAGAGGTTTTAAATCACGCCCGAATGGCCTTAACTTTTAATAATTGCTTTAAGCTAACTACTAGTTAGTAGCCAGTTTTGAGCTTTAGCAAAAAACTTATTTAAACCTTATCTGTAGATCATGTAAATATTGCTCTACTCAGCATTCTTGATGTTGCGACTAATGTAAGACCCACCAAGAAAAAACGATGACCATAAATATTTTAAAAGTACTGGAGAGACTACGATTACCGTAAAACTTAGCGGCAGATCCAATCCAGATAACATGACAAAAGTTTCAACATGTGCACTAACAAACGTATCGAGACACATCCGAAAATGTAACACTGCGAAATTTTAAACTCTACGTCTTGAAAAATAAAGGTCCAGTGTTAACTGTGAACGGTTTTGTCGGTGTTTGGTAGTGTTGGTCATGAGTAAAGAAGTAGGTTCGATACCGATCTCGACTCACGCTGTTAAACGTACACACATGAACATGCCTGTAACTACTGCTTTTATTAAATGTTTTTCTTTGGTTCAAATTGCCATTATTGGCTTTTGTTTTAATTTATGATTGGAGGACGACTTTGGTAACATTTTTTCCCGGTCTACATGAGCATTTAAGATCTTGCTGAACTGTATTTTAAATAACTATAAACTATATTAACATAAACACACTTGGTATGGAGCAGGTTTCTCCTCTTTACATGCAAATAAAAACAAGACTCAGTTAACGTGACATGTATCGTTATTCCATAATTTCATACATAATTCTGCGGTTTATTAAAAAATAATTATTATAGTATAATTTTATCAAATTATCCTATTATTTTAATGGAATAAGTGCAACTATAAATAATGTTAAACACTCATAAATCTTTCTGTAGACGGTCCGAATAAAGTTGCTGTAAAATCGAACTAAGTGGTGTTCATCTTTCAGAGTGGTCTTTGGAAAATTACTTATTTATCTTTTTTTAAATACTTTTTCTTCATTTTCATTACGTTAAATTAAATTTTAAAACTTTTATTTAAATAAATGTTTACCACATTTAATTCCTACAATCCTTCGACTTGAATGTGTACATTTATCGATCTCATGATAATGTAAGTGAGCTATAAGCACATAAAACATTGTTTAATACGAGCAAATCTCCGTACGTCCGACAAGTATGCGCGCACGCACGGCCGCGCGCGCCTCACGCCGCCTACCGGTGAATTTTAAACTTTCATTAGTAACCCACAAATGTAATCGTTTACATTAAATCGCAGGTGTAATCCAAGGCTTTTTTTTGTTTATATCAATCATCTGATAAGTATTTAAAATGGAGCGTGAATTAAATTTTTATTTCACTGAATCATAGGTTTTGTGGGGACAACAAGTGTTCGCAACTTTAAACTTATCGGTTTTAGGACTCATGTACCTAATTTAAGTTAAGTAAGTTTTTCCAACCAATTTCAATATTATTTTATTATAAATAATTTTATACAAACACTTTTACACGTCAGACATATTTTTAAAACTAGATGAGGTCGGCGTTTCCTATCTGACAAAAAACAATATCTACTAAAACAATGTCTATTTATTATTTCATAAAAGAATCATACAAGAACTCAACTTAATTATTTCTCTACACAATTTTATAAACAATAAGCTATATTAAATAAATAAACCCATAAAGCACACTTAAGCAGACTTTATCTAGATTCGACTTATAAAATTAAATGGCTCAATCCCAGCTCGGGGCTAAAGCAAACACAGGATTATCTTTACGGTTACGCCAATCTTGGAGCAATTGGAGGGCGAGGGTCCGCTGGTAAAGCTATAACAGTTTTTCGAAGCATTGGAATTCAGGTATCAGCAAGAATTGTATAACAAAGGCGTCGTATTTTAATAAATGTCCTTTTTTAAGCATCATGTTTGTATATTTGTTTTGAGTGTTAATTGCATATTTAAAGGTGCACGAAAGCAACTAAAAGTTTAACTAATTTAAATCCCCAAAAATGTATAGAGATAAATTAGTTTTAATTAAAAGAGTAACCTCCAAATGTTCGTTCAATTAGAATCTTGATAATTAAAACATGCCGCCGCAACAATGCGCACACGCAAGCGGTCAAACGCTTAAGGACTTGATACATCTCTCGGCACATCGAAATATAAATCAGGGCAGTATAGACGAGGCCTGCCCCTCGTGAGCTTTGAATTTCAGATACGATCACTGGCAAACAAAAACAATTAGCCACTCACTTGCACTTACCATTACGTAGATCCAAGATAACGTTACCGAGCCAAGTGTAAATAGAATCAACAATAAAATCTGTTATAGTGCTCACAATCTGATAAATATATAAGATGTAAAAAGACTTAATTCCGATGCTGTTTATACAGCCTGCGTCAATTCGTATGTAGTTTTTAAATAGGGAATTAAGAGATTGCTCTGACTTCAGTCGTTTTGTAAGCGTTATATTAAATGCTACTGGATATAAACCATACTTTTACGAGTAGTTACTGCGCTATTATAAAATTCTCGGGGACTGTAAAATTTAATTACGGTAAGTCTTTAGCCGGTCTATATGACTGGCGTATTGCCTAACCATTTTAAAAGAGACATTTTAGTAGTGGACAGGAGAACGGTACATTTTTTCTGTTTTGTATTTTTAACCTTAACTTATTGCTGACCGTGATTTAACTCTTGCCTATTCCATTCATTAGTGGTCGCTCAGTGGTCAAATTTCAACTATAATTAATTTTAATTTTAAATTTGAACGAATGCACTATTATTTAAAAATATTAGCTTTCTGCACTCCTTCTCCATATAAACTTTAACTGTGCCAAACATACTGCTCCGTTAGCGTAATTTTCGTAAAAAGGGGTATAAAGTTTTTTGCTTCACGTCTTTGTATATAGCTGTGTCAAATTTCAAACTACTCCGTATGCAAATGTTTCGTAGAAGGAAGCATACAATTTTTGTTTTAAATATTAATATGTATGTGTGTAGGTTATAGTTAAAGTTTCATTAAGTAACTATGATTTGCCAAATTTTTGCTGAGAGTTTCAGCCAACTAACCAAGGTGGGCTTTGTAACTCCTACCATATTAAAATATCCTTAAGTTAAGAACCTCTAATGAGCTCACGTCCTATACAAACTAATCCACACTGCCCAAAGGCTAACTCAAATGATATCTATAAAACAAACGTGGGTATCACCGTGGGATTGAATTGCGAATTTTGATATCTCAATCTGTGTCGGGTCAGAGACGCCGCGGTCACGAGGGCCTTCGGTGGTCACGAGCTGAATATCGACTGTGAGCTTATTAATTATTATCTGACCAGCGAATTAACTACACTAAAGGATGTTAATGTGCGGTATTTATAGTCAGGCGTCTGTAGGGATCGATGTGAAGATTGATAATTTAATTTTTATGTGGTATGTATCTAACAAAACTACTTTGGTATTTATATCTAGAAGCTATCATTATAATCATTTTAACCCAAAAACATCCACTGCTGGGCATTTGCCTCCCTCAAGCACCGCCACTTCGACCGGTTCTGTGCTTCTTGCATCCAGCGGATTCCAGCTCATCGGTCCATCTTGTGGGAGCCGTCTTCCAGAACACGGTCAGCCGTCTTCCAGTACACGGTCCCCACTCCAGAAACTTCCAGCCCCATCGGCCATTTGTTTTGCAAGCAAAGTTCCCTGCCCACTTCCACTTAAGCTTGGTAATTCTTCGGGCTATGTTGGTTACCGTGGTTCTCCTATGGATCTCTTCATTTCGGATTTGATTGTGTAGGAAACATAGAGCAACACGGACCACCGGCGGACCGGAGGGGAGACGCCATAGCGTTTTTTCCCGATACAAAACTGTCTGTCATTTTTTGCGGGGGGAAATCTGCTCTACCCACACTTTCTCAAATTCTCACACAAAAATAATCGTCTGTTGCTACGAAACTCACACATAAAAATTAAAGCATACACTAACAATTTCATACACACATAGATACATTATGTGTCGTTACAGTACAATGAGATGACGCAACTACATTGACAAGTTGCTTACAGCCGTGGTTGCAACTACTGTCGATACGCATTATCGATAAATTCAAGAACTCGGTTTAAATAGTGATACAAAGATAGATATTATAATAAAGATTGACTTTATTTATTATGTACTACAATAATTTTCATTTAACAAATAAAATTAAGGTTTACGTCATTTTAAAAACGAGAATGTGTATCTATCACCTTAGAGCATTTATATATACCATGTTATATAAAACTAATTGAATGCGCGGCCGCCGCCATTATATATCGTATTGTGTCGAAAATAAGTTCTCTCCAAAAATGGTTAATTGTGCAGTTTCTAGCTGTAAAAATCGATCTGCTACTACAAATCTGCGAAACCATGGTGTTTCTTATCACATGAAAGTAAATGTTATGCGCCAATGTAGTTTTATTGAAGTACATTGTCGAAATCAACTTTATACCATTACGATAGAAAAATATAGTGGTACGTGAGTAGTATAAACGCAGTACAGGGGCATGGTTTGCACAGTGCTGCGACAATGTAAGTGAATGATAGGTAAAATAAAAGGTTTTTTCAATGATTTAAGCAGTATATTCAGTAATGAGTATGAATATACTCATTACTGAATATAATCAGGAATAGTGAGAGTGGCACTAATGGCATCATGAGATGATAGTCTGTCATTTGGTAGACTGAATGATTTTTGATGACTCTGGAAAATTAGGTTTAAAACTATTAATTTTTCAAGTTGAGAAATCTAAACTTCATTTCACCACTATAACTAATGTGAACTACATCAGGTCGGCTGTTTTACCTTTTCCGTGATATAAAAAAAACTTACGGGACAAATACAGTGTGGTGTTAGAGTTGGTTTGGTGCCCTCGACTAATCTCCTCCTATTGTTCGACAACACATGAAAGTCAGAGGTCTTGAAATGTTTTGAGCAAATGACACTATTTCTTGTGGGACTCCAGGTTAGTCTATTATTACAAAATTTCTTCTATATATCCCTTAAATTTGGATCTTTAGGAAACCTTCAATAAATAAATTAAAAAATATTATGTTTGAAGTTCACAATAAGTAATTTTAATAAAATGTGTTAACTCGTACGTTTTATAATATTTTTAATTTAACGCTTTTTTATACAACTATGTATATTAATATACAGCTTACAATATAATATTTTAAATAAATCAGAAAACTTAATCTCAAAAATGTCTCTGTATGGATACAGACTCCTTTGCCAAATTTATCGATAACTATCTACTAACAAACCAGTAACAACACTATCGCTCGGTGACAGCGTATTCTCGGAAATAGACTCGGATCAGTCGCTCGACCGATCCGCATCTTGTATGAGGGCGAGCGGCCTGTGTTGGTAAACAAATCCGAAACAACACGACCGATGATTTTGTAATTTTTAAGTTTTATAGAAGTAAATAGGAATAATGTGATTAAAAATTACTTACATATGAAAGGTAACGCCATCTTTTTGTAAATTTGACGTGGCAGATCTCTTTTTGCAGCAAAATACAGAACAATTCGGCATTTTTGTAGGATGTCAATTTTGTCGCGCAACTAGATTTAGTCTACCGAGCAGTGCGGCTGCAACTAGTTTTATTGTACGCATAGGACCGCGTGGACTTGTACTTTGACAGAGGGGAACGCCTGCGTATGGCTACTCCCCTCTGGTCCGTGTTGCTCTATGTGTAGGAAAACACCAAGCATAGCCCTCTCCATTGCCCTTTAGGTAACTTTTAGCCTTCTAAAAGCAATTTTCATCATCATCATTTTAGCCGAAAGATGTCCACAGCTGGACATAGGTCTCCCCCAAGCTCCGCCACTTTAACTGGTTTTGTGCTTCTCGCATCCAGCGGATGACGTAGAGTTGGAAGGCCTCCCTCTAGGTGGACCGATGACCTTGTGTAGACCGCAGTAAAAGCTATTTGATATAATTTAATTCATTTTCAGAAGTTATTCATTCACAGAGGAAATTCTTTAAATATGTTTAGATAACTCTTTGATAGAAATATTTTGCTTTGCAAAAAAAAATTATGTTGAAATAATAGAACTTAAAGATAGATTATTCTTTTTTCTATTATTCTTATATTTTTAACATTCGGAAAAAGTGCAATTAAATGAAAAACGATACCTCCAGTTATTTAATAAACAATTGCAAAAAAAAAATACATTGCAACTTTCAGAACTATGAATATGGCGACTCACACGCACAGGGCGAAAGGTCTCAACCAATGGGCCGCCGAAATTAAATACAGGACACACTCGCTTAAGGCTCGGATGCGATAAATTATAGCATAAGTGATTCCTGACTGAAGAGTATCGCTGATAAAGGTCAGATTAAACACCTCAGAGATTCGATAAAAACACCATACATCAGATTACCTTTCTATTGTATTCTTTTTAGCGTCGTAGAAAGCATGTGAATTTAAAAATCCAAATTCAATGTTTTGCAGCTGAGAACTGGGGATTGACGGCTTCTCACAACTTGTGGGAATTCACCAATTCAAAAGGTGTGAGTTCATGTGTTTATTTATTATTAATTATGAGTTCCAGCTCCCTCAGTCCAATTTTTTTCTAAGCCGATGTGTTTGTAAAAATTTAATTTTAAAGACTTCCAATAACTGCAAAAGAATACATTCAATCTATATCAACATGTCCACACACTTACACCCCTCAACTTGAAACATCTCTCAACATTCCACATTTAAATATTTTTTATGTGTAAAACACGGATAAACAAAAAGTACAAATGACAATCTATATATTAATACGTGAAGCGAAAACTTTGGATCCCTTTTTACGAAAATTGGGCGAACGGAGGAGTATGAAATTTCGCACACTTATAGTTTATACAGAGAAGAAGTGACGAATGCTAATATTTTTTTTAAATTATGCGTTAAAATACATTATTTTCAATAAATAACACGTTACACACACTACTGTTCATTACCGTGTATCTAATACACACATGCATAAATATTCTTTTGTTTATGGTCCAAACCTGTCTTTATTATTTTGTGCAGTGTTACCAACACCCAGAAATATTTACCCCTAAAGCTTAAGTTAAAAACCCCTAAAATTGCCACAATTACTTAAAAAATCCCCTAAAAATTATAATGAAAATAACCAACGAATGTTCAGTAATCATAGACCCGGCACACAGTAGTAATATTTGTCTATATTTATTACGCGACATTTGTTAATCATTCACTCTGCATTCCTAGTATCGTGAAACCGTACTAGAAGTCGCTAATACTTTTATTGTAATCAAAAATACAATGAGAAATGTAAGATGGCAAAAAATCCCTAAGAATACCCCTAAAAATGGAACGCCCCTAAAAAATCTCAATCCTCTTATTTATCCCCTAAATTTGGGAAAACCCTTAAGTTGGTAAGCCTTTTTTTTTTCTTATTTTTTCAGGATGGGAAATCATCAAATGACTTCTCCCGCTCTGGGCGGAGCGGGAGGGCGTGTCAGACTTTTACTGACTAAAACCCACCCGTGTTCCATCAGTTGCCCATGTGCCAGGGTCACGGTATCTCTTACGAACAATCACGCGACCCCGGCAGAACAATCACGCGACCCCGGCAGTCACGCGACCTAAGCCTGATTTTGTGTCTATAGTCTTACTGAATGTCAAGTATAATCATAGGTAATAAATTAATTTTATAGTTAAATAACCTATTTCATTTTTAAAATCTATGGTCATATCGAGAATACTTTTTGTCTTTAAAATTATTTGTATTAGCGACGATAGGAATTTAGTTTAGATTTATAAGAAATATTTTTTTTTTGGTTTTATGGGGCGTGTCAAGTATGGCATTAGTAAGTTCCCCATACAAAACTTAGTGTCGTGTGCAAACTGTAGAAGTTTTATGCCTCACGATTGTACAGGCTGGTCATAGATTGTACAGGTGGTTTTTTAATTATGTCTGTTCCAAATGTCATAATTATAACCATAATTATGATATTCGGAACTGTCATTATTAATTAAAAATAATAGGGAAAATTCTATAAAAACAGAACAAATTTCTGTGATAATTCATTCCATATTGTTCCATATCCAACAGTTAAGAAGTATTAAGAAAATAAAGAAGAGAGTCCTGAAGAAGTATTCTTTACTCATTAAACCTACGTCCTGGTCCTGGCCATCACCATCCCGCCAGCGAACCCTCTCCACAGTAGTACAGCGTCAACAATTTGTCTATAGTGTTACTGAATGTCAAATATAACCATATTATTTTTTATATTTATTATTATCTATATTTTTTCATTTAATAATGTATTTCTATTCAAATGAAGTACGGTCGAATTTCGACCAATGGGCGATCACTAGTATTAATAAAATGCTTGCCTGCTGTAAACTTGCCGTCAACGGCGCACAAATATTCTGATTATAATTTCTAATTAATAAGTAATACATAACAAAAAAGGAACATCAATAATTTATCATTTGTCGTCTAGACTTATTCATTGTGTAATATGCATTTTTTCCCCCTTCATTCCATCTTTTGCGAGCCCGTGCGTCCTCCTTTCTGTTTTCACGGAATCTATCCAGCTCATCCCAATATAATTTTATATTTAATAAATTTAGAACAGCCTTTTTGGGTTAGTGTGTGAGATGTCAAGATCGGTTCGGATCGGCCTGAGATAGGCTGCTCAACTCAAATAGGACTGAGAAGGCCATGTCTGCAACAAACTGTGGGCCCAAGTAGCATAGAACTAGTGTCATGAGGCGGTGAGGTGGGGTCGCTACACACAACATTGGAGATGGTGGGACGAGCTGGATAGATTCCGTCAAAACTGGATTTTATTGTGTTATACAAAAAGCATCTTATTTCCATTTTCTACCACCGGCAGTGCTAAGACAGGAAACAAGTTTACTGCCCAGGAACATGGGCCCAAACTTAATTCAGACAATATACACCAACAATCTTGAGACGACGATACGAAAACGTTACGTAATCCTTATTTTCTACGATGTGAAGTTGAAAATTAAAAATCATTCGATTTCGGGTTGGTTTTCACGTGTTGTTTCAAACTAGGCCGTGTGACCGATTTTTTTTTTCCACCAGCATTAAATACGCGATCTCGTCGGCGCGGGCGCCACATAGATTGCATGAAAAAACAAATAAAAATAGGTTAGAACTAATAAGTGTGTAATTACGTTAGTCTCGGAGGGTGGCTCGCGGCCGGCGGTCTACCCTTACCTGAAAGGGTGCATCCATCATTACTACTGCGGTATTAATCAAAGCTTTTGATTCATTAGAATTTTCGCCTGTCTGTGTATTAATATTGGATAGCAACTATTCGGTCCATCGCAGGCTATGGTAGTGAGAATCAATAAAATCTTTGTTGGCGGTTTTGACCGCCTTATCGGATTTTTTTCCTTGTAAGAAATTGCCCAAATACAAGAAGAAGTAGTAATATGTTGGTGCAAAGAGTATAGTGAGTGTACGAGATATTCCAAATGCAGGTCCTCTAATTTAACAACCGTCTCTTGTGCAGTGTGTGGTCTAGCGTTGTCCTGAAGCAGCAGTGGTCTAGAGCAATTGAACAGTCTCGGTTGTTGAACTGCTAGCTTTTCATCATGGTTTACAATTGACAATATAGATCTGAAGTAATTATCTGGCCAGATTTTAGGAAGCTGTAGTGGATGACACCAGCACTAGTGCAGCAGACACTTATTAGTACCCTTTTCTGAGTCGTTTTTTGTTTGGGCTTGAATAACTAAACACCAGATATTTGAGATCCGAGTGGCCGCTTCGAACAAATACCAATTTCTTATGTCAGTACCTCGTATAGCACTAGGTATGTTCACATTTGTTTCGATCCTGAGGTCGAACTTCAACACCTTTATTTTACGCACTTTTACTTTGTTTACGGATCTCCTGTAACTATCGACACCACACATATTATATTCATATTGGTACTTCAATTATCCATATAGATATAGCTAAGCCCATTATTGTAATACGATGGGGTAGTTACTCACTTCAGTGATTCATAACTCACCCCTAAAGATGGTATTTCGATAAATAGCTTTTATGAGTCAGCTGTTCTCCTGTAGGCAATATGTTGCATGACTTATTATTGTTGATGATGGCAAGGGGTACATCGATAGAATGTCTTCACAAATTATTCTGAAGTCATCAGCGTGTATATACTTTCAATAATTAAAATAATTAAAGTCATACCGATAACAGGCTAAAACAGTCCCATGATGGACGTGTGTTACTCCAGCTGGACACCACTGAGCTCTATCCACGTACAGTCTCATCAATTACCAAAGCTAAACAAGCAATGCAATCTGGATCACCCGTTTATTTCCCGATCCATCTCACAATATTATTGATAGTAACTATAGAACATATTCTGTGGTAATCGCTTTAGAGTTACGCAACCAGCCACTACTTATGGCCTATAATAATGATCGTTAAATCCAATCCGTTACTACCGTACCATCCAGTCTTTACCATAATAATCAGACTAGTAGCTTGCTCTCCTCAATAAAGAAAACGAGAAGGAATTATTACGATATTAGAAAGGCTAGACTCCGATTGAGTAATAGACCAGAAAGGTTAGCTGTCATAGACATCGTTTGCTGAAGAGATGCGGGCATCACACGCAGATATTGAAACAGGAGGCTCAAATGTCTTCCTGAAGCTTGGGGACATTGGGCACGCCACAATTGCGGCGGTAAGTCCCCTCTTTGAGGAGTGGATAGAGAGGCGCCACGGCGTCCTCACCTTCCGCCTGACGCAGGTTCTCACCGGGCATGGGTGCTTCGGTGGGTTCCTGTTCAGGATAAAGCGGGAGGATACGTCCGGGTGTTTCCATTACGAGGATCGTCTGGAAGACACGGTGGAAGTGTGCCCTGCCTGGGCGGAGCACCGCCGTGTCCTCGTGGAGGCGATCGGCGGCGGCGACCTCTCGCGTCCAGCCCTGGTGCGAGCCATGGTACGGAGCGAGAGGGAATGGGAAGCCGTCACCTCCTTCTGCGAAGCAGTAATGCTCGCGAAGGAGGAGGCGGGGCGCGTGAGGGAGTGGCAGTCTCTGCGCCCTCACGTCCCTAGCCGCCGCAGGAGGAGACGCCCCGGGCGTCGGGAGTCGATTGCGGACTCCCGGCCACCGTAGGCGCGAGCTTGCGGGTGGCGAGCAATGGGTAGCTCGCCGCCCGGTAAGGACCAAGCTCGGGTCGACGGCGCGTAGTGTTCCACGCGCGCCTCAAAGAGATGTCAGCAAAACTGAAGGGGTCTGCTAGGACCGATGCCTGCCGGGGTCGCGTGATTGTTCGAAAGAGATACCGTGACCCTGGCACATGGGCAATTGAAGGAACACGGGTGGGTTTTAGTCAGTAAAAATCTGACATGCCCTCCCGCTCCGCCCAGAGCGGGAGAAGTCATTTGATGATTTCCCATCCAAAAAAAAAAAAAAGCTTGGGGACATGAATTGAACTCGATTTAGAAAGTTCTAAAATTAAATAACAAAATATAAATTGTTCCACCACTTTCTATTTCAATCAGAACAAAGCATCCCCCTGTATGAACCGCAAATTTCACTTTTACAAAACTTCGCCACTGTTATCTGTATTTGTCTATTGATGATCAGCTCACCGTATTCGATACTCTGTATACACTGGTATAATGTAAACAAGGAAGTGGTTAACAGTAGGCGAACGTGTGCCACTAATCGTCGTGCAGGGGTTGACAACAATGAGGAGCATTGAGAGCAGTTCATTGGCAACACCTTCGCGTGCCGTCCACCCACGCAACTCAGATAACAAGTTGAATACATCTGCCTGTTTGATAAAATAATACCATGTAACAGGCAGGTAACGTTAGCATGCAAATGCCACCGGATTTCAGAAAAACAATTTTTGTTTAAAAAATTTGGCGAAACAGCTTAATTGGAAACTACTAGGTCAAACGATTAACATTACAATTTTAATGATTACAGAATGATCATAAAAGCTACGGAACGTTTTGTTTCAAACAAAAGTCTTTTTAATGCCGCCTTTCTGGTCGTAAAACGTATTTTTTAAACGCTTATGTGTGATTATAAATAATCTTTATGACAATATAATAAAAATGCACTATTGAGCCACACACAGAGCACAATTAATTGTTTTTTTCTTTTAAATGCAAAACGCAATTGTTAGTGCTAAATATACTAATAGAGGCTCATTAACAAGTGATCAAAGTTTATGAGTTCAAGTGATCTTTAAGTTTTATTGTGCCACTTAGAGGGAGAGATCCCTTAAATTGTTTGTTTAAAGGGACCTCGTAAGTGGCGTGGCCATTCAAAGGGTTCCGGTGTCATTACAGCCATTAGGGTCACTCACCACACCGACAATTACTTGGGAAGGTTTTCAATTTACTTTATTATTTATTTATTTATGCTTTATCTTGAAATGATGAGCGATGGTATTGGGAAGAGAATAGGGGAATCACTGCAGTGGGGTGGACAATATTTTTTTTACCTGAATATAGGAGGTACGGCCGAAGTTCTGCGTGAAGGCTAATAAATGAAATTTATACGTATATCTTCATACGAATTCATAAAATAAAATAAATCACACAATTCCATACATCAGGGACTGACAATAATAGGTTTACTCTATCACTATCACTTTCTTTTTCCCAAAGTGTAAATAAAAAATACTAGTTACCTACATACACTGAAAAGTGTCATATCCAATCATAAACATTTTTTCATACGTATGAATAGTTATTAAAATATGCATAGCTTCATATTTAAAGGAAAAACTCTATTTCCCATGAAATAGGTAGTTTTTTTTTTGTTAGTAATTTAACGGTGTAGAATAAAGTATAATAAATACATCTCAATAAGCATTCCTTTACTATGGAAAAGAGTAGACGATTCCACGTATTTCTTTGTGCTAGTTGTAACAAATAATGTTGGAGCCTATCTGCCTACTATGATTAAAAGCATTATGTTTATAGTCCCGAATTGCTCCAGCATTAAATGGATCTAATGGGAAGCGTTTATCTTAATTCCAGTGATTTCAGTCTCCCACGAAACGTTTGACGCACCTTAATGCCACATAGATGACTGTTTATAATATTTGACAAAAAAGGTGTTTCACAACCTTACAAAAAACTTCATTCTATAATTACAACGATTTTGAATCCAAACTATGTTTTTTTTTGTAAAACCCTTTAAATGAGCTGGGGTCAAACTTCGCATATTTTCGACCTGCAAAAAGTAACATTAGGGTTATGGATCCATGAAAAAGAAAATGTTATCCAAAACAAACAAAACATAATAAATAGCCTCCGCGTTTTCATATTCATTCTAAATTAAATTTAGGCGTGATTAACTCACTCGAGGCGTTTTCTCTGTTCATCAATCAAAGTGTGGTCACGAAGAGTGGAAGCAACATTTACTTCCTAAGATTCGTCTCTTTCACGCTCTAGCTAATCCCAATAGTTTAGAAAGGGACGAAGCATGCTTGATTAGACAGTACGCAATTATAATTTTCAGAGTTCACACGGGTGCCTCGGGAGCGGTCAGACGGCTGACTTCAGAAGCCTCCGGTAATCAATTTTGTACACAAACGGCGGTTATTAATTGATTTTTTTCTCTCTAATGACTAAAAATAACATCTGCCAAATCAACAGGGCCGGTCGTTAACGAACGTGCCAAAATTTTATTTTCTCCTGTCTTCAATCTCACAGATAACTTGTAATGTACACGTGTTCTGGATTTTAAGGGATTGCTAAAGCTTGAAGTGTGATGATAGAAATCATCGGTTAAAACAAAAGGGTTGTTGAAAATCTTTAATGTTAATTGCATTGGTGTAATGACAAGAAAATTAGCAGTAGGTTCTGCTCTATATGAATAGAGTAATTGCGTACCAAACAAATACTCATCTGAATATCAATAACTACTCGGGCCGTGGAGTCTCAGTTCTCAAGGACTCTTTAAGGAAATCACGAAATGACTGGTTGACACTTCCCATGACCCAAGAGCTTGTTTTTACCTTGGCCAGAGGCTAAGCATTGCTATACAACGTGGTAATGGCACCAGTCTCTTGGGTACATTACCAGTTGACAACAAAGCGGATAAACTTTTCGACGCTATGAGTTTGTGAAAAGTTATAATCTAATCTATACTAAGATTATAAAGAGGTAACATTTGTTTGTAAGTTTGTAAGTTTGTATGTAGGGGGTAATCTCCGGGAGTAATGAACCAATTTTAAAAATTGTTTCACTGGTAGAAAGCTGCATTATTCGTGAGTGCTATAGGCTATAAATTATAAAGATATCATGCATATTAGCCGAACTATCTCAATTTTTGTCTAGCCAGGCGGAAAAAGTGGCACTTACAACAGAGTTATTTGCATGCGCTGCCTTAACAGTTGTATATAATTCAAAACAATGTATGGCAACCTGGTCCGCTTTGAATAGTTCTACAAAAGAGTCCGCGACACTATATTTCTATCTTTTATATTTTAGCAGCTTTTATGTGTTAAAAAAGTATTTTTCGACGTACTTTTTACCTTTGGACGATTTTTTAAACAACAAAATATTAAAGCTTATTGAAAAAAATATTATTATGATCACGAGAAGATCATAGAGATACGATTTGCCCGAAACAGTATGTCAATTGGTTAAATAGTTTCGAAGATAATATAAAATTACTAAATCCAAAATGCCGCCGTCCATTCATGAACCGCATTAGAATATGCTTTGTACGGACGTTTTATCCATTTACCCATAGATTGCATTGTGCATTGCGTAATTTTTCTGAATCACGGTGTTAAGATTTTCCGCGGATTAATGACCCTCTCCGGTTATTATTTCACTTTCGTCGTTAGGTAGGTGAGTTGTACGCAGTTGGTTGGATGTTGTTGGTCTTTATAGTAAAAGTGTTTTTGTTGCTGGTCTTTAAAATTGTTTTGAGAAGAGAGAAGAGAAGCTCGAGTACGCCATTTGGAAGAGTCTGCTCTTGAAAATCATCAGCACCTTTCGAGGAATAGAGAAAATATTTCGTAAGCATGCGCTGGGGAATCTGGCTCCGAGCGTTCACAGCGGCTTGCTAACCAAAGCTGGAGAACATCGCAGGTCCGTGCTCGGGAATCTAGCGCTGAACGTGCGCAGCGTCTCAGTGATTTAAGGCAGCATGTCTCTGCAACAAGAGATAGGGAGACTAGCGCTGAGTGCTCGCAGAGGCTCGCTAGCCAAAGCGCGAGAACATCGCAGGCCCGTGCTCGGGAATCTAGCGCTGAACGTGCGCAGCGTCTTTCTGATTTAAGGCAGCATGTCTTGGGCAAGCCACAATTGCGGCGGTAAGTCCCCTCTTTGAAGAGTGGATAGAGAGGCGCCACGGCGTCCTCACCTTCCGCCTGACGCAGGTTCTCATCGGGCATGGGTGCTTCGGTGGGTTCCTGTTCAGGATAAAGCGGGAGGAAACGCCCGGGCCTTTCCATTGTGAGGATCGTCTATAGGACACGGTGGAGCATACGGTGGAAGTGTGTCTTGCCTGGGCGGAGCACCACCGTGTCCTCGTGGAGGCGATCGGCGGCGGCGACCTCTCGCGTCCGGCCCTGGTGCGAGCCATGGTACGGAGCGAGAGGGAATGGGAAGCCATCACCTCCTTCTAGCGAAGCAGTAATGCTCGCGAAGGAGGAGGCGGGGCGCGTGAGAGAGTGGCAGTCTCTGCGCCCTCACATCCCAAGCCACTGCAGGAGGAGACGCCCCGGGCGTCGGGAGTCAATAGCTGACTCCCGGCTACCGTAGGCGCGAGCTTGCGGGCGGCGAGCAGTGGGTAGCTCGCCGCCCGGTAAGGACCAAGCTCGGATCGGTGGCGTGTAGTGTTCCACGCGCGCCTCAAAGAGATGTCAGCAACACTAAATGGGTCTACTAGGACCGATGTCTGCCAGGGTCGCGAGATTGTTCGAAAGAGATACCGTGACCCTGGCACATGGGCAACTGAAGGAACACGGGTGGGTTTTAGTCAGTAAAAGTCTGACATGCCGTCCCGCTCCGCCCAGAGCGGGAGAAGTCATTTGATGATTTCCGATCCAAAAAAAAGGCAGCATGTCTCAGCAACAAGGGATAGGGAGACTAGCGCTGAGCACTCGCAGAGGCTCGCTAGCCAAAGCGCGAGAACATCGCAGGCCCGTGCTCGGGAATTTAGCGCTGAACGTGCGCAGCGTCTTTCTGATTTAAGGCAGCATGTCTCATATGCAATAAAAACAAAACCCTCCTTTTGGCAGTCATGAAATAAATTACAGCACTCAGTACTAACCGAACCACACTCATAATTTCATCACAAGTTAAAATGTTTACCGCCCAACGAAGTGGGCACGGGTCAGCTAGTAATATTATAAAGCTGAAGAGTTTGTTTATTTGTTTGGTTAAACGCGGTAATCTCAAGAACTGCTGGTCCGAATTGAAAAATTATTTTTGTGTTGGGTAGCCTATTTATTCAGAAAGACCATAAGCTATATAACATTACGCTACATTTAAAAGGAGCGGAGCAGCAATGAAAAATGAACGAAAACTGGCAGGCAATTCAATGCGACGGGAAGGTTCAGGGAGAAAACTTTGACGCGGACGAAGTCGCGGGCAGAAGCTATTTAAGATATAATTTGGTAATTTTTATTAATTAATTCGTTATTAGATATTATCTTGTCTAATAAATACTTGTTTGAGAAATGTCAAATAGCGTTGACTCTTTAACCACATAACTATACCTTTATCTAATACAAACAGGTACACATAAGGTAATAGGCGTGTGCCGACTGCGCGAGTAAAAAAGGGGTTACAAATTTGCATGATCAGATTACAATAGTTGTGAGCATCACAGTGGGATAGAGCTCTGGTTCGTACGAGTGCCACTATAAATTTTATCACACATTCCGAAACCGCGTGCAGTCTTATTTATGGGCCTATACCTCAGATTTGATAAATATTCGCCCTGGGTGTTTAACTAAACCAAATTAGATTAATCTATAGTAGTTTCTATTATGATTTAGAGGTTGTTTTTGTTTACTTAATGTAATTTTCGTGATCTAATACATCCAATTAATCTGAAACGATTTGGGCTGTTATTTTTTCATTTATTGTTTTTATTATTTAAGTGTTTCGTCTGCACATTTTAGTTTTATTATGTGTTGCAATTTAATGGTAATGCAACCATCAACAAAACTTTGAACAATTCACCGATGTTTTACATAAAAGTTTGGCAACGTACAGCTATAGAGAGCTATCGCTTAAATTCGATGCGTTCCGTTAAATCTACATATCGGTCGAGTGATTGAACTAAACAATTGAGATTGCAATTGGATATGCAAAGCGATTGGATATTATTCGATGTTACATACGATACTTACTGTGTTTCGTCAGGGATGTATTTCCTTAAATCAAACCGCTTTGGACCCGAGACGATCCCGTTTTGCATCCGTTCGTACATCAAGATTGCTATCAAAGATTTACAAGAGCCGTCCTCGATGGGAGAATGTTCCTTTCCAATTGATACAGACGAATTATTTATTTATTTCAACTGTGTTAAGGCGAGTTTTGCTAGTCGATGTTTTATTGAACGATTTGTACTTACTACACTAGGAGCATTGTGAATTTATTTAGTTGGAGCAATGTTTTGAGATGTTTTAGTTGAGATCTATTAACTACGAATGGGGACCGGCAAATGCAAATTGATGAATGGGAATAGCGTTTTAATACGGTTTGTTAATCAATGGACAGACAGAGCCAGGATTGAGTTACGCTTGACATTCCCTCTGCCAGAAACCGCATTTGCATCGTACTAGGAGTGATTGTGACCAACCATAACATTTACTTGCTAATTACTCCAATAATTGAAATTATTACATAGCATGTCTAAGGAGTTGGCCTTCATTAGGTAAATCAAATAATTCTTTTTTCGAAATCTCCAAACTCATCTACTTAAAATTAGTTAAACAAACAAAACACTAATGTGTTTCAATTCTCATACATCCACATAAATTATGAGGCGCAGGCGCATCGCGGTGGTATCAAAGCCTGTTGAACAAATAACACGTCTTGTCTGATTTAGTGGTTGGTCGCGACCCTTTGACCACGACTGTCCACACCTATGGGTGGGCAGAGAACCCGCTAGCTTCGCTGACTAGCTGACTTTAGGTCGTAAGGAGGTGATTTACGATATGGAGTCGTTAAACTCGGTTTAGGTATATTTTTATTGTTTTTTAAGATGTAAAAGTGCGTTAATGCTGTTGGCGGATGTAGTTATGTGAATTTAATTTTTAGAATCGACTTTTATGATTAAGTAATCACATTGGTAAATTCATTACTGTTGTAGAGAGATATTAGTAATCTGAAGTACAAACGTTTGTGGTTTTAAGCTCATATAGCTTGCATTTCTTTTCTGTATAGGTAGGCACTGGTAGACACTAGGCCGACTGTTCTTATCTGGGCAAACAAACCCGGGTTTCTTTTAGGTATGATAATTTAATTAGTTCTTAATCATTTCGGGACACACATGAAAATGTAATTGATATACGTATGGTGATTTTTCGAGGTAGGCATTGTTTATGTGCTATGCAATACACGTCATTGACTCATAATAATATAATCAATTTTAAAAGGAAACACGACTGTCTACCACCTATTCATATAACTAATCAATTGAAAAGACCTAATTGTCACTGCAAATCGATTTCCCGACGATTAAAGTTCCGGCAGAGACAGTAAGACATTCAAAGGGTGTTTGTAAGCGTGAAATCACTATGCTTATAGATCTTACCTTCCCGACTCACCCTTTCGCATTCGCAGACAAAGACATATCCGGGTAGCGAATACAGCTCAATCGATTCGCACAGGAAGTTGCAACGCTTCATTACTCTTGCATTATATTTTACTAAAATTGAATATGAGCCCTTTTACCTATGCCGACAGTTTGTATTTCGTTTTTGATAATGGAAAAGATAAAATGCAGTATTATGCACATTTTTTATGGAAGTTCTAACTTGTAATGGATACGTTGTGTGGAGGTTAGTGTAGAAACAATTATTTTGAAAACTTTGAACAGAATGAAATGTGTATTTTATTAAACTTTTCTACTTCTCCATATATCTTGTTAGTCGACTGGCATGAATTTACTTCCTCGAATCGGGCGAATCATCGCTTATAAATAACATAATATTTTCCATAGACTACTAGCACGAACTTAATTCAATTGTCAACAATTCCAAAAAAAATATATTAGGAAATTGGCGACTTCTGTACAAAGCGTTAAAGAACCAGCAACGGTTTAGGGAAATTTACACTAAGTTTATACTTACATAAAATATAAAACGTCCCAATTGCCTAATACGTATTTCTGGAAATCTCGATTGGCCTACAAATGAAATAACTTCGTGTGAGTCACCCAAAGAAAATATTATATTATTTTAAAAGTGACGATGCACCTGATTCGAGACCAATAAGCCCTCCAAACTACGTTTTCTTTTGAATACAAATAATTTATTCATGAACTTTACAAATACTAATTCAACGGTAGCACAACCACGTCTAATTCAAAAAGTCAAACTGGCAAACCCTAATCGTTTCACAAGACTGAACGCACATCAACACATCAGATCGCATCACATAAACCACAGTTCAGACGCCAAAATAAAACTAATCAGGTACGTTTTTCAGCACAGGACGTTTCAATCGCAAGTCGCAACATGTTATCGTTAATTAAAACGCAAACGCAACATCGTTCATCTAGTTCTGTCTGTCTGTCCGTTATACTTTTTGTTCGACGCTGACTAAATTATGTCTTTATAGTGATGGTGTAGCTTTATCAGCGACCACCATCTTGTGATCGAGCCCTGCCACAGTAATTTGTACCTGCCCTGTGTTACCGATGCGTCGATCTCCAATACTTTGATCATGCTGCATTTTATGCGGGATACATACAGTGTTGTGTAGTGGGAAACATTTAGTTTAACCCTAGATAACTAAACTATTTTCGTTGTTACATGGTTACTAAACATTCATCGAACCAACTACGCCAAATACAATGCATTTTTTGGGAAAAAAAATTACTAATCATAGGAATTTCTGACATTGGTACATTCTTTGGATCATTATTAAACAAAAAATAATCAAAACAGGAATTAAGAACTATTCCACACAGCCACAGAATATATCGATGTTCACCTAGAAGTACACGAACACGAGAATCGTGGGTAGGTGGGTCGTCGAACGAACGAATGTTTAGTTATCAAGGGTTAAACTATAAATTGCCTTGGCACCGAGTTTCCATTCGTCAGGTAACTTTTATTTGAAGAAAAACTCAAAAGGTGCCAAACGTCAAATATTATTTTCTCAGCTGAAAGTTCTGCGAAGATTGAAAAAACAGCCCTTAGTAAATTATTTTGTCGTGGTATACGTAAACAATCTCATTTGTCAGTTGTCGAAGAATTAATTGGTCGTAGCTATTTGCTACGAGTGCTACGACTTTATTAGTCGGCGTAGCAAGTGCTACGAAAACAATAATTAAATCTTAGTTCAAAGAAGTCTTTAATATTTTGAGTCTCTGAGCTCTTGTCAGTAAAATTGCCTTTCATCCACAATCCCCGTGTGTCACAAAATGTTGAAATAAGAAACTATGCGGAATAAAAATTATTGTGCTTCTTGAGGGGTCGAATATTTTTTTCATGTTGTTGATTTTATTTGTAGATGTCCGGAAGCGGTGTTCATTCTGGTCTTCTGTGATTAATGTGCAGGCCTTGCTTACTCTGATTAAGATTTTAAGGGTAGTATTACAAATAGGGCACGCATAGCAGATGTATCGATAGTAAACCTAAGAGTTTCCATGTTCATTTTTTAGACATGATATTTTTCAATCTTCTTAAGGTTTTTTCTTCAGAGATTCTATGTTACTTCTTTTTTATTATATGGAAGCAATTTTAGTGGTATTTTCTAATCATTAACTACACGTAATCTTTATTTACAATTTCACAAAAATATAGTGAACTAAAATGTATGTGAAACGAAAAAGTAACTTCATACTAAAAATAGTAGGTTCTGTTATGTTGTTTAAACACTATCAAGTTACAGGCGCCAGTGGGCAAACTGCAATATTTACTTAGGTCAGTTTTTTCACTAGTTTATTCCCGCACAGAATCTGCGCTGTAGCACGCACTATTGTTTACATTCATTCCTACACAGGACTTTGTCCACGTCTTTTTGCGGGCAGTTTTATTTTTTACAAGGTCTACTGAGATTAATTTTCTTTGCCTATTACTTAATTATTTGTGCAGTGGTGGCCCAGTGGTAGCGGCCGTGACTTACGAGTAAGTAGGTCGTGAGTTCGAACCCAAGCAGGCGCTTTACTTTATGTAAATTATTTCATCAACACTGCTTTCAAAACGGTGAAGTAAAACATCGTGAGGAAACCGGCATGTCTTAGAATCAAAACTTAGAAGTCATGTGGCACTACCAAAGTACCAACCCGCATGTGGCACTACCAACCCAGCGTGGTGGATTATGGCCCACTTCCTCTCATCGAGAGGAGGCCTGTGTCTCAGCAATGGGAACATTATAGGCTGCTGATGGTGACTAAATTTAACTAATGACATAATTATACTATAACTTTCACTGCACAACCATAACAGACAGATAGATTTTGCTAAAAATAAACTTCAGATTCAAAATGACAGAAATATACTTCTAAAATCGATCCCCAGACACCACTTCAAAACCTACAACAATAATTAATCAACGTTTACGTTCTCCATCTATCATCTCTATCACAATAGTACACATTTTGATTTGCACACGTGCTCACCGTGCAAAATTCGTAGTGTTAGGTTACAGTGAGTGGAGTACCCCTATGAATTGCATCGCTATGCACTCCACCCTTTCATTTTATCGTATTGTGCAAGCGATACGTTATCTGTCGGCGACCGAGCCTTTGAACGTTTGCCGACGTCGCACGCGCACGGTTGCTATAACCCAACTTAACGATGCGAAATTTACTTCTATATTTATCAAGTACACAGTTTAGAACTAGATTGTAAGTTCACGTCTCATATGTAAAACTTTGAATAAGACGGTCGTTATATTAACAGGATGTCCTCATAAATAGAGGCAAGTCAAGTTGCGGGAATTAACTAAAAATAACTCAGTATCTAAATAATTACTCAAGATTTACAGATAATCAAGTTACGACTTGTCAGTGTAAAAATAGATACGCATATTGATTTGAATCTTTCAAAGGAAAGATAGTGTGAATCAATAGCACAATGTGTTACCAAAAGGAATAGCACATGCCAAAATCTCGAGTACACCTTGTCAAAGTGTCTATAGAAATCATAACAATAATAAATTGTGTATACAATAACCCTTCCACATCTGCCGTATATATCGGCGCTCGTATTGATCTACATTATAACGGAAGGTATCTAACGCACTATCTCTGAAACACAAGGTGCTACCGATCGATAAGATGTAGGTTACTAAGGAGCGTGCCAAATAATTCACCTGGACTAACTCAATAGAATATCGCATTTCTGAATTAATTCTTATGACGCCACCTTGCTTACTCTGATTGTTCGCAACGAGGATTATATTACATTATCTTTATGAACGTGATCCGTAATTAAGCGCCCACATCTAGACAGTCTCGACAATGTCTGTCGAGCAAAAAATCAAACGCATTGCCCCGAGCAGATGCAAACGTTCTGCAAACATAACTGAGGGCACCAAATCAATTTCAAAAGTAATTCAATAACATAATGTTGATCGTTGTAAAAATAATGTATTGCTTCCTTCCACCTTGAAGTGGAGTAGGTAGTGCAGCGATGAGTCTCGGAAGCGCGGGGGCTGCGATACAGTTATACCTCAAAACTGTAACACTTTGATATTCGTTTTTTTGTTTACCATAACGGAAAAGTGCAGTACCGTTCTCTAATATCAATAAGTGCACAAAAAGTAGCGGTCCATCGTTTTATAGGGATGTCTTGAAAAGAAACTTGATAAAAAACGCATAAGGTGTTCATACAAAGTTTCTTTAGTTCCGTTATATCAATAGAGATTATAGGCACGCGTCTTTGCACCGGCGACGCTAAGACCCGGTACATTGTCGGTGGCTCTTTGATGTGGCTGCAAAAGACGTCCGTTTGGACAATGGTTTAGGGATAATTTAGCGGAGCAAGTATCGGTCAGGTGGAAATCCGGTCGATTGTAGCTTTATCTGACCACAAGCTTAACGGCTCGCGTTTGTAGGTTCCGTCTGTTTGCATTCAACTAGTAACTGTACTGTTTCGACACGATAGCTTGTTTGACTTGAGACTTTATAAACATCACATATGTAATCGAAAATTTTCAGTACCTAAAGATGATTCGTTTTAGAAGCGATATTTTTATTATAATTTGTAAAATATAGGGTAGTAATTAGCGAAAACTTTACTGAATGTAAGTTCTAATTAGTTGTAATGTGAATGAAACTTTACCAAAATTACTAAAACAAACAAGAAAACTTGTGCTACGTATACAAAACACGTTAGGCAAGCTACCAAACAGTTTTAAATAACACTAATTAATAAACAGCTTACTAACAAAATACGATTACTTTAAGTACTTCGAGAATGAGACGCCGAGAATATTACTATGATAACTAATTACTAGGGACGTGGGGACCGGTACGAAAATTGATACCATCCATCAGCACCAAAGGTTCCCGACTCTTGTTGATCCAATTACCATCATCTTATTAATTGAATATGAGATTTCTTAGAGGGAACCAATTAAATGAAGTTGTCTGATCAGAATGTAGACGTTACTTAACGTGTCTTTGATAGAGAAATTATTTAGCCCGTTAAATAAATGTCGCTTTTTTACTAAAAACTAAATCCAAACGGTTATCACGGATCGTAAAATAATATCGCCACTTTAGATTTGAAAAAGGAATTATACTAAATGTGATGTTCCTACTGCTAGATCGCGCCTAAGCCGTCCGCGTTTATAAGTAGTTCGAAATGAGTTCTGTTATCTATTCTCACGTATACCAATGGCAATCATTCATAGAATTAATTTCGATAACTGTGACGCCTGGCTGTTGATACAGAAGCCAATGCTTTTAGCTTCTATCTCACAGTTTAATTATGCTTCGAGAGGGATATTGACAAATGAACTGTCTCGCGATACGTCCAATCGGTTAAGGTGTTATATTCTGTCAACTAATTTCGGTGGACGGTTTTTTTGGGTCAGTTGTTCCCGGACCTGTCATATATTGTTCGATAAGAATCTATCCGTGTTTTCTAAAGCTTGCTGTGTCTTGTTTTGCCAATTAAGTTGTCCAAAGCTGTAAACAAGAAAAAGCTGGAGTTTTTTCCCGCTATGTAATTAAACTTGTCCTTCGTATTTTAACTGGACAAGTTAAATTATGGCGCGGATTATGGATTGCGTGTTTGTTTACTTTCTGATTTTGTGGCATTTCAGTCTGTTACCATATTATTTAGTTTACATAAGTTTTTAAGGCCTTTGCTCAGCAGTGGGACAGTGTACACTAATAGAAAAATAAATAAAAAAATGTATTCGGAAACATTCGACGCTAAGATTTATTACCAATACATATTTGCTTCAAATCTACATAATACTATTACCTCTAAAGGTCTAATATTAAATTGCCTGCATATTTCTATTCCACGTATCCTCCGCCGCCTTCGATACAAAAGACTTACACCAAAGAAAACAAACAAAAACAGGCTTTCGTTGTAATCCTCTATTCTTCTCAGCTTAGGCGTCGGTTCGTAGTTTCATATTTGTTTAAAATCACCACCATGTTCAAAAGATCCGATAAAAATACTTGAAAACTTCCGGTCGGTTGGTCTCTGAATAATTGGTACGCCATATATTTCCTTCTCCGGGAATTTGTTACGAATTTACGATACACAATTGTGCTGAGGTATAAATCTTTCTAATGGCACGAGTTTTGGGCGTGAGCGATTGTGACGGCATTTTATTGTCACACAAGTGTGGGTGACACGAGTTGCTAAAATTGTGAAGTTTACAATTTATTAGGGTAATTTGTGATTACCTACTTACGTTAATGTCAGCAAGTATTGTTATGATTGAAACATTTTAGGAGCGTGTTCCTTGTACTCTCTAAGTGCTTCTGCGTAAAGGTATCTCTCTATTTAGGTAAGTACAAACTACGTTGAAAATTATTTTGACAAAATAAATAAAATTGAATGAGCTATATCCGTGAATAGAATTTTATACAGTAAAAACTTTCAACGTCAACCGACCAAGACACAAAATCAAGAGCTGCTTAGTGGCTGACCAACGATCGTTTTTATCCCTACAATGAAATGGAAGAATTATTAATTTAATATAAATCTGGATCATAACAAAGCGTTTCTTTAGATAAAGATTTTTTATCTTTTCTTTTTTAAATCTATAATCTAATGAGAAGAGCGTCCGCGTTAATAATCTTTTGCAAGAATCAGTTCCCCACAATAGGCGTTAAAATAGAAAACAGTTGCTCGTGCAAAAAAAAATCTATTCATCAATTTCACACTTCTTTATGGTTTAATATTTCGCCAACAGGAAGTTGATCATTAGATTTCGGTAAGTTATTAGATTCTGCTTTCGGAAACAACTACAAAATATACATATTGTGCAAGTTTTCAGAAATATTTGTAGCACCTATGTTAAAGAGTTTAAGCAGGAAGGAACTTAAAAGTGTTTGTGAAAACATTTAACATTATAAGTGGTTATTTGAGATTACGTTAAATTTGAAGAATTTTGCACAAATCCGGCAATGCGATTTTGGAGAAAAAGCTCGCTTTAACAGATAATCGGTTTAAGGAAATCTTAAATCCTTTCGGCGCCGTTTAAATTAGAACCACTAAAGCTATAACGGTCAAGTTCGAAATCTGTATGAAAAAAAAAAATGCACAAAAACGTACCGTGTTCTATTGACCGTGACGCAACAATTGTTTAGCAGTTTGCCGAGAACCCTTAAGTCCATCTTGTTGACTTCGACGCACAACGAAATTAAACATGAGAAAAAAAATCCAAAAGCCCTTAAGTAGATCGAACGAAGGGTTCTATTGTGAATATTGTGTAATGTAGCGAGACGACATGGGGCCAACGTACCAAAAAAGTTTCACTATGATGCTGAACCTTTTACACAAACTTTTGACCACGGCTGTACGTGGCAGGTAGAACCCTTTTTGCACAATTCGCCGTATTCGATAACAAAACGCGGCGAAGTTGTTGTCGCCACACTTGTCTGCGCCGACGCACTTCAAACACTCCCAATTTCACGTCTGGTTGACCGTTGAATACATGGAACTAATTTTGTGTATCAATACACATCATGGTAGATGATGTATTGTGTTTATTACGCTTCTAGCTTAAGTAAATCGGCGTGAAATAGCCGACGTGAAATGTGCAACCCTAAAGATGCTACTGCAACAATATTTTCGATATAAAAAAAAGACAAATGACTCGATCTGGAATCATTCTAAATCAGAACAAAGTCCAGTTCTTTCAAACATTTAACATTCCCAAACCTCTTTGATGAAGAAACATCAAACGAATGATATGAAATATCGAGCGATTGTTGGCCAATTACGTGCCTTTTATAACGATTGATCTGAATTATGGCATTAAAGATCGATTGTCCGAATTCAAAGCTGTCTATTCGATATCAGAGCGAGACTAATCGAATCACAATGGTATTAAAATGATCATAGAACGTTAACCAGGTATTTAAAGTTTGGAATCGTGTTATACTTTTCTTTTTAATCGTTGTTAGATAATAAGCAGGCTTTTAGATTAACTATGTTCTATTTGAACTAGTCCATATCAAAAATATATAATTACTACTACGCGTAAATGTCGGTTATCGCGGACGCACACAAAGTCGCGGAATAAAAAGCCTACGCCGTTCCTTGAAGTTCAAACTTACCCTATAGCAGATTTCATCAAAATCGTTTTGTCGTGAAAGCTCAACAGACAAAGTTGGCTTGGCTTGACTTTGGCATTTATAATATTAATAAATATAAGTATAAGGAATAGATGAGCTAGTGTAAAATTTAACTTGATTGAAATTGAAACAGAAACGTAATGTACTTAATTAAATTGGAAAGTAAACAATTTTTCGTAGAAAGTTTAAATTACATTACAATTTATGTAGATGTTAATCGGTCAACACAATCACGATTACGACACATAGACTATGATCATGCAACATCATTGTTTTGTAATTGAAAGTAAATATTTTTATTGTAATTGAGTAGCATTTCTTGTTCGAAACAATTCAAAAAGCTAGTCATGATACGACGAACAAAGAAAGCAAGAGTGAATACATCGAGCGGAAGATAAACGATACTTTTATTGTCTATTGATAGATTATGATGCTGTAAACATTGGGCACTTAGAGATGTGTTAGATATGAAACTACTTAGCTACTTAGCATACTTATCTAAAGTTGTTATTATTATCAGATGTATATCAAAGGCAACTCGTGACCGACGGAAGGGAGGTACCGATTTCAATTGCGAAAGAAACGAGTTAAAATAAAATTACCTGCAACGGTAAACTTTTTACACTAATATCTAAGGGTTGATCAAAACATTATTTTCACACGATCGATCGATTTCGTTTCCGATCATCCAATTTCGGAATATCGGTTGCGGCCAGAAATCATTAAAAAAAATTGAGTTTGAAATTTTTCGGAACGGGCAAAAAGTCGGCTTGCTTTACGTAAGGCGGGGCTCACACCGCGTTTTCGAATTATGGCAATTTTGACACCTAACGAGTGCTAAGTTTTCATTGCCCCCTGTAATTTTATCGGGACGTGTGCTGACGGGTGCGGCGTGTGAGGGTGAAAATCACTGTGTGTATTACGTGCCTCGAGAACTGCTCCCAGATCATAACTCTCATGTTTTATAATAATATTCAAGTAGTGCAACGTCATTCGCTTTTAATGATGCGTCCAATCTTATCGTATACTTTACTGATCTAGCGCTCTATATTTTTTATAAAATGGTGAAAGTTATTTCGTGATAGACAGTCTAGGTGATCAAAGTTGATCATTATACGTTATAGAATTGTATTGTAGGTAACAGTGATAGCACAGAACTTAATTAGGGAAAATATACCTACCTATATGTAATAAAAAAAATACAATATTTTTGGCATTGCTAACTACCTATAGCAAGAAATAAGACATAATATCTTTGAACAAATTTTAAAAGAAGTTTTAGATTATTGCTTTTTAAATGTAATTCAGATGTTTTACCGAACTTATAATCGTAAAAAACAAACGATTTCCTTTCGAACAACCCAAAAGCCATACTCGCTAAACGGAAGGAGTAGCGAACCTACATTCGGGGGTTGGGTGAATTACTTTTTGTAGATACAAAAAAACAGTAGCAAAAATGAAGTATTGCTGATTGCTCTGCAGCTATTATCCACACTGTATAATTTAGTGGTAAGCCTATGATTAAATAACGCTGCCTACCTGTTAAATTAAATTAGGCTTTTTAAGGGTGGCGCTCAGCATTCCTCTGTAGCCATTGCCTTGAATTAACAAACTTTAAAAAAGAAACAGGAAAGTATTAATTTACGGACTCATCGATTATTGAGGCGCACACGTGTTAATGGTTTTTATGATTATTTCTTTTTTATTAGTTACAAAGTTTCAATTAATTGTGGTTATTACCGGCCTATAACTTATGTTTGCTTGTATGAACGCGGCTTAAAATCAATAGCTCTGTTTTATTTTTCTTTACAGTCTACTACGTTTTCTTTGTTTTGGAAGACATTTAATAACATAATCAATTATTCTTCTTTATCCATTCCTATGTCACGTTCTTCTTCTTCTTAGCGTGTCGTTGGTAAACTGAATGGACTCGACTCAGAAGTCGACTACGAGTTTGGCGTCATCACTAGCGTCCATCAGTTTCTGTACCGTGCAGATGACAGGACACGCAGGACAAGATATTAAAAATGCCATCGTTTGTGGAACAGCACCACATTTACCCTCAATGGCGGATTCGTCTATTAATCTCCACCTGAACCGGTTCTCCTTGCTTCGTTCAACCATGGTCCGGTAAAAAAACCAGTTTGGCCAAGGTTTGTCATGTCTACGCAGAAGATCATCAGTTTATGTGGTAAATCTCAGAAAGAATTTCAAATGATAAATGATTTTATTTCTCTAAGTAGGTTTGTACAAACACTTTTAAATGTCAATGATATTTTTTTTAAGCTAGATGAGTTCTGCGTTTCGTAACTGACTACTTTGAGAAGAAAGGCCGAAACCAACTCAGAGGTCACAGTCTCTTTTAAAGTCCAGACATAATCTTGTTCACATCATGTGAAGACCATGTAGATTGGTGACTGAAATGGTCTTTTGAGGAAAGAACCACACAGATTGAGTGGACCTGTCCAGTCACTGCAAGCATTTGTATTTTTTTTCTTTTGAAAACCCTTCAAAGTTTAATTGATTCTACGTACGGAGATGTTTATATAAATGAAATTTGGATAGATTGTCATCGCGCTAAGAGAATAAATCGATGGAATACTTGCTAATCACTGGCTGCGATACTGATATGTACGTCGCTCCAAGCTCCTTTCATGCACACCTAATGTCATGTTGGTCAGAATGCTTATGACCTTTAGTATATTTGGGTATTTTCGAAAACTCTAATGCTTTTTGTGATTGCTAATATCGCACACATTTATAAAAAATAATACTTAATATAGAAAAACTGACGGAACGCATAAACAATTGGTCAGACTGCCTGATGATGCAGCTAATTGCATCCACAACTGGGTTAACAGTAAATCGATATATTTGATATAAAATAAGTTTTTAAATCAATGGCTATTGCAATTTGCATTGTTTTTGCTCTCTTGACTGTATTTGAGGCTGTTGGTTACTTTGTGTATGCGTTTTTGACCTTTTTTGAAATTTGCATTTTGTTTGAGCTGGATAAACAATTTTTATTAATTTTTCTATGACTTCTACGCTCAAGCCTGTATAAAAATGACAATAGATACACCTGTGATCAATATGATGTACTTTCAAGATAATGAGCTAAAATATGCTGCGTTATTTAGCTAATGCGTGTTACTGTACAGGAAACCGCTTGCCTACCGGGTAGAGTATACTTCGTACCCTGAAGGAAAAGGAGATCTCTGCTGCAATCTCAGCTCGGTGTAATCTTGCAAATATTTATCGTGTGTCAATACAATATGCCAAAAGCGGGCGCTTATTATGGTTTTTACAAATGTGAGTACGCTTCAGGCTTTCGCTGTGTCCCAAGTTATTGGCGAGAGCGCTGGTCTGTTGCATTCAATGAGTGCAGTGGTCATAAATACAATAAATAAGAATTATTTCGGAAGAAACCAAAGGAGTGATTTTGTGAATTAGCGAATTTTATTTACAGAAAGAGCTGTATGGAATGTAAGCCGAAATAACCACTGGCTGCATGCAGAAATTGGGTGCTGTATTGTATTATGAAATGTGGTATTTATTGATTCATAATTATTTCGAGTCACAAAACAAGCTTAACTCGAAGATAAATCAAGATTGATTCTCAAATGAACAGCTACTTTATCTTTGAACGGTGTTTAATTCACGTTGAGAAACATAACTGTCAAAATTTAGGCGTTCCTAACCCAAACTTCTGTTATATTACACCTGCTCCTTTAGCCCACGTACCCATGGATGAAATAAAATTGTGGCAGGAAGTTTCTGCACTGAAAATTTGTGTGCTGCAATTTTGTGCACTGCAATTTTTTGCACTGAAATTTTCTGCACTGCAATTTTCGCGCACTGGATCTTCAACGCACTACTCAGCGCCGAGAGTTTAAAATCAAACAATAAAATAAACTGCTCGATTTTCTACGCGCTGAGATGCACTCTGTTGGATTCTCAATACTCGGTTTAACACCGAGAGTCAAAAATCCAGTCCGCCAAAAAATCCAATTGCGATTATAATACGTCCCCGTGCATGTCGACTTATCTCGATTTCAAACGTGAATTACAACAACCAAAGTGTTTGACTAGGAAGATCGCTGCCCGCTTCTCGCTTGAACCCTTTCTACGTCTCGTTAGTGAGGAGTTACAGCGTATTGTCCAACACAATGGGGGGAGGGGCGCAGCCCGGGGCAGCCTCGTGGCTAAACACCATGAAACCAAATAAAACCACATGCAGAACATATGGTTTTTGAGAATCGTGTGTTATGTCTTCCTTACGGGTTTGTATGATTGCTGCAAAGGGATATATTGGTGTTGGCATAGAAATACATTGTTGGAAGAAGGGTGGACTAAAGTAAAAATTTAAGCAAATCAAACGGATGCGGATACTTTGTCGTTCAGGACTGCGGTTAATAGTTTGTTCAGTCACTTGGCCCAGTCCACTTTCAGTTACTATATTCAATAGTTGAAGCCATCATTCATCATCATTTCAGCCAATAGACATCCACTGCTGGATAAAGGCCTCCCCCAATTTGGAGGAGATAGCAGTATGGTGCTAAAATGCATAGAGAGTGCTTATGCCCATTCTCCCTTAGTAGCATCTTACGAAACCCACGGGAACAAATGGGATGATTCTATTCTTTATGCCACACAGTAATGCCATGCTCTGTTTTAATTTAATTTACGATTTTGTCCAAAATAGCAAATAAAGTATCAAGACGAGAAGAAAATGATTTCAAGGTACAGTCATTTGTTTTCTTCAAGATAAGTTTGCTTTTATTGCCACAGTATAAGTTAACAATAACATTATTATTAGTGACCATATCGAGCGATAATTTCCACTTGATATTTAAAGTTCTTATTTCCATCGCTTGAGGACGCACTCCCACGATACTGGAGCTAGTAACCGATATGCATGTGATCAATTTATCAATGCGCATGATCAGAATCGCGTATCTCTTTGTATCTGCGCGTGAGTTGCTCACGCGAGTCTCAAGATTCGAATTTCGAATCTTACCACGCGATCGCTTGACTACCCGAGATCTTGTTTGTAGCCGATAAACGAACTATGATTAATACACAGCTAGAGAAAAATGTAATTAGCTACTTAAACCCACTCCGAAGAACAGTGTTGTTATTATTCTTCTCATGTTCGACTAGATCGGTCAACATTCGCTGTCAATTATATTTTTTCAAAATCATGAAATTAGATTCCTCCTCGCTTGACACTATCTGACCGATATCAAATTGCGTATTTTCTAAGGAAAACAATGCCAAAGAGTCGGCGCTGATCGAACTTCGGATTACCGTAAATGGCATGACGGCTAGGCTGGGCGGCTCGTCATACGCCCCGATCATTCGTTTAAATGGTCATAATTGGTCAAGCGGACTTTAAAATACAGCACTTAGTCATTATAACATAGCTCCCTCGAGCTTTTAAAATCACTAAACGCCGCTCTGGGCTTACCCTGTTCTTTGAAACTGTCATCTCTCTAATTGTCTTGTTTGCCTGAGTTGACACCTACCATCTCTACAATATATGACTTTATTTTTAAATACTTGTCGTGTTCGGTGGCCAAATAATAAAAAATGTAACATGTAGAACGGGACGACTTCTCCACGGAGCATGTTGAAAGATGTGCGTGACTGAATATTCAAATGTTATAATGTACAGGTCCCTAGTTGTTTAAGTACTTCGGTGTCAGAGGCGATCAAGTGATAAAGATGTTTATTGATGATCTTTGGTTACATTAATTGCCAACAGCGGCGGCGCTTGTGTTACCGCAATGTCGCTCCGCGTCGAGTCGAGCGCGAATGACAAAGATCCAGCGGTCGATATGCGCAGGCGAAGACGGCCGGCCCGCTTTGATCTCCACTATTGACTGGTTCGACGACCAATCAAAATATTCGTGGGAAAAATTATCATTTCCATTTCGCACTTTTTTATATGCATGAAGCGATAGTAAATATGAATCCCATACATGGCTCGCAATGTATTACAGACCGCACGTCTGCGCACAAGCAAAGCGCGCAGAACGTGGTCAGTCAACTGTTCATTACAGCTACTGTTCGATATTCGAGAAATTTTAACATTATAAAAAGTTGAAAGCTCGAGAATGATAAAAACCCTATACTAGTTTATAGACGCTTAACTACCACTCGATAATATTTTTTCAGCTCGCTATTAAATGTTGTCTTTGCAATATAAGGATCAGGCATTCGGTGGCCACCTTAGGATTTTTATTTTCATAGAACGTTTCGAATACCAATAAGGATCGTACCGAAAAAGGAGGTCCCGAGTTATTGAGTGCTCGTGCCCGACCACGTCTTTGTCATAAAATACCTTGTCGGGAATTAATCTTGGCATTTTGTTCAGGATCGCACTCTCACGAAGCTCCCCTGTACTTACTGGCATCTGAAAACAACGAGTGATACAGATCCTATTTTAATGAAGTGGGTTTTATGAACAATTCATAAAGTAAAAAATAAATATGTTGACGGGGCGCCTTATTGGTGGTAGTAATTAACATGGCGCAAGCGCAGCACGCGGCGGCGGCGGCGCGCGCACTCCTGCGCCTGCGCCGCCCGCGCCTCATAGGTCACTCACACTCACTACACACGCGGCCTTCGCGAAGGACGCCCGCGACACTCATTAAGCTTTATTATTTAGAGTCGTCATAAATTACATTATTTGTCAATTTGTATTAATCTATATATATAAAAGAAAGTCGTGTTAGTTACTTCACTTATAACTCAAGAACGGCTGAACCGATTTAGCTGAAAATTGGCAGGGAGGTAGTTTAGAGCCAGGAGAAGGACATAGGATACTTTTTATCCCGTTTTTTTTTTTTTTTTTTTTTTCCCCTTTTTACGACCGCGTTCCCGTGAGACGTCACATAAAACGTCAAAGAGAATACAAGTCACTATAAACGTTGCCTTCGAAGTACCAGGTTATCATAACTTGACAGGAGCTTACCAAACAAAGGAGTGTCAGCTAGAAAACGCTTTATGCCTTCGAAGTACCAGGTCATCATAACTGGGTAGGAGCTAACCTAACATATGAGTGTCAGCTAGAAAACGCTTACCAGATCAACACCGCGTACCAGGTTGTCAAACTTGGTACGTCTGGGTCAACTAATTATCTATACTAATATTATAAAGCTGAAGAGTTTGTTTGTTTGATTGAACGCGCTAATCTCCGAATCGAATCCGGTCCGAATTGAAAAATTCTTTTTGTGTTAGGTAGCCTATTTATCGAGGGAGGCTATAGGCTATATAACATCACGCTACACCTCAGAGGAGCGGAACAGTAATGAAAAATGTTGCAAAAACGGGGAAAATTTATTCCTTCTGAGAGTTTCCGTTGCGTGCGCTGCGTAAACGGTTAAAGTAACGCAAAAATCATGTATGACGGGATTGTTATTTTTAAAAAGTTCAAAAAAAAAGTCCCAAGAGCATATGTCTATCTTTTAAGGTTGACTCACTATAACTCAAGGAGCGAAAATGGACGAAAACTAGCAGGCAAATCGATGCGACGGGAAGGGTAAGGGGAGCAAAAATTTGACGCGGACGAAGTCGCGGGCAGAAGCTAGTTACCTATGAAATTAATTTAATTTACGATACTTTTAAATTCTTACTTTGTCTTCACGATACCATCATATTATGGCATATAAGTAGAGCTGTTAATGGGATCAACTTCTTTTTGTTTATCTTCTTCGAAAGAAAAAACGCTTGCAAAAGAAATGGCTATTACAATGACGTTTAAAAACAGTAATTTGCTCGTTACGTTGTGTGGCTACACACATCGTTTGATTTATTAGTACACTTGGCCCGCATGTTTATTAGAACACTGCGTGTTTTCTCAAAACCAGTATAGTTAACAATTAACTTAGTGTAATGATTAAGGTTTTAGCAGGTGCAACTCCTTTAGAGGACTAGTTAATTGTGGCTGTGTCGTGCGCACCGACGTCATACCTGCACATTATACGGTGCAGCAGAAAAACAACATCATCCTACTATAAGGAGTTAATGATAGTCCGTGATGTTTAGACACAGGACGATGATAAAAACACTGATCTAAATACGTCAAACGGACGTGAATAATTGCCTGTGCCATTAAAATTATTCGCCCATTTTTGTTCAGACCCTATAAAAGGATAACGAGAAAACAAAACATATCTAATATTCATGTTAACTGAAACTATAACTTTTATTACACACTCTCGAAAACTAGATAAGAATGGCAAATAAGAATAGCTAACAACCCTAATTAAAGAATAAAAGATGCAAGCCCATAACATGAAAATAGTGGCAGACGAGACATTTCGCTATTAAACATGCTTGGTGGCAGTTACCTGGCTGGTCGGTGATCATTCGCGAGGGTTTTAATCCTAACACCTTAATAAACAGTGGAGAAGAAACAATTTGCATGTAGATGGCGCCTCAACTAATACATGTCTAACCGTCAGCTGCCGACTGGATCGTACTGCATACTATCGACCACACTAACCACTAATACTCCTCACACGACTGGAGAACTATGACTAGGAAAATAGTAGAGATTCCTAATTAGATTTAGAATTATAAATGTTTTTTTTTTTGGCAGCTAGGAGCAAGTGTTTAAGATTTTCTTTAATAATTCTTCATTTCTGAATTGTGTTTCAGGTTATCCGAAATAACTTAAGTCGAAGATATACAAATGTATGTATGCATATGTATCAAAATAATGAAACAAACGATGGGTTTCCTTGACATCGTATTTGCCTTATAAGACTTCTGTGAAGATTTAGATGCAGGAAGTCTAAATTCAAAGTGCTCGAAAACTTAACCAGTCAATTACCGTAATTACAGACACAATTAAAAAACCATTATGTCTGTACCAAATGTGGTATCTCAGGGACTTAGAGGTTAAATCAATAAATCATCTCTATCGTTTTCTATAACCCCACACGAGACTAGATCCTAACATTATCCAGCTTCTATTTTTTATGTTTAAATGGGAATACGGGCAACGGGTCTGTAGGTGAGCCGTGCTACTAAGTGGCTTGCGGAATCCTAATGCATGCAGGTAGGGCCATCTTGAGGAACCTGCCAGGACCCGCATTTTAATGTCGCTTGAAGAATGTGCTTGAAGCTAGAACGTATTGCTGTTTGATTGGAGAGCACGTTAGTAATTGGTTAGTAAATCTATTTCGGTATTTCATTTTGTTTTATCGCGAATTTATTCTATTGATGCAGATAAGGGACTGTTGTTGCGCACTTTTTGTAAAGTGACACTTAAGAGGATTTATACAGAAATATAGTCAAATGATGCATTGTAATTGCATTTTTATGGGGTTTTAAAGCTATGGCTGAACCTCAATGTAAGTCATTTAGATTTGCAATACAATACGAGTATTATGTCAGTGAGAAATTGATATCGATACCATTAACATTTTAATCCATCGCTCGACTGCAACTGACATTAAAATAATTAAAGCAGGAGCTTCAATTAAGGAACGACATTGTCATGTTCTAGAAATAAACAATATTGTAACATAATAAACATACTAACATTGTCAGGCGAAAGTGTGTTGGGACTTCATTTCCATAGTCTTAGGCGAATGAGCACCTGTTAACGTCGATCCGTCAGACGAGTGTTTATAGAAGATATTTGCATATGCATGCAAGCCAGATAAAAACACCTAGATCATAGGCAAAATATGCATGACTAATTTAGCCTTGACGTAGTCTTATTTTAATCTTAAGTGATGGTAATGACAGCTGAAGCTTCTGATATATGGCTTTAGAAATTGAGAAGGTTTTTCCATCGTGTAATAAAACTAGCTAGTAATGTTTTAGATGTTGAATTACGAAGGTTTTAAGGGATATATGCAGATAATGATGACTCCCTTTTCCTATATTAGCTGATATCTGATGTAACTCCTTTTAGCTAGAAAAAAATATTGCCCCCGCATCAATAAAAAACCCAATTCATATTCGATATCAATATATCAAACAATATGATGGAAATATCTCTTTTATTCTCACAAAATTAAGTTAACCCACATAAAAGAGTTTGTTTAAAACATTAGAAGTTTTAAGATGTTATCGCTGCTGTTTGGTGTCAAAAGTCTCGCATCATGCCGAACGCATTTACGAGGAGCGATACCGATCTGAGACCTTTGTTCGGCTATCGGTTCGTAAACAAGAATAGCGGGAGTCCATATAAATCATTTTTAGACAAAAAAAGCCAAAACCAAACTTTAGAATGATTCCTTTCAAAATTATGGTACAGAAATACAATTTTGAAAATTATTCCATTTTACTAGTGTTTATGAGAAAATAATACGTATTTGTTGGGAATCTCCGGAGACCGAAACACGCGAAATTACGAAATAACACGCGCCAAACCATTCAATTACGCCATTATGTTATTTCAGTTTCGCGAGCTAATTACTAGCCGAACAGCTTTGTTTACTTACTTCTTCTCTAAAAACATCTATTAATTTAGCTTACAATTACATGTTTCGATGTCCACGGTGCCTAGTTAACTATGTGAAATAAAACAAATGTCCGATAACTGGTCAAGCGAGTAGGGATTCGAACATCGTCCTGTGCAAATGATTTGTGTTGCGATGTTTGTGTTTGCTATTAAATTATCGACAATGTAACAAGAGGTGCGGCAGAGAAGTATGTAACTACTACTTATTGTCATTCCTTGTATATTTTTTTGTAGATATTTTGTGTTTTCTACGCACATCGTCGTATCTGCGACGCGGATAGAACTAAAGTAGTCGGTGTTATAAACTTTAAAAGAGCGCTGTATTTTATCCAGCTCTTCGTTTTATATCTCGATTAATATTCTGAGGAAGTTTTCATTACTTTTTAATGAAAGTCTGAGTCGTATCTGCCGATCGCTAATTTTATGTTTTAATTTACGCCTCTGCATAGCGTCCCCTGCATCATTGATCACTGTAACGGGATGGTACGTGAGCGTCGTGCGTACGAATAGAATGGACTCCCATCTCACATGATACTAGTAAACTAGTTACATAATTATACACATGTTGGTTGTGATAAACTGAGTTATCAGCAAAGTGAGGAACATTCACCAGCTACTTGTGCTTTGAGCTGCCCACAAAATTAGTTTGACAGTAAAAGCTAGTTTCGTTGCTCTAGTGCTGGCTTCATTGGTGATGCTTGCTGACTTATATTACTAGGGTTTTATCTAATCATAGCTATAGGTTATTCCTTAAGTCGACGCACGTACATTATTCTAATTCTATGGCAACAACAGCTGTTCAAAATTCACATCTGGATCAGACTCACATTAGCAAGACTATTAGCAGGGAAAAAATCAATTATTTCAACATTCCCTTCAAGCGAATTGATTACGCTTCTGGACAGACCCTTCCTTGAGGCATTCGTGTGAACCAAGGGTTACTTATCACTCAACCTTTTAAATTTCATCACACTATCTCTGTTCCACATAAGGCTTTTGAAATGCGTAAGAAAGGGACAGAGAAAAGCTATGATTGAATAGTCGCGACCTTTGATTGATGAGTTCAGAAATCGCCGCGAGAGAATCTTAGTTTCAAATTGAATTTTTCGAATGCTGTCCGGTCATCATTAGGAAGATTGTGTTTATTTAATGGTAACTAAAATAGCATTAGATGTAATGATAAGTGAAGATTGTTTAATTTGACAAGAGGGGTCAAAACATTATCTCCCTTATTATCAAACGTTAATGATTAAAGTCAGTTTATCCATACAATATCTGGATGACCGAGCTTTGCTCGGTATTTTTTTGTGTTCTAGAAATTGTGTTTAAAATAATAAGTTTATGTTCAAGTTGATTATCGATAAAGTTGGTCATTGAAAACACGGATAAAACAACTTTTATAAAAATGAATCCTAGCTAGATCAATTTATCGCCCCCTAAAACCCCTGTATACAAAATTTCATGAAAATCGTTGGAGCCGTTTCCAAGATTCAGATTACATATATATATATATACAAGAATTGCTCGTTTAAAGGTATAAGATATCTGGCTGCCCGAGCTTTGCTCGGTATTTTTTGGTAAATTGTGTTTAAAATAATAAGTTTATGTTCAAGTTGATTATCGATAAAGTTGGTCATTGAAAACACGAATAAAACGAAATTTTATAAAAATGAATCCTAGCTAGATCGATTTACCGCCCCTGAAACCCCCTGTATACTAAATTTCATGAAAATCGTTGGAGCCGTTTCCGAGATTCAGATTATATATATAGATACAAGAATTGCTCGTTTAAAGGTATGATATTTGTGATTTTTAAACGTGTTTTTCTTTAAGCAACTTTAATGAATAAGGAGTTAAAAGTGTAATTTTATTGTAATATATACTTATTGATTAGTAAGCACTAGAGATTTTACATGTTGCAATGATTGAAAAAGTCACCAATTTATACTTATAAGAAACGCCTGAAATTGTTTACTTATTAGAGTCTGTAAGCTATCCGGTGTTTTAAAAACCTTTGTCCGCCGAACAAAAAATGAAATAGGTATGTATAAGAACGTATTTTTACTCCTGCTATAAAATTTCTCTGACCTCTATTTTTGAAACGAAAAAATTCACAAAATTAATAGTCACCCAAAGAAATTGATGCGATTAGTTTCGGATTATGTTAGATTACTACCCTTTTTTGTCGTGGAAGACATTTTTTGTACAAAAACGCGTTTTAGATTTATTTTTAATAAAACGTATCTATTCCTCATTATCATTTTTGGGAAGACGCCTTTGATCCTTTAAAAAATACAAATTATTTTCCGAAATATTTATTCAGTCAAGTCACAAATGCGGACTGTAAATGATTTTATTGAAATAAATGCTTTTAGTTTAAGTTTGAATGTACAAAAGTATTGTTTTTGTAGTTTTCATTCATTAGAGTCCAAGTAAATTCACTCGTATTTAATCATGAATACGTATCTATTTTCTCTGATTGATGAATTTCCGAGGAAATAAATTTTGTTACTAAATATTATCGTCGTAATAAGTATGAAAATGAAAAAAAGTCCTGAACTCATTTTATAAATTTTCACACTACCGTTTCTCTTTCAAATCCCACAAAAACATCGTTTCTTTTAATGATTTCTTTCGTTAAGTACCAAGACCTCCATAACTCTAGAATCAGGTCATTCAATTTATATTCGTTTTCAGTGTTTATTTTCATATGAACATTATTTTTTTTAATGGGCCAGCCTGTGTAACATCCGATTTGCCATACACCTGCGTCCGGCTGTATTTGGTCCACGTTGTAATAAATAAAAGTGATATTGATTAATAAAAACGTAATTATTACTTTCATGGTAATGATAATTACAAGACAGTTTGTACCTCGGAGAAAGTACTACAAAGAACTAAGTTTGATGTACTGTATTGAGGGCTATCATTTTTCTCAGCATCTGCCTTTATAAAGATATACTTTTTTATATATTACGGCTTTTAAGTTATAAAAAAGCCGAAGAAAATTGTCCTTTCTCATTACATTTTGGTGCCACAATGGTCATTAAGAGCGTTTTAATTAATTATTAGCTAGTTACCACAATAATTTGTAGTTTTGGGTTATATGAAAGTTATGTTAATTTTTTTCACCAGGTATCAATTTCTTGGAAATGAGTCTCCCCTTATTATACGGTAAAATAAACCATTTTTTTGTTTTCTGTTAATTGTAGGGAGGTGTAAATTAAAATAACTTTTGTAATTAAGTAGGTATAAACAAAATATACTTACTTACATGGTACGCACGGTGACAGATCAAGCTATACATTTCCAGTATAAACTGAACTCTACTTTTATGAAAAGCCTATACCATACGAGGTTAGCTAAAACTGGAAATGTATAGCTTGATGTTTAGCCGGGTGTACCATACATTATTGTTAGTCAAAGTATACCTACTCAGTTTTATTTTTTACAATAGATAATACATCTTTATTTCTGCATTTCTGATGTTGATCAAAGGAAGTAGATACTAGGAAGTAGGTACCAACGTAAACGTTTTAATATCAATGACCATATTGACTGTATAGCCATATAGTGTTCTCAATGCATCTTATTTTTTTGTAACTCCAGTTCGTACAACCGAATGATTATCAAGTTTTTCCTACTTTCACAAGCAGCCGCCCAATATCTGCATACTACCACCAAAATCCAAAATTAACGTAATCACAGCATTTGTGCAACACTGAGCAATAAGATGATCGTCAGCCACCTGCGTCCGCCGACAGCCTGCCACGACCTGATTTATATTAAGAGAACAGACACAAGTAAAACAATACAGTACCCTCCGTACAGGACAGGAAGTCGGGAAAAAATAGGGATGAATCTTTTGTCTTGTTGCGTCATCCATCATATGTTGCGTTGTGATAGTGTTTTGAGATTATTTGGTTTTGTATCGAAAGTGAAAGGGTTTCTTTGATCAGTTACTATGAGATCAAAATATGTAAAATAAATCGACTTTTTCAATTTTTGTGTTCTAGGAGCAAAACAATTTCAGTTAGTCGCGTTATTTTAAGGTATGAGTACAGGATCGCCAAACGGTTGATATACGAAATGCAAGAGGCAGATAAGCACACTATATTTTTTCTGTAGGTACGTAATAGGTAGTTGTGAAGCGTTTGACCTGCTCTATCTCATGAATGAACTGGGAAATTTCATGCATTAAGTGAATTGCTGATTGAATTATTTATTTTGACAAAATAAGATTGATTAAGAAAAAAACTTAAACAAAAACCAGAGCTATCGATTTCAATTTAAAGTTCATAAATATTTGGCGTATTTATTTATGAATTGTCCAATAATGCGCACTTGCAGTATAAATAGCAGCCAAAGCCGTACAGATCAGAATCCAACATCCCGGCGCGTGTAATGTCACTTGTTCACCATAAAACATTTACGCCACGATGAAACCCTGTACGGATAAAATCTATTTTTTATCAGTAAAATAAATTACGCTTAAATAAATAACTTGTGAATACTCCAAAGCAAGCGGCTGTTTAAATTATTGAATACAAATTCCATACATTGCGGTGGAACAGAGGTGCTGGGGCGACGTGTACAGGCGGCTTATTGCTGCACTCAAAAACCGACATCAATTAAAGAGAGATGAGCGTAAGTATCCACGGGGTGCTGTGACCATGGTCTGTGGACGACTGAATTGCTGCTGAAAAAAGATAAAGGTCAAAATTATACCACGTTCCAACATGAAAAGTAAGAAGGCCTTATTATTAGATGTTTAGACAGAGAACAGGTCTTCTTCTTCTTCGTGTCGCTCGTACGACAGTTATCAAATTGTGTTAGGCCAAAACATCGCGACTACGACTGTGTTATCGGTGGTAGCGCTGAGGTCACTTTGGTTCAATGTTTTGGGGCACAGAGGCCAAGATAGGAGGTGGAGCATAGTTTGTGACTCGGCTCCATTTCTACACAGGTGAACAGTATTCACCTTTGTAAAAATGGAGCATTTTCTTGTTCGTGGTCTACCTTCTCACTACTTCTTGCCGTCGCATCAATATTATCTTTGTATATTACAGCACTTATTCTTACGTACTTAGCGAATGCTTGTCGCCGCTGATAAATTCTTGAAAATCTAAATTATACAATATCCGTAGCAATCTACTTTTTATCTTGAATTGCATACTAAGTCATGGGCAACAGCTAGAACAATAATAAATTAATATCCACAGAGATTTCCCAACTCAACACACTCGCATACTCAACCTACACGTAGTAACTGAGAGTGGAGCCTTCTGACGGGTACAGGCAAGAACAGCGGCGCTTTGATCGTGTCAGAGTTGGCGCTTGCACGCCTCCTTATGGGCTGCGTCCGTTACCTACCATTACATCAAGGGTTGTAGGACTTGTCCGTACTTGCAACCGACGTCATACTTGCACTATAACACTAAATAAGACGGTAGATATGGACATGTACGTTAAGTATCGTGATTATTGAAAATAGATCTGAGGTGTGTGGGAACTGAAATCTGGCTGTTTTTTTTTTGAAGATTAAGTTGCTGTTACCTGCCATCATATCACTGAACTCCTCCTAAACGGCTCCTAAATCACATTTTATTTTTTTTCGAAGTGTTGCACCAATTTTTTTTTACGCAATTTTTATGAGTTATAGTACAGACGCCACCAGGTCAAGCTACCCGAAACTGTCAATTTTTCCCAATGAACCTTGAACCTAATGCTCTAGAAATAAAGTCGAAAATCTATCAAAGAAATCTGACAGATTGTAGTAGCTTGATGTGTTGGCGTCTGTACATATAAAGTTACTTATTTATTTATTTTTTTATATAAAAAGTTATGCTAAAAATTAAAAAAAAAATATGATATACTCTGTAATATAACCTAAATTTTCGCTTTGGTTTCATTTCTCTAGCTCAATCAGTTTTTGAGATATAATATTTTGAAAAATAGTCATGCGTACGATTATTTTTTCTCGTATCTCAAGGTCAAAGCGAAAGCCGATCGCAAAACTTACATAAATTGTGTTTACTCATCAAAGTCGATATTAAAACATAAGTTTCGATACAGGTTTCTATTTGGGGGCAGACTCATCATATTTATCCGGCTAAACCCTTTGAATACGAATATAATATAAACTCATGAGCTTTTGTATAAGCTCTTCAAAAATAATAATAATAATATTGTGACGCTTTTTGTCTTTCCAAACTTAAACAGATGCACTCTGTTCTAAACCAAGTTCAATCTACCGTTACGTCCAAATTACTGAACTAACAATTTCAATCCTCAAAGTTAATTGTTTTCTACATAGCTACCCCGTTAATCGTTTAATATGTGGTCAATGTAGATATTATTTTTAATAACTTCTTCATTCACGGTACGGTAAGCGTAACGAAGCTGAAACAATTTTATATGAACCATAAGAACTTGATGCGTTATACGATTTGGATTTCGGTGTCTTGTGATCCAAAGGAAGATTAGAGTAAGCTAAAGACAGTATTTTAGGTTAATGGTCGTTCTTTTAAGCAATCAGGAAGATGTGAACGTATTCAGAAATAAACGATATAAAGTCTGTAATGGTAAATGGAAGCTATTACTTCATATTAAGTTTATGTGTTTTAGTTTAAATCACTAAAATGCTATGTGTATTTGAAACAATTTCAGTCTTTTTTTCTCTTAATTGTTTTAGCGTGAGGTTATTTGTCTGTTCTTTAAGTTTAAAATACGCCGTTAAAAATTGTACTAGATAACCAACTGTTTTATTTTTATTGCCATTTTTAATTGTTGTCGATATGTTTTTTATGTGGTCTCAAAAGCCTGAGGGTGTGGTTTAATAAGGTCCTTTGTTTCAGCTTACCCAGTTGTAAATAAAATTTGCAATAAAAAATAAAAAAAGTAAATACGTTTATTTGCATTACTAGCTTCTGCCCGCGACTTCGTCCGCGTCAAATTTTTGCTCCCCTTACCCTTCTCGTCGCATCGATTTGCCTGCTAGTTTTCGTCCATTTTTCGTTGCTGCTCGCTCCTTTTGAGTTATAGTGAGTCAACCTTAAAAGATAGACATATGCTCTCCCGGACTTTTTTTTAGAATTTTTTAAAAGAAGCAATTCCGTGATACATGATTTTTGCGTTACTTTAACCGTTTACGCAGCGCACGCAACGGAAACTCTCAAAAAGAATAAATTTTCCCCGTTTTTGCAACATTTTTCATTACTGCTCCTCTCCTCTTAGTTGTAGCGTGTTGTGTGTGTGTTTGTTGTGTGCTCCCTCGATAAATAGGCTACTCAACACAAAAATAATTTTTCAATTCAGACCAGTAGTTTCTGAGATTAGCGCGTTCAATCAAACAAACAAACAAACGATTCAGCTTTATAATATTATTATAGTAAGATATCATTTCAAAATAAAACCCTAAAACTAATAAATATCAAGCTGAAAACAATGATAATAATGCCAAAAGGGTTTCAGCTCAGCATAATGTCAGATGACAACACAAGGTATCGCCAATCATTGGAGAGAAAATACGAAACAATAGTGCTAAGATTTAATTTTCAACGAAACAAATAGAAAATTTTCACAATACAATGAATAACATCAAAGTACAAGGTGTATAAAATTTTCGTTGAATCAATCGCAAAAATAACGAGCTCGCCAATCTACGAGATGTTGAGGTAAACCAAGTGAAACTAAGTCGTTTAATAAAAGAGCAATACAGACAGCAGTTGAATTGAATCCACTACAGACGCATAAAATAAATAGATAGAAATTTCATTACTATCACATCTCTAACACCTAGGAATACTCGAAGAAAATAAGGCACATAAATACGCCAAGCAATAGTCACTTCCAGCAATTTAAATTTTGTGGTGTATAAATTTTGAAGTAACTCAATTAAAGTGAACGTTAATGCCAGTATATGGAGGGGCAGGAGTATGAATCATTCGGTTTATTAACCAGCAGTTAACTGCGTATCTAACGCGCCAATCCCTCCTGTTTTACAGTTCTCGCGTGAGACGTAGAATTAGCGAGTAGCTTTGGTAGAGCCAGCCACTGTTAGCGCACTGGCTTATCTAGTCGATCTATATCTGGCTGAATTAGATATCTGTGTCTTTTTTTATATTAGGCATTGTTGTGGCAACTTTTTTTAGAGTTATTTACAGTATTTGAGTATCGATTTGGAATATGTGTCAGTTCGTCAACTATTACGCTACTCGGTATTTTTCATTTCATAGCTTTACCAATTTTTCTTTATTTTTACTGCGGTTTGGTTTTCGGAAAGATAATCTTAGGTATACTTTAAAAGAAGAAACAATAAATAAGCTTTCAAATCTTACTTATTACTGATGAAACTAAGTACAATTAGTGCTACACATATTCAATTTTTATTATGTTCAACAGTATATTCAGATAACTAAGAATAGATTGACAGAACTAGAATGATGTTCTAAATAAGTCTTTCAATGCTAAAATGTACAACTGAGCCTTGGATACTAAATTTGATCAGCAATTTGTTCTATTCTGAGTCTACCGGCTTATCAGTCAATTCGTACTTTATTAGCCCGAATCAGGCGAATTGACAATTTAAAATGACTAGTGATCGCCCATTGGTTGAAATTCGACCGTACTTGATTTGAACAGAAATACATTATTAAATGAAAAAATATATTTAATAATAAATATAAAAAATAATATGGTTATATTTGACATTCAGTAACACTATAGACAAATAATATTAAAGACAAATATTCTCGATATGATCATAGATTAAAAAAAAACATATTACCTATGGTTATACTTGACATTCAGTAAGACTATAGACACAAAATATTAAAGACAGATATTCTCGATTGGACCACAGATTTGGACCATAAACAAAAGAATATCTATGCATGTGTGTATTAAATACACGGTAATGAATAGTAGTGTGCGTAACGTGTTATTTATTGAAAAAATGTATTTTTACGCATAATTTAAAAAAAATATTAGTATTCGTCACTTCTTCTCTGTATAAACTATAAGTATGCGAAATTTCATACTCCTCCGTCTGCCCAATTTTCGTAAAAAGGGGTTCAAAGATATCGCTTCACGTATTAATATATAGATATATGTATTACTTTCTGTTTTATTTATAGCCGCTTCAACCACCTCCGGAAATATGTAGGTAAGTATTATGCAATTACGTTTTAATTATTATGCATTATTTTAAGTACTCACAGTGACCTTTTCTTATAACTTTATGCGTATAATTCAAAACGTGCTTATTTTGGTAGTTTTCGATTCACCCACACATAAACAAACTTCGTGCGAGTCGCCTATAGATAATAATATATTATTTAAAACTGTGGATAGGATCTATTCAGGCGAGTAAATTTGTGCGAATCGACGATAAGACAATATACCTACCGATTGTCTGAATGAAATTAAATATTTATGTACGCAGATCTTTTAAAACTTGATGGCGTCCGCATTTCCAAGCTGACAGTTCCCTGAGAAGAAATGGCGAAACAAACCCAGAGATCATGGTCTCTTTTTAAAGTCCAAATACTAAAATATTAGAATGTTATGTGAGACTACAATGTAGAGCCATGTTTGGCAGAGCCTTTTGAAGAAAGAGCCATTGCAGCTTTGAGATGAACTGTCCCAACAGAGGGCATGTATGTATTAGCCCATTCGTCTCTACCTCATTAGCAAATCTTACTCCCCAAAACCACTAATCATACTAACAACGTGTGTACCTGAAACAGATATCTAAACACGAGGATTAAACAAAACTGGATAATACAATTTGTTCCTGTCATTTTAATACAAATTTAAGTATGCACAAATCGCGCCGCATTGTACGGGCTGTAATTATTAATTTTGTATGCTTCAAATCCAATATTTCGACTTAAATAACATTAGATACGCTTGTTGTTGGGATGATGTTGTTAGCAGCGTCGCTTTTTATTATCAGTTGTTTGATTTGAATGCGAAGATTTATGTCATAAAAGTAATTTTGGCTCGTGATGAATGCTTTGAATCCGAAGTAAATCGGACTGTGAACTGTTCTGGTGGTCAGTGCATTGGATTTTGGATTTAGTGTCGAAATATATTTAGCATGTTTGGTTGAATTCTCATGCGTCTTGTTGCAGCCGCAACGAAATGTTACCACTTTTTAATAATAAGTATATTATGTTTAATATTTAGTATTTGTACTTATGTATTTTTACTCTTTATTCGCTGCACCTTTCGACGTCATCAAAACCAGCCCTGAGGCTCTGTCTGACATAGTGTAGCAGCATTATGCTGAACGATGGCTATTTTGTGAGAATGTGACGCATGTTTTCCCCAAGCGTTTTTATATTTTTGTTGTGTTTAGTCTTTCTTTGCGTCTTATTTACCGCAAATAAACGTATTTTCTTTTGCTTTTTTCTTTTCTTTCTTTCTAATTGGTTTTCAGGTTTATTCATTAACTAGCTTTTGCCCGCAACTTCGTCCGCATCAAAGTTTTGCTCCACTGACACTTCCCGTCGCATCGAATTGCCTGCCATTTTTCGTACATTTTTCGTTGCTGCTCCGCTTCTTTTGATTTTAGCGTGATGTTATATAGCCTATATATGGATTATAGATTTTTCCATGAATTGAGTTTGTAGGTGATATTTTCGCCGCTCATTTATCAGATGACAAGAGATGCAAGTTTAATTTTTTATGCATAATTACCAAACTTTCCATTACTTTCCTGTTCTGCAATTTAATTGCAGTTAATTCACCCACCATCTATACCTTATACCTCAATCCAAGATGAAGTGACGATACTGTATATTGATCGCGTCCGTTTAAATTAACAGGCATAGCTGTCACATCTGTGCTCACGGCCCATCGCACCAAACACGATGTATTCGCGATATCTGCGCAAGCGCCGACGCACTTTGATCCCTGAACGAACCATCAATTATACGTGGGAACTTGCTGACACAATCTCGGATAAAAGAAGGTCTTATTAATGAGCTGTAAATAGTTTTAGCAATGCTTTTGATGAATTAATTAGGTACGCACGGCTACATATCAAAGTATACATTTCCAGTTTAAGCTGGCCTCTGATTAAACGGAAATTCTTTACAATGTAAGATCAGTTTATAGTGGAAATGGATATCTTGGTGTGCAACCATGTGTACATGATTGTTTAAAAAAATGAATAAATGCCTATATTAATAGCTCATTTTATCATGTTTTAGAAAACAGTTAAGCTCGCATTTATCATAATTAACTGGAGGTGGATGTGTTTCTGTTAAATTAACATTATTAATTAGTCATTACGTATTCAATGATATTTTCAAAGAAAATCACATCAGTCTATTTTAGCTTATTGAATAAACTCAAATTCCTCATCCCGCTGTGGGTCCCCAGGCCCTCAGTAACGAAGCGGTGTTCACTCAAGGTTGTCATCATTCAACATCTAAAATGACAGAGCGGTGACGGAGCATCGATACCAGCCGACGGATTGGGCCCGCCGATCTTCGATTGTTACGAATTACATTCCCTCATTTGACAAGATAAAGACGTTATGACAAATTACTGAAGATCTACATCAATCGTTAATATTTATTGGTGGATATAACGCTTAAAATTGACTTTGGAACATGGTATTAAGGCACGAAAATAATTTTAAAGTTTATTTTTATCAAAATCGAATCATAGAGTTCAAATAAATAAGTAGTATCAGAATTGGAAATACTCTTTATATATTTTCTTTATTAAGAAAATTTGATCAACGATTGTAAGTAATATGCACAAAAATGACGACAACGAAATACATACAAAGGACTGTACTTAATTACAAGGACAATTTAATTACGGTGACGAAAATCTTTTGGTACAACCTTTGACAAATAACCCCGTTAAAGAAGCCACCCCTCCCATCAATTAAACTGCTTATTCGAAGCACTAAATCATTATTTTGTTTTGTTTCTTAAAGTAATATTGCAATTTAACTTTCATTTTGCAATTTAAATAGCTATTACATTAAATGGGGGCATTAAGAGCAATGCCACTAGACTTCGCAACAAGAATGTCGCGTTCAACTTCATCTGATTAATTTTTTCATACCAACCAACTTGATTATTTATCAACAGTTTGATCGTAAATTAAAACTGGTTCATTAATGATCATAACTTTTAATTTATAGCTCGCTGGTGTACATGTCGATGCAAATATTGTGTGTATACGTGTGAGGTGAATTTATTTTATGGTAAAGATTCTATCTCTGATTTTTAATGGTAAAAGGTCTGTCAAACTGGACTCGATAAAAAAAGTTTTATGTCTAGGAAATATTGCTGCAACTTGCGATGCTGGTTTGCTTGCAATTACACGTTGGAATGGCATATTATTTGTGTTACACGTGTAGATAAATATGAGAGCGAACTACATAACAGCGTTTTTATTGTAATTTCAAAACAAGGCAAGGTTAAATTCTAAAGGTTTTGCAGGTTTACGAGCGAAGCGAACTACAATAATAAAGCAATTTGCTGTATTAATTGGCCCTTAATTCGCTCCGACATTGTTTTAAAAACAGCGTGTAACGTGTACTTTGTAGCCATCACTTTGAAACATGAACATGTTTATAAATTGCGAAAGTGATGACCGCGCAATAGTTGTACAATTATCGTACACTGAGCTAACGTCAACCTAGAAAATTACATATTATGGGAAAAAAATTGTTTGAGCTAGACTTTAGGCTTGTTCTATATTGATGTATTAATAAAATTATATACATACAGGGAAGGTACCGTTATTTTAATATTTACCTCAGATATCAAAGCAATGGTCTACCTTCCATTCTGCGACGCACGCCTTGTTCCTGAGCATTTGGCGATCGTATATATATACAGCGTCAGTAAAAGAAGTTCGTGTAGTTGAATTTTGGACCAAAGATGTATTGACTTTTTGCCATCGATACGCTTAGAAGAATATGATAGCGATAAGGCCGCCCATTGTATGTTTTTATTGTTAAATGTTTTTTGTTGAAATGTATTTTCTGGTGTACAATAAAGCATATATAAATAAATAAATATGTACCATAACTTGATTTACCTACCTCCAATTTCTCATTTCCTAGTTAGTCATGTTGCTCAATCAAAAGTAGTGCACCCTTCTTCATATTTTATACGTTATATCAATTGAAGCTTTGCACTTACATTACTGTATATTAAAATGTCCAGCAACTGGTTGCTAGTCACTTGCTGTTTAAACATCAGGCTCATTCTTCACTCGTACACGTTTAAGAACAATGTAAAAACATTGTTGTGATAAACTTGACTCGATTACACCGCAATTTACCGGACATGGGAAAGTGGATATATAAATATTTACAACTGCTCATATACCTGTGCGCGAAATTATACAGCTGATCGTGCATTTTAGCATATCTTCGATTACAATAGCACATCTCGCTACTGTTGCAGAACCATTAAACTAGCTCTTTTACACTTCATTGTAAAAAGTTTACATACCAAAATTATAAAAGTGTACGTACATTATGTACCAAAACTGTAAAAAGTCTACGTACCAAACTGTTAAGGATATTTCACACCGTCTTCCTGAAATACTAACTGTAATTCTTCTTTATTGCATTGCTAAATAAAGGTTCTTTTTCCAGATTTAATTGACGTAATTTATTGTTAGAAAGTAATATTTTCTTTAACTAGCATAAGTAAAATACTGCTCAGTTGGAGTGAATTTTGAACTTACTTAGTTTAGTACTTTCTTGTTTTCTCTCACACTCATTTCTATGACTGCACTATGAGTTCTTCTATGGTTGCCATTGTCACCAAGTACCATTAAGTAACCAATTTCTCCGCGTGTGAGTGGTATTCATTCAATACATGATAAGTCATGTAATAGGATACATGCATTCTGTATTTTATCAATTCAATATCCCCATGTCATCTAAGAAATGAAATATCAAATTCCTGCTGGGAACTGTACATTCACGTGTAAACACCTAATCGAAATATCAAGACGTTTTTCAAACTTATTTCCTGTGTACACATGTTATATCGAATTAATTCACTTAATCCGTAGAAATATGGTGTTGAAACAAATATCTAAGGCCTATTAATAAATGTTTATTGCCCACGCATGCATTTGGAGCTTTAATCTGGTGTTAGCGGGAGGCCGGCGCCCACCCAGAGGTGTGGACATCTCTAACCAAATCGAATTATAAACCAACCGAATAACGATTACCGATTATTGAATCGTACAGCGACATTACCCAAATGAAATAGACGTCAGAATCGTTTGTACAAGCTTTCAACGAATGAAAACATTTCATTGCTGTCGGATAATGTAAACCATGGAAGATTAGACATATTGGAACACTATAAACCATTTATATACAGTCTCATTGATTAGAGCATTTATAACGGAATTAATTTTGTACTATCCCACGGTTATAGTGGAAAATTCAAATTAGGGATGTGGGCACGGAAGATTTCTGTTTTTGACAAATTATTTCCACTAATCAAATCCAATATTTTTTGTAGGTAAGTATGTGTGGTATGGTTGCATCTAGCGATTCTATCATGTCTGTCCACGCGAGGATTGTTCTTGCCTACTGTTTTACTTTTTTCCTTATACGGCTTCATCATATTTTTTCTCCTCAAAGCGACCAGCGACAAACGTTTATCATTTTTATAGAAACCTTGGCGCGTACGAATGTAGGAATCATGCGGTGTTTGGAATCCATTCATTGGATATTATTTATTGTGATTTAAAACAAATGAGATCTAAATTCCCGCTGCGCTGTTTTTAATAGGCTCTGAAAAGGAAAGTAAGTCATATGAAAGGTATAATCTAATGTAGGTATATTTTTATTATTATTTATTTAAAACTCAATTGGCTACCCTTCCTTTTGTCATAGACACAATACTATTTTGTAATAATAAATTTAAATCGGGAGCAGTGACGGTCCAGTGGTAACGACCGCTACTTACAAATTGTAGGTCGTGGGTTCAATCTCAAGTAGGCACTTTTCTTTGACTTAACTTGTTCCGTCCCGTTTGACTTTTTACTCTATGCGCCTACGTTTCTAAACGTTTCTAACGGAGTGACATCTGTCACTTGTCAATTTGACGTTGACACTTTTTTTGGTTTTGGTCTTGAAAAATGGAGCATCGTCGCCGCTTGTATTCCGCGACCTTTTGTTGAAAGTAATCCTTGTAAATGGATCCGTTTGTGGACAATTTGTCATGATCCAATTGTTTGTTTGTGTAATAACCCCTTTTGAAGACATAGAACGGGTGTATCTTTGTACTTTGATTGAAATACTCTGAGGTTAAGTGACAGTGATTGACCGCGTGTTGGTGACCACATGCCTTTGGTAACAGGGTCTATTGGAGCGGTGTTTGCGGTGGATGGTATCCTGGAGAATACTCATAACGTCACTACACAATACAATATACACTCATTTACATACATAAATCCAGGTGGGCACCAGAGCCGGTGTTCTTCAACCATGAGGTGAGTCTTTTATTATTGTATTGATAGGCTCCGCGCACGGCGGACAGTTCGCTCGCCACTCTTGACCCAGGGCCCACGATTATCACGCTTCCACATAACAATTGAAATCCTATGGTCGGGGCTCTGGCCTGGCGTCGAACATAACTAGTTCTTGAATTTTCAATATTTTTTATTCTAATTGTAGTAAGTCCTTGTTAGGTTGATAGGCCGTCGCTATTCGCCCATTATTACAACATGAGAACAATTTGCAAATACTTCTGTATGTTGAGATCAAATTGAACATTCCTGTAGAAAACCGCGTCTGTAAATTGTGAAGAATCCCGGTATACCTATGACGAAACCTATGAGACACATTTGCAAACTCAGGAATAATAAATGCAATTTCGTTTCATTTTTAAACTTAATTTCGGTAATTTTTACTTTTTTATGATTTGGTACTTCCACAAAAATCCAAGAGAAATAATTGAATAGTATTTCATTTCAATTTTTGATTACCAGTAGGTATCCTTCATACAATTTATTATTTATTTATTAAAATCCTTTTTACAACTATCATTACAGGTGTACCTAATGCGATAGTGCGGTCTTACAATTAACTTATAATTTAAAACTACGAACAAAATAATATCTACTAGGTTTCCTATATTAAAAAAATACAACATATAACCTACACTATAACATGAAATAAAAACCGGGTTTTTTGAGAATTCATTATTTGTCCTTTGTGTAATTCATTATGTGTATCCTTTGAAACAGGAATCACATAGAAACTCTTCAAACTGCTCGGTGCATCGTTCTTACAAAGTATAGCTTTCTCACCACATTCGTCGCAATAAACCAGTACTCTAGTAGCCCATGGATATTGTTAGTGCGAAGTACCCGGTATTTGCATGTGCTCGTTAGCGCATTGCCGACTGAATGACACGCGTCCAGCCAACTGATTGTTCCCAGCGCGACACTCGCGCGAAACGACCGAATTTGATATTTATTTACCACAGTAATGTATGAACCTGTATACCCTTAAACCTTATATGTACGTAATAATGTGTAATGATTTAAAAAGGTGTAAAAAGATTCGTATTTTTTACATTTTCTCTCCTTTTTCAGATTCTGGGTTTGGACCGAGCTAATTTTATTTAGTTGCTAAGTGTACATAAATTTGGTTCAGTTTGGAGTCGAGTTTATTTTGGATAATGTCTTCTTTCGTTTTTAACAAATGGTTGGTCATATTTTTTATTGCAACTTGCGTAAAGATTCGGGGAATATCCTTACGTTATTGGAAGATATAAATGTTTTGTTTGTTTAGCTCAAACAGTTGATTGGTTGTATGAACGTCAAAACGAGCTAAGAAATTAGGTAATTGGGCCAAAAATAATAATTCACCATGGCAGTTATACATTTTTATTTAACGATGGACCAAGAATACCATTCCGTAATCCCCAGTGACTTACTAAAAACAAAATTACGTACAGATATTTTTGACCAAAAACCTAATTACTCACTCCAATTTCGTCTGACGCCGAACTCGGCTCCAATATGCACCGTGGCTATCAATCGTCCAATCACGGGTTTGATTGAATGTCTGTAAACGTCATTTACTGCTCGTTATCCACGCTCGAGGCGCGAAACGTCCCGCCGGCTTCGGCAGCCAATAAACATTTCATTGCCGAAGCGAACCTCTTTTGTTTTAGTACGTTCCTACAATATTAACACGGGAACTCTCGTCATAATCATTTAGAAATCCACTTTTTCAATCACTAAAGAATTTTATCTTCTAAATGGCTAACGGTTTGCGAAGAATTCGGGGACAAAATGTGTTCTCAAAAGTAAAGCAAAACCGAAAATATTTGTCGTAAAATTCAGCTAATGTTCAGTATCAAACAGCTGGGTGTTCAGTTATTTTTGTAGTCTTAATATCATAAGGATTTTAGTACCTAATCCTTATTTTATTAACGGTGGACCAAGTTCGAGAAAATAATGAGATCTCAAACAGCGTTAGGCGCCATAGTTGGATTCAGCACGGATTGCGTGGAGGATCGTGGTATCCATCGCAAATGACTTCTTCTTGATATTCATAACTGTACCCGCACTAAAGAAAGGATGAATATATAGAGACTTATCCCTATATTTACAGACTTCAAAAGTTATAGTAATTATAGTACGATGACAAAGCTGCCGCTTTAAGGAATTCGAAGGTGGCAAATAATTTAAATGATCATTACGCAATGCGGTTACCCACATAACCAAATTTACATTTCGACGAAACGCATCGTTGCTCTTGAAAATGATCAACATGAGAAAGAAATCAATTACTCCACTTAAATAGTGCCGGTGAAAGGTTAATGTAACCATTTTACAGTCTCATTTAAAGTCCGACTTTTATAGGCTATCTTCAAAACGTTACTGTGCTCTAAATTAAATGAAGATACGATCGCTACAGTTTTCATTCAACGGTACATACGTATTTATATTTAAGTACTTGGGTACTTGCAGTCCTTGCTCCCTTAAGTATTGTTTTTAATTTATATAAACAGTATAGCAGAGCTGGGACTACATGGCCATTTAACTTTATACGCGGATGACACATGTTTGTTTTATTTCGGAACTAATATTCATGACGCTATTTCACGAGCTCAAGAAGATTTAAAAATTCTATTTGAATGGTTCCAACAAAATTTACTAACTGTTAACATCTCAAAAACATGTTATATTGTCTTTAAAGCAAAAAATAAAAAAGTTCCGATGCATGACCCGTTAACTATAGATAACATTCCAATACATAAAAAAACCTATGAAAAATACCTTGGCCTTAGAATTGAAAATAGTTTAACATGGAACATACAAATTGACTATATTAAAAATAAAATTTCCTCGCTAATTGGCTCACTCCGTAATATAAATAAATGTATACCCAAAAAACTGCGATTCAATATTTACAATTCACTAGTCAAATCACATCTATTATATCTCATAGAAATTTGGGGTAGCGCTAGTAAAACGAAGCTTCAGGAACTGCAAAGAATGCAGAACAGGATCATAAAGACACTATTTCACTATCCATACTTGACACCAACTCACAAAATTTTTAAAGAAACAAAGCTTATGAATATTAAACAATTATATATGTATAACACTTGTATTTTGATTAGAAAAATAATGGAAGGAAAGATTCACACAAGCGTAAAATTTACCAAAAAGTCTCAAATAAGTACACGCAGTCTTCGTCGACCTAGCTTACTTGTTCTACCAAAGACACGTACAAACTATGCCAAAAAAAATATCACCTATGAAGGAGCACAATTTTATAACAATTTACCATCCCATATAAAAAATGTAAGCTCTTTCAGCGCTTTTAAATCAAAACTTGCTAATTTTATTATTGAGTTGTAAATAGAACTGTTGAATCAATCAAAATTAAGCAGAACAAAAAATGTAAGTGAAATTAGAATTTATATTGATGTCCGTTACCTAGAATAAGTTTTTTACATTATGTTATCTTATATTCTCATGTAAGTGACTGTTTGTCTTTTTGAGAATAAATTATTTAAACCGAACCGAAGTACGAGTGGACTAGACTCTTTTTATTGTGTGGATTATTAATTCATCCCATTATTCTATTAATGTTCCTACATTAAATAATATGTACGGCATCTCTAATAGTTTACAGCGTAGTTGTTAGTCTTGCGTAATTAGAGAAGTGAGAATTTCTTAAGTCAATGGCAGTGAGAACTTTAGCAGCTAGCGTGCAAATAATTTTGATTGTTAAAATTCATAGAATGTCATGAAGATAGTTTGTCGTCGAGTTTAACATGAATGGAACGATGTGTTAAGTAGTTAAGCTTTAACTGCACTCGTTTGAATGCTGCTGTGCTTTACCTCAAGTCTTGGAAAACAAGCGGCTCGGTCATTTTATGGCCTTTATACTAGACATGAAGTTCCCCGGAATTTGAGTCAATTTTATTCAGTGGTAGAACTTTAGTTTCAGATAATTACTGGTTTTTTTTATCCAGAACGATATGAAAATTCCTTCTGCGGGTAGTTTTTTAGTTCCACTAACGCGTAAACTTCGACTAGAATATTAATTTTCTGTGGCCCTTCGTGTCGGCCCAAGGACCGCCTACATAGAGCCTCCCTAACAAAATTACACACTCATTAGTTCTACGGAATGTGTTTGTTTTTTATTACAACTGGCGCCCAAAGCCCGCGTTAAAACTAACAAAATTAGTCACAGTCAACATGAAATTGATTTATTTTATTGGGTTAAAAAGGAGAGGATATTGTTTTTCGGCGACCATCGATGCTCCTTTATGTTTGTCGGTGGCGCCAATTATTTCAACTGTGACAATGACTCAGGTAATTAAACAGGTAATTTCTCATTACGAGACGCCCGACGTGGCATGTGACGTCACGTTGGCCTCGCGTCCTCGTAACATCTTCGACAGATGAATAAGTGCGTGTTGATTGGAATTTTAATGGGCGTTAATGGGCGGGACAATGATGAAATCGTCGCAGACGGAGATTTTATCGTTTCTATGCGCTGATAAGGGGTTGATCGCCGGTAGTTTCAAAGGCAAATTGTGGACAGACTGTCGTTACCGCTTGCGGTGGTCTTCAGCAAATTCGCTTGAGACGTTGCGCTGTTAACTCTTCAATGGCCAACGGTTCGTTGAAAGAGATAAACTAAAAGTGACAGAGTAAATCTTATAAGAATCGTTTTATCAGCTTTAAAGCGTTTCAGAAAAATAGTCTACAAAAATGTTATTCCAACAAAATTATTGTTATTCCCTATCGTGCGTGGGAATTGGTCGTGTACAAAGATAGCGCTATTAACCCTTAATTACAGCTATTGCAACCCCTCTCCGGACATGGCGTGGGCAATTGTTCGGATTTGTCCGTATGTCCGCAGTTCAGCGATAATGACTAAACGCTTTATCGAACCGGCAAATCATTATGTGACAGTTTGGACGTGAGAATGAATAAATTATGGCATCTGGTATAATGTTGGGAGAAGGATATTAAATGAATAATTGTTCATTTTAATTAGTTATACGGGTAAACAGTGGATATTTTTGGAAAACCATTTTCTTGATTTTTTTTATAATAGTTTAATCAATTCAACATGTCCATGTTATATATCATAGGTAAATAAAGAGTGAAAAGTAAAATACACAGTATGAATATCCAATTTGGGCCGGAAAGTGCAGAACCTGATATACCTGTGAAAATGATACGAAATGACTGCCATTTAAAAATCTTTTAGTAATATTTTTTTGAAGGTGGTAGTTAATACCTACTGTAGTAGGTATTAACAACCACCTTTGAAATGAAATGTTTATTTATGTAAGTACCTCGTCCTTATAATACTCTTTTACTCGTCAATATTTCAATGAAAATAGATAGCGATGGCATTTCCTAGCTGACTAGCCCGGAGAAGAAATATCGAAACGAACTGAGAGGTCATGGTCTCTTTTAAAGTTCAAACACTATATTATTCGAATCACATAAAGTGAGTCTAACAATGCAGGGCCATGCCTGGAAGGGCCTTTTGAAGAAAGAGTTGCATTGCAGCTTTAAGCTGACCTGTCCCAACAGACGGCATATATGTATTAGTCATCGTGTAGCTCAACTCTATTTTAGGGAGCTCAACGACCTGTCACAAGACGCTACCAGATCTGCAGGACATTTGCGTTGGCCATATACAAAATACTCAAACCACACTTATAACATCATGTATTCAATCTAGCATGCACGGTACTCACATTCACAGTCAGTTTTGTTTTTGAATGTCATCAAAAGTAATGTCATTTGACATTTATTTCCTTAATATATTTATGAATGTTTAACCGTTCAGTACTTGTTCAGCTATGGAAATAATAAATTATATTTTCCGTGACAAATCACGGTGTGAAAAGGTAATGGCTATAAAAATACTGCGTACGAGGTAGTACAGCTAATGACTACAGGAACTCGACGTCCGTTGGTGCCCTTTTGACCTGTCGCGATTTAGGGTTGACAAATCACGGAGGTATGTGATTTAATGACCATCGTGAGAAAATTATTTAAAGGCAATTTTGGAACGGATTTTGATTTGATTGTTTATTTGAATAACTTTTGAAAGGATAACAAACACGTGTCTGCGGGAAGTGTTTTAAAATTCATCGTGTTCTCAGAAAGTTTGTCTTACATTGTTTTTCTGTCCATATCCTTTTTAAATAAATGTAACAGGAATATGAAATATGAATACTGAATATTGTTCGGAGTAACAAATAAAAGAGAAGGCATACCAAAATGATTTTTTATGAATTTGTAACAGCTGCTGCCGTTCACATGCTTTTTCTTGGATAACGGTTGAAATGCATGAAAACTTTAACATTTTTTTCGACACCTAATTGTAAAACTGAGTATAAAACCGACATTTCACCGTATATTCTTTTCCTGGATATTTCAGCAATACTTAAAAATATCAATAGCATCCCGATATTGATGTTATTCATATAAATATGTCATCGGTTCCTCAAAGCGACGTTTCAAGCATGCGAATTGTCTTCATATTTGGATATTTTAATCATGCCCATTCAGTATTATTTTTATTAGCACCATTTACTTGATGAATGTTGTAGGAGGTGCCTTTAAAATCCAATAAAATATTATTACGATGTTTTCGGTGTGTAATGTGAGAACCGAGGCGACGCGTGGAGCACACAAGAATTTTCCAGGGCTGCTATCGATCTCCGTAAAAATAAATGAATCAATTTAATTAAAATAAAGGACATTGGGAAACACTTTCGCTGCGGCACAGATCCAAAATAAATTTGGTCCGCACGGCCACAACTTATTCTAATTAGTTGGTACAAAGTTCCAATTAGTACAATTCGGTATCGGATGCGCCTGTGCCGCGCGCCCCGTACGCGGTGGTTAACATAAACTGCACAGATAAAATTTAAACCTTTTAATGAACTCCCGAATTGCTTTATTTACTTCGAGATTAATAAATTTTCGGCTTTCCGTACGCTCAGTAGCCATTTTGAATTTATTCGCATGCGTGTCCTAATGCGGATAGGATCAATTTTTTTGGTAGCAGGCATTGTATTTGATACTGTTCAGATTCAGGAGAATATCACCACTACGAGATCGTGTCTCGGGAGAAAACGGTGTATCCTTTTATAAGCATGCAATAACTTACAACCACAATAATAGTGCCAATTAATGTTTCACGAAGTGGCTAGTCAAATAAAACAAAACGTTTCTTTATTTATATTTAAATAGACTTTAATATCCAATAATTGACATCATATATTTTTAATTTAACAACATCGAGTGACTTAAATAAATTGTCCATAATGGCGGCACGCTTAATATTAAAACAAAATCGAACTCGTTGGATTGGTTGCAGATCCAACGGCCGGGCGGCTCTGCAATAATAAGCCTAATGATACCTTACAGAAAAGGTGTTAAAACGTTTATTGGAATACGTCTAAAATATTATTAATAGCTTTTTAACAAGCCGACGCCTCATTTTAGGTGTGAACCTAAACTTTTCCGATCCAAATTTTTTGTCTCTCGTAAAAATATTCCCATTTCGGAGTCTGATGAAAGATTGTAATTCAATTATTATGATATTCCGTGATAATGGCGGATGATAGACGTTAATACAGGGTTCGTTGCGACACCAATGTCACCTCTCGTTTAAACCGAAAGCGATTTAAGTCAAGTGATGGCATAAATTTGATTTCACGGTCTTTAGTATAATAAACGAGATCCAGCAAAAATAAAGTACGTTGTTAAATTAAGACGAACGATCCCTTACATGGGTAAAGGTACACAGGAACGTGGTGATGTTTCTTGGTATTTAGTTCGACATACCACAAGTTGAACTGTTCGTTGTGCAAACCACGGAGCAACTGACATGTTACAATCAAGCATGATGGGGAAGAATCGAAGTGCAAAGGCTTAATAACCCCCTAATCGACGATTCCTGCTACCGCTATAAAAATTCACCGGGCTCAAGAGAAACCGTTGGTCCCCCCGCCCAGTACATTTTGTGCCAATGTCGATAATTTCAGGCTAGTGCTTCGGCCAAACGCTGTCCACCGGTGAATTGTGGGGGCATCGATTTATTATTGAAATCAGCCCGTCGCACGCGCAGGCTTCCTGTTCTCAAAATTGGTTATAAAATTGGCGGCCGCTCGTGCCGTACGCACGATCGATGGTTAATGACACCAAAAAAACTTACAAGACTTTACTTTTCAATTATGATTCAAGATTGACATATGGAGAGCAATTTATCTTGTATGTTGGACTATACTTTTTTTCCACAACTTAGTATATTTATCAAATAATACTTGCGTCCGTCAATTGTATTAATTTACACTTTGTAATGTTATTTCCGAACGTTGCCGTTGAATAAATATAATAATTCCGAGACTTGTATTGGTATCTGTGTGCATGAATAATGGAAATATTATAAGTGGATAGATCGTAAAAAAGATGTCGCCGCGAAATTTTACTTTTTATTGTCTGGAGGTACTCAAAAATATATTTTAATTAATTAAACGTGAGTTAAAATGAGTGAGGTGGTCATGTGGTGAATACTTATTTGTAAATTTTTTACAGACTAATTAAAAAAAAATGATAATATCGATCTCCAAATACTTCAAAAACGTCTAATAACGTCTAATACCTTCCCTTTCGGCCTGAAAGCTCTGGTGGGGGCGCACGTGCCGGTCAGTGCGCATGCGCAGATGTATCGCGACACCTGCCTTGACGGCTGAACCTCTCTCTCACACTCAAGGCATAACCTATCGGCATCTCTTTCCTTTAACACGTATTTTTGATTCCAACAAAGTAATGTAAACGCGATTCGAAGATCAGAACCACTGCGTTTTACATTATGTGACCTGTTTCTTAATGATATGTTCTAAAATAGTTCCCTGTACTCATTAGTATTCCCGGTGCGAGTGATCCTACCCCGCAGTCTATGGCCATGTTTAATACTGCAGCCTCCGACATGTTTGGGATCGTGTTCTAGTACTTGACCACATACTTCTGTATGTAGGTGCTTGGATTAGTCGTTTAAGTGTTTGTCGGGTGACTAAAACGCGACACGTATTCTCACAAAAACTCTCTGTAGCTCTACATTAGATTCAATTGTGAATTTAATCGATGCAGAGGAAGGAATGTAAAAAAACACACAAGGACAGAATAACTTCAAAGTTGCAGTTATTAATGCAAATTCAACTTCATGCGATGTTCAGGAATGCGAAATATAAATGTAACCAAACGTCCTCATATGCATCGGCACCGCAGCCTGTTTAATACAGTTTGTCAAAAGCCATTTGGCAGCGAATCAAATGTTAATAAAATGGTCTAAGATGTTGATTTGCCTTGATTAATGATTGTACATTGACAAAGGCACAGCACGACAGACGTCTTGCTGAGAAAATTAGACACAGTCGAGCACCCGAACAGGGGCAGCGCGATGATACGTAAATGTCATTCTTAACAAGACCAACGGTAACCTTTTATGTGGGCAAAGTGGGCACACCGAACTGGCAACATACGATTTAATTGATGCACGTAATTATTGAAATGAGTTTATGAAATGATTGAAATTGTGCTATTTTTTAAGAGGGCTGTTTCGTACAATACTGAATGAAAATAAGTCGAAAAGAAATTGAGTGACGATGCACCTGGAAAAATAAATATCAATTTAGTCATTTTCTTATAAGAATAGCTATAACCTACACAATGTTTATTATACTTGGTCTGTTTTAAAACCATAGTCTTCAAGAATAATCAAAGGTCTTAAAATTGGTTTTTTTTTATGATTCTAGAATAGTTTTGAAATAAAAACTGTTCTGATAATCATAACTAATAACTGGGCAGTAGGTAACTTTATTAGTTAAGCTTCTGAATTCTTTTATACAGGCTTACCCCGCCTCTAAAGCCTCTGTTTTTTCCAACAAATTACAAGATACCTTTTATAGCGTAAAAATCCCTTAATTAAACAACAAATATGAATGTATTCTTTGTGGTTAACGCCTTTTTTGTTAAAGGATATTGCCGCTCATCAATTTAATAACTTATTTTTTGATGTGTAATAATCTGTTTTTTGTTCCTGTCCTGGCATATAATATTTTTTATTGCGGATAGTAAAATGATGGTGCCACTATTGCCCTATTTTAAATTTAGGGTGTATCGTCGGTGTGATCTTAACCTTTTCATCGCCATGGTATTGTTTGGCAGAAGTGACATACAGGCGAAGTCAAAAGCGTTAACATGTCTTGCTCTTGAAGTTTTACTGATTGCACTTTTCTCTAAAATCTACAAATAAATCGACGTATATAACTCTCTACTTAGTTCATGCCTAGGCATGTACCTTTTACCTACTAAGTAGAAAGTTATGTACTAAGCAGATGAACCCTTAAACTGCCTATTTTAGCCAGGAACCACCTCATCCTAAATTCCCAGGATATAAAACAGTCGAGATCTCGTATATATAACTTTACTGCTTAGTTAATGACTGTACCGTAAGGAATTGCTCCTTAATTGATAATCGTTAAAATGTTACATTTACTGCCAGTGCTCATAAAGTTTACATTCACTTCTAACGTTTACCTGCAAGACCACCGAGTGCGGGCATCTCAAAGAAATTCGCTGAGACGTCACAATTTAATTAAGGGCGACCTCCTAATTAATGTTTCCTTTGCCGACTGTGACTGACATGGCTCACGAACGATTGAGCAACCATTTGTAGGAGTTTTGGGGACAAATCTCTTAGAAGTTGCCTAATGTTCAATAGTGCAAGAGAAATCACTGTTAGCGATGACCGACTGTTTTTTTATCGATAAAGGGCGATGTGGCCTTTTTTTCCAACATAATATAACAAAATTCCTAAATACCAGCGTTCTAATTAAAATACTCAACTATTATAACTAGCACAATACATTTATTTAGTGTTCACTGCTCTCATTTATCGGAGCTCGATATAAATGACCGAAATTTTATCAGCAAGTGGATCTCCCAGCCACCGGGCAAGTGATGTCTTAATAATGACATGAGGTTAAATATCGTGAGACACATCTCGGGAACAAAACCGAACGTCACGACAAAGGAGCAATGTCCCGAGTATTTTGTCACTGTTTAACTGATCCAATCAGTGCTACGTGAATCGTAGCTACAAAAAATAATACCGACATCCGAAAGGGCTGATACAAATTATTATTAAGGCATGCGATTATCTTTGTACGATAAAAAATGGGACGGTAAACAGCGTTGTTAATTTCTATCATTCGGTATCTGGATACTGTTCGGTGTTATTAATAAGTAATGTCACGAAACCGATTACTATTAATAAGGTACCTAGTTCGGGATGCCACACGCAACTTCTAGTTAATAGACAAAAATAAAAGTGCTACCAAGTGGAACGTGTAATTTGAATGATTCGGAATAAGACGTCAAATGAATTGTTCCGATGAAAGGGTTTGTTTTTCTATGAATCAATCATGTTATTATTTTTAATTGAGCTTATGATGTAACATCTGCTTGTTTTGGTTTTTAGGTGCCCCTATTAACAGGTTAACAATACCCTAAAAAATTTAGAGTAAAAACCATTGCTTTCTAATAAGATCTGAGAAGATGTAAGAACTAGTAGCGCAATAAGAAATGTTAATGAGTACATACGTAGGTACATATATACATCTACTACAGATCTACTTAGTACTTAGCTAGCATTCATCCGACCTTGTAAAAGGAAATGGTCCTGAATATCGGTATAAAATCATTTAAATGAACATGCGCTCCTGAATTAACAATATGAAGAAAAAATCTCTTTGTATGAAATATATTCAATTTACATAAACAAAAGCGCCGCACAGCGTCGTTGGTGTCATATTCATTATTGATATTTCCATGTCCGCCACCCAACGAGCAAAAGCGTTGAATAAAATATCAATTAGAGCACGTTTCGAATGGTAAAAAATCTCTTTATTTCTCAATTTCGCTAAGTGAATATGTTCCTCGTGTATTGGCGTATGTCATTTGCTGTTTTTGCATTCTGCATGTCGTCGGTTTGGGCGGTAAGGTAATGAGGAAAGAGAAGTATTTATTACAACGCTGGTCTCTTAAGGCGCAGCAGACCAACTCAAAAAGTTTAACAGATAGGTCACAAAAACTCACTCATCATACATCTTCAATGAGACTCTAAACATAAACTATTACAGATGAAATGTACCTGATATTGCCTTATTAGTCCGACTACTTTTTACTATGAAGGCTTCGAGACACAGCTTCTCCTTAAAGGTTTCAAGTGCAGCTCTGGTTGTTTTTAGGGCTCGCGACAATGTCGATGGGTATGTGTAAACAACGGACCGCGGTAACACGTATTTTTTGTGCTTTGATTTATTGTTTCATGTTTCAAAAGTAGCTTTTTGCACTGTACCACACACACACAACCTCCGCGGTGGATATATGCAAATTTTTGCTTTTTTTCGTTTTCATCGAGTGAACTATTGGAATTTATACTTAAGCCTTCGCTATCCTACAGTTTTATTTTAAGAAAATGATTAGTTAATAGTTAATAATAATTAATTAATAGTTAATTAGTTATTAGAAAATAATAGTTTGTAAAATTAACAAAATAAATGTTATTACTGGCTGAGGAAATTTATTACAGAATTTGAGGTTCATTTTTTTAATACGTTTTAATATCTTGTTTTAAATTTAATAACGTAATTGTGATATCATTATGATTGCGATAAAGTAGATACATTAGTTTTTATTATAAGTACTAAACCCTCCTTTAGTAAAAATTGTGCGGGACCAATGGAGCTTGCAAACAAACGCACAAGTATTAATAAAGCAGTGTATAATGCATTCGAAAGTGTAATCTAAACGACGACAGACAAACCTTGTAATGTACACAGCAGAGTTTATTGGTTGCTTAAAGCTGAGTACACGAACGCGCGCCCGCTACCACGATTTTATTATTAAGCAGTAAACGTCAAACATTTAATGTCGCTCACATAAAATTATTAAAAGACATTATAATAATGCCAGCACTCGCGACCCTCCTTCTAATTGGCACCTTATTTAAATTCCTACTGGCGGTTATTTCGGAACTCGACTCGCAAATGTTGCATATCTGGTTTCTGTGTAAAATCTACTTCTTTATTAAGTGAGGAACTTTTATATTCGCGTAATGGTAAGCATACTCACTAAGCGATCCGGTAATTTCATTGGCACTTTATTTCGTTAGCTGTATTAACCGATCTTAGCCTCTTATGCGTGGATAAAAAACAACTCATGTAATCTTGCTTAAGTGCACGTCTTCACCGATATTAAACGGAATAAACTTAGGATTTTATGAAGCAAAAGTGGTATTTCTATTAAAAAATCTATTCGGGCTTAAATAGATACAGCGTTTTGTAAGTAGATAAGCATTTAATTGAGAACAAAATGGTTTTAAAGATCAGCTTTGATGCGGTGGCGTCGCTACTAGTTCGAATATCTCATACGGCGAAAGTTTTTACTTGGCGATCGAGGTGGAATAGCATTAATTTTTATGGCGGCATAGTAAATTCTCACTAGAGTGCGGTAACTCCCCGCTGGCGAGGCACCACGGGGCGAGCCTTACGAGCGCCAAATCGGTTTTTACCGTATAACCCGACCATTTGTAGATTAAGGGAAATATGTTATTTATGCATCACAGAGAGGTGCGCACCCCACCGCGGCATCATGTTAATTGATCGGCATTTCATTAATACCTCATTGTATAGCAACTATACAGTGTCTCGTTTTTTCATTGGGCCTCCCGTAGTACAGTCGCGAGACGGACCCTTAATTACAATCAGGCGATCATCATAATGATCTTTGCGGAGGTGCTGAACCTTTTTGTTATTATTTAAATACTCCGACGCAACATTGCGATCGACAAGATGAATCCTAATGAGGGTTTAGTTGGTCGGAGTAGAGTTGAAATTAGTGCTACTGATCGCTCTTAATGTAAAAGAGGTATTCTTGCTTTACTTTTGAAAACTTCGGGTTCATACATATTGATGTGCTACGCATTCTAAACAACGTTAGACTTTTAATTAGTTGAAATGTCTTCATCAGCCTCTTAAGACAAAAAGCGTCGGTAAAACTCATGTGAACTGTTGGGCCCGGGGTCCATTTTATTCATTTATAGCGTCGTAAACCCTTAGATCGCTAATTAGTTTTATGGGCATTTTATTCTAGTGACAAGACTTGGATGATCTTCTACCGTCTCGCGTAACTTGCTCGGATAATGATTTGCCTATAAAGGTCGCAACGAGGCTGTAAAAACTTTGCTGACAGCCACGAGGAAGAAATATTTTTCCAGATTACGGATTAATTGCGCAGTCAGGGGTAATATAATGGCCATTTCATATTTCTTACTGCCATTTTAATGGAAAGTTAATTTGTTATTATATCAATTATCAATATAACTATGCATAATTAGCCTATAATGTTACTCTGCTGGGATATAGGTTTCCTCTCAGTGATAGGTCACAAGCCATGCACGTCAAGGGCGCAATACGGTTTGGCGGAGGCCACATGTCTTTTTTTTTTTCTAAGACATGCCAGTTTCCTTACGATGTTTTCATTCACCGTTTTGAGAGAAATGGTGATGAACCAATTTACATAAAGTAAAGAGCTTGTGTGGGGCTGAACTTAAGACCTACAACTCATAAGTCGTGGCCGTTGCGACTAAGCCAGCTCTCAACTACAACTACGAACCTAAGTAAAACAAAGAGGAAAGTCCCTAAAAAAAGACTATGTCATCCTTTTTTATTTTCATAAATTCATCACTTTTTTTTTTGTCACCCTGAAATATTTTTACGTATCTGAAGCTTTCCTACGGCCAGCAAAAGTGTCTTTCATCTCTCACTAAAGGACCTCAGTGTATAAATATTCCAATGACACTTACGATTCTATCAGACAGTAACATTTAGCAATCCTGCCTGTACCTAGGCGGCGAGGCGTGATGTATGTACGACGCGGGTGGCGGCTTTTTTACAAAACAAAAGTGTGACTTCGACTTTGTTGAAATTATTTATTTCCTTAAAACCTGTGTACACTTTTTTGCAAATGTAATGTAACCTATACATTGATGTTAGCCTTAATATCGTCACATTACTTATTGTATATCTATGCTATTATACCTACGTACATATATCTTCCTTAATATGAGAAATGTGAAAGTTTGTATGGGTGGTGTTTTGAGTTTTGGATGTTATTCAATCACGCAAAACACTTTGGCACATAGGTAGTTTATAACCCGGATTTACACATAGGATACTTTTTATCCCGGTACTACGTTTCCGTCGGATAATTTTCGACCCTCACAGGAGCGAAACGGCTGGCAAAAGCCGTACTATACTAAAAGAGGTAAAATTTGCGAGTTTGTATGTAGGTGATAATCTATGAAACTACTAATCCATTTCCGAAAATCTTTTAATTAATAGAACGTTACATTATTGCCAAGTACCGTAGGATATGTTTCAAGTTAAAACACACGGACAAAACTGCGTGCAGTAGCTTGTAAATTATATAATTATGAATGTGTTTGTTTTTGATAATATAGACCTTTACAGTATTTTTGTAGTCGTGTCGGCTACTAATAATAAAATTTGTAAATCATAATCATCGTAAAAGTGACCAACGTAGTAAAGTTATTAAATTAAAATTTAAAGGAAATATAAATAGGCACCTAGATGAAGCTTACTTTTTTATTAAAATAAACATAAAAATTGTCGGTGTCGGTGGCATTAAGCTTATTAAATATTGTTTGATCAGCATTTTTTATGGACATGTAACTCCCTATTAAACTGTTATACTTAAAAACTGCCTATATTTATAAGTATTTTAAGTAGGTATATTTTAAGCATTTATACGTTTAAAAATATTCTATTAGCATTAAGTAAATGGTTAATTTAATAGCAGGTACATTTATACATAAATCATGGTTTTACCCTGTCGTCCACAATGATTTTATTTGTTTGGTGAATTTTAAGTTTCCCATCCTTTCTCGCAAAAGTAAGTTTCCATTACATTTAAAAAGGCACTTTATAAATGACCAGTAATCATTTTAAATTATATATCGCTGCTTAACGTTCGCAGCTTGCAATGAATGGAGTCACGTGGTCCCTCGCTCATTGACAATTGGCTACATTAGCCATTGTCAAATTGCTACTTGCAGAGTTTTATTGTGGCCCATAATTAGAGATCATTGCCTTATATCAATCCAGATAATTATTTCGTTTATATCATACAATGTTTATGACGACGTTGTAATAAATTGATGCTGTCATTTAGCTGTTTGAAATTATGTTTTTATTTGTTAGGGTTTTGTATGATTCAGAAAAATACAATAAATATTCTTAAAGCCTTGAGCCCGTTGATCTTTGAAATACTTGTAATATTAATATTTGTAATATTATTATTTATCCTTTTGTTAAAAAAAGATAAATAATATTACTAGCGTGCCTCGTTGATGTCTTTTGTAAGGCGAAAAGCGAATGGAATATTTTCACAATTTTTTTAAATATATATTTTTTTGTAATGCAAATATCGTGTGTAAAATTATTGCAAAAGCATCGTATTCGCGTAGGTAAAAGTCATTTGTTTTTATTTTCAGAAACTGAAAAATAATCATGATCGAAATAATTTGAAAATTATATTTTCTACGTAAAATTATTATTGCAACACGCATAGCACATCTCACACAAAGGGTCTATTCCTATGAAATAACCCCAGACGTCTAATCAATAACCAGTCCACGCGTCACAACCACCCGAGAAGACAATAAAAATCTGGCGCCTGCGCCGCCGCGCCGGTCACAGATTATGACACGTTCACAGTAATGACGGGGAAATTGTGCCTACGTGATATTACGCACCTCTATTTTTTCACGAAAGTAAAAGTTCCGCCCTCTATACCATAGTGTCGCGTATTCGGAAGCCGATTGTCAATGTGACATGAATTTGAAATTGGAATCGAAACTCTTTTGTGAATGGGATGTCGTTTCTGAGTAGTCGTTGGCGTTTTGGACAAGTGTACGAGTAATTTGGATGATAAACAATGGTTTTATTTTGGAAAGGTCATTATAATTTAAACTGTTTGTTTCTAGATAGATTAGGGTTATGAATTTAAATTGGTGATAAGTTTAATTTTACTTTCACTGTTTCTGATATGAAAAAAAGTGGGTACAATTAGGTAGTCAATCTTTTGGATAGTTCTTTTTAGGGTTCCGTTGCCAAATGGCAAAAAACGGAACCCTTATAGATTCGTCATGTCTGTCTGTCTGTCTGTCTGTCTGTCTGTCCGTCCGTCCGTATGTCACAGCCATTTTATTCCGAAACTATAAGAGCTATGCTGTTGAAACTTGGTAAGTAGATGTATTCTGTGAACCGCATTAAGATTTTCACACTAAAGTAGAAAAAAACAATAAATTTTGGGGTTCCCCATACATAGAACTGAAACTCAAAAATGTTTTTTTTCATCAAACCCATACGTGTGGGGTATCTATGAATAGGTCTTCAAAAATGGTAATGAGGTTTCTAATATCATTTTTTTCTAAACTGAATAGTTTGCGCGAGAGACACTTCCAAAGTGGTAAAATGTGTGTCCCCCCCCCCCGTAACTTCTAAAATAAGAGAATGATAAAACTAAAAAAATATATGATGTACATTACTATGTTAACTACCACCCAAAATTGGTTTGAACGAGATCGAGTGAGTAGTTTTTTTTTAAAACGTCATAAATCGTAAACCGCAATTTACCTTACATTCAATCAACTAAAATATAAAAATTAAAAAAAAAAATATTTTTAAACCGAGAATACCTACAGGTTTGTACGGAACCCTCGGTGCGCGAGTCCGACTCGCACTTGGCCGGTTTTTTATCATATGGTTAGGTTGTTTACCAATTCTAATGAATTATTTTGTTAAAGCAGTGATGACCCAGAGGTGACAACACCAACTTGCGAGGTGTAGGTCGTGGATTCAAACGTAGACAGGTGCTTTACTTTGTCTAAATAATTTCATCACTACTTTTATCAAAACGGTGAAGGAAACCGTAATATCTTAGAAACAAAAATCGAAAACATGTGATGTCTAACCCTCACTGGGCTCGCATAGTAGATTACAGCCCACTCTCTTTCGAAGGGAGGAGACCTGTATATCAATAGTAGAGACATTATAGGTGATTATGATGAAGATAATTTGTTTAAACATTTATAAAACTGGCCATAGTAATTAATAAGCCTTTGCTCGTGGCAAGCGATCTCATAAACTAAAAATTTCAGAAAATAAACTACTAAGCAATCATATATGTATAGACAATAGTTTCATCTTCACTTTCTTTTCATTTTCACTTATATGTATCATCAAGCACGAGGATACTAGATCCCACGACACAGGGTTTCCTAGTGTGGGGTCTAGGGTTTCTCCACTGCACACAAATTACCCTCACGATTCAGTCTTTGTGCTTTCATTTTATTTTGTACTTATCGTGTCTGTTAACTTGTTCTTAATAAATTTATTCTTATTCTTACAAATATAAAACCTTCCAATCAGACCAATACCAATTAGTCACCGTGAATCCCATAGGAACCACACCAAGCTGAATCAACTAAGATAAACCACCAATAGGATACACTAACAAGACTCATAGAAATACATTCAAACTAACACTTACTAACTAGAACAGTCAATGAATAGCACCTTTAATTACTCTCTAAATACCTACGACGCTTGCGAAGTGACTGCCAACGCAAATCTATTGCTAGGCGAAGCCTCCTTGCTGTGATTGGAGGAGCCGTTGCCAAGACTCCGAAACAGAGCCAATAGGCTTGCTTCATTCAACAATAGGTGAACATAGCTACGCCTGTAACGGTACCTTGCTTAGTTCCACTTAGAATGAGCTTAGTTATTTGAATTCTGATGTGGAATGTACTTAGTTATAACTTAAGAAGCCACAGTAACTTGTAATGGTGTAAGTTGATGGTTAGAGGTTCTTGCGTAGTATAATATTTGGATAAGTTTTCGGGTAAGTTGATTTTTATAACTAATAATTAGCTCTGTTATGTTTGTGTTAAATGCGAAGGAAAAACAAATAAATATTTCCTGAAGTATTTTTATAACGTTGATTTTCCTTTTTACCTTTACAGTTCTATAAAGTATGTTGTATTGTTAATACTTAGGATAAGCTAAGTTATTAGAAAGTAAGCAGGAATAAGTTACACAGTTTTATATTTCGCTACATAGTTATGTTGCTTGGATGTTTACTGCATTAAATTCGTATTTTATTGTGGTTTGTCGCTTATTGGAAGCAGAAAATAATGTGTTTTGTAGTAGAACTTCAAACGCTGTGAAAACCCTGTTTTCTTTTGTGGCGTTGTTTTCTTGATAGTTGAAATAAACAAACTGTTACCATGATTTCGACATAATATGATTCTTAATTATTATTATTATATTTCTTTATTTATTTTTCTACATATTTCATTACATTTTTAAATATTTTTACTACAAAAAAAAAAAATACAAAAAACATTTAAAAATATAAAAAATTGTGATCCACCGGTAGTGGGAGCTGGGTCCAAGCTACCGGTGGTTAGGGCTCCAGAGACAGGAACCTCCTCACGATATTAATTATATTAATTATTATTTAAAAAAAAGTATTTATGAAACGGCATATTTTAAAACAATTTTCAAGCATATACTGATCTGATTGGAACCGTGCACCTAGCTTCTAACCTTTCATAAGCTCTCATGTAGTTTTATGTGAAATAAAATAATTTGGTTTCATTGAAATGGTAACTGATTGCGTGTCAAATTCTCTGAATATCACATCATTTTTAATATCATTAATTTTCAAGAGGTAATACCATAAAATAATTAATATACATAATTATCATAAAACATACTGCCAATTCCTTAAAAGATGCACTACTATACCTACAAACCCTTTTCTCTTTAAAGGTAAATGGCAATATCATTTATTTACCTGACCAGCCCTATATCATGTTTACATACCAAACAAAACCAAAAAATACTGTAATTAATACAACATTGCGAACGCCAAAACATATGCTAAGAAGTAATTTACCTTTAAATCCAAGCGATAATCATTATGTTAATCTTTGTTTTAATTAATCGAAATGATTAATTAATAAGTTGTTCCTGTGATTAAGTACACATGTACAGACGCCAGCTCTTACAATCTGTCAAATTTCTTTGATAGATTTTCAACTTTACCGCTAAAGTTTTGGGTTCAAGATTGATTGGGAAAATTTGACAGTTTAGGGTGCCGTCATGTGCTAGCGTTTGTAAATACAGTTTGACGTTTCAACCGCCTCAGGCATCTGACCAAAAATCACAATTAGAGTAACGCGCTAAATATTGATATAATTGTTTTGCGCCCTCTAATTTGAACGTCTTTGCCGTCAATTTTGTACAAAAAACCCATTGAAAGCAGCTCGACGACATTTTTATGTGATTAACTTATTTTCTGTCATTATTTTGACGTGTTACAATTTTACTGATAGGTATGTAATTTTCTCAAAAACAAGTAACGTTTATTATATTTCGCTTAAAGATTTGTTTTAGTTAATAAGTCTTAAAGTAAATGAAAACAAGTCACAAAAGCTTTATAGAAAAACGAAGGTAATTAGATATCGAAATTTACATTATTTCATCAAGTAATTTTCGCAAAGTAAACAAGTAACGTTATATAATATTTTGGTCAAAGATTTATTTTAATTAATTAGTCTAAAAATAAATGAAAACAAGTCACACAAACTTAAACAGTTAGCAAAGCCTACTTAGATATAGAAAATTATATTATTTTATGATGTTACTTTTGCCAAAGTAAACCAGTAACGTTTACAATATTTTGATTTAAGATTTGTTTTAATACTGTTTATTTTAATATTAGTCTAAAAATAATTAAAACAAGTCACGCAAGCTTTAAGAGTAAACTAAGATACTTAGATATCAGTAAATAAGCGTCTGGATGCTGTCGTTACTTATACGCTGCTGCATTTTTAAGAGCAGATCATTATAAGTACATGTGGCCTGGAGCAGTATCAACACCCCATGTTGGCGCAACACGCATGATATGTACACATTAAACGAACATCATTTCTTTACTCTCCTCCATAATTTACCGTCATACAAGCTACATATAGCATTCAGCAACTAGACCATACAAGCTACATAACTACATAACATTCAGTAACTAGATATACAACAAAAATGTCTATTCAGTTTTAGGTACTCATTTTCAACTTGTGGACTGCCTCGTTGATTCAGTGGTCGTGAAATGCTAAGCATGAGGTCCTGGGTTCGCTTGCCAGGTCAAGCAAAATTTTATTGGGTTTTTTTATCTGGAATTTCTCAGTAGCAGTTTGGAATTTGGATTTGTGCCCGGTTGATGGCAATAGGGTCGCCCTAAAATACATGGGACTTAAACATAACTGGCGACATGTGGGTGTAATTGTTGGAGGTACACCCCTAGTTCACCCTTCGGAGACACAAAGTGTGATAGCATATTATGTCTATTCTATTAAATTATAATATTCCATCGGCGCTTCACTAAACGTTTTTTTTTTTTTGCTTAGGCTGTACTGTCCTAGTGCTGGGCTAAGGCTTAACTCTACATTTGTAATTAATAACATACCTACACGATCTCACAGTAAGATCAAACAGAGATATTCGTTTGATGAAGCTCCGCCATTTGTTTGATAAATGAATAATCGCTACAGATGAACTGAAAATAAAAACGCACAACACTACGGTGTGCGAACTTTATACTAGAGGTATAAATAAAAAACGCCGCGTTGTTTAAATACACTCGGTGCCCAAGTGCGGTACAGTCACCACTTAAAATTTATTGCAATATTAATAATATTAAAGTGACATTTATTGTTCGCTAGCCATCGTTTACGCATAATGAAGTATGAAAACTATTCTTTATTAGTAACAAAGTACAATCGTTTATGGTATTAAACTAAGTGCTGCTTGTGGCTTCGGACGTTATCCCACGGGAACGTGCGTACCAGAACAAAAAGTCTATGTTTCTGCTTATAACATCAGCAATCTACCCGTGAAGGTCTCGTCAAAATCGATCCAGTCACTTTGGAGATTCGTCAGAACAAACAGTCAGAGTGACAAAAACGTTTTAAGTAATTGTTATTTTTTTTTTGGTATTGTAAGTACCGTATTTATTTTATACGTAAAAAGCTGTTATTTATTGAAATTTTATTTATTTGTATATAGGTATATATATATAGGTAAAAATGATTGATAACACAAAGTGCCGTACTGTCCGATCCACGAACTACTAACGACTTGATAATGTGTGCGTAATAATGTAGAAGAAGTGTAACAATAATCCCGGTGCAGATGAAGACTACTATTACGAGTTAAAAGATATCATAATTCATTCTAATCACCGCTGATGCTGGCTCCAGACTAGAGCGTTACGCAGGACTATGATGTAGGTGCGTTTAATGAAATGGGCATCGGGTGGTGGCGGGGCGTGCCCGCGGCGCTGCCCGGCGAGCCACACGAATGCTGGTGTCGCGTGGTTACGTGCTATTAACCGTGTCGGCCGCTCGCTACTAGTCGACGGACTACTATAAATTACACGAATTATACAGTGTGGCGGCGTACGCGAGCATGTGATATATTGTGGTATGGCGATCGCGCCGAACAGCCTCCGTGTCAGCGCACGTGAAATTACACACCCGACCGCGATGTTTGCGCGCAACACCGCTAATACGCACGCGCATCGCATTTTATTTGCGATTGTTATTTCGTAAATGATAGCCCTACGCGCGCCTAGAGAAGTTATTGCTTCAAACGTTAAGTTATTTACCGAGAGAAAGAGTCGGAGAACGTTTGTTCTGATGACAATCAGAATCTGTCTGCGTCGCGCGACGTGGTATTATCATTTGTATTGCTTGTAACTCCGGCTAAAACTCCAATGTAACTTTAGCTGACTGTGTTATTTATTGAATAACGCATTAAATAACTATTTACACGAGCTCGTCCGTACATACGTAGGATCGATATAAATTATTTTAATAACGCTTTTCTGACGCTGAATATAATTAATTCGTGAAACCGATGCGGTTATTAAAAATGTAAATAAATTTGCGAAATGACAGCATAATTACGGCGGAGGCCTATTTAAAATGTCTGGTATCGGCAAAAAGCGAGTGTACCGAGTTGCTTCCAATCAAAGTGATAGGCCGCCTTTCTCAATCCATTAAGTCAAAGGCTTTATAATCCAATTAAATTACTTATATCGATCAAGATAAATTTTGCATTATTGTCTTAATTGCGAGTTATATGTCATCTTTGACAGCATCTCGCAAAATTTAGATCGTCATCGTTAAAATATTTATAATTCTATCTCTGTTTTTCTCGTTACAGGCATGCTATAACGAGAGTAAGGCAGCGAGAATAAATGAAGCTCAATGAATCCAATATTTATAACTTTTAACTTATCTCATCCGAGTAACTTAGAAAAAATATCATAAATTTAAATGTAAAAATATTTCAAAAAAACCGGCCAAGTGCGAGTCCGACTCGCGCACCGAGGGTTCCGTACAAATCTGCAGATATTCTCGGTTTAAAAATAAATGTTTTTTTTTTTTTAATTTTTATATTTCAGTTGATTGAATGTAAGGTAAATTGCGGTTTACGATTTATGACGTTTTAAAAAAAACTACTCACTCGATCTCGTTCAAACCAATTTTCGGTGGTAGTTTACATGGTAATGTACATCATATATTTTTTTTAGTTTTATCATTCTCTTATTTTAGAAGTTACGGGGGGGGGGGGGGGACACACATTTTACCACTTTGGAAGTGTCTCTTGCGCAAACTATTCAGTTTAGAAAAAAATGATATTAGAAACCTCGATACCATTTTTTAAGACCTATTCATAGATACCCCACACGTATGGGTTTGATGAAAAAAACCATTTTTGAGTTTCAGTTCTATGTATGGGGAACCCCAAAATTTATTGTCTTTTTTCTATTTTAGTGTGAAAATCTTAATGCGGTTTACAGAATACATCTATTTACCAAGTTTCAACAGCATAGCTCTTATAGTTTCTGAAAAAAGTGGCTGTGACATACGGACGGACGGACAGACAGACATGACGAATCTATAAGGGTTCCGTTTTTTGACATTTGGCAACGGAACCCTAAAAGTGTGTAGAATAAGAACTACCTTCAAATGCTTGACGAGAACCAAAAATTGATTTGAAATTTCCCACGATTTGATTTCAATTACTGAATTCTTAATTAAATAGACACAAGCATAACTACACTGATTTTTTATATATCTTCATTGGTTTCTTCGCTCGTAAAATTGAACTTCTATGTTATCGAAGGCTTTACTGAGGACGCGAGTAATTAACAGGTAGATAATAAGGTTCGCGGGGAGAAGTTTATTATATTTTTAATTAATAGCATCATTTGTGTGAGTTTAGGTGTGAACGCTGTGCCGTCTCCCGTGTTACATGGTGTAATTGGCTTTCAGCTACCGTATCAATATATGTTAATGGCATACTCGGGAAAGTTCTACGATAGTTTAATTTCGTAGTGTTTCATAGCACATGTTTATAAGTGTCATTTGGGTAACGACTAATTACAATCGAACGCGCCATGTGACTTGGACAAATTAAAAATGACTTGAAATAGGAATGTACATGGCTCTTCAATGTCAGAGCGGCTTCCAGTCTATCCAAATGCTGATTAATACCAGTATTTCACATGGAGTGACTGCCTATCCGACATCCACAACCCAGTTTCTGGGTAATACGTTACCCCTTGGTAAGACTGGTTGTCAGACTGTCAAGCTTCTGACGACCCGTAACGACTGCCAAGATCAGCGAATGACAGCTGGGACAAACGGCTGACCATGCTTTCCGAAGCACGAAGAGGTGTTGGTATTAAAGATCACTCTTCCACGTACCAAACGTGGCAAGCGAGCTACACCTGAATGATCGACCCGTGTGGCTTCTATTACTTAGTAACAAGTGATTCCCCTCCAGGAATAAGCATGAATTATCTCTAAAATGAAATCTTTGGCAAGCACATGACTTGAGAACAGCTTTACCGATTTGGCAAATTTTGATTTTAAAATACATGTAATGGTCCGTATTAGGTTTTTAAGAAAAGAAAAATGTAAGTTTCCGAAAAATTGTCAAATTCGTTAAACTACTCAGAACTTTTTCTATGGGTGTTTCGATTTGAACAGGGCGACGTCAGTTGGGTTACCTAGTTGGAAATAAAAAAAAACGTTTTACTTTTGCCTCAAGGTTTAAATAGCAATCGTAGTAAATACAAGCATTATTTTATGTTATTCTAATAAGTCTAACTTCTTTTTGTGATTCACGCCATCTATACAGCCGAACATGATTTAAAAGTCAGTATAGTCGAAACCACCCTTAAAAACAACCCCTGCGCTAGCGCCGATCGAACGCCATCTGCTGTTCTTTTGTGGAAATGTTTCCCTTTGGTTAGAGCGAGTATCGATTGTAGTTTCCTGAGGGTTTAGGGTGAGGTATAGATGTCGTGACTGTGCTAGTTTAAGGGTAGTTTTGTACATCGATTAGTTTGGAATGGTAGGTAAGTGTGTGTGTGTGTTAGTGAGGACTTTGATAAACTCCGCTGGCCTAAAGTTTTGATTAAACTTTTGATCACATATTTTTTTAATATATTGATGCTTCTGCTTTTTTTTTTAAACAATGGCTCATTTTTATTGTAGGACCCAATTTTGAATTCCTTTTATTGTTTGGAACTTTTAGCATTCCTAAGGCTAGCAAATTCTACAAAATGCTAAGCCTTTTATATAGTAGTAGCCTCCTGTAGGTACACTTCTGCCTACCCCTTCAAGGAATACAAGGCTGATGTTATCTTATGTGATTTTCTGGTCCGTGAGGTGTCGGACGTAAATAATAGCATGTCTCCATTTCTTTCCACGGGTGTTGTAGGTGACTAAGAGACTTACAAGAGAGTGGGCAGCAGCGTTCTCTATACCCACATTTTACCACCACACTGCGATCACCAACCCGCCTACCAAGCGTGGCGATTATTGGAGGAGGTATATGTCCAGCAGTGGACGTCTTGTGGCTGAAATGATGATGATGATTATAAATAAAATATCAGCATCATAAAATTCTTCAATTATAACAATGCTCTGTACAGATATGAATATTCATTACAAAATTTCTAAATATGTTTTAGCTCTAACGAGAAGTAATTTATTTGCTGAGCATGCGCACATTTCATTTATGTTTAGACTATAAATGTCAAAGTAAATTGACATTCATTGGTGATATAATTTAAATAAACCCTTAAGCATTTTGATTGCTTGCGTTGGTAATGAACATCCAGCTACTATAATTATTATACAAGATAACAATCTAAAATGTCAATATTTTGTGATAACATGAGATGTTAGTAATTGAGATATGCGCTAAGTCACATAGTAGAGCGCTTTATACAAAAAGTTTTTTAGGAATGACACCTAAGGTCTATTATAAGACCCTTAGGTGATTTAAAGAAAAAAAATATACACGATTGTAAAAAGGCTTTACTGAAATTATTGTATGAAAAAACATATTGTACGGTGAATCAATACCTAAATGACCCATTATAATTACTTTATTTTTATTATTTATTGATTTGACCATTTATACCAGAATTTATGATTAGTATATTTTTTTGGAATGTTTTATTGTATGGATAATTATAATTATTTAATAATTTTTTATAATTGTTTGATAATTTATTATAATCAGCATGTTTGTACCCGCATAATATTTGTACGCCGATGACGGCTAGGCATAGCGTTCTTTAATAATTACAAAATTTGTACCTAACCTACCTATGTTTTTCAACAAACAAAAATATTTGTATTTAATATTTGTATTTGTATTTGAGGGACACCTAATCAATTAAAAACGATGGGTCACCACGGCACTCATAGTTAAAATAAATCAAAATATATTAGTTCTTAAAGCTGCTAAGCCTTTACAGGTCGGCAGAAGCCCGAAATTCTGACAACCAGTCTTGTCAAGCGGTATCATATTACCCAGTAATCGGGTTATAGAGGTCAGATAGGCAGTTGCTACATGTGACATACTGGTATTTAGCTGGTGGTTAGACTGGAAGCCGCCCCTAACATAGTTTGGAAAAGGCTAGACAGACGATGATACTAGTTCTTAAATAAGAAGATATGTTTTTTACCTTCAATATATCACATTCGTAAGGTGTATCTGTATATCAAAAACATCCTCAGAAATCTCATTTCGTGTCCACACACTGATTTAACTCCAAAATAGGGTAGCATCACAATACAGGTGCCGTAGATAGTCGGACAATGTCGCGCGTTATTACACCTGCCGCAACCTGCCTTCTCGAAGATCACGCGTAGTTCACACGCTAAAAAACCAGAGGGGCGATTCCTTTATTTATACGGACGCCTTTTAAACTCTGTCTCAATCTGTCAAAAAATCTACTAATTTTCCTAAAATTTTCACACGAAATTGTGACTTTAATTAAGTACGACAATTCCTTCTAATTTAGTTGATAAGTGCTTCAATATCTATAGAAAGTATTTTATTCAAATTCATAGGAATTATTTGCATTTAATTCGATCCATTAGAGCACCGAAAATGGCATAAGGAAACAATTATATGTAGGTACCTACACAGGTATATCAAGCACGAGTGCCTTGCGCCATATTACACCTGCCAAAATCAGCTGATATCTTTTAAGTCAACGGTAGGTAGGTTTTGGTGTGCATTCAATTGTTTCGTGTTTGGCACAAATGTTGGAAAGATAATGTTTTGTTTTTATCCTTTTTAAGCTTGACCGATTCATTAGCAGTAGGTATTATGATTTGATTCTTAAGATATGGTTGAAGAAATAGTCGTTAATAAACTGACATCATAATAAAATATAAACTTCATGGGCAGCTTTTGTAGAACATAATACAACTTCATTCCTTACAACTTAGTATTCTAATCTATCTCCATGCCGGCTAAGAACTTAAAGAGCGGCTTGTAAACTATAAATATCAAAAGATCTAACATTATAATGAGAGTAAGCCATCAAATAAAGTGCCATTGGCGACTCACTGGGCTAGGTTACGCATGAGCGTCATCAGTGCACCTGCCCACGTACCGCGGGACGAACCAAACGACTTGTGCATAAAGAAACATTAACTTTTGAGAAAAATTAACGTGAACTGTGGACCGATCGGTAACTTAGTGAAGTGCTACGACGTAGACGCTACAAAGAAGCTACGCTACGACCCTACTAACTAGTACAATTTCTATTTAATTGTTTTCAGATAAAATATGAAACTATGGAACACGCTCGTAGACACTTGAGCTCATGTTTTCTCAAGCGATGTTAACACAGGTATTTTTATACGGAGCAGTATCCCAAAAAGTTTACAAGGCTCATTTAATAAAACAAAAGCTCCGGGACAGTATTAATAACGCAATATCGTCGCCGATCGGTTTACAGCGTCTATTCTCTATAACGACTTCTAAATAGAAGACGTGAACAGAGCCCGTCTTCCGAACATGGTAATGGACGGGATAATTACGCGCAACGACGTGCAACAATAGCGGCGCGAGCTTACCGCTCTATGGCATAATAAGCGCCGGCGTATTTTGATCAGCGCAACAAGTAGCGTGCGGGCGGCGGGGCGCGTGCCGCGCGCGCGCCGCGCGCCGGCTCGCTCCCCTGCCCCGCGCCCCGCCGCCGCCCGCCGGCGCGCGCGCTACTTAGCGTCGGGGGTGCGCGCCACCTCCGCCAATCCACCGGCGACCTCCGCGCGGCACAGACAAGTGCTCTCTCGATACACACTACTAGTTCACTCGTACATTCGCGATGCCGATGGCGGCTATTCACACGTACCAAAATCTCGGTGTTGATCAGAAACTGACGCACCTTCAATCCCAGGCTCCACGGAGATTAGCACCTGCTCCAGTGGACCCCAGCCGCTGCAAGAAAAAATCTTATCTTCATCAGCCCTACCCGACCCAGCCTGCCTCCGTAGCACGGAGAAACGCTCGGGAGCGGAACAGAGTGAAGCAAGTAAACAATGGTTTTGCGGCCCTGCGTCAACACATTCCTTCAGCTGTCTCCGCAGCTCTGGCTGGAGGAAGAGGATCTTCAAGGAAGTTGAGCAAAGTGGACACTTTGCGGCTAGCGGTGGAGTACATCAAAAGCTTGAAGCGGTTACTGGAGGAGAGCGAAGAGGGCTGCTCCGACTCGTCAGGGATAGTCATGACGAGTAGCGGGCCGCACACTCCGCCGCTGTCCGAGGAGTCTCACTCGCCAGCCCCCTCGTTCGTGTCCGAGTCGTCCGCGGGCCCGGGTTGTCACGACGCGTATGACTCCTACGAGCCCATGAGTCCTGAGGATGAAGAGCTTCTAGACGTCATATCATGGTGGCAGCAACAGTGATTAAAGGTGAGTCCAACTTCTTTTTGTTGACATTTCTGATAACTGATTTATTATTGTTTGTTGAATTCATCATTGTCATAAATTTTATATTGAGGGTACCTATATTTTCCAAGAGATAACAGTGCACGATATTTCATGAATGAATTTTAAGTGTGTTAACATAACCTTCAAGGTTTGATAATGATGCTCTTATCACCGTGTTTGCTTTCGTCGCGCCGTCTGTTAATATTAGCATCAAAGTTATCAATTTTTTATTAGTTAGTCATTTGTTAGAGCTAGGTTGAAAGGTAAACGTTTTAAGCTTATCACCGTTTTAAGTTAAAAATATATTTTATTATATTTATTCACGCTAACAAACTTCGCATAGAGTCAGGTAGTTAAAGCTCATAGTATTTTTTATGGCGCTCTTTTAGTCACGGTTGCCTTAGGGACCGAATCTATTATATTGCACAATTTGAATGAAGATTCACCTTCATCCTAAGCAAAAAGTAAACACGTCGACCATTAGGAGTGAGCATTGAACCGTAGGATAGACTTTATCTTTTCATTGTAGAATTAGGAGGACACAATGGCACGTCTGCAACAATGGCGAATGTTAAAATATGTCGCTTTATAAAAGCTCGCAAGTCGCAGCTAGGTAATATTTTTTATGATCATAGGTAGAGTTTTCTATTTCAAGTTGTAGATAGTAGGGACCCGCATTCCACCTTCTTATTTGCTTCAGGAGCCGAACAGCAATTACTTCTAACAATCTTGCGGTTCGCCCCGCATGTAGTGAGAAAATTGCACATAAAAGTGATCTATTCTAATAATAAGTAGCCTAACAGATGACTCTGATTCCCAAGTGGAAACATGTTCTGTTTTTCACAGATATCTCTCAACTTAACGCGATTCATCCGGTCAGTGAGAGCTTTTTGCCAAAACTTGCCATATGGTCCGTCCTGATAGATTAAGTAGAACTGGTAGCGCCGCAACTAAAAACAAGATATTAAAACTCGCAAAAAATGTTTTGAGACGCTTCGTCGGCTATTAATTTATTGTACCGGAAGACGAAATCTCAAGAGGAAATAGAAGGGCGGCGAGCTCAGCACACGTGTTACAATATTTGCTAAGCTCTGTGCAAACATATGGCGATATCGTGCACTGTTTATGGGAATTGTATACCGTCACGGAGCTCTATAACCAAGATTTCTGTCTTTAAAATACCTGTTATTGTCAAAGCATTGACGCAAATCGTAGCGATATTTACGTTTTTTCTTCAAACATTTCAAATATACTTTTCCTTTTTCCCAGGAACCCGTACATTGCGGTGATCAAAGTGCGGCCAATCAGCGGCTTGGTGATTATGAAAAAACGAGTAATCCTCCAGAGGAGCCGAGCATCGGAGCGCGAGGGCTCCGAGCGAACCTCTAATTAAGCGCAATCAGTATATTCCTAATGAGAGGGGATAATGGTGGACTGTAACGACCCCATCGATGCATTCCCCGAGCGACTGGACACCGAACGAATACCCCCACTGCATTTCCCACATCGATGGAATAGCACTAAGAAGACTGAATCGATCATTTATTTGTTCCACTTAAGCATTTAGTTATAATGTAAGTGATTCCACATAACGCTGTGCCTTAGAAGTGTAACCTTACGTACTACTTCCACTTAGAATGTAATCTTTACAATTGTTCATAATTGTTATCTAGTCATTAATGTTTAAGGATAGTTTATGTTCGGGTTTTTGAACGTCTGGGTACCTTGTTTCGTACTACAGTCCGTTCAACATGTAAAATAAATTTTGAAAAATCTTGAGACAAAGACTTGTAATGTAAATAGATAAGTTAGCACCCTAAGACAGATTCCTAATATTATAAGATTTTTATGAAATAGTTATAAAAAATACCAGTATTCAACCATTTGGTTGTATCTGTAATTAAATACATTTTTTTATAAATTCCTACTTATGTTTTTCAATCACCCATTTAAACCTATCTGAATTAAAATATGCAAGAGAATAAGCTATTAGTGATGAAAAATAAGGGCCACTACATCCATATTAAATTATGGCATGATACTAAAAATAAAATCAAAATTGCACTCATAAATCTTTGCATACCTCCGACTAATTTATACGATAAAATATTCCTATTTTAAGCTCGTGTAGATAAGTGCTAATAAGCGTAAATGAACAAGCGTGATTTATTCCTAGTACTTAACCCTCTTACATAGACACAGTGCCTTTCGGACCTCTACAAATATACTAAAAAAACAGAAACTAAGGACTAATTGGTGAAAATAATGAGGGACTGCATTGAAAGTAAAAAAAAAAGTTGCTGCTAAATTTGGATAATCACAATAGACAATAATCTAGTTGTAGACAATGGCATTGTTAGGTTATTTCATAACATTTGCTACATTTTTTAATCTAGAACTCAAGATGTACTAAAGGAAAAACGGGACTTTATGAGGTTCCACGAAGAATTGCGTTCTAGCCGCAGAACATAGATAAACAAATAACGTCTAGTATCCCATCGACTACAATCACCAGAAGAACCTGTTTCTCTTAGTTAACTCAGAATTGCTCACAACGATAAGCAGCTGATACACTCCGAGTTTTCTTATTATCCTCATCTTACAGAAGTTAATCTAAAATTCACACCTCCATTATTCATCTCTCTCTAGTCGTAACTCTAGGTAAAACAACAAGGTAGGATTCGATTACTTTACTATAAATTATCACCCACACAATTGACATCCATAACTCGGGACTGCCAATGCTTCATATGTCCTTGAAATAAATAAAAAGCAACATTAACATTATCTACGTAGGTTTGAATATACAAACACAGAACACAGGACGTTGCAAAATTAAAATAACAAAAGGTGCTTTTTCCACACGTGCCTCCACTCAGATTACATTTTGCAAAAGAAAAATAATAACATAGAGGTACTCGAAATACACGAAATGGGGGGCCTAAGCATACTTTGGTGCATTTAATTTGAAAAAGACAATTCGCACTGCAACTGGATCACGTCGCTGTGCCCGCCCATCGAAATCAAATTGCAATAGTAATTTTTGATAATGGAAGGGAAGCACGAACCATTATGGGTGGATATTTCCGTCGGAGGATATTAATTGTTTGAACTTGTTCAAGTTCTTTACAAGACGAGATCTGCTAGATATGACAGGAACTTGACGAGCACACCTGTGAATTCGCGAATGCTTTGTCGTTCAGTCTAGTTAATTTTCTTAAGTATTAATTGGTGGTTATTATGCGCTGGCGCATCCGTTTGCAACAAACTTGTTTCTCATTATCTTGTCTGTCTTGATGCATACCTAGTGTCTACGTTCGTTTATATAGCGATTATCACGATCTTGCAAAATGGAATGTTAATTTTATATTAATGGTCAAGTGTTAATTAATAGATGCAGTCATAGTCTCCTCATAATATAGATTGAGAACAAATATATTGTAATCCTAAGAAAAGTATTACAATATAAACTTGCCAACTTTCTATAACTTTAAAGCTCGATGTAATATCGCGGCGGCATCAAACGCTACTCCTGCGCCGCCCCGCAAAGTTTGGCGGCGGCGGCGTCAGAGTGAGGCGCGCGGCGGCGCTGTCTCGTGCGCGCTCGGCTCCGCTCGTGCGTTTACGAGGCACGCGACCGTCGCGCGCGCAGCTCGTACAGCTGCCTGCGACTGGTGGCCACTTGTCCAGAACAGATTGCTTCGATGTGATGGAAATTATGAAATTGGTAGACGTGATTTCTGGTTGGTAATTTTTTTTAAAAAATTGGTTAGTGAATTAATCTGAAATTATGTAAACTGTGGTTTCAGTTATCTCCATTTTTATATACATTCTATCTTTTTTATGACCTGTAGTACATACTAGTTTTCATAATACAGCTGTTTTGATCTGTCTCGTTTGAGGAAACGTATAACCGGCAGTGTCCATAAGTATTTGTAAAAGTCTACTTCAGAAGCTACCACCCATGAATTTACTGTACACTAAAATATTATGAAGCTTTTGGGAAACAATGGAACCGTAAATATTACCAAATTGTATTTGGCCCCACTTTATAGCTGGCTGTGTTACCAATATGAATTATTGTGACGTGAAGGAAAATTACCTCGCTGTTTCCTTTATTTTAGCCTCCATATGGAGGTCTATACAAGAGACAGAATATTGGTTGCAAAATGGGCATATGTACCTTAATTTTTAGTCACAAAAATGTCTCCATATTCGAACATGCCAAGTGCCTCCAAGGGCTTCCCGGGCGCCAGGGACCCTTGGCCTTGGCTGCAAGTGTTACGTTGCCGCAAATGAGCGTGTGACCTAAATCCCTTGGCGGCGCGTACGCACAACACGCTGCTATTTTTGAATATCGATCAAGTTCAAGTGCCACGACATTTGGTCGGTGTAATTTTTTTGCCCCTTTGCTTCTTATATGTACCGTACCCTAGGGCATATGTTGTGTAATGTATGTTTTTTTTTTGTTTTTGTGGGTGGGTATCATCAAATGACGTCTCCTGCTCTGGGCGGAGCGGGAGAGCGTGTCAGACTTTTACTGACTAAAACCCACCCGTTTTCCTTCTGTTGGTTATGCCAGGGCCAAGTTAACTCGTCACAAATCCACAACCCTGACAGGCATTGGTCCTCGCGGACCCCTTCAATGTGTGCTAACATCTCTTTGAGGCGCGAAGCGCCACTGTGCGGCGCGTCCCCGGATTCTAAGTGGGCAGTTTTGTAGGGTTTTCCAAGACGAGCATTTCCCCATAAAAAAATCCGACAAAATCTCAATCTCGTCTTCCGTAGGGTGATTTTTGTAAACCCATTTTTGGACTCGAATTCCACGAACATGAAGACCAGAAGCAAAAATCGAAAAAGAGGAATCGATAGGGAATTTTATGACAAACATTTAAAAAACAAAATTACCTCAAACGGCCAAACCACAAGGGGCCCAGGTCAATTTGGGTGGCACAGTGGCGCCTTGCGCCACTGTGCGCCGTCGGCCCGGGATGTTAGGTATGGCTGACTGTCCTTGTGAAAATAAGGAGACCAGATAAATAACTTCGGCTGACTGACATAGTCCCTATTATAAATTATGTTGAAACATAAACATACTTTATTCAAAGTAAATAAACTCTCATATGATGAATCATAGCAAGTAATAACATCAATTATATACTTTTTTCGTAATCATAGAGAAGACAATCTTTAAAATTATTTTCTTAGCAAACAATTACAAAAACGGTGGTGCTCCTGATGAATGACAACAGTTATACGCACTTTTTACTGAAATTCCTTTGAATTTGTTGAAGCTGCGATATAATAAAAATACTGGATTCCAAACGGGACGCACAAACTGTAATGTCCACAGATAATGTCCTATTCAATGACTGTTTAATTAATCAGTCGGCACAGAGGTGCCATAAATTCAGAGTCCGCAATAAACCTCATTAATGGCCTTTAATGAATTGGAACTCAGTAGCAGGTAGTTTTATCTAAAATATCTCGAATAGCTCCGCCGAAATTCCTATAAAAATAACAGTTACATCACAGGGTGTCATGTCACCGCTTCTGAGATGCCACCCTTAAACTTTGCATTTAATTGCCACTCCCAAAAATGCGACCTTTGAATTCTTTACGTTCTTTATAACGAACCTTGTTTTTTTCGTACACGAGTTCATTAACAATGAATTTATAAATTTTAACAAATCATTTTATAAAAAGCAGAAGTTCAAACATTAGTCAGTCGATGTTATTATAATTTTTATATCTAATGGCGCTGCACTTGCTGCATAAAAACTTTGTAAACTGTTGGAGGCAGTGGAGTCGACAAAGATTATCTTTGTGATACTCAAAAATTTACATATTCCATTAAATTGTTTCTTGTGTGTGGCAAACAATCTTAATATAATCGTGCAGTTTTCTTTACCCCTACTACTTGTGTTACATATGTCCATTAATGTTATCGAAGCACCCGTTTCAATCTTTCGTGACATGGCGAATTTCTGATTTTACGCGTTTCCGAAATATACTATTAAATTATCATATTCCTTACAGGCATCACTTACACCATTACAAAGTAAGCTCGTCTGTATTCAGCGCACTTCATCTTGTTTAAATCGTCGCATCATGTTACCGAGCATGACCAGAGTTTTGCATGATCTTTTTTATTCGCGAGAAAACATCTCAAATTCGCATGTTTTGAATTAAAAACACATTTACTACTTCAAAGCCCTTCTCTATAATTTTCCCTGTTCGAACAAGTTATCGGCTTTAGTCAAAGGACCGTCATGTCGCGCTATTCAAATAATTAGGGCCGATACAACCACTTGCTTCAATCGAATTAAACCACATAAAATCGCTGTAAGGACCCGTTCGCCACAAAAACTTTCAACCATCAGTGATATATAGAGCCATCGCAAACGTCGACGATCATTTACACTTGTATCCAATAAAGCCATATAGAACTCTAAAATAATGATCATCCGTTATTACTGAATCTCCTCGAATGTAAGATATTTGGTGACGCCGATTATGTGTTTACCTTACCAATTTTGGTCGATAATTTTCTCGAGATCAAAATGGAAACTTGCATCGAGTTCTTCGACCCGTCCAGGTGGTAAGTGACAGTAAACATTACTTATCAATAAACGGAAGAAATTATGATGCTATTGGTGTCAGTCAACATTGAACTGACCTCTCATAATACGCTTTAGATTACGTCTAACATCAACAATGTCCACAATCAATTTAATTTTATCGGCGCGTGTGATCTGGACAGCTGTCACAGCATTGATAACTATTTTAAAAGTATTTTTATAGCCGAATTTACTTTCAAACTCGAATATTTACATATCTAAAATACAAGGTGATTAAACTTACAGACGCACAATTTACATACACTGTAAGTACAGACACGTTCGCAATTGTCCAGGAAAATCTCAGCAAGAGGTAACATGTCATCCAGATCGACTCTAACGAAGGTTTATTCAAAAAACGGTGTTCGCCTCCGGTGGTCCGTTGCTGTCAACGCAACCCGTCTACGCGAGACAGGGCTCGTTATGCAACAATACCGATGTGAATTACTTTACAAGGCAATTATATGCCCAATAGTCGGTAAATATTCTTACTAATTGAGCTAAGTTCTAATTGGCCGATATTCATGTGTTACATAACACGACATATGTTTCGTGAGAGAAAAGGTAGAATTTCTTACAGCTACCGTTATAATTCACGCTGTTTAAAAGTTCTTGTCACGTAGCTCATGAAGAAATTTGCCTAAGGATACGTCTGGAACCGGAAGACGCCTGCAAAACATCAAAGGGAACATTACTTCAATCGCTTCCAAAACCGAGCTATAATTGGCAATGCTGATCGACGCATTGTATGTCATAGGCGCTTCCACCAGATAACTAATAATCTTCAAGTATTTGAAGCCAATTTCCCCTTTCACGGTTATTAAGTTTAATGTGTGTGGTTCAAAATTTGCTAATAATGTACCACTTTGTTCTGTTCAGTTTCGAGCCGCTACGGTACTTAAAGTATATTAAACGTTAAGGTGTTGGCACTGGTAGGCATTCATTACGATTGGCACCGCCCTGAAGTCTGGTCTTATGCGATGAAATGTACGATTATAAGGCAGAAATCAGATACGAGGTAATCGTAGTGCAAGAAGCTTTTCCGCAATCACGCGATCATGCTGAAGTCGGGGGCCTGCAATGTATTAAAATGCATGAGTCGGGGTAGCTGCGTTTATTAAAAATATTTTAAAGATCTTCCCACAGTGTTAATCAATGCTCTCATCATGATTTACTGCTTTATAATCACGGAGTAATCCAGTCACATTTATCAGACGTTAACGAGCCGATAAATTGATCACTAGAGATAGAACCATTCACAAACAAGTAACATTACAAAAATATCTGTCCAAAAGCAATTTGTTAATGCTTATTTCTAAAAGGTAGCGCGGTATAGCTCGGCTCGCTTTATAAATGTTTCATTGGATTTTAAGTTTGATAAAGAGCCACATTAAAAAAGTGCGGAGATAAGGTTCAGGATATACTAATTCAAATCCAGTTTTAAACATATTATCTTTTTTTCTTTTTGACTTAGATAACGCTATCTGGATCGGCGCCCCCACAAAATTTTATAATATTTTACGACATGTTTCTTAATAATTCATAAGCATCAGATAGTTTGATGAAGTGGTAGAACAAGTTACCGACGAGACAAAAAAAAAATGACGCTTGTAAGTAATAAAGTTGTTTAAACAATGTGATACCTTATAATAATTTCACGGTTCGGAGGATCATTTCTGGTTATTCCAACCGCAACGCGCGAACGCAGATCATACGCCACTATGTAGCTACAAGCGGTCAGCTTGCCAATGTCAGTGACATCCAAAAACTATTAGTAAATAGCGGGTCATTGTCTGAAAGGATTACTCTGACCGCATCAATTTTCTCACTAATTTTCTATTTCACTGCGTAAACCAAGGTAAGGCACGAGTCATGAGTTGGTGAACCGAGACGGTAGTTTGATGTTTTAGAATATTTCCGAAATGTTGACTGCGACTTGTTTCTTTGTTGTATTTGATGATTGACCTATTTGCTCAATGATGGCTCGTAAAAACATCGCCATAATCTTTCTGAAACTCATTTCCTCACTACCTTCAGAGATGGCATTCTTTCGTCATGGGGTTAATGGATCATGGAGTGAGTTAAAGGAATAGCCTGAAGCTTGTACTTTAGAAAAATAAAATGTAAAAACAACCGAAACTTTATCTCCAAATTCCGATGATCTACGAAATGTACATCGAAAAAGTATCGATGAAGCGAGACCACCAACGTCAGTGGAGGTGTAAGACGGTGGTATCTTAATTAAAGGTTAGGAAGTTGATCGCCTGCGTACTTCCGGTACCGGCAACCCGCACCGTGCCGTTGATTTTGGACGTAACCACTCTTTAAACCCTAATAAGTGAATATTGAGATGTATACGATTATTGACGCGAACGGTGAAAAAACGTACTACGTTTAGCATAAATAAGTCCGTTTTTATTTTTTTTTCGACGGTTAAAAGACCAGTTTTCTTAATATCTAGGTATTATTTAAAGCCCATAAATATCTTTGAGAATTATATTTGGCCTAAACATGTCAGTGTTAGTAGGATATAATAGAACACAAAACAAGTTAGATACTTTCTCCGAAAGTTTTTCTTAGGCAAAAGCTTGACGACGTCATAAAATAGAAACAAGAACCCATCCCGAACATTTTAATTATATAATGAACTGTAACAAATCGTAATGGTTATAATTGTCGTTAAGACAACAATGTCCACCGGGAGGCCAACCATAGAGAATGCTGTGGGAGCAATCAGTAGCAATACATTAATGGGCGGTAGTCGCATATCGAATGGAACAATCAGCGCCACTCGTGTGAAAGATACGGAACTAATCGACGTGGAATCGAGTGGTGGACAGGATCCGTTTGATTTGTCGGAACTGCATTACCAACTACTGATGTTTAAAAATTATTGTTAACTCCAACACTAGTATATCTTAAAATATTTAATCATTGTCTAGGTTTTAGGCTTCTTCTTCTTTGCGTTTCCATGACAAGACGTTCAAACATTTGTGGCTCAATATTCAGCTTCGTAAACTCCGTTGTTTGACACAGTCATCATTATTATCATCATGTCGAACGAAAGACGTCTTGCTTGCTCATCTTGTTTGACATACCGCAACGCTTGGCAGGCGGGTTAGCGGTCACAGTAAAATGGATGGGGAACGCTGCTGTCCATTCTCTAGTAGGTAACGTAGACGCAATCATAAAATCATCGAATTCACCGGTGACAGGGCATTTAGTGCAGATTGGAAGGTGGCCCATTTTCTAGACATGTTTTTAACCTGACTTCGCTAAAATTCAGTAAGTTTTGTATTTTAGCGGCATGTGAGTGTAAGCTTTCAAAAAATCTCTAAAATCAGAAACAAATATTGGAGAAACTTTTGAAAAGGAATAAAATAAAGTAAATAAAGGGGAAAACAAAAGTATAATGCTTAGTTACTATCATAATTTTTCTGTTCTACTTTTCACTTGGTATCGAGATATTCCGGTGGTCTCACAAGAGCTTGCATCGAGATCGATGTAATGACGGTGACGAATCGAATGGACCGCCGCTCACCGCTATTATTTTAATGGATTTATTACCATACATTACGACCAACAAAAGATCTAATACGCTTATTAAGGCTTTTAGAGTTTTAATTGGATACAAAGTAATAATTTGATGAAAATATTAAAAAATCTAGTAGCTAGTTCGTAATTGAATCAAACTAAGTTACGTAATTTATGGAAAGCATTGAGTTTCACACGCTGTCAGTATCAAGAAATTGATTTTGATCTCGTTCTTGACACTTCGTGGAAAATGTTGGAATAACATCACAATTAAAACAGTTACTTTAATTTTTTATTTCGATAGCCAGATAAATCTGCAACTCTGTACCAAAAAAAAAATAAACGTTTGACCATTATCTTAACGTGAAACTCATCATAACATCGATTATTCAATTTACAAAACGCATTCAAAGCAAATAAAATCATTAGGCATTATTATTTCACGCAGAAGTATACGTTTTAACGACGCCATTATTTTTAATTCACATCAGAGTCTTGAACAGCTTCTCATAATCTGCCTCGTGACTGCAATGGTAGCGGTCACGCATGCTCCGTACGATTAATTCAAGCCAATCAGGGGCTGATTACACGCATTACGTGCTTACAAACTAATAAATGCATCCATAATCTCTCTTATCCTTACACAAATAAGTGTCATTTTAATAAAGCGGATATGCAAAATACAGTTCCCAAGTAGGCCTGTGTTCAGAACCGGGTTGGTCTTTAGTAGATTTTACAAGGATTTCACGCGATGCCATGCCACTCGGTTCGACGGAGGCGTAGCATAAATTCTAACCCGCGGCAAACACTTACTGTATTACATGAGAATCTATCATTATACCTTATTACTCTAGAATTTTAAATGGTGGCATACATTAAACATTAAGCTGGGTTTTGCTTTAAATAGATGGGGCTTTTAAGTTCTATTAGCATTTTAAATTGTCTATGTTTCTGAATTGCCACCCATGATAGAGATTGACTACCTATGACAAAAATCACCGAGCTTTCTTTGCCTTTTCATTAACGCCTACCCAATATTAAGGGGGCAATATTTAAGTCAAGATCTTTGAGTCATTGCCAATTTATTTTTCAGTAAAAAGTAAAACCAATAAAATGAAAAAGCTTTCTACGTTCAGCAGCAAGCTATCAACTTATCAGCAATCCTCACACAAAACCTGTACCATCGCTAATCTAAGATTAGTTAAACCGTAGACATAATGTTAAACGTTGTCTAACAATCAGTAATTTGAAACCCCACATTTTATACCACTAGAAACCTTTTCAACGCGGCTTCCAGCAAAATTTTTATTACAGGAGATGCTGTCTTCATTTTGAAAGTTTTTTTCCAAATAATTTTGATTGATACCAAGTTTTTTTTTTTTTTTTTTTTTTTTTTTTTTTTTTTTTTTTTTTTCAGGATGGGAAATCATCAAATGACTTCTCCCGCTCTGGGTGGAGCGGGAGGGCGTGTCAGACTTTTACTGACTAAAACCCACCCGTGTTCCATCAGTTGCCCATGTGCCAGGGTCACGGTATCTCTTTCGAACAATCACGCGACCCCGGCAGGCATCGGTCCTAGTAGACCCCTACACTGCTGCTGACATCTCTTTGAGGCGCGCGTGGAACACTGCGCGCCGTCGACCCGAGCCTGGTCCTTACCGGGCGGCGAGCCACCCATTGCTCGCCACCCGCAAGCTCACGCCTACGGTGGCCGGGAGTCCGCAATCGACTCCCGACGCCCGGGGCGTCTCCTCCTGCGGCGGCTAGGGGCATGAGGGCGCAGAGACTGCCACTCCCTCACGCGCCCCGCCTCCTCCTTCGCGAGCATTACTGCTTCGCAGAAGGAGGTGACGGCTTCCCATTCCCTCTCGCTCCGTACCATGGCTCGCACCAGGGCCGGACGCGAGAGGTCGCCGCCGCCGATCGCCTCCACGAGGACACGGCGGTGCCCCGCCCAGGCAGGGCACACCTCCACCGTATGCTCCACCGTGTCCTCGAGACGATCCTCGCAATGGAAACACCCGGACGTATCCTCCCGCTTTATCCTGAACAGGAACCCACCGAAGCACCCATGCCCGGTGAGAACCTGCGTCAGGCGGAAGGTGAGGACGCCGTGGCGCCTCTCTATCCACTCCTCAAAGAGGGGACTTATCGCCGCAATTGTGGCGTGCCCATTGATACCAAGTTACATTGCAAAATATAAGATGTCAATTGCTTAATTAAGAAGATATCCATCCGTTGAACGGCGCATCAGTTACATCCTTCGATACATTTCTTAATGTCAATGTTACATGTTATAATGTAAGTAAGTACATGCATGTTACACGCACTTAATGTACAATGTTTATAATACTCTAAATTTAAAAATAAGGAAAGAATTGCAACAAATTTGGTGATTTTTTAAAATAATTAATTATGTATTGAATTAATTATTTTTTGATAATCGTTTCTAATAAGATAAGAGGATAAGAGTAAGATAATCTACAATTATTACTCATAAATATGTGCACTGAATCGACAGGTCCGCAGCGAATCTGTATGATTCTTTACTCAAAAGACCATTTTAGAGACCAAGACATGGTCGTCATCACATCATCTGGACCAAGATTATGTCAAAAATTAAGTGAGTTTCTTTCGACCTTCCCTCTCGGAGTAGTCGAATAGGAAACGTTCACTTCATTTAGTTTCTTAAATATGATTGACGTGTAAAACTGTTTGTACAAACTTATGAACGGAAATGAAATCATTTAAGAGGCCGAATACGAAATTTTGTCCATTTCGCTGATTTACATGATTTTACAGAAGTACTTTTACAGTCAATATACTGTAATGTCATAAGTTTTAGTACACAACATGAAAGACCGTTTCAATTATTATCTAATGAATTAATTTCATTGGAGGAGGCCTTTGCCGATTGGCAACAAATAATAAATTAAGTTCTAGTGTAAACTATTTTATTTTTCTAAGTTACATATGTTGTAATATTTGTCAGAAATGTAATCTGTTAGATCTGATTAAATGGCTATTTATTATTATTTTATTATGAAATAATTTCAAGTGTTTTAATTTTATAGACGATAGTTCTGAGTAGCAAATCAAAAGCGATTCCTTGCCCATTTCTTGTAAAATTTGACTAGGTTAAATATTTTATACGATTTATTTAAATATGAAAATGGTCAAAAATAATTCAGACATTGCATAGATGACTTTCATATCATGTAAACGTCAAAACGATTCGTGATTAAGTGATATTCTGAACGTCCTGTGGCAAAAATCACAAAAAAACATTCACCGGTTTGACCTATAAATAAAAATTGGATAATAAAAATGTCACTCATTTCATCAGAATTGAAATGATCTTCCTGTTGTGCATTAAAACTTATAGAATACAGAACTTTAACTATAAAATCACGTAAATCAGCGAAATTGGTAAAATTTCGTATCATCATCATCATCACAATCATTTCAGCCGTAATACGTCCACTGCTGGACATGACCTCCCCCAATTTGGGGGCTTTGCCATAATCGCCACGCTTTTTCGTATACGGGCCTCCAAAAGGTACTTATGATGTAAAGGTATGCAACAACGAAAACAAAATTGTATAAATCTATTGATAAGATTTATTAATAACCCGGTAAACTTTTCACACATTACAAGTATTAACTTAAAGCCCATTCAGTGTCCAATACGTTCGGTATCCGAACTAAGATGTATGGTGAGATACTTATCTTACCACCAACGTCGCTAACGAACTGGTCACACATAAAATGTTCATAAATGGCATTAACCAATGCTATCTTTTGTTAGATGTATGCAGCGATAGAAACCTGTTCTATGTCTAGATAGGGATAATAAACACGTGGTTTGTTTATTGTTATGTATAATGTACAGACGACGAATGAAAAGGTTAAGCAACATAACGTCACCATCTTGTTTCCCTGATGGACTGGGCTGAGTTGTTGTTATAGTACACCGACGTTTCACCAGTTAAGTTTAAGTCCCATGTTATAGAGGGTGAGTCTATTGCCATCAATCGGGCACAAAATTCAGACTACGCAAATGCTAGGCTAAGCAACTCTATGTAAAATTTAAGTTAAATCACACGGGACGTATCCAAGATTGGGACTCGGGGTTCCCGTCTGTGAGAGAGTTTATCGACTATTTACTACCAATACTTAGAAAAAGTTTTGAAGATGCAGATCTACTAAAAAAATCAAAATGTAGTCGCATTCTCATCTCAGCGATAATCAATGTCAAAAAGTTGTCAACAATGTGAAGAAACTAAACGTATGTTTTAATCCCCGACGCAAAAAGGGGAGTGTTGTAAGTTTGACCGCTATGTGTTTTTGTTTTTGTATGTCTGTCTGTGGAGCCGTAGCTCCCGATTTAGGTACGGTTTTTTATTTATTAAAAGTACGCTTTCCAGCGGTGGTTCTAGAAGTTTTTTCAAAATCAGTTTAGCCGTTGCGACACGACAATCCTTTGATCAAAATATTACCTAAAACTTCATATAAAATCAATTAAAACTGGTATATTTTTACTTTTTGGAGATTTTGGTCGTGTGTTTTTTAAATTTTAGATTGAACTTTTAACTAATTGAGACTGAGATGAAACTGAAAACGTTCTTCCGAAAATGAATGTATTGCAAACCGCTCAACCTATTCATTCCGCGAGTATACAAGTTTTCAGTGGGACGCTAATGTAAACATACGTGGTCTGGTCTAATAGGCTGGTGTTGCCAAGTTTTGGATAACAAGGACTACTGTTAGGTAAATGCTGATTTATAGTGACAGATAACTGTCACGGTAGAAAGTGTCGATGTCAATTACTACTTTACGATGAGGAAATCTGAAGGACTGAATATAAAATGCACTGTAATTTGAAGTATTTTATATATACTATCCATAAGTATACTATATTAATATCATAAAGCTGAAGAGTCTGAGTTTGTTTGTTTGAACGCGTTAATCTCTGGACTACCAGTCGTACTTCTGCCAGGGTCTTGAGATTCGTTCGAAAGAGTTACCGGGGCCCTGACATATTATGAACAACTGAAGAAACACGGGCAAAGACCTTTACTTTAAAAGGTCTGATACGCTTTCCCGCTCGAACCAGAGCAGAAGTCATTCGATGATTTCCCATGCAAAAAAATAATAATTAAAAACCAGCCGTATTTAAAAAAGTATTTTTGTATACGATAGCTACATATATACATAGGAAAGGCATTAGCATCATGCTACGACCCTTAAGAACCGAACATAATGAAAAGCAGTCGGAAAGAACGCTAAATATAAACGAAATAAAAGCGCGGGCAGGCGATGGGGAACGACAAGACCGGTCGGGGCCAACATTTCACGCGAACATAGTTCATTCAGCAAGCCGAAGTTACACATAAACCTACATGGGCAACGTCAGAAGCTAAGTTCACGGTACCAATTAAAACTGAACGCGATCAGCACATCTAATCCATATTCAAGTGCTGTCAGTGTCATCATTGCTATGGAAAACGATCACTGACAGATGTAGAACGCAGTTCAAATGTTTTGATCACGTTTAGTTTCATTGGTGAAATTGGCACGTCTTTTATTAAATTCACGAATGGCGAAAACAACAAAGCAACAAACAAAGATATGAAGGCAAATATCAAAATGTTTATGTGATAATATGGCAAAATAGTTAGTTAAGACCAATATTACATTAATTGAATTATCAGAACAACGTACTGCATTTCCAAAAAACAAATTGTTGTTACAAAGTTGTTTTTGGGAAATGAATTTGGGAAATGAAATGTGTATGCTCGCCTAAAAATTTTTGTTTGGACCCGTAGGTTATTTTCGGCAGTTGTGGATTTAATAAAAGACTAAGTGCCAATTTCACCAATGAATGTCAACGTGATCAACACATCTAAACTGCGTCCAAGATCTGTCAGAGATCATTTTCCATGTCACTGACAGCTGAATACATTCAAACTTTTATGTAAACACTAGCTGACCGTACAGACGTTGTCCTGTTCCCTAGAACTCGATAGCAGCGCCACCTACCGGATCCAGTAGTGAATCTAAACCATCCAGGTTGCCACTCAAATGCATACATACAAAATTCATTCAAATCGGTCCAGCCGTTTAGGAGGAGTTCAGTGACATACACACGTACAGTAGAATTATTATATAAGACACACAATTGTTTAGTTAAGGCCATTTTTATAAAGTGTACAGCCAATATTACAATAATTGAATTATCAAAAGAACATACTGCAATTCCCAAAAACAACTTTGTTATAAATGAATGCTATAAAGTCATGTGTTGTTTCGTTTCATCATATAAAATTATAGTAGTGTTCATTTGGGCCCCGAAAGTGGCACGGCAGACGTTGTTCGACCAAAATCATATTATTATGTGGTAATTGAATTAATTTGATAATTCTTAAAAAATATGGCGTCTTTAAAGGTGTATTGTCTTCGGGGTGAATGTATCCAGCTACAAGCATTTAATGAATAATGTAGTTTGTGAAGAAGTTTTTATGAGTATAACTTATTGAGTTTGTTATTGTTCATATATGGTTTTGCCTTTGGTAAACTGTTACGCGGAATATATTGTGATGTTTTTCTTGCTTGTTTGTAAATATACTTTAACATTATTTTATTTGTTGTAATTAGAAATTTATCACCCAATGATAAATCAGAAAAGTTTTCGAAACTTAAAAAATTCCCAGAGTGAATGTAACCAAACAAAAAATAAATTAAATATAGCTACCGGTCCAAAAACCATGGGTACCGCATAGTAATTTTATTATTACCCCTATTTGTGGAAATTGGAATATTATTGTCATTTTTTGCACTATTAAAGGGTCCTATGGGACACCCACGTCACTTATTACTTCCGATCACGGAAACATTGACACGAACGTTCGAAGCCCACACAAATCATGGAATGTTTATTATAATATAATCTATTTGGCAGAATCTTATTGCTCCTCAAGTTCTAACAATTGGACCTCCTGCGTTTAGCAGTCAGTAAATATGCCAATTTGTCACATATCAACCCTTATGGGTTTATTTCGAGAAAAGTAAGATGTCACGTTGTGTGGGCAGATGCCACCAGCAGCTACCTTCCTGTATCACGCAGAGAACGGACATACGTTTTGACACCATTAGCGATACAGAGGAGATAAAAATAATCAGAGTTTGACCACAACGTATTCCACGTACAATATTGACGGACATGACAAACAGTGCGAAGGATTTTGAGCTCTAAGTCTAGACAGTAGATGTTGTTTTGAAACGATGCCAATCCGCAACAAAAACAATTTATCATTCCTTACCCCAAACATCCCTTTTTACTATCTCTGATCTACTTACTTGTGCTATTTTTTGCTCCGTATTGTTTCTTGCTAAGAATAATGGTGTTTGACTTTTTGTTTTAATCCCGAGATGGGATTGCAAATAAATTTAGCAAGAAACGGCTTCATGGTGCGGCCCTTATCTTGACGTGTGCTGGTCACCCAGATTAGAAGTGTTAAACCTACCCTAACCATTTTTTTGATGTTTAGATTAAAATAGCAGGAGGGTCCCGTAACGGAATTACGTCAAACATGGCAGTCATTGTTCTATTTGAAAAGCGAATTTGATGTGTGCGTTCCTGTAGTTCCTCATTATTTCCTTTCGATTTCAATCGCGGTTTAAATCTTCCGATATCATTAACGAAATCGAAACCTACGATGCGTTATGTGGCTGAATGTCCTGCACACAATGCGGCCGTACAAAAGCGTCCAGACCGCGCAATAAAAGCGTTCTCAATAAAAAGTAAAATCTGAGTAAAAGGAAGTGCACGGCGGGCGGAAATGCAAACTCTCATTGTGCGAACTTGCACGTGTTCCGGAGTGTTTTATGCACGCCCCTGCACTCGCTACCAAAGGCACCGTGAAAGCCTTCCCGAATGAAATTATGCTTATTTTCAGATATGACTTAGTATTTAAGATATGGCGAGAACAACAAATAGTTGGCCTCACAATGCCTTTAGGAATTCTTGTGCGATGTAAAGCTAAGGTTACAGACTTATAAACGAATAGTTTCAAGTATCAAGAAATTATTTTCTTTGCAAGATAATCCACTATTCCATCAAATTCTATCAAGATAATATTATGTTGCGAGCTCATTTTATGTCCGGTAGATTATATAGGTATTAATATAATTCAATATAAAATTGAAAATATATTTTATTTTCGCAATAGCCATACACGGAAGGTCCATTGGTGTACCAACGACCACAAATCCACCTCACAATAATAGGTGCCTACCTACAGGACGATATATCATAGAGCATCTTCTATAAAGTTTTTTTTAACATGCCCCGAAGTACGAAATGTACTTTTTCTAAAAGTAAATCTTCAATAAACGAAATAAAATACGAAATTTTGAGCAAAAAATTGTTCGGGCACACAGCAGGGTATGTTTGTGGCTTTGTCGCGCCCACAATTTGACAAAAGGCAAATAAGAGAACAGTACCGTGGCTCGATGAAAAAACATCATCTAAATACCGTCCTATTCATGTTTAAAAGCCGTAGAGAAACGGTCATTGTTCGCGGGTCGAATGCGGTGGCGATATTAGATTCGTATTATTTCGCGATACCAAGTGCATTTTAAGACGTTTCGCATTGAAGCTCCCAAAACTGTTAAAATCGATGAACGTCCTCGGACACCGCAATAAATAGCCGTCGGCGGAAAAATTCTGACATCGTCGATAATTTTATTTATGTCCGCCTAAATATCAAATGACCACACGGTCGGCGTATCAAAGCGGGTCCATCATACATACATCAGGGGTACCTCGGTAACTTCGTGGGTAATTGTTTGCAGAGCGTTAAGGCAAACAGTATACTGGCAACATTCAGTATAAAAACTATAAGTTCCTCATAAACAGTGAGTTGTTTACACCGCGGCGGCGACGAGCAGATTCGTTGTTTTTTTAACATGTGATTTTTTTCGTTCACCACCGTCGCAGGACCCGTGGCCAAATGTAATTCGACCTGATCGTATCAGCACGCTTTTTGTCCTTGTGGTCAGAGACAGCTGTCCTATAAAGCGCCGTGTTTTGAACATTGTTTATAGACTAGCGTCATAATGACATTGTCAATCAGATGTATATGGACCTTGCTCACGTGAGCCACATTCTTTATAGTATGATTTTAATACAGGAGATTAAAGAGCTGATTCCATAAAAGATAACTACAACAAAAAAAAAATTATAATAAAAAGTAATGTAATAATAAGTAAGTAGGTTATTAGACTGTACAAAAAGATTGACCGGTGACCCCAAACTAGGTATTTATCTGTATCTATGTTAGGGATGGATCAAATTAAGCCAAGCATTATTCTTCACTACTGGTCACCCAGTGCTCGAAATTCATCCATAATTTATTTATAGTGTAACGTTTTCGTATAGCGTTATTACACATAAATATTAGCTTTCAGCAGTTCTTCTCTATACGGATTTTAACTGTACACGACACCAAGCCTTGTATGGGAAACTTACTAATGCCATACTTGACACTACAAAAAATATTTCTTAAACTAAATTCCTGTCGTCGCTAATATTCTCCCCCACGGTGCGCAGCACTTCATGCTCTTGCAGCGACGATGACGCAGAAACCACCACAATGATCCGTCGAGTTGGGCGGCGAAGTATTCATCCTGATGTCTGCACGTCCAGCACTCGGGTTCTTCCATCTGGTCCTAGGTACCTTCCTTTGAGTTTTCTTGGCATTAAGAGAGGTAGGATTCTTTGACCCATCTTCTCCAGAAGTGGTCTGCGAGTCTTTGGGTGGTTCTCCAGCTTGCCTTCCCGATCAACTCTTTGTTGTTGAATTCTTTGAGAACCACTGGCAACGCTGTCTTGACTGTTCGCACAAGTCTCTCCCAGGCGCCTCCCATATTCGGACATCCTGGGGGAATAAACTTCCACTTAATGCCCTTCTCTTGAGCGGCCTCTTCTAATTCTTTTTTGCTCCAGTAATAGACGCAAAACTACAAAGGTAATCGTCCGCGGACTTTTGGTAAAATGAGTACAAAGTTTTTGCTTCACGTATTAATAATAAATATCTCCGCCAATCCGCCTGCCAAGCGTGGCGATTATGGCAAAGCCCCCCGAATTGGGGGAGGCCTATGTCCAGCAGTGGACGTATTACGGCTGATATGATGATGATGATGATGAATAAATATCTGGTTGACCGAGCTTTGCTCGGTATTTTTGCTAAATTATGTTTAAAATAATAAGTTTATGTTCAAGTTGATTATCGATAAAGTTGGTCATTGAAAACACGAATAAAACGACATTTTATAAAAATGAATCCTAGCTAGGTCGATTTATCGCCCCCAATACCCCCTGTATACTAAACTTCATGAAAATCGTTGGAGCTGTTTCCGAGATTCAGATTATATATATATATATATATATATACAAGAATTGCCCGTTTAAAGATATAAGATTATATAGATGGCAGTCCATGATTATAAAACTCACAAACCGTAACAACTATTCCCGCTATAAGATCATCCAAAAAAATTATATGAGGCAGCAAAAAAGAGACTGGGTTAAAATTTCGCGCAAAAAAATGGAAGACTTATGAATAAAATCTTAATCAGCGGCCAGGACTAAAAGGCTAGCAGAACAAATACGATGATTAAAAACAAATAGGTCTGAAAAAGAGGCGGACTGATTAATTTTGTGGGCGAGGGCCGCGCCTTCACCTGTGATGTGATATTAAATTGGCGAAGCGTTGTCAAAATTGACGCGACCAATGTCAAGGGTGACCATGAAGATTGGACTGACAGGATATATCATGTGTGTCTATTTTTTATAGTGATATATCATGTGACAAAATAGACACAGTCGGTAGGTACCCCAAAAACATGGTTTGAAATTGATGCTGGACTACTTTCTGAATAAACGTTAAGAGTAGGTAGTCAGCTTTCAGTTGTGGTAGCTCTCATCTACTTCATCATTTCAGCCGAAGCGCGATATGCTATAATCGCCTCGTTTGGCTGGCGGGTTGGCGATAACAGTATTGTCGTAAAATGCATAGAGAATGCTGCTGCCCATTCTCTAGTAAGTCCCTTAGTTGCCTCTTACGACACGCATGGGAAAGAAATGGGGTGGTGCTATTCTTTACATCCGACACCACATGGAACATTTGTGTCATCTACTTATTAAATGCCAATTCTGGTTCCAGTCTCTATCGATAGAGACTGGAACCAGAATAAATATCATAAAAAACATAAAGTAAGGTAAGGGATTGTTAGTACTTACTTAATTGCATATTATTATATCTGGTTTTCATTTTTAATTAATTCCCGGAGATAACTGTTTGCCAAATTATTCTGACAGATTACCAATGGTCACCCTACTGAAACGTTTTACGGTTTTGAAACGCGTTGTTAATATTTATAGTTTTAGTTAAACGGTTGTTTTTTTTTTCTTATTTGTTTAGCAGCACGGGGGCCACAGGTACCGCCTTTGATGTACCGCCCATGATTGATTCAAAACCGAATTAAAACCTATAACCTTACTGTATAATATATCACAAAATTAGTGTTAAAATTTATGACTCTACTCGTAAAATTGGCTTAAACAACTTAATTTTTACGATAAAGTTTATTTAAAACATGAGATATATGATGCTATGAATCTATGTGTAAATTAGCAAGAAAATTACATGTTCTTAAACAGGCAATATATGTACTAGTAACTCTGATAAATTGTCCCACTAAATACAGTTTGTGACACATACACTCGCGTTGTAGACCTTTTTAATATTTAGAACAGCAATAATTTCATGCGTATCTGTCCCCGAAGAAATATGTGTGTGAAATGTAATCGAATTGCAATTTTTTACTGTAACATGCTCTAAGGTACCTATTAAGTGGCTATATTAAACCAATTCAATTAATTTGCCCTCACACAAGTAGAGGCCAGCATTCTGTGAGTGAACATTTTGAATCGTTCTCCCTACCCTCCCGATTTTATGACGCCAATCAAGCCATTAGGCCTATTAGAGATCATTATACCTATTATTATTAAACCAGAAAACCTGTAGGAGCATGTCGTGAATAGTAATGTTGAGAAACATAGCCTATACGATGAAACAATATGTATAACATTATCTTATATGGGCCCATAAGATTTGATTGGATTTTATTAAATGTACGGACAGAAATAATGGTGTACTCATTGATTTCATTATAACATAAGTATCTAGTGTTATTTTCAGTATAGATCCGGTTATTTTAACCTGTAGTGTATATTGTGTGCTAGAGAATTCTTGTTGGGGTTCTCACAGAATTCACGATTCCTAGTAGAATTAACGGGAACTGGCCGCAGGCAAAAATTGCTATGGTATTAAATGAATCAGTCCAATTACAATCGTTATTGGTATTCGTTAACTCAAGGATATACGGTGCAATAAGAACGGAGCTACTTATAAATAGATTAAGTATAGTATAACCATGGCAATTTCAGTGTTCATATAAGTTAACTTTACATTTATTTATTTAGGTTCGGTACTAATCGTGTGTGAACTTAATTATCATTTTGTTTGATGCTCATTTTATTAGAAACCATTACAACAACTATAAATGTCGGGATAAAAAATCAGTCTGCAGCTTCAATACCTATTCGTTTTCTGATTCTGAAATCACGAGTAAAGTGTGTGGTTTTAAAGGCATAATAAAGTACAACAGATTCCAAAGCTACTTTTACAACTACCATATTATTAAAGTACCATACTATTGGTAAATTGGACGAACTATATCTAATTAAGCATTGTTTAAGCGAAGTAAACCGGATTAAACCATCTGCCGTCATTAATTATCTTTTTGCGGATTACTAAGGCTTCATCTAGAACAGAGTACGCTGCGGTAATTTATTTTAAAAAACAAGAAATTGCTAAAAAGGTCATATTTCGTAATGAATATTCACAATTTTTATTCAAATCAACATTGCGATTACCTTAAACACATTTTCAAAATCCATTTTAACTACCGCACATCCGCTGGCGCGCATTAATGAATGTAACTCTGATATCACACGTAACGGAGTCTGTCCAAGATCTCATTTTGTGATAGGCATCAGGAGGCGAGACTGGCCAACCGCCACATAATAACCCCAGCTACGTAATTGGAAGCCTTTCATTGATTTGTTAATGGTCTCGTTAATTTTTATTCGAATTATAAGCAACATTTTATGAATATGCGAATTATGATCTGATATAAAACTGCCCTACCTACAGATTCCTATTCTGTTTTGAGAATACATGTTCTTTGTTTTCGGTTTTGTTCAACTTTTTTATTTGTATCATCGTCGCCTTTTTCTGATGATAAAGATGATAAATAACATATCGTAACTGCTTCTTAAATTAAGAAATAACATATATCGTGCGTTCTCAAAACTAAACGACCCGATACAATATTTTATAACGTAAACCGTTTGAACCCTAATTAAGACGTTTGTGTCCGAACCAAAAGTTATACCGACGAGAACAACCGCCGGAATATATGACGCCTGCGCCTGCGCCACGGACACAAAGCAGCCGAACTAATAGCGTCCAAATCCAAAATTTATTTGCTCTTAAACCCATCGGAGGCTCAGTTAAAACAGGGCATTAATAGATGTTGAACGGCCGAAGTGAAAGCCTTTAGATGAGAATGCTCAAGCACAACTCATCAAATTTGCATTTCGTTTGTAAACGGTGCCTCTTTGGACACTAATGAGGTGTTAGAGAATTAATCCGTGAGATCTCCACTCAGATAATCAAGATCTTCCCGATAAAACGGTAATAGGTGGGTTTTCATGTGACATTAACGAGTGACTTCCGATTTCGGCTTTTCATTACGAACATCTAACATCGTCTTGCTGGTTTTAATTGCATCTATATTTCCCGACGATGATAAACAGCTTCCTATTCGTTAAGATTCCCTTCTTTAAACCACCGCTGCTATGTTCCGCGTCAGTAACTAAACCCACTCCTGTGTCGACGACGTCAATTGTGGTCATAATTGCACCATTAGGAACTGTGAAAGCTATAAATCTAACGATATCGGCAGCGGTGATACAAAATCAATCGTTGGTAATAGTGCGCCACTGATCATGGCTAACAAGCGGCACGTGATTATTAGGGCAATCACATACAAAAGCGGGAGCAGCGCTCATAGTTTTGAATATCGACCGTCTGATCAATATGGTTATCTCGCCTAATGGGTCCACGATGACTTTCTATAAATTAATAACAACAAGCTCGTGGAGTCTCCGATGATTGGACCAGGTTAATGAGGAAGCACATCTTCATCTCTTCATAATAAATGTGTGCGTGTTTTTTATTAAGTTCTGCTTTTTATTTTTTACTTTGTTACAACTTCTGTTACGTCCGGGATTGATAGCATCTTTATAAATATGACGTGTAAGTTTATTTTGTAAGACATCTTGTTCAGGTATGCGTATAATTATTTCATATAATTTCGTACACAACGGGTAACTAACTACTGGGAATCCTCCGGTTGTAAATCATGGTTGTAAAACGCTTTGTTATGCCAATTTATTATGTTTAATACGGTAATTTTTGTAAACGTTTCGCCGTAAATATTTTACAACTGAATGATGGTTTTACTGCTGTTATAGCAGTGTTACTTCCTCTGCCGGCGACTCGGGGCGATTCAATGCAACCGGAAAGAATTTGTTACTCCACAAGTGCATTGTCTGGATTGTACAACGACGATCTACTTTCGATCAAGTTAATTTGAATAGCCTGTGACGGTCCTTTATCTTGTCACTAACTTTCTACCCTATTGGTAAAGCTGACAGTAAATTATGATGAATATAACAGAAATAAAATATATTTTTATCTGTAGCTAATTTACTTCTTACCGGGACAAAATATATATTTTAATATAGGTATGTATATATTAATAAAAAGATAAATACCTGCAAACTTTGTGCTTGCAGATATTTATCTTTTTATAGAACTCTCAATTATTAAAATATTTTGTTTTAATTACGCAAATTTATATTTAAATATAGCCCGTGTAGTCAGTAAGTCCCTTTTTGTGTACGTTTGAAGGCTCTGTAGATATGTTCCTATTTGAACAATATTTTTTGTTTGTTTTTTTTTTTCAGGAACCGCAGTCAATGGTCAAACTGGAAGCAGGAGTCAGAACAAGCTTAACCTAATTCTATTGTGCGTTATTTTCTCAAAGGCTTGCGCCACGTATTCTGAAAGCCTCTTCACACATCTGGTAGCCTCATTGTATTATTTATTTATAATGCTGGTAACAATACGCGACACACTCCAAGTGCAAATTGTTATCTAGTGAAGGACGTCCACAATGGCACACGCCTCGAAATTTCCGTGTAATTCTACCTTTTATCTTTACAAACCTTTGTGGCGTGAAGTTGGCCATTTATTCTCAATTATTGTTTCTTCACCGGGGGGAGTAGGTTGCGAAGGCGTTATGTTTGCTTTTATACCACTTTGAATTCATTATTGAAGAATAAACTATATTTTAACTCCTAACTAATATGAAACTTACTTCCTCTCTACAAGATTTAATTTCGCAGTGACATCGTGGTGGAGTTGGGACTTTTTGTGGTACAATTTTGTGAGGTGTAAATTGTGAATGAATAGGTTTTGTCGCGTGACAAGTGAAGCACTTGTAATGGGACAAATCGGTACAAAGTGACTACTTCTCGCTTGTGCTAAGTCATCTGTTACAATATTTATTTAATGAAAGCCGACTTTTTTCATAAATTCACCTACTGAGTGGTACCATAAATAAAATCCTACATTTAACCGTCATTAATGTAGTAGTACTTTCATCGTAGAATTTTAATACATTACATAAAGGAATTCTCTATGGAAAAGTTCACATTTTGTAAGTTCTCTTTATTTTTAATTTCCTATACTTATGATTTTTTTTCAATGATACGTGTTTTACATATAATTATGCATGCTAGATTCACATCTAGTAGGTGTAAATCAAAAATATTGTGTTGTGACTGTTTTATTGCATTTGTGATTGAACATCAGTTTTCTGAATTACAAAAAAAAATAGTGACACCTCTGCCTAAAATTTCGGGTAATACAGGCGTTATGTTATGAGTACATTAAACCACCAAGTAGGTCACCTTATATATAATCTGCCTATATAATTCCCACTGCTGGGACACAGGCCTCCTCTCGGTGAGAGGGAGTGGGCCGTAATCTACCACGCGGGCCCAGTGCGGGGTGCTAGATGTCACATGTCTTTTAATTTTTCGTTCTAGGACATGCCGGTTTCTTCACAATGTTATCCTTCACCGTTTTGAGAGCAGTGTTGATGAAAATATATACACAAAGTAAAGCGCCTGCCTAGGTTCGAACCCACGACCTCGATTCGTAAGTCGCGGCTGAAACCACTGAGCCACCACTGCTCTCTAAACCTCTCTAGGTAACCTTAGGTAGATTAAATATAGGCAATCCCCTCAGTCAATTCTCATAATTTACAGAATGATTAAGATTCTGCTCCTCTTTTGCATTCCCAGATCAGTGCAAAAATGTTCCTCAAGTATAAATAAAGTTGGGATATTTATCCTACAATTTGGCATTTTCGAGCAAAACAATTACTTTGGCCCGATGGAGGTGATAACTTGGGCACTGTGCAGTCTGGACTAATTGCCCTGGTGTCGAGAGTGCTCCAGTTTAATTATTGAGGTAAGAATTTCTGATACAATCGCAACAATTAACATAATGAATTTATTTGAGTCTTTCTTCCTCTAATTTATTTATCTGTGCAGCGATTTCTTTGGTTACTTTTTTCAGAAGGTCCTTGATTTCATGTTTGTAGACAATTAAATCAAAGAAGGAAAGATTACAAATGTTACGAATTGTCTATTATTCGCATATGTGATGTTACTTAACCTACGATCCTACTAATATTGTTAATGTAAAATTGTGTATGTTTGGACGTTTCTTACATCATTCTGCAAAATCAGCTGAACGGATATGGATGAAATTTGTCACACAGATCTTTCATCCCGATAGTACCTTCCCGTGAGATAATTTCCGATCAACTCACGGCGGACGCCGTTAACAAAAGCTAGTAAATATTTAACTGGCAATAGCTACATATATGCACAATATAGCATACATATTCTAGGATTTTTGAAATTATAAAACTAAAAAAATAGTCCTTTAACGTCCTGAACATATTCCAATACCGAAAAACCACATATACATAGTTTAGTTTTGTTTGAGTTCCTACGGAGAGATATTAAGAAAAGGACAACGGCCAATATTGCCATGCTAACCCGCAAGACAATACAGCTGGAAAATAAATATAGACAACTCGTGCTCTCAACAATTACTGACAATGACAATCCCAAGAAAAACAACAAAATTAAGGTTGCATTTGCCCCAAGGCCACCTACCCACCCATCTGCCATCAACTGGAGACGAGCAGCTCGTGATAAATGGCCGATCTAAAAATTTACAATTTTAAATGAGTGTTACAATTGAGGGTTTAAATTACAAATCTTCGACGCACGCGGAAAGTCGTGGAATGCATTTTAGTCGGCCGCGAAGCTCACTCGATTGTAAACAATCAATTTCAGTCGAATAAATCTTTAATACTTTGTAGAGAGAATTTTGATTTATGATCGTGACTGTACAAAAGGCGCCTAGAAAAAATGTAGAAATAAAATTAAAAAGTGTTGTAAGATATTTATTGAACTCTTTAAGAATTCCACGATATTTATTTTCTGATATATTTTCCGTAATATTTTCTATGAAATTATAATACGATGGTAAATAAAAGAGCTGATATATTTGTATTGAAAAGAATTTTATACGACAGCGCGGTATCCTGAAATTCTTTCTGTCATTGTGGGTGATATTGATATGATATAATATTTTATGGTGTCAACGCGTGCTTCGATTTTATTATTCTCGAATAGGAACCTGAATATCTGTACACGGAATATAATCAAATGTAAAGTGTTGTTATCAGTACAAATTTCTAAGTAACACTTCCTCGGCGGCCGCGGTGCCGTCCTCTATCTCGTGTCAATATTGACCGAGCGTGGGTGTGAGTCGATTTAAACGCAATCAATATCGAGTAAGCACTGACTTGACGACAGGAAAGTGCTTCAGTGCGTGCGATCAGCGACAAATTGAACAATTTGTACCACCTACTACACCGCGCTTAAAATGTTTTCGTACAGGTACAAACAACTCGCGTGACTACGCACTTGTAATTTGGGACATGTTGATTTTGTGTACTTGAGCGTGTTATTCGATGTCGAATATCTATATCTATACTTATAATAAAACTGTAGAGAGGTCAATTCTGTACATTGAAAATACATTCAAAATTAATATTGGAGGATGAATGGTGATCGATACTGATGCCATAAATGCAATCAGTAAATTTTTTGTCTGTCTGTCTGTCTGTCCGTCTGTCTGTATGTGCACGCTTGGGTCAAAAACTACTGAAGGTATTTTAATCAAACTTGGTACGATTGTAGTCCATATTCCTGGGCAGGTTATAGGCTATATAACATAACGCTAAGATACATAGGAGCCGAGCAGTGACGATAAATTTGAAGCAAGTCAGATGAAAATGCGCTTTTGGGCTCTTATCCTCGCAAAATTAACCTGGATTAACACATAGGCTACTTTTTATCCCGGTAGTACGTTCACGCGGGATATTTTCCGACTACCACGCGGGCGAAGCCGCTGGCAAAAGCTAGTAGTTAAAATAAAATCATTCATGATGGCAGTGGTGGTCTAGTAGTGACATCAGCGACTTATGAGCTGTAGGTCGTAGGTTCGAATCCAAACATATGCTTTACTTTGTGTTAATTATTTCATCACCACTGCTCTGCTGAGATTAGCGCGTTCAACCAATCAAACAAACAAACACTCTTCAGAAGTATAGATTTAAGATATCTTGCATTGCTTCTGTAATCTGATTAACTCAGGCTGCTAGCTATATTTTTTATTGAAACACACCTTACATATTAACGGTAGTAAACAACACCCATGACCTTTTTATGACAAGTAAAACGCGTTACCTTAGTTACCGTCTGGCAACAATTAATATACAAAACCACCCTTATTCATACTTGTAGATCAGATAACGATTAATGATAATAATTGCTTGACAGACTCTTCAGCCACAGAGCTGTTATTTTATCTGTTGTAGAACTTTATATTTAAATAAAGAAATCAACGTAGTAATTAAAAATCAACAATGTAAGAAAACAGGGATTCGCAATTAGCATTTTGGAATCAAAGTGTTTAACTAAATGTCTTCAACAATGTACGCTGGAATGGCCTCCCCGCCGCCCGGTGCATAAAAAAAGATGATATCTTACTAATGTTTACGAACAAAATTATACAAAGTAATTATTCGGCTTAGCTTTGGAACGCATCTCTGGGACAATTATTGTGATACCATCGTGGACTGGAAATCATCAACACATAAGTGCTGGACTAAAATACTAAAAATATAAAGCCTATAAATTTTTATTGAAGTTTAAAACTCCTTAATATCAGATCAGAGTGCAGTAGTGGCCCAGTGGTAACGGACGCCAGTTGTAGGTCGTGGGTTGGACCCAAACAGGCACTTTACTGTGTTAATTATTTCATCGCCCCTGCTCTAGAAACGGTGACGGAAAACATTGTGAGGAAGCCGGCATATCCTAGATCCAACAATTCGAAGACATATGATATTCTCTAATCCAGACTTGGCCCACGTTGTGGATCTACGGCCCACTCTATCTCACAGAGAAGAGGTCTATCTACCAGCAGTGGGAACATTATAGTCTGATTGTGCAAAGATCAGATGACCATTTGTAACTTCCTGAGTCCTAAACAGACTACTCTAAACAAGGACTATTAAAGACGGAAACTATACGTCAATGCGTAGAAAGCAATTAATCTTAATTCGGTGCTAGCAATGTATCAGCTTACGACACTATGTTACTAAGAACAGACGACACTCTACAAGGAATTTCAGTTGAATAACACACGATATAAATAGCACCCAGGACATTGAATAGCTAAGGTTAAATGGTTTAGTTGCGCAACATATATTAATAACATACATCTATAAACTATTTCCTTTCTCATCTACATCAGACTATACACCACAGTACTCTTAAATTAAGGATGACATTACTTTGCAAAGAAAGCAGTCTATTCGCCGTTACAAATTATGCGCAGAGGCCATAGTACCTAGCGTCTTGACTCTTGAATTAATCTCAATTTGTAAGCCGCGTCTTGTCACGGTGTTTGTATAATGAAATGGAGCAAGTCTGTATCATTCATTAGAGTCGGACACTTCTATACAGTTAATTGTTTGAACTTGCCCGGGCTGCCGTTTAACATCGTCTCGGCTAATCAAGCCTCGGTTAACAACATCCGCCCGGTAAGTGGCCGGCCGATGACTCGACGCATCACTCGATGATGCAATTGTCTCCAGTTCAAACCGCTAAGCACAGAATCGCGTCTTCATACTCACAACTTCCGATTGAGTGTCAAGGATGCTTCGCGAATGTCAATCGAGTTGAACTTGTAAGTCGAATGCATTAACTCGCACTAGTCAAACGACAGACGTCATGTGATAGAGTTGTAATTTATTCAAGAGTATTCTAAGAACTCGATTTATCAATGGAGTCATCAATTGATCGCATGTATCGGTCGTTAGTCTTGTAATGAATTCATTTGGGTCAGACTGAACGGAATGAGTCATAAACATGTTTAGTGAGGAAACACTATTATGAGCAGGAAATGTTATAGTTTCAATTGGAAACCATTTAACTACAATCAAGTATGAGCAAGTTAACTGGAGTAGAATAACTTAACAAACTGTTTTGTATTCTCGTATAAAATTCCAGTCAGTGTCACAAATTCAGGAAATCAGTGAAATGCATCCATAATTTAAGGAACCGTCGATTATTACGTAGGGTGTTCAATAAGTTTTGACGTGTTCGCATACGCTGAGTTTAGAGCAAAAATGTTTGTGCTTATTATTAAGGCTCACTAATTGCAAGAGTAAATACGTTTATTTTAGCTTTCTATAGTTAATAGTTAATTTGCAGTGATTTTTCAAAACTTTAAACATGACGTCGTTGAAAAATCGAGATTACCGTGTAATTATGTACTATAATTTCAAGCGCGGTTTGACTAAGCAAAAATGTTTTGATGAGAAGTTTTCTGTGTTTGGTCAAGAAGCTCCTTCTGTAAGGACTGTGGAACGATGGTTTTTACAATTCAGGCCCGGAGAATTTGAGCTGGATGACGACCCACGTCCAGGTAGGCCTGTGGAAATTCAAGTGCCAGAAAACGTAGCACGTATGGAACAAAAAATTAAAGAAGATCGCCGAATTACATATCGTCAGTTAGAAAAACTTCTAAACATTCCTGTATCTTCTTTGCACAATATCGTAAAGAACCATTTAAGTGTCAAAAAGCTTGGGTACCTCACGCTTTAAATGAGCACCAAAAAGAGTGTCGCGTCGAATGGGCGCGATCTATGATAAAACGATTCGACAGTGACCCATCAAAACATGTGAATTCCATTGTCACAGGTGATGAAACCTGGCTTTATTATTACGACGTGCCAACTAAATCCCAAAACAAGATATAGGTCTTCGAAGATGAAAAATAACCTACCCAGGTGAGAAAATCGAAATCTATGAATAAACCGATGATGACGGCTTTTTTCAACAAACGAGGATTAATCAAATCTATTATGCTTAGTGGACAGAAGACCGTTACAAGTGACTGGTACACTAAAATTTGTCTGCCTACATTGTTTGAAGAATTGAAAAATCGATGACCAAACTCAGGAATCCGATCATGGTTTCTTCACCACGATAATGCGCCACCCCATAGAGCTGCCACTACCGCACAAATTCTGGCAGAATCCGGTATTAATGTACTCGTACACTCTCCCTACAGTCCAGATCTTTCACCATGTGACTTTGGATTATATCCTTATGTAATGAATCGTATTAAAGGCCGCAAGTTTTCATCGGATTAGCAGTTGATTGGCACACTTGAGGAAGAACTTGAATCAATTCCCAAAGAAAAGTGAGAGAGTTGGATAAATGAGCGGTTTGTGCGGATGCATAAATGTATAAATTGTGACGGTATTTATTTTGAAAAAATATAAATATATATGATCACACGACAAGACTTATTGAACACCCTACGTACTTATGCGAATACTTATGTGAGTACCCTGATGTCATTGAAATGAGTAAAGAGTCAAACTTTTAAATTCAACAGAAGGAGAGCGGCTCGATGAATGAATGTCCACGCAACGACTAGTGCTGTCAACGGCTTACCGGTTTTTATCGATGTCCATATACGAAGTAACATTACTATATACCAATAATAATGTCAACTAACCAGACCTAACTGAAAAGCAAACAACCAGTTTGATATTATTTTTCATTTTCATTTCATTTATTCGTGAACAATTTACATAAAATTATATATATTATATTAGTAACTTTGTAATTGTGTACATTTTATCAAGAATTCGTATTTTGAACTGTTCAATTAACTTAAACGGTAGAGTTTGTATTAGTTATTAATTAAAGTAATGCTGCTTAATTAGTTTCAATTACCTTTTAGATCTAAATTTTGTTAACCACCTAATATTCAATAAAAATATACCTACTACCTACCCATTTTTTTTATTTTAGTGTTTGAGCAATGAAATAATCTAAGGTTTCAAAGTAAAAGCGTGATGATAGTACGCATAGTATTATCCACCTTATCTTAATATATGTAGTTAATTAATATTAATCTTATTAGGTATATTAGGTTATATAATAAAATTTACATTAATTGTTTTCTTCTTTGCTTTACCTTTATCGATACTTACATCAATCCCTATACCAGAGACAGGTCCAGCAGCGGGCGCATCAATTAAACCACCCGCCATTACAATTCATTCACGATTATTGTTGTCGGGCGCTGCGCCCGCGCCGTTCTGACGTCGATGCGACACGCGAATTGAGACGATATGTTTTTTCGCATTGTTGAAATTCGCGATTCGTATTATTCTTTGTACCGTGTGGTGCCGGACGTAAAGAATAGCATCACCCCATTTCTTCCCGTGGGTGTCGTAAGAGGCGACTACGGGACTTACTAGAGAATGGGCAGCAGCGTTCTCTATGCATTTTACCACCATACTGCGATCGCCAATCCGCCTGCCAAGCGTGGCGTTTATGGCAAAGCCCCCCAAATTGGGGAGGCCTATGTCCAGCAGTGGACGTATTACGGCTGAAATGATGATGATGATGACATTTTTACTGGATCGAAGTTCTGGGCCACAACTACTTGCACCTTTTTTAGGGTTCCGTTGCCAAATGGCAAAAAACGGAACTCTTATAGATTCGTCATATCTGTCTGTCTGTCTGTCTGTCCGTCCGTCCGTATGTCACAGCCACTTTTCTCCTAAACTATAAGAGCTATGCTGTTGAAACTTGGTAAGTAGATGTATTCTGTAAACCACATTAAGATTTTTATACAAAAATAGAAAAAAAAACAATAAATTTTGGGGTTCCCCATACATAGAACTGAAACTCAAAAAAATTTTTTTCATCGAACCCATACGTGTGGGGTATCTATGAATAGGTCTTAAAAAATAGTATTGAGGTTTGTAATATCATTTTTTTCTAAACTGAATAGTTTGCGCGAGAGACACTTCCAAAGTGGTAAAATGTGTGTCCCCCCCCCCCCCCGTAACTTCTAAAATAAAAGAATGATAAAACTAACAAAAATATACGATGTACATTACCATGTAAACTACCACCGAAAATTGGTTTGAACGAAATTGAGTACGTGTTTTTTTTTAAAACGTCATAAATCGTAAACCGCAATTTACCTTTCATTCAATCAACTGAAATATAAAAATTAAAAAAAAAAACATTTATTTTCATAAACATGAACCTTATGCATAAACCGAGAATACCTACAGGTTTGTACGGAACCCTTTGTGCGAGTCCGACTCGCACTTGGCCGGTTTTTTTTTGTACATTGGGTCGTAAGTTATTTCGCCCTAAATCTAGGTTGGGCCTTACGAGAATATATGTAAGAGTGGTAATTGACTAACACCTTATCACAATCAAATGTAACATATTCATCAATCATCATCTACTTCGTTAACCTCTGTGTTAGTAGACAGTAGATACATATATAGTACGTCAAATGACACATATCTCTTAGCTTACGGAATTCTGGCGTCACTAATCTGTTCACATAGTCACGAAAATAGTTGTAAATAAGGCCAAAAAGCGTTTTCATTTTGTTTCATCATTTCAGCCGAAAGACGTCCATTGCTGGACATAGGCCTCCCCCAAGCTCCGCCACTTCGACGTGCTTCCCGCATCCAGCGGATTCCTGCGGCCTTCTCAAGGTCATCGGTCCACCTTGTTGGAGGCCTTCCAACTCTACGTCTTCCGGTACGCGGTCACCACTCCAGAACCTTTCGGCCATTTTCTTTAAAACGGTTTAAAATCATGACCAAGTTGTCCGTACATTGACAAGGTTTTACGTTCAAAATTAAATCATTTTAAAATTAGACAGACTGAAAAGAATCTTAATACCTATATCTGTGTATTTACAAAAATAATTATGTTATAGCTAAGTATAATTACAAAAGAAATGGTTTTTACTAAGCCAGTGCTTATTTTTAGCGTATATAATTTTTTATTTTTGTTACCCTCAATATATCCTAAATGAGGGAATAGGTAAAATCTAGATCACTTCGTTAAAAGCCTTAGTGTAGGTATTCTATAAAAAATAATAATAATATGGGTTTACCATATTAAGCCAATGTGTGGCTTTAATTCGTTCTAAACCAAAAAGACGGTTTAATACATTTAAAATCCGCTTTTCATTTATAGTTACGAACGCAAACAAAGCACTTAGGTACTATTTCACACAGAAGCATATACAAATCTTATGAGCTGAAAAAAAAGTTCGGATGAAGCAAAAGTAGACAATAAACTTAACACTGAATGGCATTCAATATCGTATCATGGACACGTAGCAGTTCTGCTATGATAATAATCATTTGCACCTTCACAGAAGTCATTAACAGAATTTTCCCACACGTACATTCCACACAGGTAAATATCAAGATCGACGGCAAATTTTCTGAAGTAGGTGACCGTATGGTTGGCAAAAAAAGGCGATACTGTGACAGGAAAACGTCATTCAACGACATTGCGAACTCCGCCGTGGATTGTAAAACAGTATCCTTGGGCCAAGTTCCAGTGATGTTTATGATATTTCCCGTAATTACTGTAACAGTAAATGAACCATTTTAATCGGCCATACTATCGTTAATTACCTTACATATATTACAACAGTTCGTGATCTTTAACTTAATTCGTGCACTGTCGCTATTCGTAATTTTTTCAGCAAAAACACGACATAATGTCCCGATGAAATAATTATAGAAAATAATGGTGGGTTTACTGCTGTCATTTAAGCTGAATGAAATGTGAACATATCTTATACCTTTAAACGAGCAATTCTTGTATATATATATATAATCTGAATTTCGGAAACGGCTCTAAGGATTTTCATGAAATTTAGTATACAGGGGGTTTCGGGGGCGATAAATCGATCTAGTTAGGATTCATTTTTATAAAATGTCGTTTTATTCGTATTTTCAATGACCAACTTTATCGATAATCAACTTGAACTTAAACTTATTATTTTAAACACAATTTACCAAAAAATACCGAGCAAAGCTCGGTGGTCAACCAGATATTATTTCTTTAATTGCCACATTATTCGGATATTTGTCAAACTGTTAAAGGGATTTATGCCATGCCAGCCTGTCTTATATAAACGAAAATATATCCTGTCCTCCTTTCTAGCCAATCTTTGATTGAGAAAGCAAATTAAATCTTAAACTGCACCAAGAGTAGTTTAATTAATTTGATCGGGCATCGTGTTTTAATAATTACTAAAAAACTTATGCCTCGAATCGAGAAACAGTATCAATTACTAGCAATATGCTGAAGAAACTTTCTTATTAAATCAAGTAAATAAAGTCCAGATTAAAACCTCACCTGTTAGGGCTTGTTAAAAACCCATATTTTGAGCTAACCATAGGCTTCCGCGTCGACTGCGGGAGAGCCTTCGAAAAAAAGTAATTTCGTGTTACATAATTCTTAATTTTTGAGTTTTTGAGATGAAGCACTTCACTTTTCTTCCTGACTCAAATTAATAGCGGCATAATAATGAACTTCGCTTTTACTTAATAATAATTCCTCAGATTTAGCGGAATTGGACCAATTTATTGTAAGTAGAAGTATCTTATTTAATTTCATGTCTTTAACCTCTTGTTAGAAGATTTTATCTCTATTATTTTGACCAATCTCATTCCTGCCAGTCACAATTGAATGACACGTCCGCTGATTAAAAAGCAATAAATTTTCCCTAAGTATGTTTCGCTGAAAACTTAATAATACGAATTTCGGCTAATCCTTCGCTGACCTATTTATTATAGAATATCTTGCACTCAATATCTTGATGAAATAACTGTTTAGTTTTTTTTTTTATGAAATCGTAAAATACTGCGATGTCTTTCAATAAAATTACCTGCTTTTTGTAGGGTTTTCGTAAAAGAAATACAACGTCTGAGTTTTGTTAGAAAGACAGTTACAATTTCGGCCGTTATAATTGTATAGAATTTCTTTGTGAAGCGCAAGAATGGAACAATGAAACGAATGGAGACGATTGCTTCTAGTTTGAGCAATATTAAAAAGCATCATCATCCTCCCGCCCTTATCTCAATTTATTTGGGGTCGGCGCAACATGTATTTTTCTTTCACACTTCTCTATTAGTCGACATCTCAGAAGTCACCCCATTTCTATCCATATCATAATTCATATAGTCCATCCATCGTTTCTTTGTCTTCTTCTACTCTAATAGCCATCGTTAATATTGTTCGTAATAAGCAATATTATAAAACAAAATGCATGATGGAAGAAAGCTTTTTTTGGCAATAGCTTGATTAAATAAAACGGTGGAGTATGTGGATTCTCTTTTATATAGGAATGATTAACATAGCTGTCCTTTTCACCCTTTCAATCTACCGTTGACGTAAGTTAGTGCGTGTTGTAAACACGCCGAACGTACTTGTACCTTGCCTTTAAGCCATTCTAAGAACTTTAAACATTATTCAATGCAAATAAAGATATGAATATGAACGTCAACAAGCATGAAACCATAACAGGAAAAAGAGCTATTTATAATATTTGTATCCTAAAGCGACTCCATACATTTTCGTCCAAGACGCGTCGTACCTGACATGAGCTCGCGAGCGCTGAGAAAATCTTCCAAAACATAATCTATAATCCTTCGGCAACACGTGCACGGGGCTATTATTGATTTTGCCGTTTTTTCTACAAAATTGCATGCCCGTCCCGACTTGACATTGAAAAAATATCTAGTAGGGTGCCGTGTGAATGGGCCTTATTATAAGCTTGCGCAATGACATTTGAGTTTTTGTGGAAGGTTCCCAGTCGCGTGGCGTTGACAGAGGAATGCGAAGGCTCCGTGAGTTATACATACTTGAAGTCTGTATATTAAGATAAGGTCATTAATACACTCGTATAAATCAACTTAATTTTACTGCAGTTGAAATGATAAAGTGACAAAGCATGGTAATGTTTTACAAATGAACCTTCGCTTTAGAGTGATGTATGGTCTGTGATAATGATAACATGCTCGTTTATGTCAGATTGTTGTAGTTATGTCTTCATTTAATTTACGATTTACATAAATTATTAGGCCTCTAAAAACAATTTAAAAAAATGAAACAAAGTATCCTCTTTTTAAGAAAAACAACTGTTGCCTTTAAAGGCTTCTTCGCATAGGCGCGACTCGAATCTTGTAGACCAATTTCCATTAAGGTTTCAATAAAATTGTTTTACGAGAATCGCGTCACGCTATCGCGTCGCGCCTGTTTGCGGGATCATTTACATGATGCTTACAAATAAGTATCAATTTTCAAACTGGCCCTTGAAATTCCAGTAGCTACCTAAAAACGTTGAAAGAAAAACAAATCTTTGTTTGTACGGATGTCAAAATGTCAACAGATCCTGACTTTCGACCCGTCGATACACGACTCCCGGAAAAAGCGTTTAAAGTTTCATGTGATGGCATGTTACCCTTTTATAGAAATACAAATATTGCTTAACCCCCAGTTCCACTAATAGGATATACGATGTTTGACTATACTGAAAATATGGAAGCTATATATATTTCTTAAAAACAAAACAGTTGATAATTTGTGAAAAAGTTTCAGCTTACAGATTTGTAACTTCAGGTCCGTCCCACTGGTGGGCCGAACAGGACTTCAATCAATAATATTCATTTTATTACCGTTCGTCCCACTATTTATTTTGTTGAATCTAGTTGTTCAATGGTAAAAGAACACAGATAAACCCTAACTAAGACTAATAATGTTTATAAAGTGAATTCTCTAATCTTTTGCATTTGCACCTTACATTTTATGCAGTGTCAGTAAAATAATAAAAATCATAACCGAAAAATAGAACAATCACAACAATTAATGACTATAAATAAAATACCGAATGGATGTGCCTTAAAACGTATAAACTGTACTTATTACGGTGTATTTAACTGTTTCTATAGTTACAAAGAATCGTTTATAAAAATATATCACAGAGAAAAAAATCGTTAAATCGTATTGAATGAGTGTGAGAAGTGAGAACCGGGCACTGAAAACAACACCCAATGTATATAAATAATCATTAAACGTCAGAATCCAATCTACATTACAACTTGCTCTATTGTAATATATTGTATGTTGTAAGTAATAGTTTACTTTGTACCGTTTAAATACAGTTAAGAGAACTCCGCTATTCACTTAGCGCGACAAATGAAAATAAGCTTTTACGAGTCCCAAAAAATTGTTCCCCTTAAAGATTTGACCCGTAATATGACACAATACCACACGATAGACACAATCGAAGATAAGATAAAGTGAACCACCTCTCAAAGGATCGACTCGACACTTATTATTCTATTACAGATTACGGGCGTGGCAAAGATAAACCAGGCGATAGATAGCTATAAAGACCGATGATGTCAAAATATTTATTATATCAATGAATTTATTAAACATATAGCGGCTCGAGCCGTGAGAAACAGAATAGTGACATTACGAAGTGCGTTCTGTATCAAATAAGAATGCATTTTAATCTTTTCTTCGATACGGTAAGTGTGAATTTATATAAGAAAGCCGTAAAGGATTACTGTAGGCGCCCATGTATCCTATGCTTTATGGTTCCTTAAGCTTAAAAAATAAGCAATAATCACATCAACGCTATCCTTGAATTACAGGTAGACTTGAACATTGCAGTAAAGATGCTTGCTTATGGCACATTTTGTGATACTTTATATACGGTAAAAGCGTTTTTATGCCATTTGCGCGTATAATAACATAAATATTAGACAAAAAAACACTGGTAGAGATGTGGCAATTTTATGAAAAATAATATAAACAAACCACTTTCCCCAGTAGCAAAGGCGGGTTTAAATATAATTTCTCAGCGGACTAATCCTGTGACTAATGTGACCTATGATCCATATTTTATAGCATTATGCAGGTTTAATTACGGTAGGTAAATAAATTGTATTGTATGGAAATTATTTGATTATCACAATAACTAAATACGTGGAAAATTTAGTCAACTTCGCTTTGTTGAAAATCGATGTCGACCTCTACTTTTGCATAAACAGTTGAATTTTTATGCCATGAACGAACCGATTTCCGATAGGCAGGGAACCGAAAACAAGTTTTTTTTTTACAATAAGTACAGATAAACTCAGCCAATGAATGATGTCAATCAAAAAAACACTGCTCCATTATTATTATTTTTTTTTTCAAATTAAATACATGATACCAATTTTTATGAAAATGCGATTATAAAATTAATAAAATAAAATGAAACCTCACACGACTCATCCGTTGGTAAGACACATCCGACATGCCGACTACAAGATTGATGGCATAATAAAATCAAGTTTTTATGACTAACATTATTGCTTTATAATCTCAAATTTGACTTTTATCTTTAGAAAGCTTGTATAATAGATAAACTATCTTTGGGGACACGATCGTGTTGATTAGTCAAACCAACTCATACAAGTAACATGTCCAATTAAGACATATAAATAAAAATAAGTTGCTCATACTAAATTTTAAGAGTGGTTTTAAAGAATTAATGAGTTCTTTCGAACACCATCATGCGCTAATTTATAGCTGTTCATAATTACATTTTAATATGAAATGTCATATAATTCCAATAGAGATCACAAGAGAGATTAGTGGAAAATAAACTTTTATAATGAGAGAGAACACTTTTCGAACATTTCGTTTTCGTAAGACACCTATAAACCGTGACGATTATTGGGCATAAATTTCATTTACATTTGAATATATTTTTGACATTTATTTCAGTAATTACAACGACAGGCGTAGTCAGCTAATTATGAAATGAAGCGTTCATTAAAGATATTATTATGTATTTTATTGGGTTTCAAAATACAAACAGTACTTAAAGTTAATTTTTTCACATAAACCGCGTGATACCTGAAAACTACAAATAACATTAGTTTATATGCAAATCATAAACATCATCATCATCATTTCAGCCAAAAGAGGCCACTGCTGGACATTGTGACAAACACGCTCAAATTGGGGGAGGCCTCCAATTTGGGGGATTTTTTACATAATCGCCACGCTTGACAGGCGAGTTAGCGGTCGCAGTATGGTGGGAAAAAGAATTGAGAACACTGGTACCCACTCACTAGTAAGTTCCTTAGTAGCATTTTACGACACCCGCGGGAAGAAATGGGATGGTGCTATTCTTTACGTCTGGCATCACACGGAACAAAACACGGCACACGGAACATAAACGAAAATAATTGCCTCTCCAGATAAAATAGCTAAGGAAGATCATACGATTTTCTAAAGTCTACGTCTGTGAAATGTTTTCAGTATGCAACTGAACAACGACAAATCTATGACATCTATCATTATGTTACCTTATCAAGCAACAATATACACAGAGCAACTCTACCTTCCCAGATCACAAAGTATAATAACAATTCAGCAACCTGTAAGAAACTGTTCAATCACAAAATCAATTCAATGTTCATCCATGTTCAGTACGTAACAGTGAATGTTCACGATTCAGAAGCGGCATCCGCTTCGCGCCAATAAATACCGGAGATGAATGGTCTATGCGTGAGTGCACTATCAGATGACACCAACCCGGCAAACAGCGTGTTGCAGGTTTTTGCGTCCGTTGCAGACAAGTCATCGTGCACGCTGGTTGCGTGCTTACATGCCTATTCGTCATTTTTAAGACGTAATATGATTGCGTGCGGTACGAAATTGTTGGTGGGACTTGTGATGGTATAGACGTGGCCTTTTAATTTAACGTATTTTGTTTTCCAGGGGCCACGATACTTCCTTGGCGTTACTTCAACTCTTCACAAACTTTACGGTGGAACTTATAAAAGCATCTGTGCTCCACTTTTTCAATAATAAAAAAAGTGTGTTCAGGGGTCCTCTGTCAGGAACGAAGTTCTTCTCACTTTTTCTTCAACTACGGATGTGACGTCGTTTACTCTTTGAAATATTTAACCTGTATTTTGACCTCACTATCAGCTTCAGCACTCTCGAAAACCATGTAAAACGACACCCAAGACGAAAAATTCTAAACTGATTGCAGCCGCCATCTTGGATTTTTATTCAAACCTATAATAAATGATAAATAATATATTATATTCTGTTTCTAACATCTTCACATAACACACGTTGGCGAAAATTGATGTTGTATCGTTTTTTAAAACGTGCATAATTTTGTTATTTCTTTTGCGCTCTCTGTGTAAGCCCCGCTACTGTAGTCTTGTAGTCAGCTTATCTTTTATAACTGCTTAGCATTGTGTTGGAACTCTTTAAAAATATTTGTCCTTGTCTGCGGTATTGACGTGTCTGTGGTTCTCTGGTATCACAAAGCAATGTCATTCAAAGATTTCCCGAGCGAAGCATCTCTCGGACTACTGTACATCCATTTTTTATATCAATAAGAATTTGTTCCTGGTTGACGAGTGAAGGAATCCCGCTCGTTCCCTTGTTACATACCGCTCCATCATAAAATGTAAATATCATTAATATCACTCATTTAAAGTCTCCGAACAATTACAAATAACGCAGGGTAACAACATTTTAAGTCTCCGAACCGGCCAGTGTGAATGAAATGCTATTCATGCGCCCAATGTTTTATTTCGTACAAAAACCTTACAATAATCAATTGTAACGGTAATTGTTATTAACTCTTCAAAATGCAATCACTTCCGGAAGGCTCGATTGTAAGATTCAGACGTTGGTCGATAAAATTGTTGATTTAATGTTTAAACACGTGTCAACACTTCCAGTTATTGCCATCTGCTCCTACGATGTCACCTGTAACTTTTTAAGTGGGGACCGCACACTAGTGAAAAATTCGCGAAAGTTTAATCAGGATGTGAGACAACGTGTTATTTTGTATCTGCATCGCTGCTTCATGAATACGCACGTGCCTTGATTAATGTCATAAAAACACATGCTGGTTAGTCTGGTTTCATTTGTTCTATCTGCTATTTATATCATTTTATAGGATTAGTGCGCCATAGCCAGAATGTTATGTATCATCTTAGTATTTATTAAACCCCAAAGGTAAATTAAAGTAGCAATACAGGAGCTTATAGCCGATTATGCTAATGAAGTCATCATACGTAAGCATATCAATGCGCATGGTTGAGGGTAGGCTCCCGATCTATTACGCTGTAAGAGCTTAAAGACCTACTAAATTAAATTGTTTTTTTTTGCATATTTAATTTAATTTATTGGTGATGTATTTCTTTTGACTGGCACAGCGTTGTTTCTTTAGTGTTCTCTTTTGCACAAGTGTCAAATTAAATATGTTTGATTTATGGATTATATTTTTTTAATAAGCGTGCAACACCGTACATGTGAAGGAAATGACACTTCTTAAAAATAAAGAGTGATTTAGTGTGAGAAACAGAAACAGAGAGTTATATCTTTCTTCTCTCACATGTAACAAAATGTGCCTAAACGTGACGCGTCCTTGAAATTTCACTTTTAACTATCGTCCAATTTGTCTAATCGCCGCTGAAGAACTTTCACTTAAATTATTGAATAGATACCAAAATTAAATACGTAGATTTTGTTCGTTCCGTTAGTATCAGACTCTATTAACCTGTTTTTTTAGTCTTAAAAAACTTTTATCAAAACTACTGCAAACATTTTAAACTACACTATTAGTACAACAATCTATATAACTATCGGATAATGACATAAGTCGGTACTGTGACGTTTAAATCCATTTACTAAACAAGCGTATGCTACATTTCTTTAACTTTCAGCTCTCACTTTCAAAGGTTACGTTAACATTCAGATGGGATCACTAACGCTAAATTTAACACGGGACATGCAGACGTGGCGGCGGCTTTCGCTCTTTTTGGCTCGCTTCGTATGGCTCTTCGAAGAAAACGATACCCCATTGTTATGCCTGTTACTGAGTGTACTGTTACACTTCTTCATGCCACGTTACTAATGTTCCCTTTGTATACGTTTTTGTATCTCAAGTACTGGCTCTTCGTCAATGGATGCATTTATATGCGAAAGCTCCATGCGAAAATTATCTATCAAAATAAATAGGTAATATTAAAGTGTCTGTTTGTAACGTAAAAATAACAGCTTTTTACTAAATGCATAATAAAGTCTTTAAGGTACAAAAAAAAGTAACAAAAAACAGTTTTCAAAATTTTTGTCTTTGCTAATTATCTCCAAAACTACAGGACTTATTTTGACGGAACTTTAACTGGCAGATAACTGATGTTATAAGGAGTAAGTTTTGTCTATGTAGCATGTTCCCGTGGGATAATTTCCAAAATCAACGCAGGCGAAGCCACGGGTACAGCTAGTTTTAAAATATAAAGATGAAAAATTTTATTTCTATGTTTGCCTATTTTATTTGTCTGTAAGTACAGAGTGCTGTGGTGCTGCTACCGGTGCAGAAAACCTCAAACGACGCAAATATTCCAATTTTATTGTAACTTATATGTTCGAGCCTTTTGGGGTTAAAATTGTAGGGCCATGGGGTCCAATTGCCCACTTAGTTGTCGGTTAGTCGAATCTTCGCGTGACTTTAGTTCTGGCCTTTAGTTGGCCAAAGAATCAGTATTGCCGCCCAACGCGGCAATAGCAATGCCACCAGGTTTTTGGGTACTTTCCCTGTTGATAACTATGCTGACGAATTTTGTGATGCCCTATAATTCTTTTCTTTTTATACCTATACTTGTACATATTATTATTATAAGTGGATAGTTATTCAAAGTATCTGTTATTCAGAAACTATGTAAAACTATAACCATCACATAGGTACGCAAGGCGATAAATCAAGCTAGATATGTCCAGTATAAGCTGACTTCTAATTGCACGAAAAATGTAAACAATGCCAGCTCAGCTAGAACTGGAAATGTATAGCTTGATATGTAGCTGTATATCACAGACCTACAGCGACCAAGAAAAACATTGCGATCAACGAGCCCAGTATTTTTTTGCAGACATCATTCAGTTTCAGTAGGTAGACATGGCCGGATGTGGCAAGCCGTTTCCCTGGCATAAATCTTAAGAGTTCCTTTATGGCATCATTCAGTCGCTTGCCTTTGCACAAGTAAAAGCTATCAATCCACTGCTAGACATAGGCCTTTTTAAGCTGTGCTATTACACCATGTCTTCCTTCCACATGCAATCTGACCCAGTCACTTTCTTAAGGTCGTCAGGCCTCTAGCTTGGTAGCGTCCCATGCTACGCTTGCCGATTCGCGAACTGTACTCCAGGACTCATCTCTCCATTGCAGACTTTCGACCACCGTAGGCACGGACTTGTGGGCGGCGAGTAATGGGTAGCTCGCCGCCCGGTAAGGACCAGGCCCAAATCGACGGTGCGTTGTGTTCCACGCGCGTGTTAGATATTTCATTTTCGTATTTTATAATTGTTGGGTAGATAATGACATCTATCACATTAAAGAAGCATTGCACCAATATAGAAGTACCTAATTTGACTAGATAAAGTGTTTACAAAAACTGACTCGTCTTAAATAGTAAAAATAATTATGATTTTAGTACTAGAAATAATTAATAATTATTTAATTATAGTTGTAGTATATCGTAGGTTTTATATTGCCATTTTACTTTATTAAGCTGATCCAAACGACTGGTACAATGCTGTCAGTTTATATTGATATTCTTTTAATGATTCGTAACTACGAAGAAGTTACGAATCAGTCCTTGTTAAATTGCTAAATTACCTTAAAATGTTTTTAAACTGTTTCACCACATAACAATGGTTTATCATTAGAAGTTATTAAGCCAAAATGTGTAATGGTCTGTAATTTGTTCAAAATGGCGGGAGATGTCTGACGATTTTGTTAGATTGACGTTTGTAGGATATAAAAAGGATTGTAATTACTTTAGAGGGACAGTTCCTCGGAAGATATGTAGTTGGTTAGTTCTAGTGCTGTGGTTGTGTGGAAATATCGAGCAGAGATCACGTAAGTTAAGTAATTTGATATTATGTAACGCTTATTGCTTGTTATGAAAATGTTGTTGTACCTTTTATATTGTTGCCGATATTGATAATGTTTTAAATCATATAAAATAGAATATTCATACTCTTTCTTTGCCTAGCTATTGTTATTGTTGTGATTATGTTGATACTATTCTGAGATCTCTTGGACAATAGTCCAAGAGATAGAATGAAATGTATTTAAGATAATAATAGTTTATGGCAATGTAAGAAGTGAGTTGATATAATACTTTAATACTGTTTCCATGGAGTTTCTTGTCCTTCTTCTCCATGAAGACCTAGTTTTGGAACGGACAACTAGCTTTCTGATTAATTACTGACAAGCCTAATTGAAATAAATGCCTAGTCTTGTCTTTCTGTGCTTTATTTAGTAAAACAAACAACCCTTTCACACACAGTAAATAAGCCGTAACCATTCTGATACACAAAGTTTGATATTAGGTATATATACATAATATTTATAGTTATATACAGATATAGATTTTTCTATTACGCGCCTTAAAAAGATGTTAGCCCACATTAAAGGGGTCTGCCAGGACCGATGCCTACCAGGGTCGTGGATTTGTTCGAAAGTTATACTGTGGCCCTGGCACAGGCAACTAAAGGAACACGGGTGGATTTTAGTCAGTAAAAGTCTGACATGCCCTCCCAGAGTGGGAGAAGTCATTTGATGATTTCCAACCCAGAATAAAAAGACTCATATCTAAAATTCTTGCCAGCCAAATAAAAAAGGCACTTTCTTAGAGTTTCCCATGTTTAAAATACAGTTACCCTAAATGCTATAAATGTAGGTAGTTTAATGATTCCCACGTGGCCATTAAATAAATCCTTTCGCTCTTTTTTCAAAGGACACTCTCGCCACTTTAAGTCGTAAACAAAACCGAACAAAGATAGAGAGAGCTAAGTAATGACAATTTACTAGTACTGAGATAATAGAAACCCGTTTTACTTTAATACCGCGATTCGTACTTACGCAGCTTGATTAGGCGGTACTACACTATGCTTTACTTAAGGTTGGACGCAGACTTGCGTCTAGACTATCTTATGAAAGACTATCGCATTCTGAGTACACACATTTCTAGCGTACCGTGTGGTCCCGGACGAAAAGAATAACACCACCCCATTTCTTCCCGTGGGTGTCGTAAAAGGCGACTAAGGGACTTACTAGAGAATGGACAGCAGCGTTTTCTATGCATTTTACCACCATACTGCGATCGCCAACCCGCCTGCCAAGCGTGGCGATTATGGCAAAGCCTCCCAAATTGGGAGAGGCCTAAGTCCAGCAGTGGACGTCTTACGGCTGAAATGATGATGATGATGATGACATTTCTAGCAATTAGGCAAAATAAAACAGCACCGACAGTCAATCAGAATCTGGATCAATTTTGAAAAAACAAACATTGTTTTATGTTTGAAAAAGTTGTCTGGTCAACAATGTAAATTACATACCTATGTTATTTCGTTGAACTGTCAGAATGAAAGCCATTCCTATTGGTAGCGTGTTATACAATTATTCCTCTGTTTGACTCTGCTGTTTGACAGTTATCTGTGCGAAGACCTGCGGGTTAATTGCGTGACAAACTTACAATAGCCTTTGATTTTGGCATTTCAACAACATTCATTGCGTTTTTGTTAGTCTATCAACATTAATTGTGATTTTAACGTTGTTGCGTAGACGAACAAACATATGGAGCAATGGATGAGCAATTACCCTCAAAGTCTATGGAATTGTAATTGAAAGTGTGTAATTAAAGAGCCGAGTCAAGACTTCATTAGGGCGAAAACACTTTTTTTAACTAGCTTTCGCTGATCCACGACTGAGCAAAGGCCTCCCCAAATCCCTCCAGGCATCCTTTACCAGGGCTACCTCGATCCAATCCTTGCAATACGCGTCTAGACAATATAGTCACCTCTTCTTGGGCTGGCTTCGGTGACGCCGACCATCCTCAGGCACCGAAAACAATAATCTACGATAAATACAAATAGACAATTCAATTTTAACAAGACTAAAACTGTTCCGTCGTTTCAGATAATTATTTTGACTCCGTTGTACGCCCTCTCTTAATTCTAAGATTCTTATATTCGCGGCAGCATCGTAGAAATGCATAAAACAAAAAATAAACACACAGATTAGATAGCAGGAATATTTCTTGATAGCTTTTATCAATCAGTTGTTCCTTAGTACCACATTACTGCATCGCTTGGAGGCGAATCCTTAGGAAGAGGTCTTCAATCATGTTAGAAGCTAGTTGTTTTAAAACAATTATTTAGCTTACAGCAAATAGGCGATTAAATGCTGTAACTACTAGGTTTGTTTTGTCTGTACTTACTTCTTGGGTCTGTAATGCATACACTAATAAACTGTGTCTTTAGTGGTGATTTTCGCTAAAAATGGCATTACGGTAGGACGAATTTATTTGTTGCTTTAGATAGTTCGTGTTATCCTCTAAGAGGAATTTAATATTTAGGCCCACAAACAAATTACTCAATGCGTACCTCGTTGGTTTGATGGTCGAAAGCGCTACTGTTGAATATGAGTAATATTGGGTTTTCCCTTCTAGAATTTCTCATGCCGAGTTTGTTTCTCATGAGTTCGGATTTGTGATGGATTAGCGGATATTAGGATATTACATTGGCGAAATCTGGGTGTATTTATAGGTAGACCGCTACCCAAGTCAACAAAGCATGATGTTATGAATTTAATCTATGTTCGACGCCAGGCCAGGGCCCGGCCATAGGATTTAAATAGCGCAGTGGAAACGTGATGATCGTGGGCCTTGGGTCAAGAGTGGCGTAGCGAACTGTCCGCCGTGCGCGGAGCTGATTAATACAATATTCAAAAGACTCACCTGGTTGAAGAACACCTGCTCTGGAGCCTACCTGGATTTATGTATGTAAATGAGTGTATATTGTATTGTGTAGTGACGCTGTGAGTATTCTCCAGGATACAATCCACCGCTCCAATACGCCCTGCTACCAAAGGCATGCGGTCTCCAACACGCGATTCAATCACTATCACATCAAAGTACTTCAATCAAACAAACTGAACCCGTATTATCTCGTCAAAAGGGGTTGGTTACACACAAAAACAATTGGATCACGACAAATTGTTCACAAACCGATTGATTCCAAGGGATTAATTTACAACAGGGTCGCACAAGCAAATAGGACTGCCATTCTTTTTCAAGACCAAACCAAAGAGAAAAATCAAACTGACAAGTGACAGTTGTCACTTCGTTACACGTCTAGAAACGTAGACGCATAGAGTAAACAATTCAAACGAGACGAAACAATCTATCTGTCCAATCAAATACCCTTTCTTTGTTATTGTTCGTCGAATCGTTGAGCTCCTTAAGTTCCGAGTTGAGTTTTACGATAATCGACAAATGCTTGCACTGACTGGACAAGTCCACTCAAATCTGTGTGGTTCTTTCCTCAAAAAACCATTTCAGACACCGATCTACATAGTCATCAAATGATCTGACCAACACAATTATATCCGTTTCTTTTTTGTATACACATTGACGTTGATAATTTTTAAGCTATTGCATAGCTTCTATCGAGGGCCTTGAGCGCGGGGACCGAATCCAGAAATTCCGTAACGAAAAAAAACTTCACGCTCCCTACTCCGACGGGCACGGAGGTGTGGCTTGAAGGCCGTGCATTGTCTAACGTCGTTTCTTTTCGGCAGTCTTCGACAGGGTGTTTGTGTGCGTGCAACTAGCCGTATTGTACGACTCTACGAAGCTCGCACGAATCGAGACGAGCTGCTCCGAAATCGGACGAATACATAAGCAGCTGTTTATGAGAAAGTAAATAGGTGTATAGGTATTTATGTACAACAGTGAATAGCTGTACTTGTTTGTGTATAAAGTGTTTGTATTATTTGTCATCGGTTGCTAGGTAAAAACCCAAAATATTTATCGTCTTGTTATTTGTCATCGGTTACTAGGTAACAAACCAGGCCATAGAGTATTATGGGCATGGAGTACTAGTGATGAAGTACGAATAATGAAGTACTAGTTTGTGCGGTGGCAAAACTAGGTACTAAAGTTTACTTATCAAATTTTGCGGTGGCAATCATATGTACTAACCTTTATGCTTTAGTTCCAAATTTTACCACCAAAAATAAGTTTTCCTTAGTGTACGTTTTTTTAATATCAAAGAAAAAGAAATACTGCATAAATAAAATAAATAAATAATTATAATTGCATAAGTTGATACAAAATGCTATGCAATAGCTTTACCGCGGCAGTCCCCGAGTGCCACACGTCTTTTTCTAGACACGCGGCAGCGTGTCAAGCCTTTATATAGACAAATACATGAATATTTACTTTGTAAAGTATCATATTATTTTAAATATTGTGAATGTAAAGACTATGTGGGTCTTTTTTAGGGTTCCGTTGCCAAATGGCAAAAAATGGAACCCTTATAGATTCGTCATGTCTGTCTGTCTGTCTGTATGTCTGTCTGTCTGTCTGTCTGTCTGTCTGTCTGTCTGTCTGTCTGTCTGTCTGTCCGTCCGTATGTCACAGCCACTTTTTTCCGAAACTATAAGAGGTATGGTGTTGAAACTTGGTAAGTAGCTGTATTCTGTGAACCGCATTAAGATTTTTACACTAAAATAGAAAAAAACAATAAATTTTGGGGTTCCCCATACATAGATCTAAAACTCTTTTTTTTTTTTTCATCAAACCCACACGTGTGGGGTATCTATGAATAGATTTTCAAAAATGGTATTGAAGTTTCTAATATCATTTTTTTCTAAAATGAATAATTAGCGCGAGAGACACTTCCAAAGTGGTAAAATGTGTCCCCCCCCCCCCCGTAACTTCTAAAATAAGGGAATGATAAAGCTAAAAAAAAATATATGATGTACATTACAATGTAAACTACCACCGAAAATTGGTTTGAACAAGATCGAAAAAAAACCGGCCAAGTGCGAGTCGGACTCGCGCACCGAGGGTTCCGTACAAACCTGTAGGTATTTTCGGTTTAAAAATATATATATTTTTTAATTTTTATATTTCAGTTGATTGAATGTAAGGTAAATTGCGGTTTACGATTTATGACGTTTAAAAAAAAAACTACTCACTAGATCTCGTTCAAACCAATTTTCGTTGGTAGTTTACATGGTAATGTACATCATATATTTTTTTTAGTTTTGTCATTCTCTTATTTTAGAAGTTACGGGGGGGGGGACACACATTTTACCACTTTGGAAGTGTCTCTCGCGCAAACTATTCAGTTTAGAAAAAAATGATAATAGAAACCTCATTACCATTTTTGAAGACCTATTCATAGATACCCCACACGTATGGGTTTGATGAAAAAAAACATTTTTGAGTTTCAGTTCTATGTATGGGGAACCCCAAAATTTATTGTTTTTTTTCTATTTTAGTGTGAAAATCTTAATGCGGTTCACAGAATACACCTACTTACCAAGTTTCAACAGCATAGCTCTTATAGTTTCGGAATAAAATGGCTGTGACATACGGACGGACGGACAGACAGACAGACAGACAGACAGACAGACAGATAGACAGACATGACGAATCTATAAGGGTTCCGTTTTTTGCCATTTGGCAACGGAACCCTAAAAAGTAGTCTTTCTTCTCAGAGTAGTCAGTTAGGAAACGCTGAACTCATCTAGTTTAAAAAAAAAAATATCATTGACATGTAAAAGTGGTTGTACAAACCCACTAACAGAAATAAAATCATTTATAATTTTTTTATCATCGTTCTATTTCTGTCGACAATTGAAGATGACAGGATCAAAATGATGTTTTAAACACGGTTAGCGTAAAATGCAGTATGTGATTTGTGATCCAAGTGGGCCTCAGTTTAGTTGTTTTAATCAAGGATTTATGTGTAAACAGATATAATAAGACTTTCTTTATCACATTGTCTATGTTTACTACTCAGATTATCCTGACCATGACATAGAAAGTAAAAAACGGGTCATCATTTCAGCCGTAAGACGTCCACTGCTGGACTTAGGCCTCCCCCAATTTGGGGGGCTTTGCCATAATCGCCACGCTTGGCAGGCGGGTTAGCGATCGCAGTATGGTGGTTAAATGCATAGAGAACGCTGCTGCCCATTCTCTAGTAAGTCCCTTAGTCGCCTTTTACGACACCCACGGGAAGAAATGGGGTGGTGTTATTCTTTACGTCCGGCACCACACGGTAGATACCTTACACTAATTAATTTCTTCTTAATCTGTTCATTAAATTAACTACCTAAGTTGATTATGTACACACGGCTACATTTCAAGCTATTAATTTCCAGTTTAAGCTGACCTCTCATTATACGGAAATCCCAAACAATGTGAGATCAGTTTATACTGGAACGTACCAAGCTTGATGTGTAGCCGTGCGTACCAATCTGAAAACATTTATAACCATCATAGGCAATGTTAGCACTACGAGTTACTAATGTTGTGATTTTTATTTTTTTGTTGATTTAGATTTTGCATGGGTTTTTAATCAACTTTTTTACTCACTACTGTAAAGGAAGAAATTTTCACAAAATGCGAATTGTAAACAGTCTGGCTTCAGTACTCACTGACCTACTGGAACACCATAGATTGCTGTGCATAGCTTGATCTAGTTAAGCAACAAGAAGAGGCACGGCCCTCACTGGAGGACCGTACTCGAAAGGCCAACAAGCACAGAACGCATCTGCTAAAGGCTTTGGAAGCCGATTGCAAGATTAAATTATAACAAAAGTTTTTTTTTTTTTTCACTTAGCTACCATCTTCCGTTGTAAGAATTTTTAATCAACTTTGAATGCTTACATTTTTCTCCTAATATAAACAGCACAAAAAATACAGAAAACATACAGTAGCTTATAATATTATCAAAGTTTCTTCAATAAAAATCCGTTTTCTTGATAGTTGTTCGAACGATCAGTTGGACCACCGCGTAGAAAATAAGACGTCAGGCAAATTGAAACGGATCAAAGGCATGGAATGAACGCTTCGTGAAGGCATTAGAATTGACCGTTTTCTGCCCGTTTCAAATAAATAATACCAAATACGAGACTCTTCCGATATTGCGAACATTGACGAAGATTTAACTTAGATACAGGCGGTTGCTTTTATATGGTTGAAATAATATTTCATACTTGGACAGATTTTTACGTGATGTACATGATATTTGAGACGTTTTTTGGCAAGGTCATTTCCATGCGGAAAACCATTAGGAAAACATGAAAAATAAAATCCATTATTTTAAGCTTTCTTTTTATATTTAGTTTATTACGGAAAATTTAATTATATAGAAAAATACACATGTCTATCAAATTGCAGTACAGTTTGTCGGCAGTGTTCTCGTGGAGTTTTGTAGTGTCCAAGTACTGACTGGTTACTTAATATTATGGGTACACATTGAAACAAAGTCGTAGCAAAAACAAAAATAAAAAGGACCAGTTTGCCAAGGGTTTCGCTTGTTGAAATTATGGACATAAAGTGGAAATATTATCATTCTCATAAACATCTTCATCAAATGTGGGCATCCAACTCCATGCTCAATCAGGTTTACAATCTCATCCACAACCCTCATTTCTCTTCCTAATTAATAATTACATTCAAATTAAACTTTCATAAATTCTCATTATCTGTTCATTGAATATCGGAGTTAAGTTGATAACATAATTCAGATCTCTTACCCAACTCGAGTCATTATGTCCTTAGATATTATCGGTAATCGGAAAAAACAAATCACTTCTAAATGTGAACTGTCTTAAAAGTTCAATCGCGAATCGAAGGGCCACCCGTTACATCGCTTTCCCCGGTGGTCCAATCTTCAAGATGATTAAATTAGGATCCGAACAGATATAACATGCGAAATGATATACAATGAACCGAGTCCGATTCTGCATAATGAAGCAATCAAATAGTTTCCATTGTACCCCAGCCGATCCTGACGTAGCAGTTGTAACGTTAACTTTTGCGTTACGTTAGACCTTACCTTGGAGAGAATTAGATGTAAGAATATCTCTTGATAAACCAGATTAACAGGAGAGAATCAATTAAAACTGTCAAGTTACTGCACTTATTTCATTTAACAAGTGTCAAAGATTAGCTGCACATATAAACATCAAGTCTACATTACAACAAACATCAAAGTTTGCGTTTTAGTTACGTTTAGTAAGTAACACCGACGCTTTGCTGTCCGTGACCGCTTTGCATACGGTAATCCCGTTGGAATACTCACACAAAAAGTCGTTGCATTTTAAAATCCTTTTCGAAAGCAAACATTTGACGTTTCGAGGGAAATTGAGCGGAAGGCTTTTTGTACGCTTCTTTGGAATGGATTAATGCAGGGTACACTTACACTAAGCTGACGTTCGGTAGCACTCTGTTTCAAATTGGAAACAGCTTTTTGACTGGCTGTACACTAAAGATGATTTAAGCCATCATCTTTATTGATTTACTCCGAGGCTGGGATATATTTTAATATGGCCGTCTCGGGCTGTCCGAGCGTCCGTTTATCGATGTTACATTGTCAATATGGCGCCTTTGTTCGCGCCAAAATTTATAAGTTAGACGAGTGTCCATTGTACGGCGACGTTAAAGGCAGAACTACAATGCGGAGTATTTTATACCGATCATAATCCTGACGTGTGGTCAAAATGTGTCGAAGCGTTAAAGATTTATATCAACAGCCAAGAGTTTGGGCCAGTGGGTCATTTATTATCTACCTGGCTACGAAAATTGATATTCACTGCTTTACAAATATCTGCAAAAACCAGCGAAATATCGTTGGCCATTATTATTTCGGCTTTTAAGCCTGAACCTATTCGTTCTCGGATTTAAAACTTAGTAAGTGAATTTACTTTGACAATTACGAATTACTTTCAAGTTAGGTTAAAGGCGAAGTACTTACTTATATCGGGGTAAAAGCTTGAATGTTATAAATCAATATTTAAATAGTGGGAGGGGAAATAATCTTAAACGTAGGTGGCTCTACTAATCTGTATATTAATGTATCAGTATCAATCTGACTGTCGAGTTGTCTACTTTTCTTACTAAGTTTTATAATAAAACATACAAGTGTATATTTAAACGCGATATTTTGTGTTGTGTAATATAGGCTCCAAATGGTTCGTGTAATATTACACACGCTGTTGTTCGCCAGTTCTGTTACTTGAACTTGGCTTGACACGCTACTGCGTGTAGATCCCTCTTTAAATTTGTATATTGCATGTTATGAAGAGATTGCATAAATTCATTTACAGTTTAACAAAAATTTTAAATTAGTTTATCTAGGTGGTTTAGACTTACAATTAGTGCCTATCTGACCTCCACAACCCAGTTACAAGGTAATACGATACCTCTAAGTAAGAATGGTTGTAACTACTGTCAAAGATACACAAACGACAGCCGGGACCAATGGTTTAACGTGCTTTCCGAGGCACGGAGGGGTCTTGGTATGTAAGGATGGTGGATGGATTCACGAACCAACCGGTGACAAATATATCAGAATAATAAAATTAAACAAAGTAAGAAGTTCACCTTTTATAAGTTTTCTACGCAGTGATTAGTTGCATGTATGAATTGCACGCGCATGTTTACAAATCAATCTTCCTCTAGCACAGGTAATCTAATCTTATCTTTCAGGTGGAAGTGCCAGGGCGATACTTTGAGGTGGGTACATGAGATTTTGCAGATTAGTGTGAGGTTGTACGAATATTTCAAATAAAACACATATGATTCCCAACCCTAACACGTATATAGCTATTTACAGGATCATAAGCATTAAAATCATCAATACAACCCTCTCGTCTTATGTCTCATCATCATTTCAGACAAAAGATGTCCACTGCTGGGCATAGGCCTCCCCAAGCTCCGCCACTTCGACTTCGGTTTTGTGCTTCTCGCATCCAGCGAATTCCTGCAGCCTTCACTAGGTCATCGGCCATCTTGTGGGAGGCCTTTCAACGCTACGTCTTCCAGTACGCGGTCGCCATTCCAGAACTTTCCGGCCACATCGGCCATCTGTTCTACGTGCTATATGCCCTGCCCACTGTCACTTAAGTTAGGCAATTCATTAGGCTACGACGATTACCGTGATTCTCCTACGGATCTCTTCAATTCTGATTCAGTCACGTAGGGAGAGCAGAAGTCAATGCATTGTCCTCTCCATTGCCAGGTTGTATTTTGATAAAAATGTTTTCGCAACCACAACACGATTGTATTAAAAAATTATAACCATTAAATCATCCAATACAACCCCCTAAGTTCTTTTAGGTCCATTGAATGACTGTTTCATGAAAATTAGAATTTCGCAGGCTACTTACGTCTAGCTATATAAAGGTGAAGCTATATTAAGGTAGGTAGGCTTAATGTTACGGAATCATATGAACCAATAACTTCATTTACTGACCACAAAATCTCTCGCACTAATTCTTTCGCCACAAATAATTTATAACATCTAATCATACGCCCAATATACCACACATAGAACATATTTTAACGATCTCTAACACACAATAAAACCTACGCAAGACAACCTTTCGTACCTGTACGAAGGTTATCCTTACCTCCATAGACCCGCCCTGCACTGCGGCGTCTCTTTACTCATTATTGTCACAAGAACGACACTAATTTTATTTATTAGTATCTTTTATGACTTGTCAAATTGCGGAATACTATTTCTACATAGACGGTGGCCGGGGCAGGCAGCCTTTTGTGACGCCGCCGCGCCGCTGTGTGTCAAATCGATTTGTTTTAGGGTTCTGTGCCTTGAAATGGAGAAATAGAAGTTGTATGAAAAAGCGTCAGAAACTGAAAGATGTGTTTGTGTTTTGCGTAAGAAATAATTAATTTTAGTTTTCCAATAATCTTTATTATAGACTTTACTAATTGCTTACTTGGTGATTATTACTATCTCTCAATTTAGTGTGTGAAAATTTGACGAAGTCCAAAATATTGTTGCGGGTAATCAGAATCCCGGAAGTCTGACAACTTACCATCTATTACCCAGTAACAGAGTTGTGGAGGTCAGATAGGTCGCTCCATATAAAATACTGATATTTTGCTGCATCCGGTTTGACTGGAAGCCAACCCAAACAAAGTTAGGAAAAAGTCTAGGTAGACGATGAAAGAAGTGTTTCATTCGAACTTGACCACTTTTCTTCTGTAGTCCGAAAATCTTTAATATGCTAACGAATTATAATTTTACAAACAAATTTCCTTTTGTTTACTAAACTCATAAACTTAAAGAAACGCTGTCAAAAATGAGATAAGAAAGTTGTAAATTATTTTAGACAAATTGTCTTTCGATTTAAGATATGCGAGAGGACTAAAGGCAAAAAAGTTTTAATGTTATGCGAGACTACACATGGCTACTGTGTACTTTTTGTGATACACGCCGATACAAACATAAACTACGTGAACTTACTACCAGACGATAACTAGACATATGTATGAAATTCAATGGAGTTTAAGCTTGCCGAATACTAATTTAAAATTTCCATTGAAAATGTTAGTTGAATGGTTAGGGAGTCCTAATGAGGTTTGCTAACAAGCACAACTGCCCTCTTATCTACGACTATAAGTTGGTACAGTTAACACCGTAATATAACACTCACTAAACTCCTTCACACCTTGTACTCGGTCAATAAGTAGATAATGTACGAACCCCATTAAAGGCTGTATGGTATTGGTCAGTGACTAGCGACTTGGAATACCCTTAGGTTGTCTGACACATGAGCGTTGAGAGTATCGAATGTCTAATCGGTTTCATCATGCATTTTATCGTGTTAGAAATCTAAGTTAGTAACATAAACTTCTCAATTGATAACAAGATTCAATAAGTACCTTATTTACCTATAACGAAAGTGAAAATGACCAGATTAAAAACAGGACTTGGCAGTTTGGAGTACTTTGTGTCAAATGTCCTGCAGGTCTGGTAGTGAATTGTGACGGGTCGTTAAGCTTCCTAAAATTGGGTTGAGCTCAACAGTGACTGATGCATGCATGCCGTCTGTTGGGACAGCTCAGCTCAAAGCTGCAATGGCTCTTTCGACAAACACACATGGCCCTGCATTGTTAGACTCACATAAATTCTAAGAATATAATGACCATAAGCTCTGAGTTTGTTTTAGCATTTCTTCCCAGGGATCAATCGGCTAGGAAATACTGGAGCCATCTAGATTCTAAATTTTGACCAGCAAAATATTGACTTGTAAAAGTGTCTCAAAAAAATTTACTTACAAATAAAAATTTCACTCATTACCAATATTGATTTGGTATTTTCCTTGTAACATTTAGGTATCCTGAAATAGTTCATACATTAAAATTTAGAGTGATACAATAAAACTGGTGACTTAAGGTCTATTCACAATTCAGTTTTTTTTTTCATTCATTAATGTAATATTTCGGTCGACCATTAGAAAAGCACACTGTTGGTCAATCTAACACCCCGTATGTATCGTTTCTAACATCTGCCCAACCCGTGCATGCGTAATCAAAATAAAAATATTATTTTAGTAGATTTATTCGATAGTGGGCAGATGTGTCGGCGCGCGCTCCTGCCACTCTATTTTTCTTAGCCCTTCATTGTGTTTGGGCGAAGGGCCTCAAAGGGTCAATATCCAAGACTTGGGCTTCCGTTCGATATTCGATTCACTTCTTGTTTTGTCTGAAAACATCTTAAATATCCGCTGTCAATAATTAACAAAGATTTTGCATTAGCTGAAATGCTTTCTTTGAATTTTATATTAACCCTTTAGTTCTGTAGGGTCTGAGGCTATTTAAAGCCGGCTTGATTAGTCTGGTACCTAAGTAATAACTGAAATTTATTTAAAACTAACTTTTGCCCGTGACTTCGTCCGCATTCATGTCGATTATCACCAGTGGTTGGAGTAGGTAGATTGATTTTACGTACTCGCATCATAAATAGTCATAGAAATCACAACATGGATAAGCCTTTTTTCCGGGATTTCTTTTTGGTACTTACGGGATTTAATCAAGTATTGTGAAATTAAGGATTTTAAACTAGGTACTACATTAGAAATTTATAAAATGCGACAGATAAACATTTAAAATGGTTTTTTTATTGTAGAAGGCCGAAAAAAACAGCAAAAGGGTTAAACGTTTCTTTTTCATATTGATGTATTCTTTATTCTACACATTACAACATTTGAAATTAATTTCAAAATCCCGAAATCCCGGGGGCATATTCTTACTAATATATACGTGCCAGATCATTGATCCCATTTCAAACTACCTACTCCGACCTTTGATTATCACGGACGCAGACGAAGTCGCGGAATAAAAAGTAGCCTATGTCCTTTCTTGGGGTTCAAACTTACCCCGTACCAAATTAGATCAAAATCGGTTAAGTGGTTTAGTCGTGAAAGCGTAACAGACAGAAAAAGTTACTTTCGCAATTATAATATAAGAATATATATAGATTAAGTATAGAAGTATAGATTCGTTTTTGGTAGATTTAAAAAAAATCTAGGTTTGTTTGTGAATATTTTTGTTCGTACGGCTTAACAAAACTTAAAAGTAAAGTGTAGCAGATAAGAATAATGAAAACATAATTGAGATGCAAAACTAAAATGAACGACGAAGCGCTGAGAAAAATAAAAACATAACGAGAGCTGCAAATATGTAAATATAGAGCCATCAATGTCTTAAGTGGATAGAGAATTGAAACTGTATCTTCAACTAAATATTTATTTACTCCAATTAAAATTGAGGTCCGAATATTAGACGGTAAACTAAACAGCACCCTAATTGCGTAATTTTGAAAAGTATTGTAAATTCATTGCTTCATTTGTTCGAAAACGTGTCTGCTCAAACAACGTAAATGCCGCAATGTATGCTGTTGAACTGTCAAAATTAAAGCCGATTCCTACTGTTTACGCAATTACCCTGTAGATAAAAAAGTTCCAGTAAAAAATGGTAAAGTTCATAGTCTTGTTATAAGAAAAAACTGTTACAAATAATCGCTAATGAACAACATGATTATTTAGTACAACAATGGCCGAGAAGCATTACAATAACTAAACACAACTAGTTCTTATTTATATCACAGTTCATACCACTAACTAAAGAACGACACAGCCTCCGTCGCTAGTCGGATTAACACTATTTACTTCTTGTTTCGCGCGAGCCAGTCCACTTAGTCTTTTTAATGTGTAAATTAATTTAAATCGACCTTTGGAGCATGAAATTCCCAATCCATTACAAGAGAGACAGTTTAATGTGCCGCCGCAGCCTCCCTTCGTAATAGAACACAGCTTCCAGTGAAATCCGCGTATTCCTAACATACTGGACACAGGTGGCGGATTCCTGGAATAGAAAAATCGCCCATACGTCTCCTTAAGTACATTCTTCTCGTTTCATTATACACCGTAACGAGGAACTTTTTCACTTTAATTAAACGTGCGTTAAGTCGGTGGCTTATCGCGTGTCTAGGTGTTAAGGACTAATTGATAATTGAAATGAATGGAGGGGTTTCGTGAGGACTAATAGCCGTGTGTCCGTATGAACGCGGCGTAATCAGCACCCACTTCTCAGTTGTCTCTCACGGACGATAATACCTGCGAGCTGATCACACCGGGCGCGAGAAGTGGTCTCACTAACGAAACCAGAGATTACCTCACAATCTCATTACTGCCGTGCCGTGTTTAATAGCGGGGATAACACTGGAATACGTTTTAATTTCGCGTCCAAGCTCGTTAATACGTCGCTCAGATCAGTTTATACTTAATGCCAAGTTGGCGCAGAAAAATGGTTAATTACTTATTTTAAGCTCGCTTTAATATCTTGGTGTAGGGATCCGTTTCATAAAAACTTTAATTTTCTTTTCGGTATGATAAATAAAATGGTTGTTTCGATAGAATATCTTACTACCTACATAATATACTAAAAGAAGGTTATGTGACCTAATAGAAGACGTTAAACGTAAAAATTACTCAAACAAACATACATTTTACCTTTGCTTTATCATATGCAAGAGATATTTTTTCAAACAGACGCTTTTACTTTAAAATAAATATGCAAGTGCTAGACTCCCCTTCGAGATGGGTAATGCAACAAACTAACATACTTGATTAGAGTTGTTAAATAAAATAATTGAAGCATTAATTATTTGGAGACGTGTAAACAAATTGCGGCGAAAAATATTTAATGACGCAGAGAAGGCATAATTGACGTTATTTATTCGCAAACAGATTTTTAATTTCGTACCAAGCTGTTCGATACTATCGTTGTGCCAACTGAATCTTTTTGGTATTAATTTTTCGTTCTGAGCATTAAAGATTTTATTTCATCTTGATTTAAAGTTTTAATACGGTGAGACTCGCATCCGTTATAAAGAGTCAATTGACAATCTGAGCCTCACGCCTCGTGGCGACGGTATAAATGGCGCCCACGACGGGTGATTAAAAAATATGGCCACTTTAGAGTGTTAAATATCACAAAAGGCCGGCAATATTTTCAAAATAATTACGTCAATAATTGGCACGCAAGCCAACAGTAACTCGATGGAGGTTCGTCTCATTATTCGCGTACGGATTTTACCACCAACCGAGACAGATTAATCGTTTTAACTATATCATAAGTTTATATTCGAGCGTAGAACTGCGCTGTGTCAATTACACGGCAAAAATACAGCTGTCTATTATTCATGGTGTGGTTCATGAACTATCTATGCTAAGTGAAATCCATATTGCATGCGTGGGAATGGAGCGGTGCGACTACCCGCCACAGATTATGAATGAAATTTATTTATTCACAGAAACACAGGTCAGTGAATGTATTGCATATAAGCTGTAATTATTGAGTACAGTCACCAAAAGAAATAAGTAGCCAGGGTCGTCGGACATAGTTGAAGTTCAGTAAGAAACCCATTTATATAAGTTATGTTTAGTACAGATTATGAATAAATAGATAAAAAGTTAAATAAAACCCTAATTTTCCGACGATAATAAAAAAACCGCGGTTTCATAAAAAATTGCAATATTTTTTCCGAAAGAAATGTGCAGTGGATACGTAATCATGTATTTTTAGATAGTTGAGTATATCTACCTAATACCTATTGAGTATGTTTACCTACTTTGTTCACAATTGCAGTTAAAAAAGCAACATATAATAGTGAAAAATTAAACACTTCAAAGTAAATCATAGAACTAAAGAACGCTAAAAAAATTGCGATACAGAAATTATCTGTCGAACAAAAGACGAAATCTGTCAATGTTCCGATGACAAACGTTGAATGTATCCATTCAACAGTGATGATCTAAGGATCGACCTCTCAAAGTGCCCGAAACTATACAATAGCGTTGAAATACATGAATACTATCGCCGATCAGATGGTATAATGGATTTTTATTTTCACTCACACTTTCAATATCGGTATGTGGCCATAAAAGTAGCGAGATTCAGAGAGTGTTTCCACCATATAGAAATTAGTCATTGCTGTAACGGCGGTTATAGTGAGGTAAAGAATCATGCAACAGCCACCTGGACTATTACATAATAATTCCTGAAAACTTACCAAAAGAAATCACAATTTTCTCTAAAAAAAAATTGTTACTAAAAGGTATCACCACAAGACTCGCTACGGGATATTTGAAATACTCACTGAAATCTAATTCATTCAGAAAACTTTTTTATGGTGGCTAGTAACTGTCTGGCTTTCAGACCACAATTTACCTAAACTATCTAATAAAGACAGAAAAGAAGATATTGAGGTAAAAAATTTAGATTTTTTTCCAACCCTGAGTGGATCGACTCTCAGGTTACCTCTGCAAAACCTGCGATTTTACCTCAGTAAAATGTTAAAAATCCAACTAAAGTAATAACGTCACGTATGATCACCAATAGATATAAGTGCCATCGTCGGGTATAGTACAATTCAATTCAATTTAATTCAGATTAAGTACAATAAATAACAATAAATTACAATCATTATCTACATTATAATAATCCATACTAGTTATATTTTATTTTATTATAATTTTTAAATACCTAATATTATATGAATAGGACTACACAACAGAAACACTGGATCAAGACCGCACTACTCGTACATGTAGTTTTGTCCAGTGTTCCATGAAAGAGCAGTCCACATCCATTCTCCGTGCAATAAGTTGCAGGAAGCTGTTGGGGCTGCCCCGTATACGGCGCATCAGAGACGCTATTCTTTAAAAAAAAAGCCTTAAATAAAGTTATTTTTACACGTGCAGTGCAGCGTGCAAACCTACGGGCCAGCATATTAGCTCTGACTGACACTGCCCTGCGTTCCCTTTCAATATCCACATCATCTGTGAGGGCCTCGGTGACCCAGTGGCCCAAGTACTTAAACTGCGCCACTCTTTTGAGAGCACTGCCGTCCAAAGTGACTTCAGGTACGGTGTCATAGCTCTTCGTACCGGCTTTGAACACCATCACCTCACTCTTGGTCGTGTTATACCTGAGCCCATGGGCTTCCGCATAGCACTCACAAACCTTTATTAAGCGTCTGAGGGCACTGATCGATGGGCTCAGCAGCACCATATCGTCGGCGTAACTTATGTTGTTAACAAAAACTCCATCAATCGAACAGCCTACCCGAGTGCTGCTGAGCTCACGGATCAGGCGATCTACGTACAGGTTAAAGAGCTTGGGTGAAGTCAGACCACCTTGTGTTACGCCACACTCCAACCTATACGCATCTGATAGTGATCCCGCCCACCTGACATTGTAACGCTGATTGCCATACCAATATTTAAGGAGCGATGTGAATTCCTCTGGAAGTTCTGTCTCACTCGACAACTTCTGCCACAGCTTGTCATACACAACCAGGTCGAACGCCCTTGAAAGGTCTAAAAAACAGGCGTAAACCGGTGTGTTCCTGCTGGTGTAATACCGGATAGTGTGCTTGAGACTTAATATAGCTGTTTCAGTGGACAGACCAGTTCGAAATCCGAACTGAGCGTCATGTAAGCTAAGATGTTTATCTAAATATTTCTCAATCACACTATCCAGTACCTTCGCAATCACAGTTGCAAGTGATATAGGCCTGTAATTAGTTAAACTAGACGCGTCCCCTGTCTTGTTCTTAATAATAGGGACAACTACGGTTCTTATCAATGCATCCGGTAGGTATGAGTGCCCTATGCAGAAGGTGAAAAGCATGGCCAGCACCCTTGGCAAGTGGCGGCCTGCATATTGCAAATGTGCAATACTCAATGAGTCATGGCCAGGGGATCTTCCTCGTTTCATGCCTTTCACCGCCTGCGCGACATCCCTACTTGTAATCCGTACGACGAATCCGTACAATATTAGTAAAAAACCAATGGATATTTTCGAACAAAATTTTTAATTTAATTCATAGAAACCAATCAGTTTATTTTATTAATTATCAAATATCATTCGAAAACATCCATCGCTTTCTTACTAACCGTCAACTGACGACCCTGGTTACTTATCTCTTTTGATGACTGTTTTATTATTGCCAGCTGTTTTACTGGCCCCTGCACCAAAAGCCTTCTGACAAATGTCTACGTCACTGATATAATCAAGGACGATGGCGAAGAATAGCCATGATACTTGTGGTCAAAACAGATAAACATAGTGATTGTACTGGCGATTTTGTTATTTTTAATCGTCCAATGATTACGATCTGAGGTGTGGATAGCCTCTTAGAAAACTTTGCAGCTGAAGCCGTCTTTTGTACTGTTGTTATCAGTTATCTATCCTCTTAGCGAGTAATACTTCTGTAAATATACTTTGAGTGTCTTTTTCTTGCTTGTTTTGTTTACAAGTCAACATAGTTTCTGTTTTGTTAATGGCAGGGTGGTTACCATAAAATTCTGTTGTCTCTCTTCTCACGTGGGTGATGCTCCTGTTTCACAAAAGTTCAACGTTTTGTTTGTTTTGTGTAATTTTAAAACTTGATGGCTGACTCTGTTTCAATGTCTTTGATTGGTGACTAATGGCAAAGAGTGTCTAATGTCTATAAAAAAATATCGACATTATTAACCACCACCACCAACCTAGAGTCCGTGTGGTTTCGGACGTAATTGAGTGCATCCCATCCACCCCGGTCGTCCCGTCCCGTAACGGGGCAGTTGGGAAAAATTGTTGCATCGACCCCGGTAGTGCCGACTCCTTCGTTTAACGGGGTGAGTCTCATCTACCCCGATGTGTTTTTAAGTTCCTGCTAAGTTATGACTACCTGGTACTTCGAAGGCATAAAGCGTTTTCTAGCTGACATTCCTATGTTTAGCAAGGTCCTACCCAGTTATTGGTACTTCGAAGGCATATGGCGTATTCTAGCTGACATATCAGGTTAGGTGAGCTCTTGCCGAGTTATGATCACCTGGTACTTCAAAGACATAAAGTATTTTTTAGCCGACTTACAAATTGTGAGAGAAATGAAATTCCTATTATTATTATTTTCTGAATATTTTTTTTTTTTAAACCATGAAAGTCGGTCCAGCAGTTCTCGAGTTATAAGTGTTGTAACAAACCCGACTTTGTTTCATATTTATAAGATAAAAACTGATTGAAACTTACAAACTTCTTTTTATTTTCGGTTCATATTTTATACATATGAAATAATACTCCTATTCTCCCCTCTTTAAACACTACCGAGGCGTATGCTACTCAATCTGTGCTGTCCGCTTTGTTAAAAACACACCGGGGTAGATGATCAAAATTAATAATAGTAGTAGACATACCCATACCCTCTCACCCATTTCGGTTAATCACGTGTACGCCCGGGTCATGCGCTTGCGCCGGTGACGGAGGGTTGAACTTGTTCAAACAACACGTTTATTTGCATTTGACGAGTGTAACGAGCTTTTACTATCGTTGAGTGTCAGCCGTTTGTAGGGTTACCAAGTATTCATCTAAGCACGTTAGAATTTACATATTTTACTGGTTTCGTTTTGTATGGCTTGAACTATGAATCATGGTAGTTAATATTTTTTTATTTTTTAAACGAGTTCTGAATATTCGCATATGATTAGTCGCACTAGTTTTAGCTGAATAGATTGTCATCTAGAAGAAGAAAGAATGAAAGCAAATACATTTATTTAGGACAGACAAAAAGGCACACAATATACAGCAGAATAAAAAGTTTGCAGTGCGATGTCAGAAACTAGCATTTAACCTCTAAGTCCCTGAGATACCACATTTGGTATCGACACAATGGTTTTTTAAATGTGTCTGTAATTTCGGTAATTGACTGGTTAAATGTGCTTCACGGATGCACCAAAAAGAAAGCCAATTCTCTATTTAGAAACGTTCAAAATCTAGTCACAGTCTCATCTCGGTTACAATCAAATGTTATAAACGGGGACTATATTTCTTGTCACCAAAATTTATATTTGTCGTCAAGTTGTATCACCTAATAAATAGATCTATCGCCATGGAATATTTTCGTTCTCAGATAAACAAAGAGTGTTCCCAGGAATGAATTATCAAATTATTGTTAATATAATGTGTAAAATATGAGATAGATTATCAATAAAATTGTAGTGCATTACATGAATATAAAATTCGTTCTTATAATAATGGTTTTATTACTTAAATAATAGCTTTGTGCTCAGAATGGTAGATCTGTCACCAAATGAATCGATTAATCGATCCCTGACTGCGACTCCTTTTTATTTGTTATTTTGTCACCAATACAGTAGTTACATTTTATTTCGTTCAGTTATTAAAATAATGTATTCGTTACCAATTTAATACATCAGTTTATAATTTTAATGAAAATATGTTCAAAAGGGGTGGAGACAAATTGGCGCGCTTATTGATTGGATGCATGGAAAATGCAACTGCCCTGCGTTGTACAAAAATTATATGTGCAAGCATATTATCGGATTAGCCATACGTTTAAAGCTGGCCAACCCCCCACCAGAAGCAAACAATGTGCTTATCGGCCAGAAAAGAAAAAGGGGGCGCCCTTCAAAAGCCAAACCAGCGCTGACTATTCAGTGAATATTATTTTTAACAATAAATATTGATTATTTTTACTTTAATTAAGTGTTTTATTTACTATTCTGCTAGAAATTTAATTTAAATATATTTATACTACCTGTTGAAATTAAGACCCTTGGGGGAGGCACATGGCCAGTTAAGTAGTAGACTCTTTTGGTTGAAAGGATGCTGACGACAACCCTACATTTTTGGAACTAAGTACATGAAATTTTCTAGTGACATAATATAATAATATGATTTATTGGTGATTTCTTTAAACTAGTTTACTTAAATACTATTAGCACAAACCTATTATAATACATACAAAAACATTTATTTGGTACTTGACCCCATAACTCCATGACTTTAGGTAATTTATTGTGGAACTGATTTTATATTGTTTGGTGACTACATTTTGGTGACAAATCTACTATTTTGCGGGCAAACCTTATTATTTAAGAAACACAAAACTAATTAAATTGGCGACAGCTTAAATCATACCCGTTATAAACTCGTCAGTAATGTATGGAAACTCGAGGTATTTATGAAAGATTGAGACTAAGATCAGACTGTGAACGTTCTTAAAATTACAAGAATTACAGAATTTTACTGGCTATAGCCCACCCGGGTTCCTTCAGTTGCCCATATGCCAGGGCCACGGTAACTCTTTCGAACAGATTTCGCGACAACTCACGAGTTCAGCAAAATTGTCAAATCAAATCAAAATCAAAAATATTTATTTGCAAGAATATGGTATAGAAGGTGTTACATACATTTTGTTTCAGCATATCCTGCCATAACCTGGCGTGCAAATGTCAATTAAATCAGCGATGTCAATTATTCTAACTTATAAATTATAGCTTCTATTGATTTGTCTTCTAAATAGTCATTAACGGTATAATATCTTTTAAACAGCAATAGTTTGAAAAGTATTTTTTTAAACAATGTTAGAGGTAAGTCTTGCAAACTATTTGGTAAATGATTGTAAATAATAATCGACATGCAGTATACATTTTTCTTAAATAATTTTAGTTTTATTGGTGGCAGCTGAAGTCTATCTTTATGCCGTGTTCGACTATTTGGCCTGACTGTGCTCGTTTCAAATAAATTACAATTATTCTTAACAAAAGTACATATTTCAAAAATATACAAACATGGCAAAGGTAAAATTTTAAGTTTCTGAAACAACGGCTTACAGCTGTCTAAAAAGTGAGCACCGCAAATTGCTCGGATACATTTTTTTTGAGCTTTAAAAACTCTCTCAAAATCTACTGAGTTTCCCCATATTATAATACCGTATCTCAGTACTGATGATACATAACCATGATAAGCCAGCATTGCAGTATCATGGTTAACTGTTTGTTTAATTCTTTTCAAGACATATGTGAAACGATCTATTTTTGAAAGAATTTTATCTATTTGTGGTTTCCAACTGCAATTTTTATCGACCGTTATACCCAAAAATACACAATTATCGACTGAGGTCAAGTGAGAATCTTTATAGTGAATGTCTAGTTTATTTATGTTTGCATTGTATGTCTGAAATTGTATTATGTTTGTTTTAGTCATATTTATTTTTAGGTTATTTTTTTCTAGCCAATTGATTGCATTTTCAATACCTTGGACAATTTCATTTTCCAAGTTTTTGTTATTGTCACTCTTAACAATTATTGTAGTGTCATCAGCGAACAGTATGCAATCTTTGCCTATCTCCTCTGGAAAGTCGTTGATATAAACAAGAAAGAGTAGAGGGGATACGATACCGCCCTGTGGCGTGCCATAATCATTTTGCTTATATTCCGACCTAAAAGTTTTTTTTTCATTTTTACAAGTTTTTGTTATTTCCACGCATTGAACTCTTTCAGACAGATAACTTTTGATCCAGTCGTTGGCTTTACCCCGGATACCATAATGCTCAAGCTTCGAGAGTAGTGTTGCATGATTAACAAAGTCAAATGCTTTTGTCATATCTAGGAACACGCAACCTATCTTAGATTTTTTATTTAAACTTTCAGTTATGTGTTTTATCAGCGTAAAGCAGGCTAAAGCAGTAGAACTGCCTTTCCTAAAGCCAAATTGTTCTTTTTTTAGAATATTACATGCTGTTAAAAAGTTTTCTATTTTAGTGCACATAACTTTCTCAAAGATTTTGGACAGAATTGGGATCAAAGTTATTGGGCGATAATTATTCAATTCATTTTTTACACCTTTTTTATAAAGGGGTTTGACAATTGACCTTTTTAGACGTGTCGGGAATACTCCTTCCATTAGTGACAGGTTTATAATGTAAGTTAAGGGAGACACTAAACTCATTGCACATGTCTTTACCACTTTAGTGCTCAGATCGTCATACCCGGTCGAGTTAGTGTTTCTTAGACTATGAATTATTTTGTAAACGTCTGATTCATCTACTGGTGTAAGGAAAATGCTTTTAGAATTTTGAGGAGTGGTTATTTTCTTATCATGATGTATGTTTTTATGAGTGTTATTGGTCGTCTTTGTTTGGGATACATAATAGTCATTAAATAAGTCACATATTTGGTTTGGATTGTCATAAACTTTATTATTAGCATTAATTGCGTCAATTTCAGAGTAACTTGTCATATTATCTGTGTTTGTTTTAATCATATTCCAGGCCGCTTTACTTGTATTTTTAGCCTTATTTATGTAGTCTAAGCTATTAAGCTGCTGAGCCTTGTGTATGCATTTTTTAAGTATTTGATTGTAGTCGTCATATTTTTTTTTGTTTTGTTTTTTGTTATGTTTGTAGAGATGATATTTTAGGTATAGTGTTCGTTTTTTAATGCAGCATTTTTTAATACCCTTGGTTAAACCTCTATTTTTCACTTGTTTACAAGTCATTTTGACTTTTACTATAGGAAAGCATAGATTGTAGAAAAGGATAATTATGTCATGTAGTCTATTGAAGGCGTCATTAGTTGATTGAGCTTCATAAACATCGGAAAAAGATAAGTTTGAGATGCAGTTGTTAAATTTAATCATATTTTCCTCACTGAGCTCTCTTACCTTTTTGAACCAAAAGCTGTGAACGTCTTTAACTTGAGAATCAGTTTCTAAACTAACCGTTATCGATTGTGCTGATTCGTGGTCTGACAGTGCTAGATAATGAATTGCAGATTTAGCGTCGTGTATATTACTTACTATTAAGTCCAAAGCTGCGTTTTTTCTCGTAGGCAGTTTTATGTGGTTTATAAAGTTATTATTATTGAGGATAGAATTTAAATCATTGGATGTTTTATTTGCTTTCAATATGTCGATATTCCAATCGCCACAGATAATAATTTTTTTGTTCCCTTTTTTATTTAGTTTATTAGTAAGAAGTTCCAGATTATTAAAAAATATAGTGGCATCGCGTGTAGGTGTTCTATATATGCACACTACAATTAAGTTAATTTTAATTATTTCGATGGCACAACATTCGAATTGTAAGGGAACGGGGAGAGGTAGATTTTTTATTTCTTTAAACTGTAGGTTGTTTTTTAATAAGATGCATGAACCTCCCCGTCGTTGGTTAGTTCGCGAGAAGAAAGATACGAGTTTATAGTTATCTAATCTAAGGTTCTGTTCACAACCGCTTTTAAGGAAAGTTTCAGTTAAGCATATTATATCGACAGAACCCAATTCTTTTTGCAAACCTGAAATAGCTACCTCTATTAATTCCTGTTTGCTCAATACCCCAGCAATATTTTGGTGGATTACCGTAATTGTAGAATATTTAGTTTTGTTTGCGAAAAAACCCAGTTTTCGTGTCATTACCGACTTGTTTTTTGTTCTCAAAAAAGGCCGTAATTTTGGTTTGTGTGGTTTTTCGCAGTGTCGTGTTTGCGTTTTTTCTGGTGATAGTAGGCTTATTTTTAAAACAATTAAGAATCTCAATCTGGTATTTCCTGTAGTCAATTCTAGTGTTCAACTTCAAACATAAATGTGATACATAATATTGGTGGTAACTTTTCATAGATCTGTCGTTAATGCTATTTATGTATTCTGACTTGTGTATTTTTAGGTATTTACAATTTTTGTAATTTTGTATTATTAATTCTAGGTTGTAGTTAATTGTATTTTCGTTTAAATAGGCATTATATTGTACGTTGGTAATATATACAGTATTATTTCGCAGTTTATAAAGGGCGTTACACAACTCAGTCATAAAAGAGTAAGGGTTTTTGTCATTAGATCCTATCACTAAAACTATAATATCGTCAATTGTCAACGACTTCACGAAGTCGTCAGTGCAGCTGTTAAGAATCTGAGCACTCGTTGCATAAGGCTTAATGAAAGAAGTTACTTTGTAGTTGTCATTCCATTTATCTAACCTGGTATTAGTCATAGTTTTATTGAGACCGCGTGCCTGCTGGTCTCCGACAACTAGTGCCTGACGCTGGGTATCAACTGCACCTGAGATGTCATCAGTTTAACGCTATAAGCTTTACTAAATAAGCACTTTTTTTTTAAATTCTTTATTATTATAAGGGGTTTTTATCCACATGGATACGCCAACCCCATAAATAAGCAATTACACACGGGAAGTTTGTGAACACTATCCTCAAACTGCATTGTATAGGAAAGACAAGCAGTATCTCCTTTTTCAGGCTGCTGCTGTATAGCGATATTCTTTTAGAAATAAAGAAATCTACTGCGACATTCAAGGGTTCACAAATTGAACAGTCCAAATAATATGAAAGCAAGTAATATTTTCGAATTTTCCTTATCAATGGCCACCCTACATTACATTAAACAAGTATAGTATAGTTATGCGTTGTGGCCTCAAATTCCCTCAAATAAGGGGTGCGACACACCTGTCCCGCACCCTCGCGACACGCGACGTTTACAAGTTGCACAAGCTGCTCCACCACTCTAAACAGACCTTAGGGGACCTAAAAGCCCTATAAAGTCTTCCTTTTGATAGTGCCCACAATGTACCGGTTGCCAAAGGTCTTGATAAAATGGTCTGAATTTGTAATCGCGTAGGGTGCCCATATAGCATACTCTTAAATCTGAGCATGTGTAGAGCAATGTGCATTGTTATGAATATAGTGCAACGCTTTCAACAAGTTTGGCAAGGGTGTTTTATTTTTATTATTATTCAGGTTTTTGACTACCTGATTGACCTCGGTACTTTAAAAAGGATGGATATGGATTATTTTTATTATATAATAAACAACGACATATAAAATCAAAAAGAAAACCTAGTATTTGTATTACAAGTCTCCAATATATAGGGAGTGATCAATGAAGGCGCTTCTTGGCTGTGACTGTGATCAATCGACCATTGTGCGCGCTCAAATTGGTAAAATGTCTTTACAACCTATTTTATTGTTGTGTTCGCGGTTTACAACTCCACCTACGAGCCGTGACACCTACATCACTGATAATTCGATAAAATAATGGCGAGCAACTTGAAGTTACTGCTGTTTGAGCAAATATACTTTAAAAGTTCCTTTTTCGTTTAACCCGTTTAGTGTTTTCATATAAATGTATATTAGGAACAAAACTCTATAAAAAGTTATTATGTCCCGTGTAGTGCCTGACGTAAAGAATAGCACCATACCATTTCTTCCCGTGGATGTCGTAAAAGGAGACTAAGGGACTTACTAGAGAAAGGGGCAGCGGCATTCTCTATGCATTTTACCACTATACTACGATCGCCAATCCGCCTACCAAGCGTGGTGATTATGGCCGTTTTAGGGCTGAAATGAAGATGATGTGTTATTCATAAGCTCATATAATATTTAACATACAACTAAAATAATTACGTACAAAAATTCTGAGGCATGACAAAAACTAACAAAATTTAAATCACAATCACTCAACCAGAATGAAACACAATAATAATAATATTTATAAATTGCTGAACAATGTTGCTCATTACGGAACCAGTTTTACACGTGTCAAAAATACCGTTGAATAATAAAAATGGCGGTATAAAAATTCAACAATCGAACGTAGGTATAATTGCAGAGGGAATCGCAAGCGAGCGGCGCGTGGCGTGCGCGCGCCGGACAGGTGTGCCTCAACCCTAATTGTTCTCTATGAAAGGGAGGGCGAGAGGGTAGACTATGTAGATTTGCATTAAATAATGAACGTAACGTCACGCTCTATTGCCCCAATAACAGAGTTAGGGGCAAACGAGTTGTATTGATACTGTTTGTTCAAGGTGAAAAGCAAAGCATAAATTAGAATTTTTAATTGTGTGCTGTTCAAAATACTGCAATTTGATATCGTATGTATTTGAAAAGTCGGCCTTGTGGCTAAGCAATAATAGCCATACCACACCAAAACATCAGGTTCAGCTCCACTTGCCGTGGTTGGTCCGTGGATGGGTGACCATCTTAACATACCAAGATCCCTCCGTGCCTCGGAAAGCACGTTAAGCCGCTGGTCCCGGCTGTTATTTGTAGATCTTTGACAATCGTTACAGATCGTCAGCAGCCCTAATATCAGACAACCACGCTTTTTTTTTTTTTCAGGATGGGAAATCATCAAATGACTTCTCCCGCTCTGGGCGGAGCGGGAGGGCGTGTCAGACTTTTACTGACTAAAACCCACCCGTGTTCCATCAGTTGCCCATGTGCCAGGGTCACGGTATCTCTTTCGAACAATCACGCGACCCCGGCAGGACAACCACCCCTTGGTTGTATGTTATCGCATTACCCAGTAACTGGGTTGTGAAGGTTAGATAGGCATTTGCTTCTTGTAAAATAAAACAAGAAACCAGTTAGACTGGAAGCCGACCCCAACTTTATTGGGAAAAGGCTAAGCAGATGGCGATGATGTATTTAAAAAGTAAAAAGTCGAAATTGTATTATTAAATGTAGGTATAATAGCGGTCTAGTATAACTTTCCTATTTCTCGTTCTTAATTTGTAAGCTACCAAAACTTAAAATCGGTACAAAACTTTCAAGATCTACAATTACCATTACGTCAATTAGCAGATTATTTTTTAATCAGCTATCCCATACCATGACCTGGAAGTTTCACAACAGACAGAAAGAATCAGAACAATCTGTTACAACAGCTTAACCTGAGGACATAACGGCCTTTCTATCCGCTCGTTAGCCAAAAACTCGTTGTATGTGCCCAGTGCCTTGCCGACAATGCTGGGGTACAAAAAGCTGCTTATGCGTCCGCCGTACTGAACGACACCGGAACACCTCAGGCGTAGGCTCTTAAGGAGCACTTATATGTATGTTGAGTAATGTGGGAACAGAATGGTAAATAGGTTAATAGCTTTGGCTCAAATTAATCGGTGTAAGGAACATTTGGCAGGCCGAAATGATTCAGATAGACTTCTTGTTTGGGATTTTAGTAGCAACATCAGCATTTGTAGGGAAATTTCTATATTTATCTGCTCTATGAAGAATAGACATAATTGTTGCACGCGTAGCATGACCACCATAGGATCAGGTTTCGACGACGGAAGAATAGGCAAAATTATTTTCTTTTCTTTCTTTCAATCGACAAAAGTCTGCATATCAAGCATGGTGACGAATTTTTCTCTATTTTTGACTCTTAGGGGTAGTAGCATTTTCTTAGAATTATAGTCATTAAAATCATCAATATAACTGTCTAAGTTCATTTAATACCAATTTATGATTATTTAATGCAAAAACTAATTCTTTGTCTTCATTTCTATAAAGACAAAGAGTCGCGAGTCTACGGGTCGCCCCGTGCTCGGGCAGAAGAGATGTCTAATTGGATAGAAAGAACTTGGTCTATTCTTGGTAGAACAGAGATAGAATTGGTCATGCCTGCTGGTGACATGTCTTTTCTTTGTTTTTGACATTCCGCACTGTTTCTACAATCCGTAATTTTATACTACATTTCTTCTGTTTCTACGGAGGACATACTACGAGTGATGGTATCGTTCAAATCCCGTCTTTAGTTCCCCGAATGGGTAAGCAGAGCAGTACAAATTTATGAGTAAAGGAAATATAGTAGTTTGACTGTTATATTTCAGGCCCTTGTAACATGGGCTACCCAGTTTACACTTGAACAGCCCACGCAAAATCACTGCAACAAAATAAATCCAAAATAAATATAGAGCAACATCCTACAAGTGAAAAACGTTCCAGTTCTCGAATTAACATTGCAAATAAACTCCTCATGTCAAGTATTAAGTAGTGGGGGTAGTAAATAAATACGAGCGTGTCCCGGCAATCAGTGCAAATATATAGACTGTGGAATTATCCTGCCGCCGGGGGCGCGGCGGTCGCGCGCCGCCCTTACGGAGATGCGACGCGACGTGGGTGGAACTTGTGTCGCATACGATAAATAAGTCGTACTTTTTAAGAAGTTTCTGTGTTTAAGATAACCGAGAAATTACAATTTTTCGTAAAGAAAGTATTTGGGAAGTGCAAATTACCCCGTTGGTCTCGTGGTCGCAAGCCCGACTGCTGATCGTGGCGTTCGATTCCCAAGTCGGGCAATGTGTTATTAGGTTTTTCTATTACCAATTTCATCGTAACAGCCCGGAGTTTCGAAGTTGGCGGTGTCATACCCTCGTGCTTCGAAAAGCACGTTAAACCGTTGGTCCTATGCCTGATCTCTCTCCGGTCGTGTCGGATTGCCGTCCCATCGGACTATGAGAGTGAGGGAAGAGTGAGTGCCCGTGTGTCTGCGCATACATTTGTGCGCTATCATAATATCACGCACATAATAATCACGCGTCGAATGCTACTACTACTAGGCTTAGAAGAGAACGAAAATTTGGTTTGAATTTTCATTTTTTATTTCCTTGTTACAAAAACAGGTGTTGTTCTCCCAACAATACAGTCGATAATGTGAGTAATAAGGTAAAGTTTTAGGGACTAAATACGTTTTTACAATACATTACCAAGAACTTGTTACCAGATCAAACTCCTTTATACGACCGTGCCATGTCTAGCGAAGTATCAGCGCCACTAATTGCAGGCTCCCGTACCGATTTAAATCGTACTCATAAAACATTTTGTAAAACCCAACATACACAATTTATTGGTGGGATTTAATAATTGCTCATAATTGAAATGCAAGACGTATGTTACCTACCGCTCCGAACCGCTTTGTATCGCCGAAAGCTAAAGGCGTTTGTTTACAATGAAAATTATGTAAAGTGCAACTTTGACTGATGTTGATTGGTATTTAATGCTTGTACTGTGTCTTGTTCTTCTATTTAAACTGTGTAATTATTCATAAATTGTACTCTAGCTGTCGCACTTGACATGTCCTCGATTTATTATTAAGATGTACCTCGTTTCTATGAGAATTGAGATCATTAATCTAAGTGACATAGGAAGCTTTCAATCATTATACAATAACTGAAACGTTATCGTTTTAATAACTCCGTATTTTTTCATTTACCTACCAACCTACAGCAAATATTATGAAACCTAGTCGTCTGGCTAGCTGGAAAGGCTATATTGAGGGCGTCCAGTGTAACTGGATGCAGCTGCATTACATGAAGTCATTGCCTGTCTGACCTCCACAACCCAGTTACTGGGTACCTAATACGACACCCCTTGGTAAGATTGGTTATCAGACTTTTGGGCTCCTGACCACCCGTAACGAATGACCACAGAGACCAACGACTTTACATGCTTTCCGAGGCATGTTAGGGTCTTGGTATGTAAAGCTGGTTACCCCATCTAAGGATCAACCCCGGCAAGCGTAGCAAAACCTGATCTATAAACCCGTGTGGCTGTAAATACTTTGCCACAAGCCACACTACATTGTGAAATCTGGTACTAGACGGAATTTACAAATTAATTGAAGACTATCGTAACCCGTTTCAAAAATACACACAAATTAACGTTGTAAAGCGCAATACAGGTGCGTACAAACCGCGGCCATCATCTGAGATTAAGTTATCAAGTTACGATTTATACCGCCAATAAATGTCAAGGCAATGGCCGCACCACTGAAACTGAGCGAGTGGAGTAAACTCCCCACTTTTACCGAGAAACTTATTAAAAAGTAACGTTAGCTCATATCCCAACATCGTTGCCAATTTATAATAACGATCTCACTTACAGACAGCGTGTATTCTCAGCTGCTAATATAATTTTAACTTGCGTACTTGTAAAGCCATATTACCTTTTTTAAGCTCGCGCCAATGACTTAATCACGCGTTTCGGATGGCCCATTCGTTATATCCCTTATTAGTACTTCTGTGCTCTGTAAATACTAGTATTTAAGTGTAAGCTTACACATTCTTTTGGTAAATAAATAAAGGCTTGTATAGAAATTCTCAATTAATAAAAGAGAAACTAAAACCAGCCAGGACATATTTAGCGGGTGATTTTACCATTTCCAAGGCACTGTCGATAGTTTTTGAAATTGAAACTCCGGTCACCATCGTGGGAAAGTTTCCATACGCCAAAAGCAACCATCTTATTGTATCTTAACCAAGATTGATAGCGGAAGCTCCATATCTCATGTCTTATTGCTTTTATCTGTCATTTCCGTCCAAATTATTGAAAACATATCATATTCATGGAATCGATTTAATCCAACTCATTTTTATTTCTTTAATTTATAAGATTGATGCGATTATAATTACAAGTTACGTGTGAAACGAACGGATATCTGTTTTAAGATTAATTTAATTCGCAACTAATAGCTCGGTCGGCCATCAATCATGCCAATTTCCTTAACTAGGAAATGAATGGACGTGTCTTTGGTAGAAAAAATATCGGCCAGTGTCGTGGGTGTTGCACTAGAATCGTTATAAACACATTTCGTCGCCGCGCGAAGTAAAGGCGGAGTCGGGGGCGCAAGAATTCGCATCGAACAATCAGGAATCGGATGTTCTTAATGAATGAGATTAATGACCTTTACTACCTGTACCTACTCCTTAATAATGATACGTACGTCTCGAGTTAATTGGGTGCCTCGATCCGCAAATATAAACCGCGCCCTTGATGACCGCAAGTTTGTAAAAAGCTTTTAAATCGAACAAAATGGAACTCAAACAAAGTAGACTGCAACCGTTTTATATTCATAGAAAAAATGCAAATCAAATCGGTTTCGATGTTTCAAAATATCAAAGTAAAACGACATTATCAAGTCAGTTATCAATATACGTCATTTGTTAAATGGAAATGGTATTTATTCGCGAGTAAAGAATCTTCCCGCCAGCTGAACACTTAGGTGACAGATTTCGGAGTGGAATTAATCAAAATTACTAATCAATCGCTAATTACAGATCAACGACCCGCTGTGGGCACCGAGTCGCCCCTGTCCTAATTGCTGGCCGTTTTAAAGCCTATACGGCGTCCGTGGAGGCTTTATCTCAATAATTAAAGGCTTATCTTCGACTCAGAAACGCCGTCAGAACTTTATCGTGCCGTGTCCACCCCAGCGTTATCTTCATTACGATTCTGCACCGCAACTTTAATTCACATGTCCATTAATTTTAAAAGCTGCCGCTTGCGTTTGTTAAACCAATGATTATCTTTACAGTAATACGGCCCTAAGTTTCCCATGGAGCTATAAATCATTGCAAATCAAATGATGTCGAACCGTAGTGGATAATCCAGGTTACGTTGAAATGGCAGATTTAAGACCTGTAGCATGTAATTGCTGGTTCTTGTTACAGCTAGTGGTTGAAGGCTTTGAAGCTATGGCGATAATTAATGCTTTGTGCTTTAAGATTCTTCATTGAATCTTGTTAAAGTTATTTCTACGTGTTCCTATAAATAATTGGGGTAGGTAAATGTTTGTTTAAGTTGTAAATAATGCTTTGGTAGTAGAGTAACTGTTTTTCTGTTTATTTTCAGTGTTTCAGCAATAGATTTAGATAGCTCTTAGATTAAGGAGATGAAAAGGCTGCTTTGCTTAATGTAGGCAGTGCTCCCGGCAGGGTGGATTTCAGCTGAAAGAGCGGGTTGCTTAAGTAATAACAAATTAAGACCATTCACTGGACTTTTAAATAGACTCAGATGTCTGGGAAAATCCTAGAATGAAAAAAAATAATTAAATAAATAAACACAAGTATATATGCAGGAATATGGTAAGTATTAATGTATCACTTAATTTTTTTTTCATAAACCTGTGTCGGCACCGCTTGATCTACATAAAGGTACTACAGTGACAGATTGCTATCGCTCGCAAGCATTAAGTTACTAGTAGATTCCTCAGAGGAATCCTTTAACTCGTGTCGGAGATATACCAGTGATACACTAAATATTTTCATTCCAACAATTATTTAAAACGAGGGGTAATAACTAGATAATAATCTGTACGTTTTTAAAGACGAACTACCTTGTGTTATCGCCAATCTTCCTTTAATATCCTCTTTTTTTAGGGTTCAGTACCCAAAAGTTGCCTACGGAACCCTATTAAGCCTCTGCTGTCCATCCTTCTATTTGTCAGCGTGCCGTATCTCATGAAACGTAATAGGTCGAAAATTAAATAAAATCACAGAATGTATATTTCTGTAGCCGCTATATCAAAAAAATATTAAGAATGAAATGAACATAAAAATTACAGAGTGTTAAATATAAAATTAAATACCTAAATATAAAACGAGGGGCTTGTGGCTTAGTAATGATAGCTGATCGATTCATCAGTTTAAGCTACGCTTGCCGTGGTTAATCTGTGGATGGGTGACCATCTTTCCATACCAAGACACCTCCGTACCTCGGAAAACACGTTAAGCCGTTGGTACCGGTTGTCATTCGTAGATCTTTAAAAGTCGTTACGGGTCCTCAGAACGTTGAAAGTCCGACAATTAGTCTTACTACTAATAGAGTCTCGAATTACCCAGTTTTTGTCAACCCGGTTAACGGTTGTGGAGGTCAGATAGGCAGTCGCTCCATGTAAAATACAGGTATTTAACTATATCTGGTTAGACTGGAAGCCCCAATTTAGTTGAGAAATGGCAGAGTATGATGTAATGTAATGTCAGGCCTGTTGGTCTAGTGGTTAGTGACCCTGACTGCTATGCCGGAGGTCGTGGGTTCAATTCCCACCCAGGACAAATGTTTGTGTGATGAGCACGATCATTTGTTCTGTGTCTGGGTGTAATTTATCTATAATATGTATGTATTTAGAAATATATAAGTATGTTTATCAGTTGTCTAGTACCCATAACACAAGCTCTGCTTAGCTTGGGACTAGATGGCGTTGTGTGATAGTTGTGGAATATAAAAATGTGGAATATAATGTTAAATATTGCACGGTGATACGGAACCCTTCGTGTGCCAGTCCGACTCGCACTTGGCCGGTTTTTCTTATTTCACCGTCACCGGTTTTTACTTGGTTTTCCAATTTAATTTAAAAAGATTTGAATCTGATTATCTTGCGCCGTCCTTTCATATAAATATATAAATGCGAACTAGCTAATGATCTGCCGAGCTAGTTGACGGCTCGCCCACAGACCTCGGTATCTTCCACACATAGTAACACGTACTTCAAGTCCTACTAATAACAATATTAATTACACCACGCTACTATCTCGCAGAAGTAATCGTTTTAATTATTAATAATAGCGCGTAACAACAGAATTCTTTCTTGATTCAGCGCTCCGCACCGGTCATGTTATTAAGCCCTATTTTTTAAAATCTACATTAAGGTCTTGGCGTACGTACGTTGGTAGGTACCTCTATTAATAAACGTTTATAACTATCATTTACCATTGTACGAAGGTTTGTAGCGTAACTGGTGTACGAGTTTATGACCACTCAGAATACTTTTGGCCGTGGAAAGAATACGGATAAACGCTTTAGGACGATTTATTTTTAAACATTATATTCGATTTTACGGTGAACAATGGAAATAATTGGAGCAGTCTGTTAAATAAACTTAAAGTGGCGAATTGGCAATATGGAATATATTCTGATAAATGTTAAGAGGTATGTGGTATTGCACTAATGGATAGAATGAGAAATGACTAACGAAAGAAATGACTACGTAACTGAAAACTTGTGTGTGTATAAATCTGTTGTCGTGGTATGGGCATGTGATACGGAAGAACCAGGAAAATGTCGTGAGGAAAGTTTTGAGATGAATGTCGATGGCTTGGGGAAAACCATAAAAACGATGTGTTTCGTCCCGTTTGAATTGTTTACTCTGTGCGCCTACGTTTCTAGACGTGTAACAGAGTGAGAACTGTCACTTGTCAGTTTGATTTCTCTTTGGTTTGTTCTTTGAAAAAGAATGGCGGTCCTATTTGCTTCGCGACCCGTTTGTTGAAAGTAATCCGTTTGAACCGATCGTTTTGGGGACAATTTGTCGTGATCCAATTGTTTTGTGTGTAACCAACCCCTTTTGACGAAATAATACGGGTTCAGTTTGTTTGATTGAAATAGTTTGAGGTTATAGTGACAGTGACCCTTTTGGAGACCGCGTGCTAAGAAAAACTCTGGCGTATTGTAGCGGCCTGGTATCCTGGAGAATCCTCACAGCGTCACTACACAATACAATATACATTCATTTACATACATAAATCCAGGTAGGCTCCAGAGCCAGTCTTCTTCAACCAGGTGAGTCTTTTGAATATTATATTAATCAGCTCCGCGCACGGCGGATAGTTCGCTCGCCACTCTTGTCCCAAGGCCCACGATTATGTTTCCACTGCGCTTATTAAAATCCTATGGCCGGGGCCTTGGCCTGGCTTTGAACACGATGGATGGACTGTGTAAATGATGATATGTTTGGAAAGGGCCGGAATATTGAGACGACGACTACCAGAAAAATATGGAAGGAAAAAAGGCATTTTGCGCGGACCCCAAATAAATTGGGATAAGGGCCGGAGAATGATGAAAGTCAGGTCATAGTGTTACTGAATTAATAAATAAAGTAGCAGATATACAAGCGTTATACAGCATAACAACCACATTTAAGTAAATGGGTTCTCAAGTGTTTAACTCAATAAGTACCAACGGGATCTTGCTCAAATGCGTCCATCACCTGCTTCAAATTGTAAATATATCTATGTACTTCTCGCAGTCACTTTTATTTTTATTTTTTTTTTCAGGATGGGAAATCATCATATGACTTCTCCCGCTCTGGGCGGAGCGGGAGGGCGTGTCAGACTTTTACTGACTAAAACCCACCCGTGTTCCATCAGTTGCCCATGTGCCAGGGTCACGGTATCTCTTTCGAACAATCACGCGACCCCGGCAGGCATCGGTCCTAGTAGACCCCTACACGCAGTCACATAACACGAAACCCATTTACATTGTACTGAACCAAACTTGGTACTTTAATCACTCCAAATCTCCATAAAGATCGTCCTACTTACTTCCTGTTCGCAAAAACGAATATATTTATTGCGTCCATATAATCAGAACAAGCGGACAGACAGCTCGAGCTGAACGCCTTTTGTTATAATTGAATTTTGTTAACAGCACAGTTATCCGGTTTTATAGCATGAAAATTAATTTTTATGAAGAAAAAACCATTTGTGTTACCATCCTGTATTTTCATTACCCCTAATCTTGGGAGAGTTTATTGTTAATAAAACAAAGGTAAGAACTATTGAAATAATAATTAGTGGAGCATTGAGTATGGAGAGTCAGACTCCCGTGCCATAATATGGAGCTGGCTTTTAATGGATATTTCAATGTCAAAATTACTCCTGCCGTTGCTCTCAGGCAGCCATTATGGTCCAAAAGTACAATAAATGTCAAAATTGCGTTTCTTAATGAGTAAAGTTGGTTTTTTTAAACATTTCCATTTAACCCTGTAAAGCTCTACACTTTTAAATGATTTCTTTCACGAAATAAAATTGGAACACACTTCTATTCAACACCATGAAACATTCATTACATCTGTGATCAAAATAAGAATTCAATTCGGATACCTTATATTACAAATAGGAACGGGATATTATGGTTATGTAAAATGTATAGATGATTAGTGACTGGTAAAAACTTGCAGAACAATGTCATAAACATCATTATTGTCAATACTACATGTCATGCAAGACCATGATGGTAGCATGGTGTCCAACGTAAACTAGAAGCACTTAAGTTTCCATTGGCAACAAGAAACAATAATTGTGAAAAAGACTAGCGTCACTAGTTAACTTGAATTACATCCTGACTATACATTCCTTGATCATTTTGATGTTTTTACATAAATTACAATAACAACAATTTATAAAATTGTATTTATCTACAGCATTCAATTGAATCAATAAAAAATAATATATATAAAATTGTCTCTCGCTTCTGTTTTGATCGGCGCACATACTCGGCCCACCATTAATTGCTTGTCAACAAATTCTTGAATGGACAGCTCCGCTGGACACACAAGATTCCTCTTTTTACCCACCCGAAATACTCGATAAACAAGTCATCAACACTGGAACCTTTTCGAATGAACGCAATCCGAGAACAAAACGAAAAGTACTCGATTTCCGAAGTTTTCTTACTGCGACAGAGTTGTAACGTTATTAGCGTAATAACGTTATACTTTCGTATCAATTATATTTTAATAAATTCAACAAACGAACCAGTATTCTGTGAGCATCTCGGTGCATCGACCTCATTTCAATGAACTATTTTTTTCGGGTGTTTCCGCATTCTGGTATTGCGATACGCGAATACATTTCATCAAATTGTCAAAAATATCTAGTTGTATTGAATTGATACGGAACGGAACTTGCCAACAACGATACATTGTGGTGGAACTATCGTATTTCCCACATAAAACAAGTCTTTAAACCACCTTACAAAATAGCACCTATAAATAAATATTCGTGATTAAAAAACAAATACCTATGTAGATGTGCAAGAGGCCGCAGTCCGCACCGTTTCGCTAGTTCTTAATTAAACATCGTACCGTGGTACTGTCGCTTCGCTTATTAAGAAATAAATGAAATACACGCCTTATTCCAAACAAATGGAAAAATAAAAAAGAACAGCTTAATTCAGCATTTGTTTCGAAAACAGGAATTCTCGGGTGCTAAAACGGGAGTAGATAGGTATTGTAATTAATTTATGTATGAGGAGAAAGATAAAGTTTGTAATGGTCCGGTGATAGACGTCATCGGGCGCGTGTCTTTATTTTCATTTAGGAGTGATCGTCAGTGCGCAGGCGGCGGCCGTGGAACCAGTCGGAGTGCGCGGGAGTGGCGCGTGGCACTCGATGCCACTCGCCGCCGACGACACACGCCTCGGTTTACATACGGAATGACTTCAACCGTCGCATCAACCTTATCAAACATAAAATATAACACAGTACAGTCCATGAGCTCTGATACTGATATTAATTAAGAAGCTTTTTTATAGAACTTGAACTTTTGGAAACTATAGTATCTTAACCTCTAAGTCCCTGAGATACCACATATGGTATAGAAACAATTGTTTTTTTATTGTGTCTGTAATTACGGTAATTGACTGGTTAAATAGAATTCCATTAAATCAAAACATGAAGGATTTTGACTTATACTCGCCATATTAACCCTTTCAGACCTGGCGTACACAAATGTACACATAAGATATAAAAAATATTTTGGTAAGTATTTCGCAACAATTGCAAATGAGAACGGTTGTATCCATATGTCCACAATATAAACTACAAAAAACGATACTACAAACGCCATCTCTTAGCATTTTTTGTGACTTTTTCGACAAGTTTCGACCAGTGGCTGACCGAAGTTGGAGCTGTGTAGGTAAGCTCATCATTTTTATTTAAAAAAAGTAGGAAATAGGGAAATATACGCACTGCAAAAATATGAATTGATGTGTTATATTCCTAAGGTCATACGTAACATATAATTTGTTATTCAATTTTTGTATCAATTATCACAATTTTTAAATTTGTACACAAATGTACACATCAGGCGTAAACGATGTTTTTACGATTGTTGAAGTATTCAAGCTGTATTTGAAAAATCAGTTTTGAATAATTATGTTTTTAACTATTTATTTTAATGTTATTGATGCTATATATTGAGATAAGGCTTTTTTTTACATTTTCAGATAAAATAACACCGATATGTTTTCACCGGACGCCTTGAAAGCCCTACATGAAGGAGATCTTTCCGATTTGGAGCTATCGTCTGATGACGAAGAACCGTTTGGATTTACATCTGAAAGGGAGTTGCGGTCTGTCCGAGTTGGTGCAGATGTCATCAATCAAAACCAACGAGAGGTATTTCCAACCGACACTGATGATGATGAAGGGCCCAGCTCATCGTGGATTGGAACGAATGATCCAGAAGTTACTGACACCTGCGATGAAGTGGTTCCCGAAGTACCACCGACAACAGAAATGGAGTCCTCTCATGAAAATATACTTCAGAATATTACGCCTAAACTGAACATTAGGTGGAGACACGATTGAGATTTGAGGAGTGGATAGAGAGGCGTCACGGCGTCCTCACCTTCCGCCTGATGCAGGTTCTCACCGGGCATGGGTCCTTCGGTGGGTTCCAGTTCAGAATAAAGCGGGAGGATACGTCCGGGTGTTTCCATTGCGAGGATCGTCTGACGGTGGAGCATACGGTGGAGGTGTGCCCTGCCTGGGCGGGGCACCGCCGTGTCCTCGTGCAGGCGATCTCTCGCGTCCGGGCCTGGTGCGAGCCATGGTACGGAGCGAGAGGGAATGGGAAGCCGTCACCTCCTTCTGCGAAGCAGTAATGCTCGCGAAGGAGGAGGCGGGGCGCGTGAGGGAGTGGCAGTCTCTGCGCCCTCGCGTCCCTAGCCGCCGCAGGAGGAGACGCCCCGGGCGTCGGGAGTCCATAGCGGACTCCCGGCCACCGTAGGCGCGAGCTTGCGGGTGGCGAGCAATGGGTAGCTCGCCGCCCGGTAAGGACCAGGCTCGGGTTGACGGCGCGTAGTGTTCCACGCGCGCCTCAAAGAGATGTCAGCAGCAGTGTAGGGGTCTACTAGGACCGATGCCTGCCGGGGTCGCGTGATTGTTCGAAAGAGATACCGTGACCCTGGCACATGGGCAACTGAAGGAACACGGGTGGGTTTTAGTCAGTAAAAGTCTGACACGCCCTCCCGCTCCGCCCAGAGCGGGAGAAGTCATTTGATGATTTCCCATCCTGAAAAAAAAAAGGTTGCTTCACTTTCGTCGTGAGCTGGCTGAAAGTCTGGTGTTGAGGAATAAAATTACCATCGGTAAAAGAGGACGGCCCAGTGGCAGTAGCCCAATACCGCAAATTATTCCGAGAAGACCAGGAGAGGTTCGCCCTGTAGCGGAGAGACGGTGTTGGGCATTTCCCTGCACATGAGGAGGGACTTGGGACACGGTGCAAAATGGTGGGATGCAAGGGAAGAACCCGGATTAAATGTATAAAATGCAAAGTTCACCTTTGCCTTACCAAAGACAAAAACTGTTTCTTAGCATTTCATACGTAAAATGAATCATGCTGCTTGAATGGGGCGAATGACTGATTTACCTATGTGCCAATTATTCACCTATCCCAAAGAAGAAATCTATTTTTTGTTAATTATTATAAGGATTGTAATCTAGTTTTGTTAATTTTATAAAAATAATTAATATTTCCTAATAAAAACATTTATAAATTAAACATTTTATAATTTCAGTGAAACTTCTACTACACTAGTCTTGTCATTACGTAGGACGGATGTGCACATTTGTACACTAAAAGAAAAACTATTTTTTCTTGAAAAGTTGACACGTAGGATTTTTTTCATTATTTTTTCCTTTGCCTTTTTACCCTAGTCTAGCTACAGGATTTTTTTTAGATTCATTGGACAGAAAAATATAATTCAGGTCTGAAAGGGTTAACACGAACAGAGGAGCAATTGTGTAATGCACTATCAGTAAAAATTTAGCTTAAATTTTGACAGTTCTACAACATTCCTGACGTTGTTTACGTTGCTAAGCAGACAATTTTTTCGAAAATATGAAAATTGAATTAACACAAATAACCTTCAAAATGATTCAGATTCTGATGAATAGTGTCTTATGCAGTTGAGTGTAGATCAAGATAATTTTATGGAGTAAAAAAGTAAATACAATCCAATAATTCTTAGTTATATTCAATAAGGCGTTAAAATAAAACAATCATCAATCACACTTAAGGCTTCAAACATAATGGTCCTTTCAGCTGCGCAAATGCAACGCAACGAAGGCCCTAGCAGCACAATTAAAATTTCAAATTCCAATTTTGGTACTGGCACTTTTTGTTCGACGCTGCAATTTCACGGCGGTTCTTGTCTTGGAGTAGACAGAAATAGATCATGGCATAGCTGGGAGCGGACTAGGTGGAATCCGCTCCGTTGACCTTCGATTATTCGCCATTGCCAGTTGGCACAATAACCAGCAGTCGATAACCACAGTCCAATTAAGTTCGGTAGCGCCTCTTAAAGGCTCACAAGACAAGTTTTTGTCACGGACCATGCGCAGACGCTTAATTGGCGGATACTCGTCATTAGGTATGTGCAATGCAACTTTGCGGTTAGAATTACTTATTGCATTTTAATTTGTGTTGTATTTGCTTATTGACGTTCTTGGCCATATTTTAAGTAACGGTATCTAGAAAAAGAAGAGATCCGGTCGAATTTGCGGTGCTTTGGAGAGGCATATGTCCAGCAGTGGACGTCTTTCGACTGAAATTATGATGATGATGATCTAATTGTTTGCTTTTTTTCATGTTATTCCTTTCATTAACCACCTATCTATCAGTTCCTAAAATAAGAATTTTGGAGTATCATTTACTGTGGAAGAAAGAAATTATAGTACGAAGGAGTCTTGAATGCATCGCCTATTAACCAATTAACATGAACGCCATTTATTAAATGTTCACATCACGTTTAATTAACATGGGCTTGTTCATACAAAATTGTGGCTTGATCGATGTGGAAGCCCATCCAATTACTTCTCTTGTCGTTGAGATATTATTTACAGTCATCTTGTGTGTATTTATCAAAAGATAACGATAAAATATTGCGTGTACAATCTAATATACATCTGCAGGATTGTAATTACTTCGATTAAGACCACAGTATTTTCAGATAATATAAACGGCATAATCTGCATGAACCTGTATCTAAAAGGAATTTTTAATTCTTTTATATGTTAATAGCTTCTGTCTTCGTCTAAAGTCTTGCTCCCCCAATTCATCCCAATGGGCATGGCCCCCGGCTTCTAAGGCTCCTACCGTGATTTAATATTACCTATAGCTTTTTTCGATAAACGGGCTATCCAACACTATAAGAATTTTTCAATTCGAGCAAGTCGTTCCTGAGATTAACGCGTTCAACCGAACAAACCAACACTTTAGCTTTATAATATTTAATATTAATCCATACTAATATTATAATTGGGAAAGTGTGTGTGTCTGTTTGTCCGTCTTTCACGGCAAAACGGAGCGACGAATTGACGTGATTTTTTAAGTGGAGATAGTTGAAGGGCTGAAAAGTGACATAGGCTACTTTTTTTCTTTTTTAGGCTGCTGGGGCGAACTTAGAAAAGCCGTGCTTTTCCCATGGACAATTATATGTAGTATGTTCGCGTGTGTCCAATGCCCAGAATCTTTACATTCTACCCTCAAATGGAAAGACATATAATATCTACAGTAGCGTATTAAAATAACATTCTGTTCCGAGTTCTCTTCTGTGTTTTAAATCAGGAAAGGGGAACCGTGTTACCCCGAATTTAACGCGAGCGAAGCCGCGGGCGAAAGCTAGTAATATATAAGTGTAGATTTATTTAAAATAAGCCTTATTCATAGCTCTCGAATATCAGTAAACATAAACTGCTTTTCCGTATTTTATCTTGATAGGTCTTCAAATTGACAAATGTCGCCAATCCTCACCGCTCCTGGTACACATCCCACGACTATCATGCTTTGTACCACGGGTACTTCCAATCCTCTTGGTTCTTCTTTGTCTTCTTTTTCAATCCCATCTTCTACACTGTCTATGCCAGAAGAAGTGGCCACTACAACACTTATTAAAAGTAACACGACGAGTAAAAGAATAAAACTCTTCATTTTCAAAGGGACTCCAATTTATGATTGGGTTTCATTGAAGTATGCCATTATTTATGTCGCAAATATTTTCATTAGCTCCATCAATTAACTATCATGCTCATCAGCTAATTTGCTTGCTTCAATTGTTAAGTAAAGTGAATTAATTAAAAAATCATTTATTAATTTGCAGTACTTCGTTCTTGGTTAGCTAAACTACATTCTCTTATGAATTTTAACTAATTAAATAATAGTAATCTATACTCTGTACTGATATTATAAATGCGAAAGTACCTAAACCTGTTTGTCTGATACGCTTTCACAACTAAACACTGAACCGATTTTGATGAAATTGGGTACGGGGTAAGTTTGAACCCCAAGAACGGACAAAGGCTACTTTTTTATGCCGCAACTTCGTCCGCGTCCGCGATAAAGTCGCGGGCAAAAGCTAGTATGTAATAATTCCGTGAGATTTTTTCACTGAACCGCATAAAGACGATAAAATAATGAGGATTATAACGTCGCTTGTTCTTGATCTACAAGACAGTAGGATTTTTATCAAAACCATTTATTATTCTATATACTATTTAAGATATAACAACTGCCTATAGATAAAATTATAGAAACATCCTAACTAGTTAGCATAATTGGACTGAAAATTAAAATAGAAAAGGCTTCGAACCAAGTTCTCTAAACCTTAACCGGCCATAGAAGTGCATACTTACGTTAATTAAAAGCCCGAGCACTTGCATACACATTGACAAAGTAGCATATCACATAAGTGCATTCATCCTGAGGATTAGATGAAACAGTCTGCGACGTTAAAGTTTAGACCTCGCTCCTGGGCCCGCTTCAAAGAAAAGCAAACGTGAACGTGTGCGTTTGTCGTACTTGCATTAGCCTGTAATGGATATGATCGAAACCTGCTGCGGTTACATATTATGTCCATAGCTCCCCGAACTGGTCCCAATATCGCTTATTATGTATCGCCTTTGTGTTAATCATATCTTTCGCTCAGTATGGCAAGCGTGGCGGCTACCGGTCGTTGGTCTATTAATAAAGGGCAGGCTTCCACTCGACGGAATGCTCGCAACCTGCTATTGTAGTCTAGTGGTTGAGGGATTTGTCTTTTTAATCGCACTGCCTCTCTACTGCCTGGAGCCTATTATTAGGGTTAATTGGAATTATTAAAGTTTTTTTTCACAACTAGAAGTTTTAGCAGATAGAAGTGATGCTTGCGAGATAGCTCTGAGTGAGGCGAGCTTTTAGATTAATACATGGTTAGAGTACATGTTATGGAAATTTTAATAGAGCGAGCTTCGGGAGGCGTACGATCGTGACCGTACGATTTCTTTCTCTCGCTTTTTTTTGCATAGGAATTAGTTATCTTCTAAATGAGATATACGTATAGTAACATTACTGTTGGGGTAAGTTGGAAGATCTCGGTGTTTTTGAAGAGAAACGAATGTTATCTGTTGAACACTATTTATTGAGTTACTCCGCAACAATTTTTTTTCTTAGTGTTAAAATGTTTAGTTTAGTGTTCAAATTAAATTTTTTGTTGTTCAAATGATTGAATATACCTGGCTATCGCGGTAGACAAAATAGCACGGAATCCTAATCCTAACTTAATATATACATAACATAAATAAAGTTTGGTCATTTCTTTATTAACTTTTCACGCCTAAACCGCTGAGCTGATCATCCTAAAATTATGCATAGTTATAGGTTTTCAGGTGTACAGTAACACGCATAGGATACCTTGCATCCCGAAAAAAAGCTGTGTTCCGAGGAAAACAACAATAACGTTCTTATGACAATAGATGGCGCCATGTGTCTTTCAAATCATGATTGAATTATATTAATACAAGTAGAGTTCAGAGAGAGTTCAGAGAGTTCAGAGTTCAGACAACCCCAATTCAGTATCAAACTTTAAATGAACACAATTTAAAAGCTAGTCTTATATAAAATAATAAGTTATAAAATTAGGTCAATGCATTAAACCCATAATTCTAACCAATTACGTATGACCGTAGGTTTAGAGAACTATTTCTTTTTCTCCTTTTTCCTAGAAGCAAGTTACTCGTTTACGATGTTACAAATTTCTTCACGTAGTTGCGCTTGTTAACTACAAAATTATACTTAATGTTGAAGCTCGTCGTATGTTTTTCGATCAGTCGATTTTCACTTATTACTGCAGTTGGTCGCATGTACTGAGTACTGAGTATCATTTGCATGATTGTCGTTAATTAACTCATAAGGACCGTGACGGTGTACGAGCATATAAACTCACTGTGGCATTTATCATCAAATTGCCCGGCTATCTCAAATTGCCGGGCTATCTCGAGCAACAGTACAATTACGGCCAGTTTAAAATGATTCAATGTCGCCAATCGCATTTGAGACAAAAAATATCCGTCTTGAGAGATATTTTTTTATGTTATTGCAAATGCTCAACTATAGGAATAATCGAATGTTACCAGCTGATTATCGAAGTCGGGTGATAAGTGTACAATTTTATATTTAAAACATCGGAACCGTAGGGTCTACTATTATGTTCTTAAGGGCAGAGCACACAGCATTGAGTTAACGATAGCTTTATGTCACACATTACCGTCTTTAAAATGCCATAAACCAATTGAGTGAAGATCACCAGTGTATAAGGTACTATGTATGAGATTTGAGTTTGATCTAGAATAGACGCTCGAATCTAAACAAAACAACAGCTATTATTATAATTAATTAAATATAATAATAACGGTTCTGTTTTGTTTAGCTTCGAGTTTTTATGAGTTGCTTATTTTTTACTAATTAGTAGCAGTGGTCGCCCAGTGGTTGAAATTTAAACATGTTTTTATTTTAATTTAATGTACGTATTTCTAATGCCAACCAATAACAGATGATAATCCGATGCGCAAAGAAGTTGAAAGATGAATAACTAACGGCTGGAGAAGATACTGGGGTTTGAAAGAAATCATGAAAGATAAAAATCTTCATATGAATATCAAAAGCAAACTATTTAATACTTGCATACTACCAGTTCTCATGTACGGCAGCCAAACATGGGACTTATATGTGCGTGTGAACTGAGGGACCACAGTGGGAATTCGCGAAATGAAAATCCTAGGATTTAGTAGTAGTCTTAAAACAATTGTAAAACGAATCTGGGAATTTGTAAGCAAATATATTAAAAAGTACGATCCATAAAGTGTGGTCCCTCAGTTCTCACAGACGATCAGCCAGATCTCGGAAAGTATCTTAAAAAAGAAGGTTTTGTGAATACAGACATTTAGTAAAGAATTTGTAAAGATGTTTACTAAATAACAGACCACAAAGCATTAAAGATAAAAAAAATATTACCACTGAACTGTGGTCCCTCAGTCCTCATAACTAAGATAAATATTTTAGTGAATATTACTGAATAAAATTAATAAAACCGTTCTTTTTGTACAGACGCCACCAGGTCAAGCTACCCGAAACTGTCAATTTTTCCCAATGAACCTTGAACCTAATGCTCTATAAATAAAGTCGAAAATCTATCAAAGAAATCTGACAGATTGTAGTAGCTTGATGTGTTGGCGTCTGTACATAAAGTTTTAGTAAAAGTCTTAACACATTTTGTATAAAAGAAATGGAGCAAAAATATCGAAGCATTTTGAAGATAGCGATGATTAAAACTGGTCCCTCAATCCTCTCCTCCACTGACATATGTGCGTGTGCTAGCTGCTAGACGAGAGAAATATCAGAAAGTCTAATGTGCTTAACTTTTAGTAATAAGTTTCTACTAAATAATAGGTATCTAAAATTGTGTATTTCTTACCTCTTAGCTGAGATAATATTATTTTTTTAATCCTATGAAAATAGATAGAGCAGTGTGACCACACAATAAAACAAAATGTAGACAATACTATTATACTTTATTTAAAATATCATTATTTAGACGAAACGAAAACAAGGTTGTACTGTTTATGTGTATTTAATAAAAAGTAGATTACAAAATTAACTATTCACTTATTAAAATACTTTTATTTAAATAAGTGACATTTGGATGTAGCTTAATGAATGTAAGTATATTTGTTGGTCAGTACTTTCAATAAGTTTGAGATGTTGATCATCATAGCAAAAGAAACGCTCATTCATAAAACAGTGACATCGGTAGTGACCAAGACCGCCTTGAATTAATACTGGAATGAATTCAGATGCGCCCATGATTTTGTATGTTTTTTTCTTTACTGTTATAGTAATAGGAACATTAGTAGGAGAATTTTTATCAGTGCCATTCAAATCGAATGATATTATTTTTGAAAGCTCGTAATTGTAACTAAATTGGTCATCACAAGTGGTACAGTTCCTGTTTCCTTCATCGATGTTAATTGCCTCTTCTAAAATACCTATGCCAAATATTTCAATAAAATTTATATTTAAGGGTAAAAACGCAATGTCTCTTTTGATTAAGTTTGATTGGCAGGATGTATTTAAACACTTTTTTATGAAAGTTGCACTGAAAAAATATCTTAGAAGAATATGTTCAAATATGTATGTGATATTACACTGGCAATCATAGGTAATATCGTTTCCTTTCTCATTTAATGAGCTAAAATATTGTGCAGCAATTTTTGTTCTCATTAAATATATGTCACCGTCTGAAGATTCAATGTCGCAGAGGTTCTTTGTGGAATTAAATCTTTGTCAAAAGTGGCCATAACCTCTCGAATATTCTCATTTTCGCTAAATCCTGCATTCAAAAAGTACATTACAGAATTGAAACCACAAGTATTCTTAAGAGTGACATATTTATCATTTAGTAATACCGAACGACACAAGTTACCATTTAAATAATTTTACATTATGATTTGTTTTCTGTTTATTTAATTCAGCTTCTCCTCTCCAATTAGTTAATTTTGTAATATACGTGATTAGTTAATTTTGTAATCTACTTTTTAGTAAATACACATAAGCCATGTAACATAGCTTTAAATTAACCGTACAGCCTTGCTTTCGTTTCATCTAAATAATGATATTTTAAATAAAGTATAATAGTATTGTCTACATTTTGTTTTATTGTGTAGTCACACTGCTCTGTCTAATTTCAGAGGATTAAAAAAATAATATTATCTCAGCTAAGAGGTAGGAAATACACAATTTTAGATACCTAATATTTAGTAGAAACTTATTACTAAAAGTTAAGTACATTAGACTTTCTGATATTCCTCTCGTCTAGCAGCTAGCACACGCACTATGTCAGTGGAGGAGAGGATTGAGGGACCAGTTTTAATCATCGCTATCTTCAAAATGCTTCGATATTTTTGCTCCATTTCTTTTTTACAAAATGTGTTAAGACTTTTACTAAAACTTTATGTACAAAATGAACGGTTTTATTAATTTTATTCAGTAATATTCACTAAAATATTTATCTTAGTTATGAGGACTGAGGGACCACAGTTCAGTCGTAATATTTTTTTTATCTTTAATGCTTTGTGGTCTGTTATTTAGTAAATATCTTTACAAATTCTTTACTAAATGTCTGTATTCACAAAACCTTTTTTTTAAGATACTTTCCGAGATCTGGCTGATCGTCTGTGAGAACTGAGGGACCACACTTTATGGGTCGTACTTTTTAATATATTTGCTTACAAATTCCCAGATTCGTTCTACAATTGTTTTAAGACTACTACTAAATCCTAGGATTTTCATTTCGCGAATTCCCACTGTGGTCCCTCAGTTCACACGCACATGGGACTTATCACAAAACACGACTAGCAAACTTGCATCATGTCAATACGCAATGGAAAGGAGCATGATGAATGTGAAAAAGTCAGACCGACTGAGAAACCGTGTAATAAGAAGCAAAACAAAGGTCATAGACATAACGTGCAAAATTAGAAGGCTTAAATGGCGATGGGCAGGGCATATGGTAAGAGGAAAAGACAAATGGAGCAAAATTGTGACACGATGGTACCCTAGAGAAGTTAAAAGGAAAAGAGGCAGACCGCAAAAAAGATGGGATGATGACATAAGACAAGTGGCAGGCGTCACATGGAACAGAGTGGCTCAAGAAAGACATGAGTGGAGAAGGTTGGAGGAGGCCTTTGTCGACTGGCAAACAGATCTACAGAAAATAAGTAAAATTCAAATAAGAGACTAGATTACGGTACTTTTAATTTAAGTTTTCTATGTATTATTATCACATAATTGTAATATGGATCTGAATAAAAGGCTATTATTATTATTATTATTTCTAATGCATGTCTCATTTCTCCATATAAACTTTAACTGTGCTAAACTTCATAGTCCTCCGATCACGTAATTTTGGTAAAAAGGAGTATAAAGGTTCACATATTTTTAAATAGATAACAATTAAATCAGCTTCAAGCAACGATCGTTACTTGTTATCTATTAAATCTAAGACGAAAAACTCTTTATCATTAACACAATATAAATATTTGTTTATCGATGGCCGATCCGAAAGTTAATTCAGAAGCGAGTGGGTAAGAGAGCCTCCACAATAGTTGTACACCAATAAAGATAAGAACAACATAATTATTAAGAATTCAGCTTTGATCTAAAGTAATAGCATATTCTCATAAGTAGGTCTTCTTCTTCTTCGTCGTTATACTCTTGACAGAGTGGTCGTGGTCGTCACATATGGTGTGGTGGCGACTTCACAATCCGTCGCCATTCCTCTCGTACTGCAGCCCTCCTCACAAGTAGGTCTAGCGGACTCCAAAGTAGCCGTTGAACGTAAGCGCAACTCAGATGCTACGCAAGTGCCGTAGCTACGCTACGAAGCCGTCGTAGCAACGCTACACAATTATCATAGCAAAACGCCGTGAAGTCGTCGTAGCAACGCTACACAGTCATCACAGCAGCGCTACCCAATTATCGTAGCAACACTGCGAAATCGTCGTAACAACACAGCGAAATCGTCGTAGCAACGCTGTGAAGTCGTCGTAACTACGCAACGCAGTCGTCGCCGCAACAGTACGGAGACGTCTTATCTATGGAACACGTACAGCGTTTATACTCACGGGGCCTCTTGGATGTTTAAGTTAGACTAACGTGTTGAAATAGGCATTATTCCAGAATTAACAACCGGCTGTAAGAAAGATATGGTCTTTTCATGGCAGTTATGACATCAGCTAGTTAACGCACAGACGCCAGCACATGAAGGTACCCGAAACTGACAAATTCTCCCAACCAACTTTGAAACGAATGCTTTCACGATAAAGTTGAAAATCTATTAAAGAAATTTGACAGATTGTAGTAGCTCGACGTGCTGACGTTTGTACGATCAAAAGAGAGGAAAAAATATATAACTTATTGAACAGAAATGATTACGTTTTATGAATTGGAAAATATAAATTACTATAATGTCCTATAATTCTATTCCAATATTTAAAAAATAAAAACGTAGAGAGTATTGCGTATCCTGACAGGGGTTTAAAATAAACATTCCAATACTCTTCAGCTATTGTATAGTCACCTTAACTCCCTCCAGAACACAATATTCGACACTTCATTAATGTGAGGCGATACTCTGCGCCCGCGGCGATGCCCACTAGCGCCACTAAAACAAACAACTCTATTAATTCAAACTATATGTAGGAATCCACTACCAAATTATACCGAGACCAATATCAATCATCTGATGTGTCCAAACCGATAATCGATATACAATCGAGTATTCAAATCGAGAACTAACACGGTATGCAACGATTAACAACTCCATTAAAATGAATTATAATGTGATATTTGAAATAGCTTCTTAAAATGGAATTTAATTTAAATTTTCTTTTGCCTGATGATTGACTAACGAAAGAAACACGTCAATGGGAACGAATGAAACGTCAACCTGAACAGTTGATCTGTTAAGATCTCAGTTAAATTCAAATCAACGGTCGATGAAACTACCCTATTTTGATATAAAATAAAAAACGAAAGAAACCCGTCTCTATTAAGATGGTCTAGATCCCATTTACATGCTACGTGCAGTTTCAATAATGGACGATAGCAAACGCTATTTAATTTAAGTTCCTTTACATAGATTATAATCCTACAATTTATCTGTTGTGTCTATACCAATAGTTTCAAAAATGTTCTAAGAATATCCAAACATTTTTGATACACCTTTCATACGCCGGTGACCGAATTCTTTCTTACACCATTCGCAACTCCTTAAAACCACCGCCATAAAATGGTCGATATTTTATGATCTACTTAGCGCAAATCCGATTGTTGGAACTTCACTGTCGGTACCTCTGTACACAAGATACGAGCCAGAGAAATATGCTGCGAAAAGGATAACGTCTTCATTAAAATGTATTTAACGTCGGATCGGATTCGACTAAGCTTGATCAATACACTTTCTATTACTTTAATATAATTTAGTTCCCACATACTTAAATAACCTCAACTTGATTTGTGTTTTTAAGGCTATTTAAATATGATACATTTTTAAAGAACAAATTTTTTTACGTAACAATAAAATATTTACATACAAAAGAAACGTTGCCGCCGAATGATAAACGCATCATAAGTGCCTTAAGGCATCTCGAGCGTTCGATATCTGTTCGGAACAAATCACTGTTTTATCGTTACTCCCATCGTAAAAAATATTGATATCAACATAAAAAAGTGGTCCAAAAACAATAGAATGGATGGATTGAAAGGATTCCTGCGTCAGATAACGAGTCGGTTTAAAAAAAAAGATATGTATTAATAATAGCTTTATAGTGACCATCTTCGAAACGCTGGTCATTCTTTGTTGTTAATGGTGTCATTTTAAACTCTATCGTTGAAAGATAGTTTTGACACTTTCCTAATACGAGACATGGTGCTGCTGCTATCTATATACTTAGCTGTTTTTTGTTCAGTCTAATTGGACTCCAAAGAAATACACTCAGGTTTTTCCAACTGGAGGACATGAAAAAAAAAGCAATATTACGGTCATATAGGATACTTTAACCGAACCATCATGTAACTGCATCATCATAATCACTTCTGCTATCCACCATGCAGGTCCAGTATGGTAGATGTCCCACGTCTTTAAGTTTTTAGTTCTATGATATGCCGGTTCCCTCACGATGTTTTTCTTCACAGTTATGAAAGCAGTGATGAAATATTATACACACAGTAATAAGCCTGTCTTGGTTCGATCCTACAATCTACAACTCGTAAGTCGCGGTCGTTAGGAACCACTGAGTCACCACTGCTGAAATAAACTGAAAACATTAATGTTTCTACCACTTAATCAAAAAAAAATATGCAGTTCCCCAGATTTTGTCGAGTTTTATATAAATATAAATCTATTTAGCAGTAGATTTTTTTGTCGCGATATTGGGATTGCGTCGTTTTTAAATGTGAAGATGTGCATAATAATAAGTAACAATTACCCTTTGAGAGATTTTCAGCTCTTTCAAAATTATACCTGCTATCGTTGTTCATAATACTTTAGAAACTCAGCTCCCATCTCTAAAGTAAAAAGTGGTAGACGCATAAAGAATTTCTCGAAACAGCCAGCCAGATTCGGATACATTAGGCAAGTAAAATATCACCGAAATATAAAATACACAAATTATGGGCATTCGACTTTATTTTATTTTACGGTAATTATATTTTTCTGGAAAGAAAAACAAAAGTTAGTTAATAACCGCCAAATATTAATCGTCATTATTTATCCCCGACCTGCCTTAATATACAAAATGTTAATCGTTTGACCACGCGATAGGCTATCGATAAACACATAATTTACTTTTCAACGACCACACTGTAATCTAATAACTAATTTGCTTGATTGGATTAAGACGTCAAAGCGTGCTCTTGATTTCACGGTCGGCAGAAAAGATCGTGTTACTATCTGTGAATCTGTAATCGATATTTTTGTTTTACGATATAAAATGCTATTGTGGAATAAATGACAATCGCGTTGAAGAAAGCATACAAATCTATACAAATAAATTAAATTGAAGAGTCCGTTTGTAATTTCAAATTAACAGCTTTTGACAAAATGCGTATGAAAGTATTTACAACAACAAAAAAACTTGTGTCTGTCTGTTTGTTCCGGTTAATTACTGAAACAGCTGGACTGATTTTGACGGGACTTTCACTGACAGATAGCTGATGATATAAGGAGTAACATAGGCTACTCTTTGTCTGAGTAGCACGTCCCTGTGTGATAATTCCTGAACACCGCGCGGGTGGAGCCGCGGGCACAGCGAGTTAAGAATATACAGGATTTTTATTTAACCATTGCGCAATTTTTATTTTTAGTGGTTCAGTATCAGTAGTAGAACACATTTCAATTCGACCTTAAATCAGTAAACTGTGGACACCCTACATATTTCGTAATATGATATCGAAATAGTAATAGGTCTGTAATCGCGCGCCGGCGTAGGTACTTCGAACTTCTTAGAATTTTGATCGATCGAAAAGCTGGTAGGTACTAGTAGCTACGCTCGGTCTTTCACCTTCGCCGCTGTGCCGGTGCCACGCGCAAATTACCATAAAAACCAGTTTCAAAATAAACATCTTTCGTAAACAATAACTTATTTTTTTTGTACTAAGATATATCAAAATAAAAATTGCATGGTTATTATAACTCGTTTAAGTTTAATTTGTTAAAATTTGCGCACTGGTTAAAACCTTTCTGTATAATACGGACTCATGAACGTGTTTATTCTTCCCATCCTCACGTATGGTTCTCAAACGTGGTCTTTGACAATTCATCACAGGTCCGCGCTCGAGGATTGCCAATGAGCTATGACACGGAGTATTCTGGTTATTAAACTTGTGGACCGGGTTAAGAAGACAACAATCCGTTCCATTACTAAAATAACTGATAATACTCGGAAGGCTACCACGCTTAAATGGAATTGGGCTGGACAAATCTGCCGCAAGTCACGATCAATGGGCCAAACTTACGACCCAGTGGGTAGCAAACGACATCGCGGCAGGCCCAAACGGAGATGGCAGGATGAGCTGGACACTTTTAATAAAATTGATCCTTGGCAGCTCTAGACAGAGAGATGTGGAAAGAGAGTATGGAAGCCTTTGCTCAGCAGTGGGCTATTAATAGTTAATAATAAAATAAAAACAGATTATATAATTTATTAAAAAGTAATTAAAAAATATCATCAAAATATTGTGTAAAAAGTCATAATACATTAAAGAAAAACAATGACAGTTTATATAAAAGTAGTAGAAAATACAAATAAGTTCCTACAATATTTAACAAAACAGGAACTAACATCGTACTAGGCTACCATTATTAATCTACAATAACATCGCAACAATAAATAACTATGGCGTAAAAAAACATTGCTTGAATAAATACAAAAAAAAAATGTTTTAGCAGAGCGTGGTTTCGATCCACGGACCTCTGGGTTATGGGCCCAGCACGCTTCCACTGCGCCACTCTGCTTGTGTCAGACGTCGACGAAATTTTGCTCCTGTATCGTTAATCTTATCTAGGCATGACTTATTCACATACAATTCGTCACATACACAATATCTAGTTTTAGATAAGAAACTTCTGCATCGAGATAAGGCTTATTTTCTTTATTTCACAATTATTAAAATAAAATATTCACATTATTTTGTTGTTGACGGTATTAAATTTTACGCGAATATTAAATGAAATTCCATTCATAGCCGTGGCAAAAATTAACACTGCAAAAGTAACAAAGGAAAAAAACATTTTCCTCGTGATGATGATTACTTGATTAGACAATCATAGCAATGAACAATTTGTATGCAATTTATGACATTATATCTGCAATTAGTAGTGAAATATAATTCATTATAGCTCGTTAAATATTTAAAACAGCATTCGATGCATCAATGACTTAATTAGTATTACTCTTCTATTCATATCATTTGATGGAAAAATATTATTAGTTAGGTAATATATTGCAAAAAACACCTGGTAGGTACCCATTATACGTAATGTTTAAATGTGTTCATTTTAATTAGCAATAACGTCGTGCTTTAATAAATCAATCAGATCATTAATAAACTCCTATCAAAACCACCAGTTTCACTTGTTCTTATTCGGATCCTGATCTGAGCGTATTAAAACATGTTCCGTTTCTGTAATTTCCATGATTCTTTTATTTCGGCAAATCTTGAGGGCATAAAGAACGTTATCGCAAAACCAGAGGCTTATCAGCAGTTCCCTTGTTCTGCGGCAGCAATAAATTGTTTAAATATGCCATAATTCTTTGCTTCCTAAGATCAGGTTCCGATAAGTGTTTATTAGAACACGGGTGGTAGAAAACTTGTGCGATATCGACATAAAAACAGGTGAACAGCAAAAAACTGCCGACATTTTTTCCGTTTGCCAAATCTTAAAAAGTGTTCCGAAAATCTTCGAGCTTGTTCGACCCTTATCTCTGTTTGTTTAGTAAATAATGAGCGGTCGTGAACTTGTTAACAAGTTCTGAATTTGTGTTCAAACCAAAGATTAGTTGAAAGGTAAATATTAAAATGTCTCATAACTTTTAATTGAAGTAACCCAAGCGTTGTCTTAACAGTGAAGAGCGAAGACTCCAACGTTATCTCAAGCTGGCCGTTTCATAACATGATTACTGTATTAAAAAGTAAAGTGGTCAGATATTGTTGGTATTTGCATAAAGGATTGGCGGTTGGGCGTCGCGGCGTGTGTGGCATCCTTCTGTCCCCGCTATATGTCAGCGTTCAAGCAAATTGAGGTTTCAGGAACACTCGTTAAGAGCCCCGAGCTATAAGGATTTCATCGCAACGTGTAAATACAAGTGGTAGTTACTGTCAGAATTCATCATTTATGCTGTCAGGTATGATGCTTTGTAAAATGCCTTCTCCTAAACTCGACTGAGAAACTCAAATTAAGAAATTGAAGATAAGCGCGGCACGAAGTGCCATTTTTTTCCTTTCCATGTCAATTAAGTGGATTTTATTCAACCGATCGAAATGAAGTTTCAGTAATATATGGAGACACTTTTGAATAAATGACATAATAAAGATGTGAATGAATTACGATATCGATATCCAGTGTAGTAAATTAACGATGCAGATCGACGCATCCCAAAGATATTTATGAGATAAATTTGTCTCCCGCTTGCGCAGTGTCTCATTACTGCTGCCGACAAAGCCCCAGCAGGCCAGCATTTGTCACACGAACAGTTGCAAATAGCGAAATTCTTTGTAATTTATAACTATGCACTTGTGATTTTAACTTGCTAATTAGGGATATACTATGTTTTGCACTCAAGGGGAATAACGAGCGAGAAAATTACATGAGATGTGACAATAAATCAGAGGGGAAAAAATGGCAAATTTCGCGTTTTTCGATAACTACATCGATGGTTCCGAGTACCAGTAAAGTAGTGTGAGGAATTCGCTTATTAAGTGGTGTTGAGATGTCTATCAAGTTTGATGCAGCTGAGCGACGACGCAGCGGTGGAGCGGGGGAGGCTGCGCTTGTGCGGCGGCACGCGTTGACGTTAACATTCAGCGCGCAGCCGCCCGATCACAAACTGCCGATGACTCGTGCGCACTTCCGCACAAAGCTCATTAAAATTATGAGCATTTGGGTTTTCTTTTAATAAAAAATAATTTTGAACACTTTGGCACGTTAATTAAATAACATTTGCCCGTATTATACTGCAGAATGTGATCAAAAATATGTTAGCTTGATGTTATAAGAGCCAAAGAACTGGTTATGGGTGATGTAGGTATAATAAAGGCAGGAAAAACTTGTAATATGAACAGAAAGAAGCTGGGATCAGCGAAACTCAGCACATTTATACATACCAACCTCTAAAGAAGATACCTATGCCTCAAGTGTTTAACATGGATACATCGAAGTAGCAAGTGACCAGATCAATGTTCATCATGATCATTTTCTTGTCCTTATCCCATTTTATATGCAACTAGCTTCTGCCCGCGACTTCGTCCGCGTCAAATTTTTGCTCCTCTGACCCTTCCCGTCGCATCGATTTGCCTGCTAGTGTTGCTGCTCGCTCCTTTTGAGTTATAGTGAGTCAACCTTAAAAGATAGACATATGCTCTCGCGGACTTTTTTTTAGAACTTTTTTAAAGGAACAATTCCGTCATACATGATTTTTGCGTTACTTTAACCGTTTACGCAGCGCACGCAACGGAAACTCTCAAAAGGAATAAAATTTCCCCGTTTTTGCAACATTTTTCATTACTGCTCAGCTCTTCTTAGTTGTAGCGTGATGTTATATAGCCTATAGCCTCCCTCGATAAATAGGCTACCCAACACAAAAAGAATTTTTCAATTCGGACCAGTAGTTCCTGAGATCAGCGCGTTCAATCAAACAAACAAACAAACAAACAAACTCTTCAGCTTTATAATATTATATATATAAATATATATATAATATATAATATATATATATATATAATATATATATATTAAGTGTAGATATGTCTTTTTCTTCCACACTTCTCTGTTAGTCGTTATCTCAGTAGTCACCCTCTTTCTATCATTCACACAGTCCATCCATCGTTTCTTTGGTCTCCCTCTGCTCTTATAGCTTATAGGTTTTTCTTAAGAAAAGATATCCAGCCTGATGAAAGCATTAAAACATATTATATCCAGGTAATAATATTTTATTTACAGCCCTTCTTGGGGTCAAATATGACAAAATTCTCTCATCCTCGCACTTTTATTGGATCAAGCCATTCCTGGGTATAAGACATGAAAAGTTCAGTGAGCACAGTAATTGGTCCCTTGATTGAGACCTCACTGCTGGTTTTGCAAGCTGCTCTCCCGCAGGCTACGGACTTTTTCGTCCAAGCCTTGCACTTCATAATTGATTTTAAACAACGGGACACCCGTTCGTTTATATTCATTTGATTATTTTTGTACTTTACAAATTAAAACTTTTTCTTTCATTTGACCAATACGGTCATGAAAGAAATTCTTAACCACCGCGATTGTAAAATCTACAAGACATTACGTCTCCCAAATATATCACCCTCTTCCCACAATGGGATCGAAAAACTATTACCGCCTAAGGCATGAATGTACGCAAACGTTCCCAACAGTATATTGAGGGCATTTAATGCGGATTCCCAAAGGAGTCTCCAGTAAATAAGGCCTGTTTACGAGTACCGTGCTGCGGAGGCGGTATGCCATTGTAGCAGCCTTCGACGAGCTAAGTTTATTGGCTAATTTTATTCAATTAAATTGTTCTCGTTGCGCGCCGACACCCATGCCGGGCTCATTTTAACGCCTCGGAAATTATTGCAATAGATAACATAATACACGGCGTGCGTTCGAAGGTAAGTGATTTAAAGACAGCCGCGCCACTTATGTTTCGCAGCCACTAGTGCACGCTCGAATTTATTGTAACGGCTTTGACATGCACCGCTACTAAAACTATAAACATAAACGAATACGATCTTATTGCTATCTTCAACTGTCGACGATGGGTCGATGTATGGGGTTAAAAATTATTATAATATGTTAATTCTGAACAACATTACAAGGCGGGTGGTGGCTTCCAAACAGTGAACGCGCCGTCAGCCTCACGCTGTGAATCCACTAAGACGTCTCATCACAACATTGTCCAGGGGACAAAACTATTATAACTACCCTTTGTTGGGATAAAAACTTGATTTCACTAAACTCAGTTCGCGTCATGCTGACAACGCACTTCACAAATCGTTTATAACAGAATTTTATTTTAGCTGGGATGCGTATGCGCTCCGTTGATAAGTATCGTGGTTATGAATGTTGACATATGAATAACGAAACTATTAAAAGGGTTGTATTGTTAGAACTTTAGTAATTTGTGGACGTGATATTATACAAATGTCGGCAGGTATGTTTGATTTATCTTCCTATCTTGAAATCGTGACTATTTATCGTGGTAAAGACGCTTGCCATTTCTTTTTGTAGGAACCCCTACAATTCTAAATTAAACATCCTCACCGCTGACCAGAAAAAGCACATAATTACCAATTCTTAATAAAAACAAAATATCAGAAACTACAACCTTGAATCTGTCACATAAAATATTGGCAACAAGTTTTCGAGCTTCCTCATCATAAAGCACGTCAAAGCCCCGCCGAATTGTCCACATCTGTAAACAAAGAGATGGCGTCTACACATAAATCGTTAGAAAAACAAATAAAATTATATTTAATAGGCTCGTGAGAATTGTCGCCCACCACCCACTGCGACAGGTTCGTTAAATATTTTAATTGCGACGCTAAAAAGATCCCAAAATTTTATTCGTCGTAAATCAAAGCGTTGTCCACGGTAGTCCCCAAGTTTTTTCTTTCAAATATTCTGTGGTTATATCTGATGAAGACGCACATAATAATACCAAGACTTTAAGGTCCTCAAAAGATGCATTCCTGTTAGTACCTTCTTTAGAATTAAAAAAAAAGAAAGGGTGTAATAGCAACGTCATCAGTGAATCGTGAAACGAAATCATACAGATAGACATCGATTAGGATCGCTGCCTACGCTCCGTCAGCCCAATATTTTCGCTTCCAAAATTTCGTAAAACTTGATATATTTACCGCAAACCGATGAACAGATAAACCTTTGATAATACCGTTCTAAAATTTTGGAAAATGATATGCTCTAGCCACCAAAGAGGTTGAGCCGTGATTTTGAAAAGTGGCATGGTCTAATAATAAAATTATTATCATCAATAAAAGGACAAATCAGTTACCTCATTCCTTGACATATCAAACATCAAGATATAATTTTGTGAACGGAAGCATCATTCCGTCAAGGGTCGACAGTCGACAGTCATTCAGAATCCATCATTCATTCGCAACTAGACATTTAAACAAAAATTTCCGACTCAATAAATGTCTCTGTTTGTTTTTCTAACAGGAAACCTATTTAGTTTGGTAAAAAGATGAGTTAAAAAAAGGAGACCATGTGGGTGGTAGTAGCTGACGACAGTTTAAGTAGTGTAACTCGATATGCGAGTCCAGTAGTTTGTTTTTCTTGCACACTCGAAATTAACGGAAGCCAATGAGATGATGATATTATTTTGCTGAAGACCCATCGTAGACTTTATGAGCTTGTCGGCGCGTCTAAATGTATACGGAAGCGGTTTTTTATGGGCACTTAACTGTAAAGTTGGTTTTAATGTCGTCATTACACTTCGGAACAAAAAGTGATCCGGTTTAGGATCTATTGCAACTATAACGCCATCAGGTCAACTAATATCCGTTTTCATTAATTTGTCAATTCCTATTGGATGTAGGTTGGTACACTGGTTTATTTCTAATTAATCATATTGGGAATGTAATTCTAAACATAGTTCCTTTGTTTTTTTTTTTAATGTCGGCCGAAAACCATCATTAGGAGTACCTAGTAACATAAGAACTGCAGCGAAAGAATCAATTACGTCAAACTCATTGTTTGTTTTATATCTGAGATTGTTTATAATTATGTAAATATTGATTTCTCAATAACACGCTTACTCCGATTATCAATCATTTCATAATCATTAATCATCCAACAATAATAATAATTAAAACAAGATCTACAAATCACGTTAATCCAGTACTCGGCCGCTAACAAAATTAATCGCAGAGATTTTTTCTCTATATCAATAAAATGATCGAGGGTTCCCTGTCCTTGTATGTGTGCGTGCGTACCAGGGAGGAGATCACGTGGCTGAACCCGCCACAACCCCTATTGATATATTTTCTCTCTTTCTATCTTTCATGAATTTGGTAGAATAGAAAAGGACAGGGTGTTTGCTTGTGTAGGTAAAACGGCGCGGGCCCAAACATCTGCCTGGTTCCTGATATTTTTTGGTCGGTTAAGTTAGTCGAATAATAATACTGAATTAAATTTGATTAAAGTTGGAATTGATTTTACTGTAGCTTATCAATTTTGTTACAGTTCTAATGCAAGATATCCGCTTGTTACGATACGGATATCGATCGATCGATTTTAGGCATTATTAAGGGCCATATAGGTTTGTAGGATCACATAGTAATACGATGAATAATCGTTGTAATTAATTCACAATTAGGATTTATGATTGAGTACAGATTTGTTCTCAGCACTGTTTATTTTTTGCCCTTCTAGTCCTTAGTAACTCTTATTGGCAAACAAAATATTAATTCACAGCATGTAACGGTTTTGCCATTGAAAACAGGAGTTGAACAGAACAACTTAAAGAAAAAACTTGATCTTAAACCTTTGCAAATTAACAAAACCGCTACTTAAAGCATCATAATAAGGAATTGCATGGAATAAGGTAGAGCATAGAATAGGGGAGTATATTTGTAAGTGCAAATGTAATGTTGTTTTGTTATAAGAAGTTGGCAAAGAGTTCATTGAAAACGAATGCAGTTCTAAGGTCTCAGAGGAAGGGGCAGGTCCAACGTCTCGCGTGGTCTTAAACAAAGAGATTGAAGAGTATTATGTCTGGACCACGGTCCAATGAATGCACCTCGTACCTTGCGAATTCTTTTTAAATGTACCTACTCCAGGATTCGATATTTAAATGTAACAAATGGGAACCAGACTGCTTTTTAATATAACCTTATTACATTATAAGCCTTGAAGATGGAAACTTTTTGGTGTATCACACGTTCTTTGTATTTGAACTGGATTCGGGATGACTATACGGTGTGTTTTCGGCCAGTACCTAATATGATTGTGAACTCTTTTCAATTCAATTTCAATAATTTTCTCTAGAGATCGTCCTTGGTTTTATGAATAAACATGATAGATACCTAATATCGTGAACTACAGCTAAATAAACTAAGACTTTTACCTTTTCGATATAAGCTCCAAGAGCTATCAAAGACACCTTTGTTCCATTGTTTTTCATCAGAATCATACCCAATATTTTGAAGCGGATATGCTTACAACTCCCCCTTGCAATAAAAACGTCTATTGAATAGCTAGTCTAGTCGTCTAGATGCAGTCTAAGGATTCCAGACGTCTTTTGTTATACTGACCTTTGCTTATTTAATTTTCAAGTTGAAGGTTCCCCTTTATTCGTATTCTTAGTTTCTAATAATAGTGTACTGTCGAACGCAAAACGGTGGTTAAACTTTGCTCTTAAGCTGGCCATGTATAAGTACAGAGTTTGAATAGAATTACAGGCCAGATTATATTGGTTTTCTGACTATGACGTGTGGCCTACTGTACGTCTGGATCGGGGAAGCCCTCTATGGCCTAGCTAATTCAAGGTGTCTTATATTGAGATAGGTAATAGCATTAGAAGGTAACCCGGTCGGCCGGAACTATTCATAAGACAGCTGTTGGATATGAATGCGCAGGTTCGACTTTGTACGTTTCTTGGGCCTAGACTGCGCGTATAGGATTGGTTTTCTGTTATGAAACAAACATTTGTACAAATTCTTTATAAACGTTTGTAAAAACTGCTAGCTATTCAGTAGCTATTTTGGACGTAGGTTTCAATTTGAGAATTATGGAAGCAAAAGACGGAGGTACTTAAGGTGAGAAATTATCGCAGTGCGAAAAAAAATTACGGATGTTCATTCGTTTTCCCGTAGGTATATTCTTTATTTATGCGTTTTTCTTAATCAGTTTTCCGTAATATATCAGTATGCGGATGGACAGAAAGGTGGTAAATGAAACCTTTTACGAATACTGCATTACTTAAGACCAAATCAGTAATATACTTAGAAAAAGGATTTTGCTCCCAATATTATTTTAGTACGGAAATACGACAGCGAAAAACTAAAACACCATCAGGGTGCTCCTAAAAAGTGACTTTTAAAAGGGTTCGAATGTTTTGACAGATCAATCCACCTCGTTCGAATGCTGTGGCATCTCCGATTCGATACACCTTCCCCTGCCAGCAATTACCATATGGCCAGGCTAAATATAACCAGGATAGTATGCACCATAGTCACCCTTACGGATCCCACATGTTCGCAAGATGTTGGAACCTCGGAGTTCGCCTTACTGAGCGGATTGCCGCGAAAAAACGAGACATCTTGAGTTACAGGATGCACTTTTGAGTATTAGGAGCAACACTCGTTTTACCTCACTAATCCAAAGACAGTTTAATGTTTCTTTATTCGAGTTACGTTTTAATTGTGGTGTTTTAACAAATGACAAGCGAGTTTCACCTAAAAAGGATGTGAGTATTTGAAGAAACATCTTTAATTTTAATGAATTAGTAAAATATATAAGTCAAATCTTTGAAATTCATTCTTTATTTTGTTTCTACGAGCACAAACGCCTACAAGATCTATTGGAACTCAGGTAGCATTCACCGGTGTTGCGATACGTTGCCTTTTTATTGGAGTAGGCGCTTGAAATATCTCAGTGTTACCTGATTTCTTTTTAATCATCATGCGCCAAGCCTTGTCCCGATTATTTTGGATTCATCATCATCACCATCTTGTATGCTGAGGTAGGATGCCAAGCTTACTAGATACAGCTGATTACTTGTATTTTACATGGATCAACTGCTTATCTGACCTCCACCACCCAGTAATTGTCTTCTTTTATAACATGTGCATTTATCAATTATTTTACGTGAGTTTGATATTTAGTAGGCCAGAAAAACTCTTTGCGGTTATTTCCTAGGCTAACAGTTGGTAAGATTTTCCATGAGGCTATGGACGCTAATTTCCGGCGGAGCAATTAACAGTGAGTCGTAAGAACAAGATTTAATAAAACAAGGCGCTTTATATCCCTAATTTTTTAATAGAAAATCTGCTATTATCTTCTGCTTTGTGCTGGCTGCAGCACAAAGCAGAAGATAATAGCAGATTTTCAGAATTTTTTTCAGAAATTTCGACGAATGAGCTGTCATTCGTCGAAATTTCTGATAGCCTTACAACACATGATCGGCTAATTGTTTTTAATCATATAACTATGAACTGATCATTTTCAGGGCCTCAAGTAGGTATGTAGAAACATGCTTGATTAATTATATCTAAGTACCAAGTCTTATGTCACCCAAGTCTTATTCATTACACTGACATAGGTAAAGGATTTTATTTCTGTAAGTAGGTTTGTACAAACACTTTTTCACGTCAATGATTTTTTTTAAACCTAGATGAGATCGGCGTGTCCTAGCTCACTACTCTGAGAAGAAAGGCCGATACAAACTCAAGAGGTCACAGTCTCTTTTAAACTACCCCTTATGGCATAAAATACAGGGGAAAACCCCACAGGATAGCAATTAATTCTGGACTTATTATGAAAACATTCGTTAAGACATCTGTTATGGACAGGCAGCTAAAGCAACGACTAAAGTTAATTGTGTACCTAACCACATGTAGTAATGGCTTTAATTTTAACGGTTCAACAACATTCATTGCGTTTTTAACGTTACTGAGCAGACAAATTTTCGAACATATAAAGCAATAGTTTAGCAATATCCGTCGAAATTATGGAGATTGTTATTGAAAGTGTGACGCAATTAGGGTGCAGATTCGTCAAATTTCTTTCGTATTATATTTTTATTCGAACTATAAATTACTTGTTAAAATTAATAAATTGTTTTAGTTTTTGCGCATAATCCTGTACTTTTCTGTAAGGAATGAGGCGCTTATACTCAAGCTAGCAATGTACAAATTGTATAACAGCTGGTAGTTACAGAGTACTCATTGTTGAAGAGCCTATTTATAAAAACAGAATTTTAACTTTTAAGGGATTAATAGTGAGATTATCACTATTAATCCTCATAGGCACGGCCGTAAACTTATCGCGACGGGATTCCTTCGCACACTGGATATTCACCGCACTGCTTAGTGCCGAGGGTTTAAATCGAACACTGTGATTTTACGACACGTTAAGATGCACTCTATCGAATTCTCAATGCTCCGTTCAACACCGACAGTTGAAATCCCAGTGTAGGAGAAAATCCCGCGGCGATGTTTTTATGTCCTTGCGTACCAATTAATTATTTAAATCATATTTTAAAGCCACTGCTATTCTGCTAAACATCTTCATGAAAAATTCATTCAAAATTCATTTCATTTCAGCCGTAAGACGTCCAATGCTGGACAACAGCACCCCCCAGTTTGGGGGGCTTTGCCATAACCTTGCTACGTTTGGCAGGCGGGTTGGCGATCGCAGTATGGTGGTAAAATGCATAGAGATCGCTGCTACCTATTCTCTAGTAAGTCCCTTTTTTTTGGATGGGAAATCATCAAACGAGTTCTCCCGCTCTGGGCGGAGCGGGAGTCATGTCATGGATGTCAGACTTTTACTGACTAAAATCCACCCGTGTTCCTTCAGTTGCCCATGTGTCAGCGTCACGGTATCTCTTTAAGTAAGTCCCTTAGTCGTCGTTAACGACACCCACGGGAAGAAATGAGACGCAAGCATATCTAGTGAATGTATAAAATCATCAGCCTGTACTGGAACTTCCTCTTCAAGACGGAATGGGCTGTAATTCAACACGCCATCCCAGTGCGAGTTGGTAGATGTGACATGGTTTTGAATTTTTGGTTCTACGATATGACGGTTTCCTCAATTTTTTCCTTCACCGTTTTGAAAGCAGTTGAAATAATTTACGGAAAGCAAAGCGCATTTCTGTTCGAACCTAGGACAAATAAACTCGTAAGTAATCATCACTGCTCAGCTAGTAGCTGAGTAGCCTTTCCTTTAAGAACATAATATGTATGCTCATCCAAGAATATGCGCATGGTTCCTTTAAGGCGCTATCTTACCGGGAGCATTCGCCTGTAATGTAACTAATGTATACCTGTATTACCTGTGTTTCTTCTACCTATTTACTTATATGAATTAACCTGTCCTGTTGTTTTCAATGTTCTTTCACCACTACCTAGAACTTGATGGCCTGTAGTTTTCTTGCAAAGCCATTACAATAGCCGTAATCTTGGATTTTTAGGTGAGGGAGTGCGTTTTCATAAGAATTCATACAAGTAATTCTACAATTAGATTCTTTCGGCACTTTCACTTTCTTCCGCTCTAAAAAGTGTACTAGTGTAAGTGTGTGTGTGTAGTGTGCTGTGTGTGTGTGTACCTTTAAAACAACTCGATCTTGGTCCTGTTCATAGCTGAAGTAGATGCAGAACGATTAAAACTATTTGTAAAGATAAATAACTCCTACATTTAATCAAGGTACCTACATATCTAAGGTAATAAAGGTATCCTATCTTCGTATCGACCTATGAACCTTTACGTTTTATCAAAAATCCCGTTTCAAAATCCCACTATTACAACCATTTTCCTGCAAATCAAAAAAGAACCCTACTTCATTCATTTCAAGAATCATAATAGACTATCAAACTATTGTACAGTTGTACTGGAGATGCAACAATGGTCTTGCTAGGACAGTGGCGCGTGCCACGACACAAAGCTAAAGGGCACGCAGCTGGCGTGGGTGTACGTACACATACACATACATAGACACATACAGACAAACAGATCAGTTAGAAAAAAAAAAGATTAATTATTTTTATCTAAGAGATGTGTAAGTTGTTATGTATGGGAAATAAATGTAGGCATTCCTTTTAGTGACTGAAAATAATAATTTTGGAAGAACTCAATATTATTTATTTTTAGAGTAGGTATTAATATTAGCAAGGTTGAGGTAGCCACCAAATAAAATAAAATAGTTAAGTGCCATAGGCACTTTTATCTACATAATGCTTAATTTTTTATTATGGGTGGTATTTGTTTCGGGATAAATGAATGCCCCACAACCAAAATTTTACAGCTTTAATTATGAAATAACATTGCAAACATCAATTACTAATAATTTTATAGTCCTTATCAACAATAAAATATTAGTACTTTCGGCCCAGGCTTACATTATTCCATTTCCAACCCCCTTGCGCCAGCGCAATCATTTCGGAGTTCCATTCAAACACGCGAACGGTTTTAGCTCGATTACTGTACATGTGTGAACTAACTTCGTATGTGTGGGTATATATAACATAATAAAGGTATGTGTTGGTATGTAACTGCAACTTACACACACATACATACTCGTAGTTGGGTGCGACACCCCATGAAAATTATATTGTCCTTTATGCTGTACAACTTTTGGGACATCGTTGTGGTTCATAGTGAGAACGTTCGTGATTACAAAAACTGATTTTGTGCTACCTATAGTGCTTTAGAATATGTAAGTATAATTGAGCTCCACAGTTTTATGATAAATCACGTATTCAGAAATACATGAATTAAAATCTTCTAATAGTAAAACTTTTATCGTAGAAAAAGCTCTATGAAAGGATCGTATTCAATTTTAATAATAGATCTTTTTAGGGTTCCGTTGCCAAATGGCAAAAAACGGAACCCTTATAGATTCGTCATGTCTGTCTGTCTGTCTGTCTGTCCGTCCGTATGTCACAGCCACTTTTTTCTATTTACATGCTTTGAGTACGGAAACACACAAACCAGATTTAGATTTGCCATAAACTTACGCATAGTAAAACACTTCCAAGGTAGGAGTGACATAAAAATAATTCAACGCTCAAACATAACTGAACAGGAACGCTGCCCCATTCCGCCCTTTGAAAGAGCATGTGTGCAACTAGTAAACGTAAGTACCCCTGTTGATCCCCCCGCGAGCCACCCCAGGTGCGACCGCTCGGCACGCGCCATTCCTGTCGCGGCCGGCGCTCTGACGCCATCGGATAGTCCTACTCTATTTTACGAGAAAACAGTTATTTTCTACGTGATCCAATCTTACCCAAGTCCGCAACTAATCCAAAATAAACAATCGTAACATGTGAAAACAGCAACTCATCGTGCCGAAATGAGTTCTATCGGCGTCGTCGTCTTCCGCAACTCGCCGCTCGGCAAAGCGCAGGTGCTCCAAGAATCCGTGAATAATACCGTGAACATAACAAACAATGATGCCAATCAAAACTCCACACGTGAAATTATAATAGTGAGAAAGAAGCCGAAGATTCAATCGGTACCAGCGACCGTTTCTGTGACGTCATTAGTGCGTGCTGCTGAGCCTATAACGTCACAAGCTTCAGCGGCTAAGAAGCCTCGGCCTAGTGAAAATAGCGCGGAAGAATCAGTGCGGTCACCAACACCTCTCGCTGTTGCCCGACGAAATGCGCGGGAACGTAACAGAGTTCGCCAAGTTAATGATGGATTTGCCGCTCTCCGTAAACATATCCCTGAAGAAGTAGCATCGGCTTTCGAAAATGCTAACTCCAACCGAGGAGCTAACAAGAAGCTAAGTAAAGTGGAAACGCTGCGTATGGCAGTCGAATACATACGAAATTTGGAGAGTTTACTGAACATCGGTCATGATAAGGAAAACTCTTCTCGCCCCTCAATGGAATCGTTTCCATCTCCAGCATCTTCGTCGCCAAGAGAAAACAGTCAAGAGAGAAGTTACTACTCACTGCATTCTCCTGCTGTTGAAGACGATATGGATGAGGATGAATTTGATGGGTCAATTCACCTTCCAAGTCATCAATATGTAGATTTACAAGCAACGGAACAGTTTCAGTTAGTGGCAACTCCAAACTTATACGAGGAAGAAGAAGGTGCTGGCCAGCCTCTAACTCCTTCATCCGACCTACTTGGACAAGAAGATATAAACCCTCATCTACTGGATGGGCATTTCGCATTCCCGAATTCAGCAGAACAGTTTACAGTGATTCCGGAACGTCATTATCTGAGTGAGTCTGATGTGCAAGTAAACGATAGTGATTTTGAGATTAAATATTCTGCAATTTTAAATCAGCAGCTGAATCACAATTTTACAGAAGGTAACAGTCTCCCTTCGATTGATCCTGGGTTAATTTTAAGTCACAGCCAATACAAATTCAAGGCTGAAGATACCACTTTCGTTGAAGACCAGTTCAATGACGATGTGGATCTAAAGAGGGAACTTCCTGATATCCAAGTGACATCGGAGGACAGAGAACAGTTCGAGGAAACCCTGAAATGGTGGCAAGAGAAAACTAGACAAGCGCGATCATTGAAACAAAACAACAATAAAAATTAACTTGAGGATTTATTGTAGTTTTTGTGTAGATAAAGTGTAATTCAAGATATTTATTGCGATAGAAGTATAGTGTAGTAAAACATAACATACAGCTGTTAGTGCCAAAGTCGGTTGGGTGCAAGGTGTGTCGTAACGGTCGACAGACGAGCCTTCACTTCAAGCTTTGTACATTGATCGTGTTATTTATATGTTATTCTTGTAGTTTTACATAGTTCAATGCTTAGATTGTCCAATATATGTATTGTAATACAGAGAAAAGCTCTCATGAATAGTTCAAATATTGTAAATACGAGTTCCATAGGGCACCTCTTAATACAAATTGAATGACTTAACTTAGTGCCTTCTATTTTAATAAACATTGTGATGTTAGATGATAGTTATTTTACGACAATAAATGAATTAGTTCCTGTATATTTTGTTTTTGATTTACACCATTTTATTGTTTTTAGTTTATTCTACATGACTGAAAAATAATTAAGCCATTATTTAATCACCACTGCTCTCAAAATGGTGAACGAAAACATCATGAGGAAACCGGTATGTCCTAGAACCAAAAATTTGAAGACATGTGACGTCTACCAACCCGCAATGCACCCGCGTGATAGATCACGGCCCACTCTCTCTCACTGAGAGGAGGCCTGTGTTCCCAGCAGTGGGATTAATATAGGCTAATTAGGAAGTAATTTACCCATACAAACAAAACTTAAATTGACTCTGGCTTTACAAACGATCCCTTTTCCTTAATTTATCGATTGCCAATGATCTAGTTGAGCCCATTTACAACACACGCCCTTAATGCCAACCCCATAAGACAAAGCCCTTTATGCTAATGCAACCAAATCATTTGACAGTAAGTGACCTACTTTAAATGTTTTGCAGCTTAAAATACGCCGCTATGGTCGACTTCACCGTCATCTTAAGCTCTTGTTAACTGAGGATTAAACTGATCTGAGTATTTTATGATTGGATCTATTTTTAAAAATCTGTTAGTTTTTTTAGTACTCAAAGTTAATTTTTCAGTAGACGTAATACTTCAAACAATGAATATTTATGACCCCATAATTGGAGATAATCTTCAAGTTACACTTCCATATAATATTAACATTGTAACATCATAAAACTATGGTTTTACTAGGTTTTATAACTTTAAGACCTTAAATAAACCTTTTTTTTTTAATTGTAATTACTGTTCTGTGTCCCTGAATTTTACCCACAGAGTTTTCGTCAAACTAAAATTTTAATCTCCGTTTAACAAAATCGGTGGAGAGAGCCCTAAACCCGAGCCGTTAACGGTAAGGCGATAGCGCTATTATGATTGTAATGTGCCGCCGTTATCCCGAATAAAAAATACCGAGTTTCAAGGGAGAACCACAAACGGGTTGATTACAACTTGGGTCGAGAATACAGATTTAATTTTTGTATAGTTGATTTAAACTTATTCAAGTTCATGGTAACTGTTGGTTTTAATGTTGATTCGAACACGTTACTTTATTTAAGTTTATGATTCGGGAACCTTAGGATAGTGTTTGAAAGCTCGGATAATTTAGTTGGCAAAATTTTAAATGACTTGTAATTATCAGCTGATTTTTCGAGATATTATATTATTTTCTGTAGGCGGTTCCCAGAGGCAATTGGCGCAATTTCCTGATTCATTTTGAAGGATATTGCTGATCCATTAATTCATTTGTTCAAAATAATGTCTGCTCAACAACGTAAATAAATCAATGAATGTGGCTGGACTATCAAAATGAAAGTCGTTAGTACTGTGTTACCGAATTACTACGCAGAACATAGATGAATTTTATATCAACGCTTGCAACTTCACCTTGCCTTGCAAGTTCATCCTCAACTTTTACAACAAATTTTGTTATTTTATTCTTGACTATACAGCTTACTTTCCTTTAGCTTAGTAATGGAAGTTTCGCTACTGAAGAATGCGATGAATTTTTAAGTTACTAAACATGAAAGTTCGCCCATTTCTTCCTTCGTTTGTTTCGTTCCGCACGCTCCTTGTATCCGGGACGGTGAGAATGTTAATTTCTCCCTTATTTTTTTTTACACATCAAAATATCGCCATATTTTATGGCGTAGTTGCACGCTATTTTGACTTCCATTTAAATATTTTCCGCTCCATTCGTCAGGCGCTGTTTCAAATGATTAAAAAGTTTTTGATGCACATGGGTGAATATCGATCACAGTTGCCATATAAGTTTCCGCTTCGTAATAGTTAAACAAAATTCAAAAAAGGTAAGTACTGTACTTTAGAAAGTCGGTGAATCTATACTATCTATCTATACTGATAAAAGCTGAAGAGTTTGTTTGTTTGGTTGAACGTGGTAATCTCAGGAACTACTGATCCGAATTGCAAAATTCTTTTTGTGTTGGGTAGCCTATTTATTGAGAAAGACTATAGGCTATATAACATCACGCAAAGAGCGAAGCAGCAACGAAAAATAGACGAAAACTGGCAGGCAATTCGATGCGACGGACAGGGTCAGGGGAGAAAAAAATTGCCACGGACGAAGACGCAGGCAGAAGCTAGTAAGTAATAAAATGATTTGAGTGGAAACGCCGGGGGGAAATTTCAGCGAAATCCGTTCAAGAGTTTCTGCATGATTGAGTAACAACATTCAGCTTTCACATTCATAATCATCATCAGAATCATTTCAGCCGTAAAACGTCCACTGCTGGGCATAAGCCTCTCTCAATATGGAGAGCATTGCCATAATCGCCACGGTTGGCAGGCGGGTTGGCGACCGCAGTATAGTGGTGCGATGCATAGACAACGCCGCTGTTCATCCGACGTCCGACACCACACGGAACGGAATATTCATAATATTAATAAGGTACCTACCTCATCTGGTGACTAAGATGACTACTAATAGGGAAGTGTGGAAGAAATAGAGCAGTCGTGCCGTCCCCAAATAAATTGGGATAAGAGCAGGGAAATGATGATGGTGATGATGACCTCATCTGATGACTGCTACAGTGAGGTAATTAAGGAATTTTAACTACATTATTTGCGTTACAATCTAGGTAAAGCATTAGTCAAAGATGTTTAACTAAGGCTTCATTAGTCACAATGATTACTAGACAAGTAAAACTAACTAGCACAACATGATTCATTTGTCTGACGAACTTTTACACTCACAAATACTTGTGACAATTACATTTTGGGAAGAAAGCTTGTGGCTAAGTAATAACAGCCACACGGGTTGATCGTTCAGGTTAAGCTACGCTTGCCGCGGTTGGTCCGTGGATGGGTGACCATCTTTACATATCAAGACCCGTCCGTGCCTCGGAAAGCACGTTAAGCCGTTGGTCCCGGCTGTTTTTCGTAGATCTTAGACAGTCCATACGGGTCGTCAGAAGCCCGAAAGTCTGACAGGCATTCTTACCAAGGGGTATCGTATTACCCAGTAGCTGGGTTGTGGAGGTCAGATAGGTAATCGCTCCATGTAAAATACTGGTATTCAGTTGCATCCGGTTAGACTGGAAGCCGACCCCAACATAGTTGGGAAAAGCCTAGACAGATGATGAATTACATTTATGAACATGTTTGCAAAAAGGGCAAAACGAACAGGTTTCAATTCACCAAGATAAGCGACATAAATAAGTGACTCCTTATATAAGGTCACCTAAGAAATATTCCAGTTACATTTTTTAAGACATCGGTAGACGGCTTCTCTTTTCAAAATGCTAAGAACACCATATTTTCTTGAGCAAGTGGCTATTATACTCTGAAACAAGTGTCCTCTTAGACCGATATCTTTGCACCGTTATCTGCAGTTTAGTTTAACGAACGTTTATTTAAACTATCATTATCTGCGTAGATTATTACGGCACTTAAAACGCTTTGAGACCTGTTTTGTGGAACTCTGTAACTCCATTTTAGTATTTAGTAACAAGTGCATCTTCTGCATATAATGTCTTTAACTGTTTAATTGCGTTCCACAATGCTATGGAATATTTCTCTAGTTTTGTATTTATTGATGAAGGTTAAATTACATACATCATCATCACGCCTTGTTTCCCCGAAGGGTTAGGCAGAAGGTTAAATTCTATTTGTTAATTAACTTACATAATGTCAATGTCTACTATGTACCTATTAGGTATCTATGTTTGTGACCTTGTCCTTATGCAGTTTTACATACATACATTTCAGTCTATAATATTCCCACTGCTGGGACAAAGGCCTCCTCTCTATCTGGGAGTACGCCATAATCCATCACGCCGCGCCGGCCCTGTGCGAGTTGGTAGATGTCACATGTCTCCAATTTTTGGTTCTAGATTTCCTCATGACGTTTTACTTCACCGTTTGAGACAAGTGGTGATAAAATATTTTTATACAAAGTAAAGTGCCTGTCTGGGTTCGAACCTACGACCTCGTAAGTCGCTACCATTTACTCTGAACTACCACTTCTCTCGATGCATTTATAATCCCTTTTTATTGTCAATATTTATTTAAGATCAAAGTTTACCAGAATTATTTTTACAACTTGTATAGAATCTACTTTGAACCTGACCTAATTTGTACCTACTATTTTTTTTAAATTATTTTTACCTTTTCTTACATTGGCAGTAATTACTAAACTCTTTAAGAACACTATACATACGCGAAGATACTTGCACGTGACAAAATTCTTCAATGCAATAAATTAAGTCAGTAATCAGGTTGTGCCATGCGTGGGAATGGCGGGGCCCTTGCATCACAAAACCTACGAGGAAGATATCCTGATCGATGCGGCACGGAAAAAAGTCCGTTACGAGCCGCTATGCCTTTTGTTGTCTTGCTTATAGTGCGCTTCACCCAACTTGATACTTGAATCAGACGAGCGCCCTCTTTCTTATCTCCAATTGTTTATACATTTTATGGTGTTTTTGACATTGATTGTCATTGGTATAAAATTGCGTCTAGATTTGTAACTTTTCAATTATGGGAGCCGCCTTATGATTATCAAAAAAAATTAATGCTAGATATTATCTAATCTTTAGTTATTCAGTCGCATCGACTTACTTTTCCTGTCGCACCTATAAATGAAGCTATTCCCCGCTCGTTTTATAACCGCAATTAAACATTGTATCATATTGTTATGTCGTAAATATTGATTAAATTTTTTATAAAGTAAGATTTTCTTTTCTAATCTTTCAACAAAGTTAAGTGATTATTTTCGATATAAATAATTTCAAACTTCCTCTTTTGAATACCTAAACCTGAATTCCTCACTAAAAAATCCCAAAGACGTTAGAACTCAAAAGACCAACACTATTCCGCCGAACTACACGGCAAAATAAAGTCAAAGAAGCTACCCTATTGTTGTATAATATTTATTCTTGCGTGGATCTCCCCGAAGTCTTTCAGCGAGGTCGTCGCCATTGTCGTAGGGTTCATGGGAACCAGCAAAAAATGGACTTTACCTTTAGGGTACTACCGAATTCACTAAAGAAACTGAATAAGCACTTTTTCTACACATCGTTCGCGCATCCACGTGTTTCAAGATTAGGATGACGTATATTTTTGTATTAATAATCTGTGCATCTTATGCAAAGACCCTAGAGGCAGAACGTGAAGACGCGTACAAAAAATGTATGTTTGTTTATTTAATTAACAAAGATGACATTCTTTAGTTCAGCAAATCCTTTTGCCCATGTAGACCTCTGTCACGCCCTGTCATACTTTAGAATGTAACGATCTTAAAAACAAATTTTGTCTGCAAATAATTGTTTCTACAGGAAGATTTTTTAACAGTGCACAAACTTTAAACATTAATTCAGCATTGGTTCAAGACGTAGATTTTTTTTCTGATGTATTAAATGCTGTTTCCAATATCTCGATGAACGCGGTGAAATATATCGAAGAGCTCATTTATTTTGTAACCGGCTAAAATTGTATTATAAAATATGATTTGCGCACTGGTTAAAATTGTATCCTTTAGGTTGTATTCCATCTTCAGTTACCTTGTTTGTCATGTAAACAGACATACAACCAGACTACAGAAATCTCGTTACACAATCTTACTATTTTCGAGTGTTTGACTAAGATATCTTGTAACATGAACAATCTTGACACTCTGATAGTTTGATTTAACTAAGACTTGAAGGCCACAGTTTGTGTTATGAACTATTTCTTAAAGTAAACATGTGAAAGCAAACTTGGTGATATAATATTTGTGTCCATGATCAAGATTCAACCTATAACAATTGCGAGGTGTTCAGAAAAAATAATTGTGTGTTTATCCTTTATTGTCTTTTAAACACTACTAGGTAGCGGTCTACATGGGGCTAGAAGGTTCTGAAGTGGCGGCCGTGTAATGCAAGATGTAGCATTGGAAGGCCTCCCACAATATGAACCGATGTCCCGGAGCAGGCCTCAAGAATGCGCTGGATGCAAGAAGCACCGAATCAGGTGAAGTGGCGGTGCTTGGGGGAGGCCTATGTCCAGCAGAGGACGTCTTTAGGCTGAAATTATCACTTCCTAGATCTGCAGAAATCTCATAAAAAAACAAAATCTGCCATCGCACGGACGTAAAAATACCACAGCCAGATATTCTCACGCGCTTGATATTAAACACATTGCAGTGCGTTTTGCACTCCGTTGGATTCTGAATGCTCGGTGTACCACCGAATGTTGAAAATTCAGGCCATGATATTTTTATATCTATAATATAGACAGTTGAACTACTACCAGCACTAGTTGTTAGGTATTTCTATTTGTCTTTAATGAAAATGGTAAAATATGTAAGTTACAGTAGCCACAAATGTCATTATCAACGTAATTAGGCGATAAGACTTCAACATTTATTGCAAATGTCTTCACGAAGCGCTAAGGTGCTTCCTATTTGAATATTCTATTAGCTACTGACTATGCCTGCATTTGTTACCTTAGAGTTGCAACTCTTTTTATCGAAAAAAATCTAAAAGCCGAATTAACGAAACGCAACAATATATCTTTTTGTGTTTCCGACATGGGGCCAGATTGTTTGAGATAGTAGACAGTGAAATTACGCCAGGTCCCCGACAAAGTTCTGGCACTGACGCCATACGGCATGCGCGGGCGCAGCACAACCATCTGGCGCTCAACAGAGATTCGACAAAAACTACAAATTAGCTCTCGACAAGAAAAAGTTTGAGTCACGGTGGCATATGCTTTTGTTTGCTTATAATTAGTGTAATTCGACTGATGGTAAACAAACACATGCGTTGCTCATGGTTTTTATTAGGTTTATTTTAGACTCCATCAGCTACAGAAAAGCGAGCTAGTTATCGTTATTTAAGTATATTGTAATTGAACGTGAAGAGTAATACAGTAGCACTATAGTTTAAGAGCAGTGGTGGTGATGTCCGTAAGGATTGAGGAGCCACATAAGATTTTTAAAATCTGATCTCACCATTATTTAGCAGCAATATAACTGATTTTGCAGCACGAATTCTAGATTTAGCAGCAAAATATATCACTAGTTATATTTAATGCAAAAGTGGCTCCTCAATCTAAACGTCTGAATTGAGGAGCCACCTAGAACTCGTTAAGTAATATGTAGATGAATATTTTCGAAAATTTTGTATCATTTAGTAGCAATTGTGCATATTACTGTCTAAAAATTTCGCTTCTGTAGCGCTAAAATGAAAGAAAATACAATCTGATAGAAGTTTAATATATTGTGAGATTAAATCTTCTGAGTATGTGTTTAATATTAATTTGTAGGTACCCCCAAAATGTGGTCACCCTTCACACTGAATTTACAAGAAAATGGGTAAGTATTGTTTTTTCAGAATCCAAAATATATACATTGCTGAACTGTGCAGATATATATAGCAGACATTTCTGCTAAATGTTAGTATCTTTGGTTTTAGATTCCGTTGAGATCTTAGGTGGCTACAGTCAAACATATATAATTAGAACGTCAGGATTGAGGAGCCATAGAAAATGCGTTCATCTACAAAATTTACTCTATTTTATTATTTTATTCCTTTACTGTAAAAACAAACACATCACCTGCTAAATGATCAATATGTCGAATATATTAATTAATCGCTCACATCCAATAGAAATTCACCTCTTGAGTGTAGATTGAGGAGCCAAACTAAAAGTATTGTATTTTCTTTAATTTTAGCGCTACAGAAGCGAGTTTTTCTGACAGTAATATGCACAATTGCTACTAAATGATACAAAATTTTCAAAAATATTCATCTATTACTTAACGAGTTCCAGGTGGCCCTCAATTCAGATGTTTAGATTGAGGAGCCACTTTTGCATTAAATATAACTAGTGATATATTTTGCTGCTAAATCTAGAATTCGTGCTGCAAAATCAGCTATATTGCTGCTAAATAATGGTGAAATCAGATTTTAAAAATCTGATGTGGCTCCTCAATCTTTACGGACATGTGGTGGTGCAGGGGTATTGGCCCCGAATAACGAGTCTGAGGTCGTGGGTTTGAACCCAGGCAGGCACTTTACTTGGTGTATAACGGTGAACGTCTTAAGGAAACATGCATGTCCTAGAACCAAAAAAATCGTAGACATGTGACATCATCCACCAACACGCGCTGGGCCCGCGTGGTAGGTTTATAGCCTCCCTTCTCAGAGAGGGGAGGCGTGTGTCCCCCAGCCGTGGTAACATTATGATATGTAGTTGCGGACTCCACACCATATCAAATCATAATCAAAGCCTATTGATGAACTGGCAGGCATTTATTTAATGCAGAAGCTTATGAACATTTACCAACCACGCCACGGTCAAAGCTTCGCAGTTTCAGATTACTGTAAGACCCGGTCGTACAGACGAAAAAATATCGCGGCGAGGTTTTATCGTGCATTGTTTTTTAACGTGCGTGCGTAAGTGGACTTTACTTGATGTATTAGCATAAAACCGCAGTAAGCAGCAATTACTGCAGCCGTGAAATCCCAGACCCTTATAATAACAATAATAAAAAATCATTTTAATTCGGACAACTAAGATCCATAAATTGTTAGTAACAGTTTTCCTTAAAACACTATTGTTAGTAACTTATTCTACATACATAATAATGAGAAGACCACCCAGCAGCTGGATATAGCAAATGGCCACTAGGGTATAAGTCTTCTGACAAATTGCCTTATTATCGCAGAGGAAGTGTCTGCCACCACAGCCTTCAGGATGCTATTATGACTGCCTGTAATTCTGCTCAGTAGTAAGGCCGTTTTTTTTCGAATGATGGCATGAAATCCATCAGTATGATTCACTGCAAACATTTCTGAGGCACTGCAAAAACGAGGCTGTCGTAACAGCATCCTAAAAACATTATTATATTGGACGCGTTGGACATCCAGCGATCTTTTCGAATAGTTGACCCAAAGATTACCAGTGTAAAAACTCTGACAGTAGGCTTTAAAAAGCGTAATCTTTACTTGGTCATCACACCGAGCAAATCTTCGTGCGAACAACCCCTGACCGCCAGAGCCCTACGCTCCCTCTCAATGTCCATATGGTCACTGAGATCGTCGGTAAGAAAATGCCCAAGATATTTAAATTTCCGGACTCTATGTACAGGCGTCCCGTATATGACTAGTTCGACTGAACTATCTCGGCACTTACCAGCGACCCCAAAGACCATATACTCACATGTTTTGGCATTATAGATAAGTCCATGTGAAGCAGCGTAGGTGTCACAAACATGAAGCAACTCCAGGATCGCCCCAGACGACGGGCCCAGCAGCACCATGTCATTGGCATAGCTGATGTTGTTGCAACTAACACCATTTATCCTGCATCCAACACGCATGCTGCTGAGCTCGGCAATGAGGTCATTGACATATAGATTGAAGAGCCGGGGAGACGACAAACCACCCTGTCTCACCCCGCACTCCAATCCATATAATTCCGAGAGCGCATTAGACCATTTAACATGTCTAGTCTGACTCTGATACCAGAACTGCAATATACCGAGGAGTTCCGGCGGTATATCCCTACTCCTCAATTTACTCCAAAGCACGTCGTAAGAAACGAGATTGGAGAGATCAAGAAAGCAGGCGTAGACCGGCGGCCTACGGTCAGTGTAGTATTTGACAGTATGCTTGACACTAAGGATAGCACTTTCGGTTGATAGTCCAGGACAAAACCCAAACTGTGCGTCGTTAAGATGAACATATTTTTTCCAAATATGAGTCAAGCATACTGTCCAACACCTTGGCTGCAACAGTTGCAAGAGAGATCGGGCGATAGTTACCTATGTCCGAGATGTCTCCTGTCCTGTTCTTCACGATGGGTACAAAAATGGTCTTGATTAAGTCTGCCGGTAAATACGAATGACTGATACACATCGTGTAGAACAAGGACAGGACCCTCGGCATATGCACGCCTGCATGTTTTAAATGTTCTACGCTAAGCCCGTCATGCCCAAGGGATTTGCCCCTACTCATACTATTTATCACCGACCTCACTTGCTTGGCGGTGAAGCGTAGTAGTGGCTCCTCCCCCCGAACATGAGACGCATAGCCGACTCCTGAGATTGAAGGACCGAGTGGCGACCTCACTTTAAAATGGTCTCTAAATAAATTGGCAATGTCCCCATGCTCAGTAACTCCTCCCACATCCGCCGCGAGACCAGGCCTAGCCTCCAACTTACCTGTTGACTTTCAAAACGCACAGAAATTATTAGTAGCTCGTTGTTCTGCTAATATGTCCATTTTTATTAGATCTTGCCTATTTTGACAGTATTTTCGGCGGCTTTTAAAAATTTTACGCGTCTCATACATTTGGTCGTAAACAGTCCCTGAAGTTGGTCGATCAGCCAAAACCCAGGCTTGAAATCTAAGCCTGGCCTCTCGATGAGCGTCTCGAACATGATTGTTCCATCCATATAACGGGTTACCCCGCTTACATGTCTTATACACTTCATTAGATTCCCTCGCTGCCTCACAAAGGACATCTACAATGTCTTTGTACAGTTTGGCAAGGACTGGTTTATGCTCATCCAATTTGCATGACCCGTGACTGCACACCACAAACTCCTATGGCAAATGTATCTCCCGCAGTTTATCAGAACACATTTCATGATAATTCTTGATCTTAGCTTTATTTCTGACGCCCCAAGCAATAGCACTGTGGGGTGCAGTCCCGGTCATCAACTTTGGCCTAACTACATCCAAGTTTCATATAATAAATATCGGTAAGTGATCAGACACATAAACATCTTCATCAATACCTACACTAACAACCGTCTGCCAGGCTGACGAAGAGACTACACAGTGGTCTAACCACCTCCTACAGCCGTGTGCCTCGCTAAAAAAGGTGTAGTGATTGGCATCGTATCCCAACTTCATTGTATCAGCACAGACCCAGGACTGATCATTACAAAAACTTAGTAGCTCGACATAAAATAATTCTTGCGGATGTGCATTAAAATCGCCCATTATATATATGTTTTCCACATCTTGCGTCGCAATTATTGCACTTATCTCATGTATTGACCGATGGAGTTAATTAACTACAAATACCAACTTAAATCAACTTTCTTACTATCACAAATGTTGTATTACTATCACTTAATTAACATTGGTGCCTAAATTTATAACCCAGTCATCAACTTCAGTGTGACCGATTAACAAAGAAAAAAGAGTTAGGTAAAGTACTGCAAGAATCTTTTGGTGCTTGAATGCCAGCATTGTGGGTAAACATTTGTGAATATAGTCGTGAAATCGAATTGAAAAACAAACTAAAAAACTCAATTAATACTTTTTTTTTATTTGAAAGTCGCGCTTAAAAGTTATTTGTGAATCGCGTTGTTATTCTTTTGTAAAAAGTTTTTCACTTTGTAGTGTTTTTGTCTTAGGAAGTCTGTTGTTACTTTTTTGTAAAAAGTTTTTATGTCTATTCTAATTTTTTTGTAAAAACCTTTTTTAGTGTTTTTTTTTTCATGAAAGTCGGTTGTTATCATTTTTGAAAACTTTTTATTTTTCGCTTTTTAGCTATGATACCTACCCCACACAAATTTGTATAGATAGGTACACGCCTTAATTTCAACAGTGACAAGAAGTTATTAAGTATATCATCATCATTAACATACAATAAGTGGAAAAAAATACGTATTATTTAATGTAGCTCAAAACCACTAATCAAAACTTGCCCAAACTTATATGGGACCACTCTATATGTAGGTATACCCTTTCAAACAAAAAAGGAATTTTTCAAATTAGTTCATAAATGACGGAGTTCTGAGGTTACAAACATATAAATAAACGTCTTGAAGAACCTACTTCTTTTTTTGAATTTGAGTTAAAACAAGAAGGTGGTGTTAGTACCGATTTGACCACAGGCCAAAACATCCTTGTATAACAATATACATTATACATGCAATATAATGTATTTATATAACATCTATCCACTACGACTTCAATATTCATTCCGTTTTTGTCAGCTCGAAAATAGTCAGACCAGTGGAACTCTAAAAGAGTTGAAGTCTCTCGTATCGAAACATTCAGTATAGTTATGTACGAGTATTGTATTTCAAACTAGTTTTTGCCAGCAACTTCACCCGCGTATTAAGGCTCGTGCAGACTAACGCGACGCTACGGTCGCGTGCAATTCGGTGATTTGTATCTGTAGAACAATTTCTATGAAAACGTGTGCGACACTTCACACGGGGGACGGCACGGTCATAGAAATTGTTCTACGAATATAAATCGCCGATTCACGCGCGAGCGTCGCGCGTATACGTATAAACCTTCCTCTTGAATTACTCTATCTATTAAAAAAACCGCATCAAAATCCGTTGCGTAGTTTTAAAGATCCAAGCATAGGTACATAGGGACAGACACCCTTTGTCTGTCCCTATGTACCTATGCTACCTAAAACAAAGTCGCTTCCCTTAAGCCACTTTGTTTTATGCTATGTAGTGATTTAGTGGAACTTTATTTTACTTAATTATGGTGGCCAAGATTAGACCAAAGAAACAAAGGCCATTCAAAAGGGCGTTGGGTTGACGATATCGTCAGGGTCGCTGGAAACGTGTGGATGAGAGACGCATGGAACCGAGATTTATGGCGAAAAAAGGGGGATACCCAGCAGTGGGTGATTCCGGGCTATGATGATGATGAATAAATAAATGGAGTAGAGTGACAATGATAATCGAATTAAGTAATTTTTAATAAATGTGTTGATTCAGGATCTTTTCCTGACCTCATGAAGAGTAGTAAAGTCATACCATTATTTAAAACAGGTAATAAAAATAACGTTGGCAATTTTAGGCCCATTTCTATCTTACCTGCATTTAGTAAAATATTTGAAAAGTTAATACTCAAGCAGTTACTAAGACATTTTAATTTAAATAGCCTCCTTCATAATGAGCAATATGGCTTTACAAAAGGTCGTTCGACAACAGATGCGGGTGTTGCTCTGCTAAAACACATTTTCAACGCATGGGAGAACTCGCAAAATGCTATCGGAGTTTTCTGTGATCTCTCCAAAGCTTTTGATTGCGTTCACCATGACACACTTTTGCGTAAACTACGTCATTATGGTGTTTAAAACGAAGCTCTCAATGTCATAAGTTCTTATTTGCAAAATAGGCACCAATGTGTAGATCAATGGTGTAAAATCTTCCGGGCTACTAGTTCAGTTAGGTGTACCTCAAGGCTCAATACTGGGTCCATTCTTATTCTTAGTGTATGTATATAAATGACTTACCATTCTATTTAAAGAATATCTGTGACATTGTACTATTTGCTGATGATACCTCACTTATCTTTAAAGTAGACAGGAATAGAAATGATTTCGACGACGTGAATAATGCGCTCTCAATGGATACGGATTGGTTTACCACAAATAACCTAATTCTTAATGCTAAGAACGAAATGTATAAAGTTCGCCTTACCGAATGTTAGGAATCTGGGACCCAATGTCGTTTTAGATAATGAGGTGCTTGAAACTGTAAACTCGGCAGTTTTTCTGGGCATAACAGTAGACGCCAAACTTCAGTGGGGATCACATAATATATCAAGCCTAGCGGGAAGGCTCAGTTCGGCCGCCTACGCCGTAAGGAAAGTTAGACAGTACACGGACGTTGATACAGCTTGATTAGTCTATTTTAGTTATTTTCATAGCATAATGTCCTACGGCATTCTGCTGTGGGGCAAAGCCGCGGACATTCAAAATATTTTTGTTCTTCAAAAACGAGCTGTTCGGGCGATTTACCAACTAGGTGCTAGAGTTTCTCTGAGAGATTTGTTTAAAGATATTGGTATTCTTACGGTGGCATCACAATTCATCTTCGCCAACATCTTATATATTAGGCAAAATATACACTTGTACACTAAAAACAGTGATTTTCATAATATTAATACTAGAAATAAGGACAAACTACGAGCTCCCTTTCACCGGCTTCATAAGGTTCATAATTCTTTTGTTGGTCTTGGTATTACCTTTTATAACAAGCTTCCCTCTGCTTTGCTAGATTTGCAGTTTAATGAGTTTAAAGCTAAAGTAAAATCCAACCTTTGTTCAAAGGCATACTATTCTATCAACGACTACTTAAACGATAGGAATAGTTGGTCGCTGTGATTAGCTCAAGACAATGTTTATGTTCTTTCAATCCAGAATTCGCTTTCCTACCGACAGTTTATATGGGTAGTTCATATAATTTTATTTTTTATTTAACTGATTTTGTTAATTTATTTTTATTTTATTTTAATATCATTTGCTGTGGACATAATCTACTCATTACAATGATTTGAAATGAGTTGTATTGCAACATGCAGTTAGCTAGCGACCTCGTCAGCTGTTCATAATATTCTTGCCTGACCAACCGGCAGCAAGTTCGTCATGCTCCCTTAGATGTCACTGCTTGCTGTAGCGTCGAGGGTCGGGTTACCACCTTCCCTTAAATATGGCGAGGGGAGTAATGGCTGACCTTTGCGTTATGCTCGTGAACGGGTGCTGCTTGTGGTGGCTGGTCGTCTTGCTGACCATGGTTTTTGTTATTGTTACTTGTATTAACTGTTATTTTATTTTACTCCGGAGGTCCTAGTTTAACTATTGTAACTTCCACTTAGCTGTATGTATATGTATCATTTTTCATCGTTGAATATGTAAGCGGGCACTCCCTTTATGTCTGGAGGCTTTATTTACGTTTTAAGTTCTGTTTACGATTTTGTTTTATTATTTATTTCAGCTTGAGTTTAGTTTTCAATGTTTTGTTGGTGATATATTGGCGTGTGCTAGCTGACATATGGTGAATAATGTATGTTTAGTTTTATAATATTAATTACTTACACAATATTGTATAGAATCAAGTTCTTCTAACTTAACAGACAGCTGTGCTGCTGGGGAGTTTGTTCCGCCACTTCTTCTTCCCAGCTAAAGCACTAGGAAGTGTCGAAGGGCGGGCGCTTTGGGGGGATTGTCTTGTGTAACTTTGACGTTCAAAAAGTGCTGACTCTCAGCCTAGTTTGAATTAATGAGTTTTGATTTTGATTTTGAAATTAAGATTAGATTGGAAACCTTGTCTACCGTTAGTTAATGGTGCCGATTCTGTTGTACACGAACTAAACTAACTAAACTATCTCTAAAATTCCTTACTTTTGGCTATGAGAATTGTAACGCTATTCTACAAGAAAAAATCTCTAAACTTAAAAATATTTTGACACGACTAAAATCGAATTTGACAATCGCGACTCAACGTGGTATTTTTTTTTCTTTTGGTTTCGCGACGTTGTATGTACTTGTGTGCGCTACGCAATGAATTTGAGAGACGAAGACGCGTGCTAGGGGGCAGCCTGGACGTGTTTTATATGGAATTTTTCACTTTTGTTTGAGAAATATTAAAAAAAATAGTAGCCACGTGTTGAGATTTAAAATTTTTGCGATAGGACACGCCATTTTCAAGATATAAGCAAAAGAAGAGGAAAAAAATACAGTACCGTTTTTACATGTGAAGGCGAGGCGTTGGTGTGAATTTTAGTTCTTGACCACTAGTTTTATTCCACACCTTTATAATCGCGATAAAAAATAGTCAGATTTAGTTTAAATAAATTATTACAGTCAAAATTTTTGGTGAAAACCGGCAAACTCAGAACAGCAAAATTGACATTTTCACTAAACTAATAACTCAGTGCAATCTTAGTGCTGTCAAACTAAAATATAGTTAAGTTGTGTCACTTTAGTCTATTTCAGAATAGGAAATCGTCGTTTGACAGAAATAAACCAAATTTTAGTGATTTTTAGTTTAGTTTAGAGAATTTTGTGACAACAGAATCGGCACAGCGGCATAGCAGTGTATTAGTCGGCGGGCACGAAATGATTTGCCCAAATCAGGCGAATTTGCATTTCGGCCGTTTCGAACGAGTTGACATTTCCAGGAATTCGTATGAGGCAACGTTACGTTTGAATAAAAAGTTAAGGAAAGAAACCGAAAAGTTAAGAAAAACTTGAGAGGTGTCAAGGGACACCCGGATGGAACGAATTTCCTTTCCAGAATTCATAATTGTAATTTTAATTTGTAATTATTTATTATGTACAAAAAACCGGTATACACTCAACTCTCTCTCTCTCTCTCTCTTCGTTCCAAAACAAAATATAGACAGTCCAATTGAGAAACCTCCTCCTTTTTTTTAAGTCTGTTAAAAAGATTCGTTACAACTTTTTCTCTTAATTCCGTCTAGCCCCCTTTCGCAACGCGCTTTAAGGAACTTCGTTCCAAAAGTAGACTTTATTAAATAAAGTACAAAACGTGCGAGTTGTCTATTATGAATTTCTGGAATCTTGAATCTTTATCTAGAGTTTGTTTGTTTGGTTGAACGCTATGGTCTCAGAAAGTACAGATTGGAATTGAATAAATCTTTTAGTGTTGGGTATCCCATTTATCGAGGAAGGCTATAAGCTATATAATATCATGCTAGGTTCCTAAGGAACCGAGCAAAAAGAAAAAAGTCACATATACGAAGAAATCGCACGGGCATCGAATCACCTGCGCCATCGGGGGTACAAGAAATTTAACGCAGACGAAGTGGCGGGCAGAAGCTAGTTACCTTATAAATTAACTTCGTGCCAGTCGGCCAAAGAAAATATTAAATCATTTAAATGTGAAGATTCGCCCAATTTGTGCGAATCGACTAATAAGCGATAAAAAAATCCTTACATAAATTAACCGTTGAATTTTATGGCTTTTTTTTTCAGGATGGGAAATCATCAAATGACTTCTTCCGCTCTGGGCGGAGCGGGAGGGCGTGTCAGACTTTTACTAACTAAAACCCACCCGTGTTCCATCAGTTGCCCATGTGCCAGGGTCACGGTATCTCTTTCGAACAATCACGCGACCCCGGCAGGCATCGGTCCTAGTAGACCCCTACACTGCTGCTGACATCTCTTTGAGGCGCGCATGGAACACTACGCGCCGTCGACCCGAGCCTGGTCCTTACCGGGCGGCGAGCTACCCATTGCTCGCCACCCGCAAGCTCGCGCCTACGGTGGCCGGGAGTCCGCTATGGACTCCCGACGCCCGGGGCGTCTCCTCCTGCGGCGGCTAGGGACATGAGGGCGCAGAGACTGCCACTCCCTCACGCGCCCCGCGAGCATTACTGCTTCGCAGAAGGAGGTGACGGCTTCCCATTCCCTCTCGCTCCGTACCATGGCTCGCACCAGGGCCGGACGCGAGAGGTCGCCGCCGCCGATCGCCTCCGAATTTTATGGCTTATTTATGTTATATGTCGTTTTGTCACGCTATGTTAAGTGAGTATATGCTACCTAAAACTGACCGATCATAATCTCAGAGGTGAACAAGAATAACAACATTCAAACGTAGAATCAGTAAAAAACCGGCCAAGTGCGAGTCGGACTCGCGCACCGAGGTTTCCGTACAAACCTGTAGGTATTCTCGGTTTAAAAATATGTTTTTTTTTTATTTTTATATTTCAGTTGATTGAATGTAAGGTAAATTGCGGTTTACGATTTCTGACGTTTTAAAAAAAAACTACTCACTCGATCTCGTTCAAACCAATTTTCGGTGGTAGTTTATATGGTAATGTACATCATATATATTTTTTAGTTTTATCATTCTCTTATTTTAGAAGTTACGGGGGGGGGGACACACATTTTACCACTTTGGAAGTGTCTCTCGCGCAAACTATTCAGTTTACAAAAAAATGATAATAGTAACGTCATTACCATTTTTGAAGACCTATTCATAGATACCCCACACGTATGGGTTTGATGAAAAAAATCATTTTTGAGTTTCAGTTCTATGTATGGGGAACCCCAAAATTTATTGTTTTTTTTCTATTTTAGTGTAAAAATCTTAATGCGGTTCACAGAATACATCTACTTACCAAGTTTCAACAGCATAGCTCTTATAGTTTCGGAATAAAATGGCTGTGACATACGGACGGACAGACAGACAGACAGACAGACAGACAGACAGACAGACAGACAGACAGACAGACATGACGAATCTATAAGGGTTCCGTTTTTTTTGCCATTTGGCAACGGAACCCTAAAAACTAAAACAAATATCGCATGTGCCAGTGATAATGCTAAGCTGCGTATTTTAAACCATGTGCATTACGAAAGACCCAATTATGGTACTCGAAATAGAACAGACTAAAACGAATCATGTGTCTCTCTACGGAAGCATGCTATCCGGTGTAACATGTTACATAAACGTTTTTGGTACTTTTAATACCATATGGTAGATTACCATAACTCATGTCGTGTTTGTTATTCATGGTTTAGGTATAATTTATTCGTTCAAAGATTGAAATTGTTTAATTTTCTCGGTTACAAAACTAACCTATGCCCACTACCAGTGTCGTAAGTGTTTTCTACGTTAGAAATAATATGCAGGCATAAACTCACATCGCCTTTCGATGGGGTATATAAAGATGGTCACTCATTAAATAAATAAATAATAAATAAATATCTTTGGACAACCAACACATCGTTGTCTGATCCCAAACTAGGCAGAGCCTGTACTATGGTAACCAGACAACTGATAAACATACTTATATATTTCTAAATACATACATATTATAGATAAATTACACCCAGACACAGAAGAAATGATTGTGCTCATCACACAAACATTTGTCCTGGGTGGGAATCGAACCCACGACCTTAGTCTTAGCAGTCAGGGTCACTAACCACTCGACTAACAGGCCAGTCACAGATCAACTGCATCAAGCGTAGCTTAACCTGATCGATCGACTTGTGCGGCTTTTATTACTTAGCCACAGACCCTTAAAAAGCCACCATCATTATCACAACTCTCCAGCCCTTATCCCACTTTATTTGCGGTCGGCGCAACATGTCTTTTTCTTCCACATGTTTCTATTAGTCATCATCATCAGCCTATAATTTTCCCACTACTGGGACATAGGCCTCCTCTCGGTGAGATGGAGTGGGCCATAATCCACCACGCGGGCCCAGTGTGGGTTGGTAGATGTGGTTCTAAGACATGCCGGTTTCGTCACGATGTTTTCCATCACCGTTTTGAGAGCAGTGGTTATGAAATAATCTATGAAGTTACCTTTGTTTAAAGCCACCACATTTGAAACAAATTAAATGATCTCGAATGTCAAAGGTACCCACACTTTTCCGTTGTTTACTCATACTAGTTAGAAGGAATAATCAACGGAAATATACGGCAAGTTTTATTCTGTTGACCTGAACAATACTCACATGTGACATATGCAAATATTATGTAAAAAGGAGTTCATGAAACGCAGTATTAATTCAGGTTTATTTTTTGCTTCTAATGCAAAAACATTCAGAATTAAATTACTGTTGTCTTTGTCAATATGTGATGTTTTTCTGTATGTTTCAAATAATTCACGAAGAATGTCATGATTCTTTGTTTATTTCGCCTTTATTCGAATCTAAAGTTGTTGTTTTACCGAAAAATCCAAAGTTGTTTCTCCAAAACCTTTGAAGAAAGAACTATGACGTTTTCGTGACTATTCTGCCATTTAACAGCATTCCGGTAAGAAGATGTATTGGAAAATGAAATTCCAGGCACATAAGACATGGCACATTTCAAGACACATCAGCAAACCTCCTTAGACGTTGCTTCGTAAAAAATACAATAACAGTGGTCTCTCCTGCCCTTATTCCACTTTATTTGGGGTCGGCGCAACATGTCTTTTTCCTCCATACTTCTTTACTAATCGTCATTTATATATCGTCTCGATAGTCACCCCCTTACTAACAATATCATCTTTCACTCAGTCCATCCATCGTTGCTATGGTATTTCTCTACTCTTATAGCCATCGAAATTGGTACGCATAACTTTCCTCACTGCATTTTCCTCATTCTTCAAATCAAATCAAAATATTTTTATTTCACATAAATCTACAAGGGCACTACAAGGGCCCTACAAGGGCACCACAATGAAACGTCAGAAGCTAGGAGCATGGTTCCAAATTGTTGATTCCTATGGAAAAGAGCCGGCAAGAAACACCACGGTTACTCTTTAAAAAATAATTATTAGCTTTACAATGGTTTCAAATTACAGTCTTAATAGGTATGCAAAAACAGTGTAGGACTGTCAATAAGTACCAGGTACTTAATAAAATTAAAAAAACCCTCGACACAAAAACCTAATTTCCCTTTAAAAAGTAAAAAATAATAAAAAATTATCTTAAAGTACCTAAGTATGTATTAATAATTAAAAAAAACATACTTCGCGTTGGGGGACCGGTCCAGACCTAACAATTTATTTACAAATCTTATACCTTTAAACGAGCAATTCTTGTATATATATATATAATCTGAATCTCAGAAACGGCTCCAACGATTTTCATGAAATTTAGTATACAAGGGGTTTCGGGGGCGATAAATCGATCTAGCTAGGATTCATTTTTATAAAATGTCGTTTTATTCGTGTTTTCAATGACCGACTTTGTCGATAATCAACTTGAACATAAACTTATTATTTTAAACGCAATTTACCAAAAAATACCGAGCAAAGCTCGGTCAACCAGATATTAGTATATTACTTAACTAATTAAGAAAATAAAACTTTTATAAAATTACTTCACAATATTGCATTTAGGATACGACCGTCAACGTCTGCCCTCGCGGAGCGGTCCCCCAACGCGACGTATTTTTTTTTTAATTATTAATACATACTTAGGTACTTTAAGATTATTTTTTATTATTTTTTACTTTTTAAAGGGAAATTAGGTTTTTGTGTCGGGGGCTTTTTAAATTTTTAATTTAATTTTTAATTTTATGCTTTTTATAGGTACATACTTATTGTATATAGAATCAAACGAAGCTAAGAATACTCTCGATTAATTCATCAATATTCTCTTTCAATGCGCTTTCATTTGAGACCCCAGTCGAGTATATTTGCTGACATTCGGTTACTCTTCCCTACTTTCTCCTCCACAACTTTTAACCGGCTCAACCGATTTTCATCAAACATATCTAAGAACACTCGCACATAAGTCACCTTTAATACACTTTTTTTTATTGAAATCGCTTCATCCGTTCGGGAGCTATGATGCCACAGACAGACAGACAGACACCCCTCTTTTTGCGTCGGGGGTTAAAAATAGAAAATTGTTTACAGTCTACAAGGCCTACAACGTTCTCACATTCACATAATATAAAAGAATCTACTTATGTGATAGTATTTCATAAATAAAACATAATAAACTATTTAAACCAAATGTCATTGTTGATATGACAACCAATAATAAAGAGGTCAAATTAGAATTGTATGTATATAATGTCTTCTCCTGCATTACATGCCTATACCATGACAACCACTTTCCACACAGCTTTTCAATTACCAGTGCTACTTTCAGACTTCCTCATATGTACCTACTCATTTCTGTGTTTAACCATTCGATGCATTCGTGTGACGCATCCCTCTTTGTATTCTCATCTCAGCTGCATGCACTTGCCTTTCATTCGTAACATTTCATACCAAGTAAACCCTATCGTGACACTGTGTTCACAGGCGAAATGTGGGTGTACTATAGGTACACCTCTGCCTAACCCTTCGGGGAAACAAGGCGTGATGTTATGTATGTGTATAAATAATGCTATCCTGTTTGACATCGACATATAGATACCTAGTTTATTATGTAATTAATTCTTTAAATAGGACCTACCTATCTACCTTCTATTTTGAGGCATTATTAAATAAAAATTAATAATGAAGGGTATTATCTGACATTTAAAGTAATAAATCATACCTTTTTTATTTTACATAAATGTCACAATAGGTAACGTATTAGTATATTTCGAAATGATGTTTTTAATAGGTGATGGACGGTCATCTACTTATATTATTTAAGTCGATGAGATATTATATACGTAATGACATAGTAATATCACAATATCGAAACCAAAAATAAACTAGCCACTACAGAATTGCTACTTACAGAGATTTAGATGAGATTATTATTTTATTGAAGACTCGAGACTGCTACTGAAAAAAAAACCACACAGAAAAACCTGAACTACTAAAACCCATCTGTGTTCCTTCAGTTGGCTATGCCAGGGCCACGCAGCAGTGTGGTATTAAATAATATAAACGGTCTTGAATAATGCTAGTAAATTATTAAGTATAATTAGATGAATAAATTTAGAATAATTTGAACCCCGCCGGAATCACGGCTAGCATAGCGCACATGTCAGTTACGCGAGTCGGGTGCATGTCAACCTTGTTTCCTATGCACACTGCGCGCGCGCAGGTCACGTGTTCCAATAAATAAATAATTCAACCAACGCATGCATATCGCATTACATGTTAGGATATAATAAGAGTAAAAATGATTATTCGTGAATATTTAAAGTTATAAATTTTTAGAAAATTATAAAAAGTCGTCACTCTATAGATTGTATGTACACGTTCTATTTAAATTTAAAAATAAGACGATTAAAAGTTTCAGGAAAAAATATGAAGAATGCACAGAAAAAACTGCATGTGCATGAAAATTCCATAGAAGAGTCAACCAAAAAACTCATATTTATTCTAATCGAATATAACATAATAAATATAGAATTACCTACATAGATACATGCGTACTTAGATAAAACACTATCTCTTACACAATACCGTCTCGATACATAGTAGATCACTGTCACAATTAAGTAGGTACCTCTGCCATGATAACAGTTTTTTCAATGAAAGACATTGATATTATATTATTATTTATATATAAGAACCTCAACCAGTTAGAGTAACAATCACACTGTATAATAATGTAGTGTGTTTATCGGGACCAATCCAAAGTATCGTCTGCAAAAAGATTATTAGAAAAAAAGTTCAGAGGTCATATTAGCAAAGAGACATTTGATATGTATATTTGTGGAAGCGTCGATCTGCTTGCCTTTAGTAAAATTATTTCATTCTAAAACATACCTAAACATATTTTAGTCGAATCCTGTAATATCAAATTAGCCAATCGCAGTCTATTCTGCGCCACAACACCGCCCTTCGCGTCCAGTCCGTCCTAGCCACCTTTTTGAGGTCGTCGGTCCATCTAGCTGGAGAGTGTCCCAAGATACGCTTGCCAATTCGCGGACCCCACTCTAGGACTTGTCTGCACCATCGGTCTTTCGACAAATATAGCCAGCCCACTGCCACTTCAGTTGGCTTACACTGCAAACTAAGTCGGTAACTCCAGTTTTTATTCGAACAACTTCGTTTGTGATTTTATCCTACAAAGAAATTCCGGGCATAACCCGCTCCATAGCGTGCTGAGCGACTTTAAAGGAGATGTTTCATTTTCGGCCATCAGATGTAGGTACATTTATCGAAAAAGAGGAAAAACACCACAAATTGGGGAAAAATATTATCTGGTGAATTTGAGCCTGATTTGTTGTGTTAAAAGAATAATAGTTTTTCAATTATTGCCCTGTTTTGTTCAACATGGCTTCTCGTTTGCTTGCTGACTTCATTCGTTCTGAAATCATGTCTCATCAAATCAATGTAAAGTAGAAAATAATTAAAAAATGTGCGTATTCTTGTGGTGTTAAAAATAAATGACTATTATTCTCTTACACATATTTTTGAGTAAACATAATTAAGTGTGTGTGAGATTTTTGAAGGGTGTTTCTAAACGAATTGAAAATAACCGCTTGCTAAGTCTCAGGACAAACATTTTTAATTCTTATTGTACATAAAAACCATTTGATATTATGAAAAAAATGTTACTATATTCTATTCAGGAGTAAGTTTCCCAGCTTTGCTAAAAGGTACATGTTATGGCCGGAGCCCCATATAAAAATGAAACATCTCCTTTGTAGACCAGCTCAACTGTCAGTCTCCACGTTTCGGCACCGTATGTTGTGAATGAAGATTCGTTTAATATCTTCATATGAAATTGAACTAAGGAAGGCTAGAAAATAAAGACAGTTTTTAAGTTATAGGAACAGTGTCTTAAACTTTTTTTAAACTTGTATTGTAGTAACTTGTGTTTAGGTATTTTTAGCACTACAAAAAGTGGTAAATTACCGTAGGATTACAATTATATTTAGCATTTGTCATCAAAATATGTTTGTTTATATTTATTTAGCACTACGTTTTGTCTGCTTAGATAAGCACATAAATAAGGAATTTGATGTGTAAATAATGAGATTTTTGCCCTCCATGACTAACATCAAACACACAATAGAAAATACCTATATGTATGGAAACATCAGTCACAGCTATCTCTAATCGCAAAATACCACGTGTCAACAAATATGATTCAGTGGTTAACAAGATACAATAAAATGCAGACAAGAGTAATAGTAAATAAATCCGATTCTGCGATGCATCATCTGATAATACAGAACGCATAGCTAATTAACTCGCTAAGTCTCCGTTTCCGTATACACATTGAACCGTGTAAATCTCTGACTGCCGTTACAGTTAGTCAAAAGCCCGAAAATCTGAAAACTAGTCTTACCCAGGGGTTTTGTATTCTCCAGGTTGTGGAGGTCAGATAGACAATCGTTCCATATAAATGCTGGTATTTAGTTGCATCCGGTTACACTGAGAGCCGACTTCAACATAGTATGGAAAAGGTTACGTAGATGATAACCTAACCATTTCAGACACCCCCATGTACATGGTCCTCAAATGATCAGACCGGGACTATTTCCTGATTTTATATACACATTGACATTGATGAATTTTACTTATACAATGACATGAATATTTACTTTTAAAGTATTATATTGTTTAAATTATTGTAAATGTGAAGACTAAGTGGGTGTTCTTTTTTTTGGTTTCCTTTTCTTCTAATTTAATTTTTTACATTGTCTGGCAGTTTGAGTAATTTGTGCGACCTACACAAATGTCCTTTCCTTGGTATTGTTCGTCGAATCATTGACCTCCTTAAGTTCTGAGTGTAGCTGCATGATTACTGACAAATGCGTGCACTGATTGGACAGGTTCACTCAAGCTGTGTGTTCTTTCCTTAAAATACCACTTCAGACACCAATCCACATGGTCTTCATATGATCTGATCAAGATTATGTCTGGACTTTAAAAGAGACTGTGACCTCTGAGTTTGTTTCGGCGTTTCTTCTCAGAGTAGTCAGATAGGAAATGCCGACCTCATCTAGTTTAAAAAAAAATTTGATTGACGTGTAAAAGTGTTTGTACGAACCTACTTGCAAAAATAAAATAAAAAATAAAAAAATAACTCTTCGTTTACTTGCTAAGAACACGTTGTTACTTGTATTGAAGACACTTTTTTTTTGTCTTTCATCAGAAATGCTTCTTAGCAAAATTTCACAAAAATCACTTGAATTGTCTTTCTTCATTTTCATTTCAAATTATCATGAACAGTAGGTATATTTGCCTGCAAACAATATGTCATTCCGTTCCGTTTAAAGGCAGATGTAAAGAATAGCACTACCCCATTTTTCCCCGTGGGTGTCGTAATAGGCGACTAAGAGACTTATCAGCTCTCTATGCATTTTCCAGCATACAGCAATCAAAATAAAAAATAAAACAAAAGTCATTTATTCAAACTAGGCTGAGAGTCAGCACTTTTTGAACGTCAAAGTTACATAAGACAGTCCCCCCAAAACGCCCACCCTTCGACACTTCCTAGTGCTTTAGCTGGGAAGAAGAAGTGGCGCAACAAACTTTCCAGCAGCACAGCTATCTGTTAAGTTAGAAGAACTTGATTCTATCGTCTGATTTATCCGTGGCGATTATGGCAAAGATATGTCCAGCAGTGGATGTCTTGCAGCTGAAATGATGATGATTATGTATAAGTATGTCGTTTTGTATCTCTGTACCAAGTACCATTAATGTCAAAGTTTGTGTACCATTTGAAAAACCTAGCCGTACAAGCTAAGTATGAGGTGCTGTCAGGAGGACTACTTATCTTAAAGGCATTAGATAGAAAATACAGCGTTCAGGAATCGATCTTCAAACTATGGTTTTAAGACCAGCGAGGTAATTGTACATCAATTGCAACACACATTTTGGCAATTCAAAAACGATTAATTATGCCAAAAAAATATTTTTTAAAACGTCTGCTAGACAACTTAAATTGCATGTTGTCTGTCTGTTAGTGATGTCTGTTTAGCAAACGAATTTAAAAAAAAATTGAAAGCAATAAATTATAAATTTCTTAAAAACTCTTATGATTAAAGTCAAAGTCAAAGCATTTATTTCAAATAGGCCCAAAAAGGCATTTTTGAACATCTGTACTGAGTTCCTACTCATACAAAGAAGTATGTAAAGATTATAGCAGGTGGCGTTTGTAGATTCTGCTTACCCCCTTGGGAAAGTGATAAATGATAAATTCAAACAAAGATTAATTTGGAAAGAATATTTTTACTATTTAATCTGCGAAATGACACGTTAACGCGACGATGTTTGCGTTTTGATAGGTTCATTAAATATATAACACTTTTCCTTATTACAGAGATAAGTTTACTGCAGTGGGCCAAAGTAACGTAGGTACATGAATGTGGTACGTTCATAAACTGTACATAAACAATAATATAGGTTCATTTTTTTGGAAATACTGATAACGTATGGCATATATTATTATATCTCGCACGTATCTTCAGAATCATAAGTATCTTACGACAATTTATAGCCCTGTATTTAAATTGACTGGTATACTTTTATTGAATGGCATTACCTACCTCATATGACGTCTTTGATTTCAATATATATCTATATTGATTGAATTATTTACTTAATACATCATATAATTTGAGACAAGGCCAGTCAGATATCACTACTGAAAAAGTTATTAAATGACCGCCGTATCTAAATTTTTAGGAAACATTTTGAGAATTGCCATAATGGATTTGAATAAAACAATATCAGAGAAAGATGCAAAAATTGAAGTAATAAGAAATAACCTTATTCTTTAGCTTAGCTTCTGGGGCATTCACCCTGCAGTACAATTACTTTCATGTCAACTAGTTTTCCAAACATTTGTTTTGCATAATATGGTAAGGAAAACATCGTGAGGAAATCGACATGTCCTGGAACCAACAATTTGAAGACACCTATCAATCCGCACTAGGCACGCATTACAACCCACTCATTCTCGAAGAGAGTGGGGACACATACCAGGAGTGGAATCATTCTACGCTGATTATGTATATTGAAATTCCTGTTGAACTCATCAAATTGATTCGGTATCTAACAAATACCTTATTTTTATGTAATATTTATTAGCTTACGCAACACAGACATTCATATGCAACATTTTAAAAGTTGTTATCACATTATCTAAATCACCCAAATCCAACCAAGGCCTGAATAGAACATAGTAAGTACTTGAACTGTTATCATTGAAATGTATACAGTTTTAAACATGACGTTCATTGTCTCAGCCTTTAAGCTGGAAGAGTGAGGTGGACACTTGTGTATTAACAGAATTCATCATCATCATCATCATCATCATCAGCATCATCATTTCAGCTGGACATAGGCCTCCCCCAAGCTCCGCCACTTCGACCGGTTTTATAATAACCTTAAAGAGGCAAAAGGAGTGTGTAGAGATCGTAGCAGGTGGCGTTCCGTGGTTTCTGCCTACCCCCATGGGAAAAAGGCGTGATTGTATGTATGTATGTGTGTAATAATAAATAATATTTATTTCAGACCATCAGTCCATATTTTAAAACACTACAGTTTTACACACAAAAAATAAAAAGAAACAAAAAGATACACAAAAAATACAAAAAAGCTCTATTTTATATACTGGAATGACGCACGGTGAGTGGTCATCCAGTTCCACATCAATTTATGCTTCCCGCATCCAGCGGATCCCTGCGGCCTTCACAAGGTCATCGGTCCACCTCGTTGGAGGCAGACAGAATTATTATCCTTGAAATCATCAATAATTCGTCGTAAGTTCATTTAATCCCATTGATCAACAATTTCACAAAAAGTCATAATCTGATCAAATGAACTTGGCGGAATAGGCTCGCCCCCTATTACATGGGACTTAAACATAACAGGCGAAATGCGGGTGTACTATAGGTACACCTCTGCCAAAACCCTTCGGGGAAACAAGGCGTGATGTTATATTATGTTTTTTTATGTGAACTTGGCGGTTTGTATTGCTGATTTTCATGATGATAAAATTAATAATTCATATTTCCGCTCCGTGTAGACTCGTAGCTCGGTGTGGTGCCGAACGTAAACAATAGCAGTATGTATCCCATTTCTTTCCGTGGGTGTCGTAAAAGGCGACTAAGGGACGTATTACAGAATTGGGTAGCAGCGTTCTCTATGCATTTTAGCATCACACTGGATTCGCCAACCCGCCAACCAAGCGTGACGAAATCCCCCTTGGAGGAGACCTTCAGCAGTGTACGTTTTTCAGCTAAAATGAATGAAGCCATATTTGTTGCGGTCGCAAATCATCAACATTCATTCAATCTGAGACTGACCTGTAAATTGCAAATTTTACCTTAGCTCGCCTTAGCATCAAAAACCAGAAACTAAAAGAAAAGGAATTCCTTCTAACCCTTTATAACTCGCTGCACAAACAGAGGGTAACATTTATGATTTCGCTTTCATTTTTATAGGCATCGACTCCTCCCACTTCGAAGGGAACAATAAAATTCTAGTCAAGTTTTTTTCTATCTATTCCACTTCTAATTGATAGCACGTGCATGGTTTCCGCTCAGACACGTGTCCTTTTGTAGATTATTAAAATATTCGTTCCGCTCGAATTCCATCGTGCCCTTTAATGCCGATGATATGATGCAAGTAGAACAGGAAAAATAAACAGGAACCACTTGACATGGAAATAAAGGCAATTTGCTGATGCATGTTTTATTTTAGAGTTTTGGTAAACGGTAGGGTTGCTGTTATTGGCTGCTTATTTGAATAAAACGCGGAACATATGCCTCACAAAATTAAAATTAATCTACATTTGAATGCGGAACCTTGAACCGTTAATCGAATATAGATATATACGTCGTAACCGGCACACATGTTCATTAACAAGTTCCTCACACTTTACTCCATAACACTCAAGTGTATAAATAGACTGATCCAGTCTCCAGATGTTTTCCTGGTCGTTTTTTGTCCCCAAACATGTCGCGTACCAACGTGGGAACTTGAAATCTGGAAAAAATCTCACAGATGTAGCGAATCTTGGTCTCTTAGACCACGTGTCAGACAGGAAGAATCGATAATTTATGTCGGAGACGCGTGCCACTTGTGCCATACATAGACTAAATGTAAGTTAACGGACTGTGAAATTGACCTACTGTTTTTATTCCATGTTGCTGATGGACACCCCTTTATAAATGTCTTATAGCAATTCATTTGTTCCGCTTTGTAGGTAGAAAGAAGTACAAATAGTAGCCTTTAATTTAATATGACGTTAATTGTGTTACTTTTGTCATCATTAGTCTAGTATTTACTGTTTTGTTTCTGCGTTTTTATCTATGCATCGTGTCTACTCGACCAGAAGAAATTTTTTTTTTCCTTACAAGAAAACTGGTGCTAAGTACCTATTGTTGGACTATTGCGCTCAACGTCGATATCAGGTGGAGGAAAATACCAATGAATAGATACATACTGCGTTCGATTTTATCAGTTTTTTTTAGTTTATAATGCAATTAAGCCAAATCATAACATTATTTTTCCCAGAAAAATGATAACTCCGTACAAATTCAGAGATATAAATAAATATGCGTAAGTTCAATAGTTGTTGAAAAGTTATAGTGTCTTTGACACTCAATCGTGGGATCCCATTACACACTAAACCTAAACGGACCTCAAATATTCTACCTGGACCCGTAAGGGTCAGCTACTTAAAAGTTCCATAAACAATTCTAATTGTATTGGTTTTATAAGAAAAAAAAAATATACGGTGTGTCAAAAATATTGACTTCCAAACGGTAACCATGAATTCGGCACAAGATTCTAGACGTAGGGCGGCTATATTACGTTCGTAGAAATTTATCGTCAATCGAAACTACGGAACACCACCTAATACGATTCTTATATACCTACTCCTTTAGCCTCGTTTAGGTTCATACATCTGGTCATACACACACACCGGTTGCAGTACTACGCATCTGACCTTCCTAAAGAAAATCACCAATAAGATCACTATATCACTATTTCCTAGGACGCCCTAGGGCATACAGTGACCTCTCGGCGTTTCCACTCACATCTGCCTTGTAAGCCGTCCTACATTCATCCTCTCAACATGACCAAACCATCTAAGCATACTCTTTTAAATTTTTGTCACTACACCTTTTAAACCACACCACAGTAAAGATAATTTATACAGTATTTTGACTCGGCCCTATCCTAGAAATAATTACCTACAGCACGCGCGGTACGTAAACATGCGGTAGACGCGGTAGGGCTGCCCGCAAAAAGTATTTTGACTTCATCTACCTACTTGAGTTTCTATGATTTTGATTTTAAATATTATATTTTTATTTAAAAAAAAACATTGTTTGGACCGTTTTTTATTAAAAGTGATAAGGGTGGAAGATTTAAATGATATCAAATTTTATTTATTTTTATTTACGATACGATCTTTGCTGGACCGCGTCAAATCCTGCGATCAAGATAGTTTATAGATTCAATGATTTACGATCGAAATGATCTATTCAAATCAATAGATCGGGCACCCCAGGCTAGGAAACTACCTGCTACTACTACGAGCGTAGTTAGGACTCTCGTTTGTCACTTTTTTCCCCTAGCCACTTACTTATTTAATAATCCTGGTATTTTACTTGGGGTAAAAAGCAAAACACCTACCTATTAAAAAAGAAACAAATTTCGTACTAGTAGGTATATAAAAAAATCTTTTCTTTCCTTTTGAAGTTGCCAGGGTAATTTAAAAAATGTATCTCTGTGCGCATTATACAAGAATTCAAGCAACCAGAAACAGCAAAATATAGTTTATAAGTTCTATTTGCCATATTAAGTAATCATCTTGCACTGATTATTATTAAATATCCACAAATCGCACGCTAACTGCCTACAAACAAAACCATTAATAACACCGCCCGCCATCCGTTTATCAAAGCGGTGCGTACGCGACTGCGTATGTACTCGGAGTGTACCAGACTCGAGGCGCGTAGGTATGACTTGCGTTCCGAGCGTTTGTATGAAGATAGACTACTGACACCGTTCTCTTATCACATCATACCTTATTCTGTTTTAATAACCAACGAAACATTTCAAAGCAGGGGATTTCAGAATCATGTACCTACGGAATCCATAGTTATCGGGTGCGTCACATGCGCGTCAATGTCCCTGCCATCCTGTTTAAAACCAAGGAATTAAAATCAGGATTGGCATGGCTAAAATAAAATATATTGATATAATTAATTACGATTAAGTTTCTATACACTACCTAAGCTAAAAATGTAGGTAAATTATTCTACACTTATGTGTCATAAAAGTAAAGTATTTTTACTGCGTTTATCGATATTTGACTTTTTAGTTAAGCACATAATACCAATCCAAGCGTCACAATAAGATAGGCATTACGAGAAGTGATACTATATTATCATTTGTTTGAACAAAAATATTTTACATTATGTTATAGGTATGATAGTAAGTTATGACGAAAGATGACACACTTGAGGTCAACGGGAAATTATCCTCAGAGTAGGACCAGCACAAGCGTAGAAGCGTCGTAGACCACGCATAGATCCCGTGTAGGCGCCACGTAGACGCTACGTAGGCGCCACGCTGGCGCAAAGCGTAGAAGCATTGATGTTGGTTCTATGCAGTGCTCCATGCGTAGGCACCCTTAGGTATACTGTTTACTTAAAGTTATTTTGTTTTGAATAAATTAAAACTAAACTTAGCCACAAAGTCAAAGTACCCAATAAAAAACAGGTCACAAGGACATATTGGTGATAACAACCATAAAATGTTATAATTAATGATCGACCCGTCGGCCACGGATTTAATATAAAACTCAAATCTTACCTTTTTGATATCGATTCAATGGAAAAAACCTTTTGAGTAACGGTAATTAAGCGACAAATATAATTATTGTGAAATAGTAACTTAATCATGTCAATGAACCCTTGACATATTGCATAATTTATCATAGATAATGTCTATTCAGTAATTTTAATTGGCATACCTACTTATTGGTTACTATTAGTTTAGAAAAAACGCAGACTACAACAATGTAATTTTTAAGGTTTTTAGAATTGGTGGAATAGGTTGTTAGAATTTTGGTGTCCGTTTTCTATGTAGAACGAAAATCTGATAATAATCCATATTTTTATAAGATTTGTGCCACAAAAGGTATAAATGAAATGCTACTTAGATAAAATGCCAAGAGGGATGAGTAGTGTTACACGAATGGATAGAATAAGAAATGAGTACATAAGAGAAAGTCTGGCACCGCTAACTGAAAAGTTGTGTGGAATTCGGTTGTCATGGTATGGGCATGTCATACGGAAGAATGAGAAAAATGTGGTGAGGAAAGTTTTGAGTATTAATGTCGATGGCTATAAGAGTAGGTTAATAAAAAAGACATGTGGCCCCAAATAAATTGGGATGGGCAGGAAAATGTTGATACTAAATTAGATTCAAAACCATTCTGCCTCTAAAGGTATTGAAAAATACTTCTGGGTTACGAGCTGCGCCTTAAATATCGGGAATGCAGGAAACAAAAATCATAGAAGAATCATGGACTTGACACACATAGACAATCATTTAAAACCATTCATAACTCTGTTTGATTGGTGCGTACATGGGTTGTTACTCAATAAACAATAATAAGAACAAGGTCATTTTAATAAAACTAATATTTAATATCGGTTTCTATTTTGACTCATATAGAATAAGTACAACCTTAAGCTTACATCACAAAATTGATTCAAGAATTAATACAGTCACAATTCAACAAAATCTTATATTGAATAAATTATAGTTACATTATTTATCTAATTTATGAACTATTTTATGTATAGTGTACTGGACGATCATATCAGCATTCAACATTAAAATTATGCTATGACCAATTTCAATCAATCAAATTGTAGCTCTGTGGTACTCACATATCTATCTAGGTTAACTAAATCACATAAATACTCATACATTTGTTCCTTCTTCATTACACACCTCCAATAATTTACAACAAAAATTGTAGATTTCATTAAAATATCTAACAAAATACTTTGTTTTACGCAACTCCAATGATAAAAATGAATACGGTTCCATTGATCGGTCATTCAAACTGACATCTATAACCTTAGGACTTACGCAATCACGTCAGACCGTCACCCAAGAGATCAGTTACAAATTCGTTAAGATAACAAACAATCTATTTAGTCATCTAATAATGTTGAACTCTGAACTCTTTTTACTAGATATCTACTTCTTTACTATCTTTTTTCTTGCCATACCTAAAGTGTTCTTCTATTTGCAGCAAAGTTTTGTCCTTTGTTTCAGGTAAACAGAAGAACAAGAATATAGTACCGACTAAAGTTGACAACCCGTAGAAGAGATACGTTCCATGGTGACCTATACTTATAAACATGGCGGGTGCTGTCTTAACTACTGCGAAGAAGGCGACAGATGTCATCATGACACTGATACCTGAACATAAGCCCTTTGTTTCAACAGCGAACAATTCTCCAACCATGTTCCACGGTAAAGGACATATTCCCAAATTAGATACAATTATATAGAATCCCATAAGTCCTAATGAAATAAATGGTGACATATGACGGACGACACCAGAGCTGTACAGATATAGGTATAAAGCTAACGCTATTAAAGATAAAGCTGTAAACACACCACTGAATATTGCCATAGGTCTCCTGCCAGATCTCCTGAGCATTATACAAGCAGCTCCCAGAGACACGCATCGCAGCACGTCTATACTCAACATAGCAGCGTAGGTGTAAGAACTGGTTGAACCGCTACCAATGAGTTCTTTCATCATATCCGTTGTATACGCACAAATAACATTGACTCCAGAAAGTTGCGTTATAACGAAGAATGTTGTCATTATTCCCAATGGCTTATAAAATTCTGGCTTTTTGATATTTGCAGCTAATGTTTCCATTTTACCCTGATTCTTTTCTTTGGATGAAAGATCCGCAATCATTTTATCCAGTTCTGTTTTCATAGCTACACTTTTTCCTCTGTACCATTGGTACGAAATTATGCATTCATCGATTCTGTTCCTAGATGCTAACCACGATGGTGATTCTGGCGCGTAATAAAGTATCATGCCACCAAACAGAGGGAAAAATCCACAAAGCAAGGAAGCTAAACTCCAGTGAAGGAAAGTACCAAATAAATGTGACATGAACACACCAACTGCGATCCCCAAAGATAGAGCTGCTAGAAATAATCCTCTATAGGCTGGGGAACTAAATTCACCAACATACACTGGACCAAGTGGACCAAGCCACCCTTGACACAGACCTGTGATGAATCTTCCTATTAATATTAAATACATGAGGTCGTTTGAAAACCCAATGATTAGCCAACCAGCTACAAATGTGCCTGCCAGTAATAAGGTAGATAGTCTTCTTCCAAATCTATCCATTAAGTATCCGGACATCAGGTTACCGAAGAACAGGGCCAAGGATGATATAGCGGCTGAAAGATAAAAGAAAAACATAGTCAATTGATATCATTAACAAACATTAACAAACGCTTGTTCAAAGTTGAAGTATACACGTACCTACCCATGATACCAGTTCCACGGAGAAGGAATGCTTTCCTTTGGCATGTTTCAGTTGTGGTATTAAGATTGCAGAGATGCCTGACGTGGCTCCAGCACCGAGAGTGAGCATGAACACTCCAAACGAGATGATTGCCTGTAGACAAAATTTGTTATAAAATTAGAACATTGTTTCAGAATATATATCAGTTTTTCGTATATAACATAGATCATCTGCTTGAACAAATAGAAGTTGTGCACGATATCCGGAATGTCAAATAATATCATTGTTTTTATTAACAGTGAAGCAAAAGATTGGCTCATCTAAATAACAGAATAAACTTGATATAGGTATGCGGAAATAATGATGATGGCCATATTGTGCAATATTGTGTGAAAATGTTGCAGCACTGTCGACGTTGAAGATAAGTTTGGTTATTAAATATCCTAAACTGTCGAAATCAGGGCTTGGCGTCGGTACCAAAAGTACCGGTACTTTACAGTTCTTACTTGCGTACCTGGGTACCGGCTCCAGGTGAACCACCGGTACTCCACCCAACAAGTACCTAACTAGTATCTAAATCTCCTATTTGTATCTTAAAGTTATTTTTCGAATGCCTATTCATGACTTTTCCTTTTTACTTACGATATACTTTTTCTCAATCTAACTTAACAAAATATTAGTTTGGTACCCGTACTAATATAGATTAAAAATACGGTTACAAAAAGTACCAGTTCTACGTCTGGTACCACACTTAGGCCTATAGTACCGGTTCCCAAAAACACCGGTATATCAAGCCCTGATAAAATAGACCATTAAATTATCATATTTTTTATGCGGAAAAAATTTGGTCTGCAACTAGTCTTCCATAGATATGTATTTCAAATAACAGTTACCTATCACCGTACAAAATCAAATGCCCAAGATCTTTTAACCACATTACAATACTCACGAGATACATTGCTGGCAAAACAAATAGGTACATACATTGTAACAAAACAGCTGTTGTGAACTTTACGCACAATCTAGCACATGCACGTGTAACCTATCACTATCTAATAGTAGGTACTTAAACAATATGTAATCATTTTAATAATGTAGTGCACAATTAACATTATTCTGATAGTCACACAGAAAGTGTGCAAGTGCATTATTCCGAATACAGCTTTTTTTTTTGGATGGGAAATCATCAAATGACTTCTCCCGCTCTGGGTGGAGCGGGAGGGTGTGTCAGGCTTGTACTGACAGAAACCCATCCGTGTTCCTTCAGTTACCCATATGCCAGGGCTACGGTATCTCGTTTGAACAATCTCGCGACCCTGGCAGGTCCGAACACAGCTTCCAATTAAAGAATGTAATCATCTACCAGTTTCAATTTAAGATTTTTTTCCGTCTCGGATTCTTTCATATACAATAATTTGAAACATGAACCTAAAAACACCTATGAACTTAAAAACGTATGTTAACTTTACTAAAAAAACACGTATTCGTTTAAAAAAATAACCAATCCGTTCACACTTGACCTTTTTTTGGCAAATTTCTCACGTGCAATACAGGGATAAAAAGTGTCAGCCGACTTTAGATAGTAGATAATACAGCTATATAGTGCTTTAGATTATGAAATTATACGTAGCATGCATTTTATTATCGTGAATATATCATGAATTATGGCCATGAGTAATTTTATGACCACTAAAAAAATGCACAAGTGCATTAACTGGCTCATCTACTAATAAAAATCTTAAATTCATGCATTAACAAACAACGCGCACAAGAGTTCCTTTTGTAACGATGGTGGGACGGTTGGAGTTAAATATGAGATGAAAGTTTGTATTGAAGTTCGTCATTTTTGCCCAAGGGAAATCCCATCGGGCACACAGCTTGTTTTACTAACAAATTACTGAATGAAATTTTATACGAAAACAAAGTTACTTCAACAATCAACTCAACGTAACGCAGTCAACTGCTGAACATGGGTCTCTCCCAGGCTACGCCACAATACCCTGTCCTCCGCCATCTGCATCCAGTTTGTCTCAGCTAGTTTCTAAATGTCGTCGGTAAATCTAGCTGGGGGGCGTCCCACAATACACTTGCAGATACGCGGTCTCCACTCCAGGACTCATCTACACCAATGGCCATCGGTCCTTCGATGTCATGGCCAGCCCATTGTCACTTCAGATTGCTTACTCTGCAAGCTATGTCGGTAAACCCGATTCCATTCCGAATATTTTCATTTCTGATTTTATCCTTCGAAGAAAAAGCGAGGAATTAAGTGAGCTATGGAGCTGGCTATAGCTCCATAGCGCGCTAAGTAACCTTAAATTTGTGGACCAGACCAACTTAACCAAACGTGGACACTCCACGTTTCTGCGACGTATGTCATAACGAACAGGACGGAGCAGGCGGTTGAATATCTTAGTCTTCAAACATTGTGGAATTGCCGACAAGAATAATTGACGAAGTTTTCCAAATGCTGCCCAACTATAGTGGATCCTTCTGTCGGCTTCTTTCTAAAAGTTTTATCTAGCTAGCTAGAGGACTTGCTGTTGGTAGGCATATTCCTTTATAACTTCGAGAAGTGACTCTTCGATATGGATTAGACTCACCAAAACGTGTGATTTGCACATGACTTTCGTTTTGTACGAATTCATAGCGAGGCAACCCACCAAAAGCTTCCATTCGGGCTATGCATGATCTGTGGACTTACTCTTCAAACTAATTTTAATTCCAATCTAAGCCCAATACAATTCCAATGTTAACTTTACATACACGTGATTCGGTACTCTTGAGAACAATAGTGTCAACATTGGAACAACAACAACGCCCGATCAAGATCGGGCGTTGTTGTTGTTCCAATGTTGACACTGGATCAAGATTCCACTTGGTTCTCCAAAACGGACACCCAATTTAAACACATTTTGGCGCTAGCGTCGAGCTCAAGAATACGAAACGTCAAAATGCCAAAAACAATCGATTGATTTAAAAAAAAATAAGGCTGGTACAGTTAGACCAGGGTGCTTACCCTGGTCTAACTATTCCAGCGTTATTTTTTTTTTAATGTTTTCTATGCCATTGGTAGTCAAATTTTATTATGTCACGTATTTTCGCTTATTGCGTCTCATCAGAACAGGTTGGTACCGAGAACATGCAAGGGCGTCTTTGTTCGTAGCTGACTTTAAATAAAAAGTTTCGACGACTAACAGAAGTTTGTAACAAAATAAGACTTAAACTATTAAGGAATATATGTCTTCCATTGCCAAGAATTTTTTAAATTATATTTCAACTGCCGTATACTCAAAAGGTAGTACTTTCTATCCATCAAGTAGGTACTAGCTTTTGGAAGCGGGTTTGCCCGCTCGGACGTCGCTAAGTATCCAAAGAGAACATACTACCGCAATAAAAATTCCTAGTCCAATATCCTAACCCAGGTCATGTTCTACCTACATAATTATGTGCAAAATTCACCGAAATCCGATCGTCGTTTTAATGAAAGCGTTACAAACAAACAAAACTCACTTTCACATTTATAATACTAGGATTATGGTACCATATTGTTATTAATAGCTTCTAATATTCTACTATTAATTTCAAGGTTGCAATATGTATTTTGACCATAAGCACTTAAGCAGGTTTAAATTAAAATAATTATAAACTTAATGCTATTGTAACATTTCGTGGCCATAAATTTCATAATATAATATGATTAAAATATTCAAACTTTATGAAAAAACTTGTTAAACCCCGCCGCATACAAAAATCTTTTCATATAAGTTATCAAACATAGACAGTCGTAAACGTTTATTTGCGTTAGAAATACGTCGTTTAATTGCTGACTGTATAAATGAAATACTAAGCAGACATTACTCATTTCCATGTTATTAAATGGAGCCATACAAAAGATAGAAATTAATGAAATAATGTCTTGATCAAAGTATAATATATTAAAATGTGACTAATCGAATATTAGTTTGCATAAAATCATATGATACAATTTTAATTTTAATATTCTATTGGTCGACTTTGGTCGACCCTGAAACCGTTCTTTATTTTCTTTGTTTTGGTTTGTAACATAACACTCCTCCAACAGAGGGAAAAAATAACAAAATATTGAAGTGCATACGAAATATACAACATTTGTAGAAAAGCGAGTAACATACTTTGTCATTTGCGTGTTCTTGGTGTAATTTAAACAAAAATAGGTCAAACTTTTGCCTGCGCAGTTGTCTTAAAGTAAGGCACAATGATTATAAAAATGCTGTAATCATGTTTTAATTGATCAGAAATAATAGGAAAGCTTGGTAGTAACTTAATAAGGAAATATAACATACAATAATTAATTCTTAAAGGATTTCATAAGCAAATTATGCAGTAAGGTGCAAACAGAACAAGTGAGGAGATCTTTCGGAGTGGCCCCAATAGCGGACATACGTTGCGGACGGACGGATACAAAAACATGATAGTTTCTTAGTAAAACAGATTTAATTATCCTTACGAAATTCCTGGCAAGAAGAATACCTCTGGTATATAGTGGTGGTCCAATATCGAGAAGGATATAAAACCGCAGAACCCGACCCTATATAGAACTACGATTAAGGTATTGATGAAGAGGATTATGCAGAAGCATTTAAACTTTAGCCTAGACCACCCAACACATTTTATTTGACACAAAAATTGAAAAACCAAATAGAAGTTTAGTTAATAACTTAAAATCACTTTAACGAAATGCTCCAATAAACACATAATCAAGCAAAAATGTGGGTAATTCTAATTCTTAGGTTAACGAAAATAATAATGAAATTACTACAATTACAGTAAAGGAAGCTATTAACTGATAATATGAGTTGAGGATATCAATATACTTGTAGATCCGGTCGTTAATCTGTTAAATCTACGATGTAGGTGAGGGTTAACCAATTATTGAAGTAATCGTATAAAAATATATCAAACCTGTGTCCATTGTTAACTTAACGTAACAAAGAAAAACTTAACACACGTCACTCGCGTGAACAACTTTTTAGAAATTTTAGACGACTTAAACACTTATTTAAATAGCTTTTTAACACACACCTGTCTCCTAAACGGTGCTCGTTGGTCATTATTGAGGTATTCATCTTTAGATTCACTAAATTCCTTTTCATGTTCCGTTCCATTTTTATGGATTTTCTCTAATTCCGGCACTGTATCGTCACCCATCTCTGAATGTTTCCGACTCACTGCATCACACATGATTCGAAACAACGACTTTATGAACCTCCGAACGCTTTGGAGATTGTATTTTATCTTATCACCCACTCAAGTTAACCGTCGCTCTGTCGTGTAATGACATTTGTATTTTTGTACTAAAACGTATTATTGCACTGCACGAAAAGATTCGGATTGAAACGTGTTGTAAAACTTGTTTTTCGGTAAACATGAACTTGTACTGCATTGAGCGAGAATGGGACCTCTTTCACTGCCAGATAGAGCGTGATAACTGGCAAAATGTAGGTAGTTTTACTCGTTTATTAAAAGAAAACGGTGTTTTGATATGAAAAACAAAACTTCTAAAGATATTACTATAGGAAAATACCAGCTTTAGAACACGTGTTCTCGATACGACATATTTCGTCAAACAACCTAATTATGAATTCATTACTCTCGTGTGTGAATCAGGTTATCTCGGAAATTTTGGGTTTACAATAAACTGGCTTTTGCCAGTGGCTTTGCCCGCGTATTATACATATAAACCTTCGTCTTGAATCACTCTGTCTATTGGTGGAAACCGCATTAAAATCTGTTGCGTAGTTTAAAAGATCTAAGCGAACAGACACAGGAATCGATTTTGTTTTATACTATGTAAGGATTGGTATATCTTCTTTATTTAAAGCGTTACTTCATGAGCTTCTTCTCAGTGAAATCTGATGGATGATGCTGCTAAGAGCTGAAACCTAGTCTCAATACTATTTTACCCGTCATGCTTTGAGAAGCCGTATGAGGATGAAAGGAATAATTAAGTTGGTATGCTATTACAGTATGACTGTAGGTACTCGCTATCAAACACACATAGGTTGATAAACCAATTCAAATTCATTTTAAACTATCTCAGAATAAAGTGGTAAAATATGCAAAACTTGATATAAACTTCTCACTAACTTGACGTAGGCAGTTGTTAAATAAACTTTCTCGTTTTATCATTTAAATATTTAATGGCTACCTTGACGAATTACTAACTTGTCATTATCAAAATCCCAACATCAAAATATTTGACCGTCATGCATATCTACTATGAGCCCTTGTAATCATATTTACACATTAATGGATGTACAAACAATCCATTAATGGACAAATACGATTACGGTTATGATGGTACTAAAGTTACTTAATTACAATTTATTATCTGGCTTATCTACTAGACTGAATACAAACGAATTGACCGATACACAACCAGTGCAGGACCGGTGCTAAGCGATTTTGTCACTAATAAGGTTGTTGACAAAGCTATCATTATAAGGAAAATATTTACTAAAAATAAAAACCACAGGAAGATGGGTTTTGGCTTTTTTTCTAACAAACAAACCCATATGACCATCGCATAATGTTTTCGAGCGTACCCGACTCACTTGTAACTGAGCTTATCAGAACAATTCTTCAGCTCCCCGACTCCACATGTGATACTACATTCAATACTTGGGCCTATACTGCAACATCAGACCTTAGATTGTGCTACTGTTTCTCAATTTCTTCAGTATAGTTACTGTTCATTTTCCCATCATATCTCATCCGGTCTATATCATCATCATCATTTCCGCCGAAAGACGACCACTGCTAGACATAGGCCTTCCCCAAGCTTCGCCACTTTGACCGGTTCTGTGATTCTTGCATCCAGCGGATTCCTGCGGCATTCACCGGGTCATTGGTCCTTCTTCCCTTCCTGGAGCCTTTCAAAGCTACGTCTTTCAGTACGCGATCGCCACTCCAGAACCTTTCGGCTCAATCGGCCATCTGTTCGCAAGCAACGTGCCACTTAAGTTTGGCAATTCTTCTGGAAGAAATGCAACCGACATAGGTTGCATTGAGTCTCCGACGGATTTCTTCACTTATGAAGCCTATACAAAAAAATTAAACCAAAAAGATTATTTAAAACCAAATAGTTTAAAACATTTAAAATCCGTTTTGCATCTATAGTCACAAGACCTTCAAAGTCTTTTAAAAGGAGACCTATGTTGTGGGTGATATATTCGGAAGTTTTACGCTAAAATAATGCTTTAGCGATTCATTGATATATCGTACGTGACGATGATGGGAACAAACACCGAACTCCGAAGCACCTAGTGCAGATAATACCTCTGCTGATGCTATCATTGAGTTTCTAATCTCCAATACCTAAGACCATGCGTGAGATTGGCATTGCACTGTGTTACGGCATTTTGGTTTTTGTAAAATATACCGCTTACAAAATTTTGACTTTGTTCGACCTGCGATTGCCGTAAGATTTTCAATTTTATTCATTTCTTAGTTTTTTTCTTTTTCGGTGTGCTTGAAGTGTTAGTTTTTGAAATGCATGGATTATAAATAAGTGTAATTTAATTGGTGTTATATGCATTATGTTCTTTTTGCCGTACATGCTGCTTTGTTATTAAACAAATATTGGTTTGGATATGGTACCTATAAGTTCTACGGTTTTAGAAATGGATTTTCAGAAAGTTGCCTTTAAAATGAGGCTATTGGAATATGTTTAAAGGAAAATAAGCCTTTATACAAAGAACAAATGAATTAATTCTTGTCTTATCTTAGTAATTGCTCATATTTACGAAATGTATATGTAGTCATCTGTGCCATGTTTTCTTAGTGTCATTTAAAAATGAGGCAATTTTTATCTTTATCTATGCTAAAATGATTTTATCCTACTTCCTATCTACCTATATATCTACGGTTGTGTTATGCTTATGAATAATGAATGTTGTTGAACTCTCAAAATGAAAGCCATTATGTTACTAGTGATATGTTACGCAATTATTTCGATTATTCAAAAAATGTATAAAAGGCTTTTAAATATTTTTTTTTAGTCTCCTCGTTTTGTTCAGTTAAATAATACAACTGTCAACGCGTCTAATGCGCTTCTATTAGTGGACTTCTTTAAATTCTTCTTTTCGTCTTGGAATGATCATAGTACAGACGCCAGAACAACAGGCTACCCGAAACTGTGCCCAATCAATCTTGAACCTAATACATTATTGATAAAGTTCAAACCCTATTAAAGAAATTTGACAGATTGTAGTAGCTTTATATGCTGGCGTCTGTACATATCTATACCATCCATCCGAGTAGAAACTATACCATATTATGTAGGAACCCATGAACTTCCTAAGTCTAGGGAGTGCGGCATTTACACATGAGCTACACTATAACACTATAACAATTGCTTCAGAACGAATTCCAATTCAATATTTATCAAAGGGACAATTCCCATAATTTTAAGAACATCCACAGTTTGGTTTCAGTCGCAATGGTTTCAGTCGCAATGTGTCAAAAATATTTCTATTCCCTACATTTTGGTCAATTTTTATAATTTTTTTTTTTGTCGCTAAGATGAAATGGCGATTACTGGCATTAATCTTCAGATCATCTTCGATAGTGTTCGCAATACGAATAAAATCATTTTTCAAATAAGTAACAGAAATACCTTCAACCGCAATTTTTGACGAAATTACGCCTATCACTTTAAACATAGCAAGGAGAATTTATATGCCAAATTGCTAACCCATTGCTTTATACGTTCGAAAATTGTTTCTCCTCAAGAACGTAGATAACGCAATGAATGTTGTTGAACACTCAAAATGAAAGCCATTTCTAGTTTTTTTTTTTGTGGTTGGGATATCATCAAATGACAATGGGTGGGATAGAGTCATGTGGGGTAAACGTACGCGGCGAATAAGTGTCCGCAGTGAATATTGTGCGTATGCCACGGATGACAGCAGGTTGAGACCTGGTGCATTTAGATCGCGTTTGACCACCGAGTTAGAGGACTGCGTCACAGGTTTGCCGCACAGTGCTATGGAAACTTACGCAACAATATTGATTTTGCACGGATTTCTTATTTATTTCTTTGAAATTGATTTGCATGCTAAAGACATATTATTAGTCTGATTGAATAACAAAGTGACTAGGACAGGAGAAATTAATCAATACTTTGTGTGAATCTACGTATTTTGTCTAAGGTAAGCCATACTTCATAATTTTATTATTTTTATTTGCTTTGGTGGGATGGGGTAAGTGTCCGGGGGTAAGTGTCCGCAGTAATTAAAATGCGTATACTTACCCACTTATATTTTTATTTTTTTGCCATCTAGAATGAAAATGCAAATATATAAAGAAAGTACTGACTGTGTCTGTACACAAGAGCAGATTGATGAAGCCAAAAAGTTGATGGAAGAGGGAAAATCGAAACGAAAAGCCGCAGGAATTGTTGGAATCGATGAGAGTACTTTTAGAAAACGTATGAAACTACAGCTACGCAAAGGCCCAGTGACCCTGAATGCTGAAGCTGCGTTACCTACAGTAGCAACTTTTTATGTACTCTGTCGGTTATATAAGTCACTTGGTATTGATTACTAGTTCTATCAGGATGCTGTGCCATCCATTTATCGGCTTCAATTGCGTACTGATTTTTTGACGACTGTAAATGGCCCTATCCAAGGGCTGTATTTTGTGACTACTATGAGGTGGCAATGTAAGTACAACGATGTTGTTCTCTCTGCAATACAGAGTAGCTTGCAGGTTATTATGGCTTGAATGATTGTCAATAATCAGTAGCATAGGATTATCCACAGTTGGTGAAGTGTAGTCCTTGAAGTGTATCAGCCACTGTAAATATAAGTCCGCGTTGATGAATTCGGAATCAGATGTCATGCCAATGCTACCAGCCGGAGCTCCGTCCATGTGTTCACCCTTCATTCTCTTTCGAGGGAAAATAAATGCAGGCGGAACATAATTTCCAGTTGCACCTACCGATTAAAAAAAAAAAACATCTTCAGAACAAGATTACTACTGTCCGTTATGTCAAGGAAAGTACTGAGGAGTGGGTTGAGAGTTCAATTTATGAGTCCTGCTGGCACGACGCCTGTACCAGTTACGAGGAGGGCAAATTCACATGTGATCATTGTGTAATGTCAAATTAAGTTTACGTGCGTCCACTTTGTCGGCGTTGCGTACACTTAACCGAAGGCGTGCGGACACTTTCCCACCGATGCGGGTAAAAAGCCGCATTTCCCTTGTTAACTAAATAATTAAGTAAAAAAAAACAATTATTATTAGAATGAAAATTTTATGTTTTGTTTCCCTTCACAAATGTTTATAAGATTAGAATAAAAGTTTTATTCTTTTGAATTCACAAAATCTTTTATTCTGGAAGCAATTAACTAAAAAATGCGTACGTTTACCCCACATGACTCGTTCCTTCAGTTGCCTATATGCCAGGGCCACGATAACTCTTTCGAACAAATCTCGCAACCCTGGCAGCCTCGCGACCCTAGCAGTCTCGCGACCCTGACAGAAACCATTTTTACTGATATGTTACTTAATAAAATTACCCCGATTATTCAAAATTGTTATAAAAGTCTTTTAAATATTTTTTAACACGTTGAGTGCCGATCACGCCATATCGCGTGATTCGGCTCTGAAAGAAAGCCACGAAAGCCTTTCAGAGACACGACTTTCAGCAATGAAGAACGCTAATTAGAAGAGAATATGGCCGATCACGCGATATCGCGTAGTTGCTACTAACAATTTCGTATGCGCTCTTAATCTGTGGCCATATTTGATTAACCATCAATCTGTGTTTGGGCACTCAACGTGTAAATCTCGTTTTGTTCAGTGAAATAATACACCTGACAGTGCGTCTAATACATTTCTTTTTTTTTTAGACTTCTTTCAAATCGACTTTTTGGTTTGGGATGATCATACCTCGTACCATACCATCCGTCTCAGTAGAAAATATACCGTATTATGTACAAATCCATCAACTTCCTAAGTCAAGCGAGTGTGACATTTACATATGAGCTGCGTAACACTATCACAATTATTTTAGAACGAATTCCAATTCACTATTTATCAAAGGGACAATTCCCATAATTTTAAGAACATCCACAGTCTGATTTCAGTCGCAATATGTTAAAAATACCTCTATTCCGTACATTTTGGACATTTTTTTTATATTTTTGTCACCGAGATGAAATGGCGATTACGGGAATTAGTCTTCAGATCGTCTTCAATGGTGTTCGCAATACGAATAAAATCATTTTTCAAATAAGTAACAGTAATACCTTCAACCGCAATTTTTGACGAAATTACGCCTATCACTTTAAACATAGCAAGGAGAATTTATATGCCAAATTGCTAACCCATTGCTTTATACGTTCGAAAAATTTTTATCCTCAAGAATGTGGATAACGCAAATAAAGTTTTTGAACTCTCAAAATGAAAGCCATTTCTACTTTTTTTGTGGGTGGAATATATGCCAGGGCCACGATAACTCTTTCGAACAAATCTCGTAACCCTGGCAGCCTCGCGACCCTAGTTGTCTCGCGATCCTGACAGAAACTATTTCTACTGATATGTTACGTAATTACTCCGATTATTCAAAATTGTTATAAAAGTCTGCCTCGTTGGTCTAGTGGTAGCAAGCGCTACTGCTGAGCATGAGGTCCTGGGTTCGATTCCCAGGTCGGGCAAAGTGTTTATTGAGTTTTTCCATCTGGGGTTTCTCAGTAGCAGCCCGGAGTCTGGATATGTGCCCGGTTGATGGCAATAGGCTCGCCCCGTATTACATGGGACTTAAACATAACAGGCGAAATGTGGGTGTACTGTAGGTACACCTCTGCCTAACCCTTCGGGGAACGACGAGGCGTGATGTTATGTTACAAAAGTCTTTTAAATATTTTTTAATCTACTTAGTTTTGTTCAGTTAAATAATACAACTGTCAATACGCCTAATGCGCTTCTATTTGTAGACTTTTTTAAAATCTTCTTTTGTCTTGGAATGATCATAGTAAATACCTATACCATCCGTCCGAGTAGATACTGTACCGTATTATGTAGGAACCCGTCAACTTCCTAAGTCTAGCGAGTGCGGCATTTACACATGAGCTGCGTAACACTATAAAAATTGTTTCAGAACGAATTCCAATTCACAGTTTATCGAAGGGAAAACTCCCATAATTTTAAGAACTTCCACAGTTTGGTTTCAGTCGCAATGTGTCAAAAATACCTCTGTTCCCTACATTTCGAACAAATTTTTGTATTTTTTGTCGCTAAGATGAAATGGCGATTACTGGAATTAATCTTCAGATCATCTTCGATAGTGTTCGCAATACGAATAAAATCATTTTTCGAATAAGTAACCGAAATACCTTCAACAGTAATTTTAACGCAATTACGCCTATCACTTTAACCATAGCAAGAAGAAACTATTAGGCCAAATTGCTAACAATATAGTTCAGGCACAGCACAGTTTTAACAACAGTATTAAAATACGATTTCGTATTATTTTTAGTAACTGGCTGGCATAAATAAATACTGAACATATTACTTATATAAACAAAAAAAAAAATATAAATAATAGATCTTTTGGCGATTATGCGTAGTGGTATACTGGGATAACTAAGCTTGTCTCAAAAAATTACATAATTTCGAAAACTTATGGCTATGGAAATAATACCTACACACACAAAACAAATACAAAATGCATTTTTTTAATGTTTGCATATTCAAAAGAATGAACTAACGTGAATGAACTTTTGCAAAACGGAAATCCGTAGGTACCTACTCTCCATACTATAAAATGTGTGTACGAATCTTTGAAATCAGTCAATATTGTGAGTTGGTTTTGAGCAGTACATAAAAAGGGAAGAGCTGGTACGCAGGTACGTATTTATTTTCACCATTATGGTGGCCATTATAACTTCCCAGATTTAAGTGGTATAGACTGCCGCTATTTTATTGTATTCTGACGTAAACGAGTGAGTGACAAAATATTTAATTCCCTTGAATGTTTATTTAAGTACAAGTTCGTTATTTAGCCTCCAGCTAGCCCTATAGCCCATCTATAGCAATGAGCCAATATCCCCATATCCAATATTAGACTTCACTGCACAGTTTGTGGTCGCAAGCGTTATTGCTACCCAGGAGGTCCTGGGTTCGGTTCCTAGATCAAGTAAAGTGTTATTGGGTTTTTCTATCTGGAATTTCTCAGTTTTAGCTCATCATGGGAAACTTAGCTTGGCCTTTACGAGGTTATAGGTATTATTTAGATATGGCCAATCCATTTGAAAGCAGTCTCTATGAGTTAAAGCTTCCTATACGCAAACTCGTTATCAAAAGCTCTTAAAATCCATCATCCATCCAGCTCCACTGTAATCTGCCAGGGTCGCGGAATTGCTCGAAAGAGTTACCGTGGCCCTGGCACAGGCAACTGAAGGAACACGGGTGGTTTAGTCAGTAAAAGTCTGGCACGCCCGCGCCCTCCCACTCCGCCCAGAGCGGGATAGGTCATTTGATGATTTCCCACCCACAAAAAAAAACTCCAATGTAATATTAATTAAGTAAAAAGCTGCACACAAAATGATGAAAACAGAGTTCTCAATAGGCCCATTTTTACCGAACAACACAAATGAGTAAACTATTAATTAGTATGAACGAGATGAGAAGTCAACAACATAATCCATTAAATCAGCTATTAATAGGCTTAGCAACAATAACAACAAGAAAAGTGTTTAAAAGGTGTATAAAATCTTTTTATTTTTTTATTCCGAGTTGGAAATCCTAATGGATGTCCTCCGCCCGGGGGTGGGCGGAGATGTCTGTCGGACTCTTACTGACTAATTACTGACTGAGGTGATTAAAATCTAGGTTATCTCTAATTATTCATAATAATAATTTATCTCACGAGCGACACGCGCTTTATTTGTGGTAATAAACAAAACACGTATCAAAATTAGAGTGACATTTAGGGCATGGGGAGAATGATAGCACCTGATCCACCCAATCCCCCAAAAAAACCTGTGTTGGTCCATGCGCCAAACAACCTGTATAATCCGGCAATCATAATTGCAAATAAGTTCATGTACCTGTCCAGGTTAAGTTAAGTAATCTATAAATAGTGTTAAGTATTTGCGTTAAATAGGTAGGTTTTTTTTAAGATATAAAACAAAGTCGTTTTTCACAATGAATTTCCAAGCGATTTCTCCGTCACTTTTATTCCAGAAGGTTTAGGACAGTGCAAGAATAACAGAGTTGTAATATTTAAATAATTTGTTTGAAATGTAAAACATAAATCTCGATATTTTGACATTTAACGACATTCGAACACAGTGAAGAAAGGGCGGGTCACAAGGAATTTAATAAAAATTGTAATTTTATCTCATGACACGAGAAAACGGCGACCTTCTCTGAGAAGTCCCATAGATGCGAGCGTCTCTGTCACGCACTCCCGCTCCGCCCAGAGAGGGAGAGGCCATTTGATGATATCGCACCCAAAAAAAGAAGGGTCAAAGAGGGGGCTAATCGCCACCTCAGGCAAGCGGATAGGCGATCGCAGTGTGGTGGTAAAATGTATAGAGAACGCTGCAGCCCATTCTCTAGTAGTCCCTTAGGCGCCTTTTACGCCATCCACGGGAAAAAAGGGATAGTGTTTTTCTTGATGTCCGGCACCATATAGCATCAAAGCCAAAATGGTTAAAAGAAATTCACAATAGAGCTTTCAGTTATAATACCTCATCATCTTCATCGTCCAGCCCTTATCCCTATTTATGTGGGATTGGCGCAACATGTCTTTTTCTTACACACTTGTCGTCATTAGTCATACTACTTACTTATATTTCTACACACTGTTTGCAAATAGCGATTAACTAAGGTTAAAGAATAATTTTGAATACTAAAACAATGTAAAAAGTCAATAAACTTCAATTATTTAATGCAGAATAACAATTATTAGCGTTTTGTGAATACTAACTTTCCACGTGTTGTTTCACAATAAGTAGGTAGATATGCACTGTGAAACTGCGAAACGTCGTATCACTGTCCTTCGATTTTCAAATTCTCTACAATCCTCTTCCGAATCGGAGCGCTGAACGCGATCGATGCGTTTGATCGAGATGATTTAAAAGAAACTGACACTAGGGCCACAGATCGAAGTACCGTCGTTACAGAAAACAGTACCAACGTTCGTATTAAAACCCTCCTACTAAGAAATCTCATTACTCCGTCGTGAAAGCTATGTTGAAGCTGTACTGAAGTATCGAAGTGAAGTTTCAACTATAGCTGTAAAATAAGGCTGGTTAAAAGAAACTGACACTAGGGCCACAGATCGAAGTACCATCGTTACAGAAAACAGTACCAACGTCCGTATTAAAACCCTCCTACTAAGAGATCCCATTTCTCCCTAGTAAAAACTATATTGAAGCTATACTGAAGTATCGACTGTATTGAAGTTCCAACTATAGCTGTAAAATAAGGCTGGTTAACCTGTAAACTGCTAGCAATTGGCCCGCCAATGCATAAGTATGAACTGACCCACCAAAAGCTGACGATTATTTTTAAGAACAAATTTCAAGTCTCACAGGTCTTAAAAATATCTTAGTTCTTACGAACCCATTCTCAATAGCCATAATAAAAAATATATTCAGACTTTTTTTTTTCAATAAATTCACAAATGTTAACAACAGCGCCTTTCTTTCAATGTCATTAAAGCGCCAAAATATCATCATTATAGGCCTAAAGCAGTTCACTCACTTCTGCACATAGGCCTCTCCAATTGCACGCCATTCAGCTCGATTCTCAGCAACTCTCATCCAGCTGCTACGAGCCACCCCGCGAAGATCATCGCTCCACCTAGCCTGAGAGCGTTCTAACTCACGTTTACCTATTCGTGATCTCCACTCAATAAAACGTTACTCCAACGGGTCTACTGCAAAAGATTCTTGTTGCACTGTAATTTTCCGGTTGAAACTTGATTCCCTTTTCCAGCAATATGGCGTCTTACGTCGACGACACCAGTGATGTGAACTATGCGCGGGTTATATTCTACCCCCTACTGTTCACCACGTTAGTCCTATGGTTGATACATAGATGGCAGCAGCAGTCCAGACTCTTCAAATTAGGCAACGTACTCCCTGGGCCTGAAGCTGTACCATTCTTCGGAAACGCTCTTCTTGCTTTGGGGAAGAAACCTGACCGTAAGTACCGTACCGTAGTATTATAGTATTTTTATCTTACGAAGCGATTTGCGCTTTACTTAGGTGTACCACTGGCACGCAGAGCCTCTTGGTACCGTTCGAGACATTCGTAAGGTTGAAATTGTGTGTTATTTCCTAATGTTTCTCGTCACACACACACATTCACAGCGTGTTTTGTACACTTAGTTACCACAAGCAAAGCGCGCGTCGTTTCGCGAGATAAAAATATGGTGAGTAGTTGCTGTCAACCACTAAATACATATTTTCACAAAAATGGCGTAGATACTGCGTGATAGAACATGAATTGTACCCAGACAGATGATGTTTCATTGACAAAATATTAGTACCTACTTATGTAGGATTGGCATTGCTCGTCGTTCAAGTATGACGACATCTAATCGGTTATGTTAAATGAAGCATTTGGTCAAAACCTGAATTAGAATATTTATTTGCAAATCATTATAAAGGGATATACCTAGTTAAGGTGAAGCGCTAAGGTAGCCTGCGAAATTCAACTTTTTGTGATTTGTTAAAATATACAAATTGTTAACTGTGCGTACTACCCCGGAAGTTCCCCCCTTTTTTTATGGGTGGGAAATCATCAAATGACGGCTCCCGCTCTGGGCGGAGCGGGTTTTCTGTCTGTTTTAATTCGTTGTTATTCCTCCATGTTGATTGTTTATTTATTTATTTATTTATTTGTCTTTATAAGAATAGAAAGAACTAAATAAATAAATAAACAACCTTCTAGTAAATAAACGTGAGCAATCTTGAACCTAAACACTTATTAGTGACATTTTGCTATTAGAATTCAGTTCAAAATCAACCAAACAATTTTTTCAACCGGTACAATTCGTTTCAGAGTTAGTAAGCGTCGCTCTGGGATATGCCGAAAAGTACGGCACAGTGATCAGAGCATGGCTTGGCCCCAAGCTGATTGTATTCCTACTGGATGCCGACGATATTGAGGTCATACTGAACAGTCAAGTGCACATCGACAAGGCCCCTGAATACAGGTTCTTCAAACCATGGCTTGGAGAAGGACTACTTATCAGCACAGGTACGTTAACATTTGGATACTAGTTACTAGGTCAGTAAGCATTAGTGACCGACCGAAGCTTCGTTTTCGGCCAAAATTTCATGATTCGCCCAAACCGAAAATCAGACGTTCGTGAATTGTCACGCATCATGCGATCTACTTCGTGAAGCTCGGCAACGTCAGTAGCACTACCACCTACCATGGCGTATCGCTATCGACCGTGTTGCCAATCCAGGGGCAATCGGAGCACCGTATATTAAAGAATACCTGGACAAAACCGAGATTAGGTCGACGTTTCCTATCTGACAACTCGTAGAAGAAATCCCGAAACAAATTCAGAGGTCACACAGAGACTAGGCTCTTTCAAAGTCCAGACATAATCTTGGTCAGACCATATGGATTGTGTCTGGAACGGTATTTTGAGGTAAGAACCACATAGATTGACTGGTCGTCTCCAGTCAGTGCCCGCAATTATCAGTAATCATGCAGTTCAACTCAAAACTTAAGGAGCTCAATGGTTCGACGAAAGGAAAGATATTTAAGTGGTTGACATAAATTACTCAAACTGCCACACCATGATTACTAAATAAGAAGAAAAAAACAACTTTGTTATTAAAATTAATATACCATTTCACAGGTTCAAAATGGCGTTCCCACCGGAAAATGATAGCTCCAACATTCCATATAAACATCCTGAAGTCATTTGTGGGAGTTTTCAACCAAAACAGCAAGAGTGTCGTTGAGAAGATGCGCTCAGAGACTGGAAAAACATTCGATGTGCATGACTACATGAGCACAGCGACTGTCGACATCTTGTTAGGTAATATAAAATTAATTGCCTCTGCCTCCAAGCTAAAATAACGAATATAATAAATACTTTGTCATCTTGTGTCAGGAAATAATATTCAACATCAATCTCTACGCCCAAAAAAAATTTTTGTCTTTAAATGCTCACTGAATTCTGAGGAGATCCCAGATGGGTCCATTTTAATTCAATAAAAACATGACAAATGATATACCTTTCCACCATCATTATTATACCACGTATTTGTTTTATATCAATAAAGAATAAACCAGTGCATGTTAACTTTTATAGAAACTGCAATGGGAATAACAAGAAAAACTCAAGATGAATCTGGATTTGATTACGCTATGGCTGTAATGAAGTAAGTTCTCTCACCATCTAGTATCTAGAGTTCTGTCAGTCTTCTAACATACATCACGCCTATTATTCCCGAATGGATAGGTGTACCTATAGCTTTAGTCCCATAGGCGGTGAATAGAGGGGCGAGCCTATTACCATTAACTGAGCGAGACCTCATGCTATTCAGTAGCTTTTGCGACCACATCTAACCAGATAGTCTTCTATATCAGCCAAAACACTTTGAAATTTACTTTGTACTTAATTTCCTTTGTTTATCACTTTTTTCCAGGATGTGTGACATCATCCACCAAAGGCACTACAAGTTTTGGTTACGATTTGATACCATTTTCCAATTCACCTCATTCTTCAATAAGCAGAAGAAACTACTGAGTATAATCCACGGACTAACTAATAAGGTGCATATAATATTATACTTCTCTGCTTGAATTCATCTCACGTGCTTGAACATAATTTAGTTCAATTGGATAAAATAGTTTTTATTTACTTAGATTTTGTTTTTCCTTCCACACATTCTTCTGAAAAAAATATCGAAACTGTGTAAATGTCTTGAAATAATTAACGACCCAATTAAATAATCCTTAATTATCGATAATACTAATAATTATTACATATGAAACCTTCCATTTATACAAGATTTTTATTTTAGAGCAAACAAACCAGTCATAAATTCTAAATTTTTTAGGTAATACAGAGTAAGAAACAGACGTACTTCGAAAACAAAGCGAAAGGTTTCATTCCACCAACATTAGCTGAGCTCACACGAAATCCCGACGATGATAATGTACTAGCTACTGATAACAAAACTCTTTCTGATACCGTGTTCAAAGGCTACCGAGATGACTTGGATTTCAATGATGAAAATGATGTTGGTTAGTATGAAATACATTCTAGTCAACATGCGAATAAGGATCACTACAGAAAATATCCATGTGGTTTATCTTTGGTCTTTACCTACGAAAATGCCGTTTTGTATGAAAAAAATTAAACGATTTTTTTTCATGCATGTTTTATTTGTATTAATCGAAATAATCACCCATGCAATCAATGCATCTTTGCCAACGCAGTGGCAGTTTATTGATGCCCTTCTTAAAAAAATCAGCTGGACGGGAGGCAACAAATTCTTCAAAGGCATTTTGTACTGCCTCTCGGGTATTGAATTTTTTTCCCGCCAAGAAGTTATCCAAATTCTGGAAGAAGAAGTAGTCTGTAGGCGCAAGGTATGGTGAGTAGGGCGGATGACGGAGAGCTTCCAACCCCAGTTCTTGCAACTTGGAGACCATCTGCTGTGCAGTATGAGGTCGCACGTTGTCGTGCAGGAGCAGCGGAGACGAGCGATTGACCAATGCTGGTTGGAGATGTGCCAGCTTCTCCATCATTGAGTTCAGTTCTTCACAGTACACATCTGCAGTAATGCTCATCCCGTTTGGTAAGAAGCTGTGATGAATCACACCGGCGCTAGACCACCAAACAGTGACCATCACTTTTCTAGGGGTAAGTTTTCGTTTAGGGCATTGTTTAGGTGCTGAACCAGGATCCAACCAACTTCCAGCCGAAACCCTCCGCCCACCGCTGGCTGCGGACAAGCGGAGGAAAGAGGCGATGGGCAATGTGACTGAGCCGAGACAGTCAGGGAAGGGGGCCAAAAAGCCCGCAGTGGGGGCCGCAAAGCCCACGGATGCAGCTAGAAAGCCCGCAAAGGCTGGACCCATTTCCCAGTTGGCGGCTTCTGCGACTGCGCCCGTACCTTTTACGGAGGCCTAGACGACGGTCGTCAGAAAAAAGAAAAAAAAGAAGAAGACGGCGCTTCCAGCTCCCGCAAGAGCACCGGCGCCAGCCAGAAGGAAGACCCAGGGGCCGCCTAGGGCGACAGCCCCACGCTCCGCGGCTGTGGTAATTACTCTGCAGCCCGGAGCCGTCAAGAGGGGCCTCTTGTATAAGGCGGTCCTTGCGGAGGCGAAGGCCAAGGTCGCATTTCCCGACCTTGGCACACCATCCGGCTTCATTTTGAGGCCGGCAATAACGGGGGCGCGGCTGCTACAGGTTTCCGGTGCCGGTAGCAGTGAAAAGGCGGACATCCTGGCCGCCAAATTGAGGGAAGTCCTCAACCCGGAGGACGTTCGGGTGTCCAGGCCCATGAAGACGAGTGAGCTGCGCGTCGACGGCCTGGACGACTCGACGACCCCGGCTGAGGTCGCGGCGGCCGTCGCCAGAGTTGGTGGATGTCCGCCTGACGATGTGCGTACGGGCGAGATCCGCACCGACGCTTCCGGGCTCGGTGCGATCTGGGTGAAGTGCCCGGTGGCGGCGGCCAATAAGGTCGCCGACGCTGGACGTCTGTTGGTGGGGTGGGTTCCAGCGAGGGTCAAGCTGCTGCAACCCAGGACTTTGCGGTGTTACCGATGCCTGGACATGGGGCATGTCAGGGCACGGTGCACCGCAGAAATAGACCGCAGCGAGCAGTGTTATCGCTGTGGTCAGCCCGGCCACAAGGCCACCCAGTGCTCCGCGGCGCCAAACTGCAGCCTCTGTACAGCTGCAGGGAGGCCTGCTGGGCACAGAGCGGGCGGCAAAGCCTGTGGCGCGCCCACCAAAAAGGGCAAGAAGAGGAGGCGAAGAAGGGGTGCCAAGGCTGCCGGGGGCTCTTTACCCCCCCCCTCAGCCTGGGTGCTCAACGGCCGACTCCCGGCCTAGGAATGGTGCTGTGGAGGGAATGGACTGCGCATAATGGCGCCTTACCATTTCCTCCAGGGCAATATCAACCACGCTGCCAGAGCTCAGGACCTCTTGCTCCAGAGCATGGCAGAGTGGTCGATCGACGTGGCTGTGGTCGCCGAGCCATACTTTGTCCACCCCAGAGATAACTGGGTGGGAGACCTGGATGGCTCGGTGGCCATAATTGGCGGGGCTCTTGTCAACCCGTCCCGAGGTCACGGCTGGGTAGCCGCCCTCGCGGACGGCATTGGCATGGTTGGGGCGTATTTCTCGCCCAACAAGAGCCTCGCCGACTTCGAGAACTTCCTTGTCGAGTTGGGCGCCGTCGTAGGCCGACTCCACCCTCGCCCTGTGCTGTTGCTAGGGGATCTCAACGCCAAGTCATCGGCGTGGGGATCTCCGGTGACCGACGCTAGGGGCGAGGCGCTGGAAGAGTGGGTGGTCACGACGGGCCTGGTCGTTCTAAACCGGGGCTCGGTCCACACGTGCGTGCGGCAGCGGGGCGGCTCGATAGTGGACGTCTCGTTCGCTAACTCTGCTGTCCCAAGCCGTGTCCGTGACTGGCGTGTCGCTGTGGGGGTGGAGACGTTGTCGGATCACAGATACATCCGGTTCGACGTCTCCACCCAGACCATCGGCGGCCGTAGTCCATCGGCCCCGCGAATGGACGGCCCGCGCTGGTCGCGTAAGCGCATCGACAGGGAACTTCTCGAGGAGGCTGCAATTGTCCAGGCCTGGAGCCGGGAGTCGGCAACGGACGGACCCGTTGACGTCGAAGAGGAGGCGCTGTGGTTCCGCAGGGCGATGATGCACATCTGTGACGCGTCCATGCCCCGCGTCCACACGCAATCAGCGAGGCGCCAGGTGTACTGGTGGTCTGCCGAGATCGCGCGGCTACGTGTCGCGTGCGTGTCGGTCAGACGCCGGTACACCCACTACTGCAGGAGACGTCGTCGGGTCCCTGACGAAGAAGCCGCGCAGTATGAGGTGTACCGCGCGGCGAAGGAGGCTTTGTGGCTGGCCATCGGCGAAGCGAGGACGCAAGCCAGGGAGGAGATGTTGGAGACTCTCGATGGAGATCCGTGGGGGCGCCCCTACCGGGCGGTTCGAGGGAAACTCCGAGCCGCGGCGCCTCCACTCACGGAGAGTCTCCAACCGGAGCTGCTGGAGGAGGTCGTCGCAGCCCTCTTCCCGGCAAGAGCGGAGCACACTCCGCCGCCGATGGCTTTGCCCACGGCCGCAGAGCCTACAGAAGAGAACGCCATCAGCGTCCCAGAGGTGACACAAGGAGAGATGGGGGCGGCCATGTTGCGGCTCCGAGCCAAGAACGTGGCTCCGGGGCCCGACGGTATACACGGCTGTGCGTTGGCCCTCGCTCTGAAAGAGCTAGAGCCCCAACTGAGAGGACTCTTCACAGCGTGCCTTGAGCGGGGCCAGTTTCCAGTTTGTGGAAAACAGGTCGTCTGGTCCTACTCAAGAAGGCGGGGCGCCCTGCAGACTCACCGTCTGCATACAGGCCCATAGTGTTGCTGGACGAGGTCGGGAAGCTATTCGAGCGAATTATCGCTGCCCGCCTCGTCCACCACATGTGCAGAGAGGGGCCTGACCTGGCCGAGAGTCAGTTTGGCTTTCGGCACGGGCGCTCCACCATCCACGCGATATCGCGGGTGAGGGTCCTGGCAGAGGAAGCAGTGTCCCGGGGCGGGGTGATGGTGGCGGTGTCCTTGGACATATCTAACGCCTTCAACACCCTGCCTTGGAGCTGCATTCGGGAGGCACTGCTGTACCATCGAGTGCCTTCCTACCTCTGCCACATCGTTGGGGCTTATCTCGAGGATAGGGGTGTCACCTACATGGGACGTGATGGCGGAAACCAGCGCCGCATGTCGTGCGGTGTTCCACAGGGCTCGGTCGTTGGCCCGCTCTTGTGGAACATCGGGTACGACTGGGTGCTGAGGGGCGAGCTCCCGCTGGGCGTGGAACTGACGTGTTATGCTGATGACACGCTGGTCACGGCCCGGGGGAGCTCGTACAGGGAGGCAGCGTTGCTGGCGACGGCTGCGGTCTCACTTGTGGTGGGCCGCATACGGCGCCTAGGCCTGGAGGTGGCCCTCAACAAGTCGGAGGCCATGGTCTTTCATGGCCCCCGGTGGGCGCCGCCGGCCGAATCACACATCGTGGTCGGGGGGTGTCGGATCGCTGTCGAGTCCACCATGAAATATCTGGGATTGGTGCTCGACAGCCGGTGGGACTTCGGCCCCCACTTCCGGCGGCTGGCGCCCAAGTTGATGGGCGCGGCTGGGGCGCTGTCAACGCTGCTTCCTAATCTGGGAGGCCCGAGCGTCACCTGTAGGCGGCTCTACGTGGGGATCGTGCGATCCATGGCCTTGTATGGGGCCCCAATTTGGGCGGCTGACCTGACGGCCGACAGCATCGCTGTTCTGCGAAGACCGCAGCGTACTATGGCCGTCAGAGTCATCAGGGGATATCGAACGATCTCCTACGAGGCGGCCTGTGTGCTGGCTGGATACCCACCGTGGGACCTCGAGGCGAAAGTACTCGCGTCACTGTACCGGTGGTGCGAGGAAGCACGGGAGCGGGACGAGCGACTGACGGAGCGCCACATGGAGCTTCGTCGGTCGCAGCTCCGCGCAGCCCTGGTGGCGAGCTGGCAGGATAGGCTTTCACGCCCTACCACCGGCCTCGCCACCGTCGAGGCGGTCCGGCAAGTACTCGGGCATTGGCTTGGGAGGAGGCACGGCTCCCTGTCGTTTCGGACGACGCAGGTGCTCTCGGGGCATGGTTGCTTCGGGAAGTACCTGTGTCGCAAAAACAGGGACCCGGATGCCCGGTGTCACCACGGCGTCGACTGCCGGGAGGACACGGCGCGGCATACGCTGGCAGAATGTGCCGCTTGGGAGGAGCCGCGTCGTGCCCTCGTCTCAGAAGTAGGCAGCGACCTATCGCTGCCGGCCGTGGTCGAGTCCATGGTCGGTAGCGAGGAGTCCTGGGACGCGGTGGTATCCTTCTGCGAAACAGTCATGTCGCAGAAGGAGGCTGCGGAAAGGGAGCGGGAGATATCTTCCGCTCACCCAGCCCGCAGCAGGCGCACCGGGCGTTGGCAGAGGGCGGACAACGCCCTCTTCCAGCTCCCCTAAATGGGTCCAGGGGCGACGGATCTGGGGACATCCGTCGCCCCCTATTCCTTAGGACCCGAGATGGTGGTGCGTAGTATTCCACGCGCGCCTCTCTGTGATGTATGGGGGGGAGTTTAACACCTCACTCCCCCCCAACGTGAGGAGGCCCGCAATGGCGGGCTGGCACCAGTCGAGGATCGCGGAAGACATATTGGTTCCCGTGGTCCCCAACGTAGGCGTGGGACGGAACACCGGGGTGGTTTTAGTCAGTAAGAGTCTGACAGACCCCTCCGCCCACCCCAGGGCGGAGGACATCCATGAGGATTTCCACCTCGAGATCAAAAAAAAAAAAAAAAAAAAAAAAAAAGAATCCAACCAACTTGCTGAGCGCTTGCGGTTATCAAACAGAATCCATTTTTCATCGCAGGTAACAATGCGGTTCAAAATTCCTTCATTTGTGTGTCTGTTGAGCAGTGCAAGGCACGTCTCGACGCGTACTTCGCGCTGGCGATCATTGAGTTCGTGGGGCACCCATTTGTCAAGCTTTTTTACCTTGCCAATTTGACGCAAATGGACCAATATTGTTTTGACGCTAACGTCGAAAGCTGCTGCTAATTCAGCCGTAGATTGTATATCATCAGCTTCCACAATCGCCTTTAATTCGTCATTGGTGCCGATTCCCTTGTTCACAAACTAAACTAAATTTAAGTTCAGTGCATCTTTTTCTTTCTATTTCATTAAGGAAAGGACAGAAGATAAATTTTAGTTTAGTCCTGTCAAATTAATCAGCGCTTGACGTAAATTGACGTAATTTTAGTAGGCAAGTTTTTAATCACGTCTAAACTTGTATGGAGTAGTGACAGGCGCTGATTAATTTGAAAGGACTAAACTAAAAATTTTCTTTTGTCCTTTTCTTAATGAAATACAAAGAAAGAGATGCACTGAACTTAAATTTAGTTTAGTGTGTGAACAAGGGAATCGGTACCATTGTCGACCAAAGTCTTCGGACGACCGCGAGGTTCATTTTTCAGGTCGAAATTTCCAGAACGGAAGCGAGCAAACCAATAACAGGTGGTGCGTTGGTTTGTAGTGTTAGCTCCGTAAACGTCGTTGATGTTGCGTGCCGCTTGTGCCACGTTGCTGCCACGACGGTACTCATATTTCATAATTACTCGAATTTTAAACGTATTCATGATGACGAAAAAGATTGAAATGCGATGAAAATGTAACACTAATCAATAAACAAATGACTACTTTTGGAAAAAGAATTCCATGTTTTTAAAATAAAATTAATTTAAAATTAGAATTCTTAGACAAACAAAAATTATTTTGATTTGAAATGGCCAGTACTGCAGAACGGCAATTTCATAGAAAAAGATCTAATATATTGAAATTATTGGATACACTTTGAAATAGATACACTTTGAAATCTAGAAAACGATGAGGAGGAGGCCTTGGTTTTACCTCGGTGAAGACGTAGTTAGTATTAATACAGTAGCAGTCTTAGAAAATATAAGTTAATGTTCTTGCAGCTGAGTAAATAAAATACACATTCATAACTGAATCAATGATCCATGCATTTAATTATGGTTCCTTATATTATGATCACATAATAGGGTTATGCTAAATCTATGATTACGTAGATGTGGTACTGAATTTTAGTGTTGTAACGTATTGAGATGATTAATAATAATATTATTTCCAAAGGTGAAAAGAAACGTCTTGCTTTCTTGGATCTGATGATTGCGTCTGCTCAAAACGGAACCCATCAGATAACTGACCACGAAATTAAAGAAGAGGTGGATACTATTATGTTTGAGGTAAGATTTAAAATATTTTTGGTTGTTCATCATATCCCAACTCCAAAACGTTTCGCCAACTTTATTCACAGGAGTCTGCCACAGGGAATTGCAACCATGGGAAGTAACACGATTTTCCACTTTTCACAACTATAGACTTTAGAGTTGTTCAACATCCAAATGCTCCTGCCATGGTCTCCATTTCTTAACTATTATCATAAGAACCTGTTTCCATGTTTCCATTTATTGAATTGACTGAAACCACCCAACCACACCGTCTTTTTTTGGGGTGGGAAATCATCAATGGATGGAGCAGGAGAGCGACAGATTTTTACTGACTAAAACCAATACCTGTTCCTTCAGTTGCCTCTGCCAGAGCCAAACCACACCGACTTAGATCCAAATCTTTCAGGGTCACGACACCACTGCCGCTGGCTCCAGCTTCGTTCTATGTCTTCTGGGTGTCTACAAGGATATCCAAGCAAAGGTTTACAACGAGCTATACGAGATCTTCGGCGATTCAGACAGACCAGCCACCTTCGCCGACACTCTTGAAATGAAATACCTTGAGAGGGTCATCCTCGAATCTTTGAGGTTATACCCACCCGTGCCTGTCATCGCAAGGAAGCTGAATCAAGATGTGAAAATTGGTAAGTCTCGTTTTTTTTATCGTGTTCTTAATTGAAAGAGGAGTAGTAGGTCGTGAGTTCGAACCCAAGCAGGCGCTTTACTTTGTGTGTAAATTATTTCACCAGCACTGCTCTCAAAACGGTGAAGGAAAACATCGTGAGGAAACCGGCATGTCTTAGGACCAAAAATTCGAAGACATGTGACATCTATCAACCCGCATTGGGCCCGCGTGGTGGATTATGGCCCGCTCCCTCTCACCGAGAGGAGGCCTGTGTCCCAGCAGTGGGAACGCAATAGGCTGTCAATGATGATGATGAATGATGTTCTTAATTGTATTTTTGAAAATCAATCTTGCTTGAAAAGAGAAGACAACAAGCATTGATGTTTGGAGGAGGCCTATAGCTACGAGTATGCAGTCGGCGTTTATCGGCTGATATTTTATTTTATTTTATTTATTAAAACTTTATGCACAAGTAAAACTACTGTACAAAGGCGGACTTAATGCCTGAGGCATTTTCTACCAGTCAACCTTAGGGTGATGCAGAGAAAAACATGGCAGGTGCAACATAAGGGATAGATAACTCGAAAAACAATGAATAATAAATACATACATAGATACATACATACATCCATATAACGAAAAAGAAATTTGTCTGGAGACATAACGATCGGTAGAGGAGAAAACGAACCCAGCAAATCAGCGCTGGGCTGCTTCTGCCAACTTCTTCCGAATATGCTCTCGTACTTTCACCTTGAATGATAACTGACTGGTTGCCATCCTGATGTTCAGAGGGAGCGCATTCCAGAGAAAGACCGCCTGAACAAAGAAAGAAGAGTAAATTAAACCAGAGCGGTGAGAAGGACATCGTAGAAGGCGATTGTTGGTGAAAAGAAGATTTTTACTATGCGCAGAGCACAAGTAGTGAACCTGGGAAGTAAGGTAGGAAGGAGATGTGGGTTTTTAGAGTATAGAAAATAACACTGACAAAGCCCTCAACGAATGGGTAACCATTTTAAGAGCAACCGGTGTGCGGGCACGTGATCATACTTACGAAGATTGAAAACGAATCGAATGCAGTTATTCAGAAGGCGGTCAAGTTTATCGAGGAGATCTGCATTCAGGTCGTAGTAACACACATCGCCATAGTCAATGATTATGGGAAAGATTAGGGTTTGTACAAGCGTTGCCTTTATGTGCGATGGGAGAACGTTTTTCAACCGGTAGAGCGACCGCAACGTTCCGGTGACTTTTTTACTAACAGTCGCGACCTGCTCTCGCCAGTCAAGGCAAGTGCCAATTATGTAGCCCAAGATCCTTAACGTTGGAGCTAAGCGGGATTATAGAATTGTCGAATATTATGGGTGACAGCGTTTGACCGTTTGGATATTGTCATTGACATATATAAAACATAGATCAATGGATATAATAATCATCCGTGCACGACTTGAGTGATAAATAAAATTCTTTTCAAATTCCGATATGTTTTGCCAGAAACCGACATATTCGTCTGATTCTTTATTTTAACTTTATTTGTTTTCAGCAACGAACAGTTACGTCCTTCCTGCTGGCACAACCGTTGTAATCGGAACCTATAAAGTCCACCGGAGTCCCAAGTACTACAAGGACCCTGAGACCTTCAACCCTGACAATTTCCTGCCAGAGAACTCATCAAACAGACACTACTACAGCTACATTCCGTTCAGTGCTGGACCCAGGAGCTGTGTCGGTTAGTACCTAATCATGTTTTGATTTAAACTTATCTATTCTCGATATCAATTCACTATTTTTTTTCTCCGCATCCACTTGTTTCATAAAACGCCACCTATTGTTAGGTACTACATAAACTAGAACAATCTAGAAACGCCACCACCATCTATTATCGAGTAACGAAACTACGATCTATGTAACATTTGATCGGTAAGACATAAAACGCCACGCTGCTGCCATCTATGATCGGGTGGCGGAGCTTGTCGAGGCATCACCAAGTGGTTGGTCGACTCTTCACATGACCAGATTGCTGGCCTTAAATTGGCCAAACAACAGCATTGTCATACAACGTCGCAATTCTGTCAGCCTTTTCTTATTGACAGCAATGCGGTCGGATCTTTTGGTTGATCATTCCCCCTCCTATTTCAAGACTGTTAGTTTTTTAAATAATATAAATATTTTCTTGGAAATGGAAAAAACCTTTCTTATTTATGTTTTCAGGACGCAAGTACGCCTTACTGAAGCTCAAGATTTTACTTTCAACTATTTTGAGAAATTACGAGTGTTCATCCACTGTACCTGAGAAAGAATTTAAGCTGCTTGGCGACATTATTTTGAAGAGATCAGACGGATTTAGAATTACAATTGAACCTAGAAAAAGAGTACCAATAAACGTAGCTTAGATTTAGTGTAATTTACCATTGGATGGATAGAGAATGAACGGTTTCAAGCAGTGATGACGTAGTGTTGAGCGTTAAACATTGAATAACATGGTATACTTATTTCAAATGATTTACCAAGCATCAAGCATAATTTTATTCGTTGTGATTTTATACACTATTCCTCTCATAGAGTGTCGGATGGTTTTATATTAAATACCTTACCTATTGTTATTATTATATTTTTACTTATTCCTTTTCTTTCTTGGTCCTTGACCAGTATCTAAGCTCAACACAATATCATTCTCGAATGCTAACTCCTACTTCAAAATTGTTCTCTCAAGTGCTAAACCTAGCCAACCAACCCATCGTCAGCATCATAATCAGAAGCAGTCTATATTGTTAGCACTCTTGGGACACATGCCTCTTCTCAGTGAGAGGGAGTGAGCCGTAATCTACCACGCGGACCCTGTGCGGGTTAGTAGATGTCACTTATCTTCAAATGTTTGGTTCTAGGACATGCCGGTTTCGTCACGATGTTTTCCTTCATCGTTTTGAGAGCAGTGGTGATGAAATTATGAACACAAAGTAAAGCGCCTGTTTGGGTTCGAACCCACAACCTACTCGTAAGTCGGGACCAATACCAATTCGCCACCACTACTCAACTAACTTACTGCTTTTAATCAATTGGTTGAACACTTCCTAAGGTTTTCATTTACGGTATCTGTTAGAGCCTCTTTGGTAGAATCTATTAAGTATGACGATGACCAATGGCTTATAGACTTTAACTTTGCTAATTAACATGACTTGCATTATCTACGTAAACTATGAACACGGTGCTATTGTTTATCAACAATGGTAGATTAACGGTAAATTAATTATTGTAAATGTATTCCGCACATAACTACGTTTGATTTCTATTCAATTAATTTCTCACTATTACGTACGCACGGCGACAAATCAAGCTATATATTTCCAGTATAAGCTGACTTCTCATCTGCCAGGGTCGTGAGATTTGTTCGAAAGCGATACCGTGGCCCTGGCATATGGGCAATTGAAGGAACACGGGTGGGTTTTAGTCAGTAAGAGTCTGATATGCCCTCCCGCTCCCGAAATGTATAGCTTGACGTGTAGCCGTGTGTACCAGTTACTTACTGTTGTACAGACGCCACCAGGTCAAGCTACCCGAAACTGTCAATTTTTCCCAATGAACCTTGAACCTAATGCTCTAGAAATAAAGTCGAAAATCTATCAAAGAAATCTGACAGATTGTAGTAGCTTGATGTGTTGGCGTCTGTACAAACAGCAAGCGTAGACTCCTTTTTTTATTACCAACCTACAACGAAACCCTACTCATATTCATCAACATTTCAGCCGAAAGACGTCTACTGCTGGACATAGGTCTCCCCCAATTTCGGGGGTTCGCCAAAAAAATAAGGCGATGATCGTGGACCGCGTTAGCAATAATTCGACCGAAGTCTAAAATTACGAACTGTGACGTGATCCAGTTCTCAATTATCTTGGAGCGTTCATTTTAAACGGAGTCGGATGCATAGATGAATTTAAGATATGTATGTCGGTAAATAAATCATCGATGGACAAACTAAAAACGGTCTGGAGGAACAAATCTTACAATTGCCAAAATCCGGCTTGTTCAAACACTGGTTTTCCCTATGTTCCTATACACTGCTAAGACATGGACACGTCTTAATATCGAGTAGAAGAAAATAGACGTTCTGTATATGTGGAGCTGCAGATAATTGCTGGTATCGAGGTTCTAGTTTCGGCAACAGAAGCATCTATCTGTTCTGGACTAAACGCGCAGGCTTAAATTCTTCAGACACGTCTCGATGTGGGAGGGTGATTCTATAGAGTGCCTTGTCTCGCAGAGTAGAGTTGAAAAAACTAGAGCACGCGAATGCTCATTCCTGAGATGCACAGACTAAATGAAATTTGCAGTGGGTGATCCTTTCTTTGATTGCACATTAACTTTTGAAGCTATTTGGAACAGGGTGTAAATTTCACTCAACCACCATAAAAAAGGGAGGATCCTGACGAAGTGGGTAACTGCCTGACGATTGATGTCGAAACGTTGTAAATAAATATACTAGTTACGAGATGCAGGATTTTCGTGTTCGCATTTGGCGGTGTAGATGAACTGCCAAAAACTTGGTGTTGATGGCGAGAAATCGTAAGGTGAATCGTGTCAGCTCCTAGGGAAGAATTTTCATGTGGACCCCGACAAGAGTGTTACGAAGAAAATGCCTCAGGGGTCAGTTTTTGCGTTAACTTCAATAATACGTATTTAATCCACTATATGTATCTTCATGTTGTTCTAATACTTCCTGGCACTTTTAGTGGTATCCGAATCGCTGTGGAGTAGGTACCATCCGTACCTCAACTAAAAACTGAAAAATTAAATCCTTATGTTTTAAAAAACATTTTTTATTTCTTCCTCAAAATATGTTTGATTTGAGGTGTGATTTAATAAATGCCTTTGTTGAACTCACGTGTAGTAAAGTTTCCTGTTTAGGGGCCATCCATAAATTACGTCACGCGTTAAGGGGGAGGGAGAGGGTCGACGAAGTGTGACATTGTGTGACAAGGGGGTGGAAGGGGTCCTAAATTTCGTGACGTCACATTTCAAAATCAATTTTAATCTAAGTGTGAAGTAAAACACATATTCGTATGATAGCTATTGCCCCAGTATCGAGGCATACTTGTTTAAGCGATCATGTGGCATTTGTAGTCTATATTTTGCATCATAAAGGCCACTAATCAACACAAGCAAATACATAAGAAACAACAAGTTTTGCCCATCGTGAAGATTCGTCCTCAAAGAATTTCTGCTAGACGTGCCAGAGAAATTCTTTGTTTGGATGATGACGATGATGGTATATGGTTCGATGAGAAAGATGTGGACACAACGAATATTCCTGACATTAACAACCCAAACGAGAACGAAGTGGCTGCTATGCCATACATATGCATACCTATATGGTCTCAAGATGATTAAGTTTGATCTTTAATTAATATAATTAATCGTTTTTTGTGTTGTTAACTACTTGTAGTGTTTGATTTGATGTTCATTTTACTAAAAAAAAAAAACATTTAAATTTCGGAATTGCTGTTATAATTCAATAATTATTTCTAGACGTAAAATTATAATATTCGTGACGTCACACTAGGGAGGGGGGGCTATCACAAATGTGACCATCTGTGACAAGGACGGGGGAGGGGGTCAAAAATCATGAAATTCGTGTGACGTAATTTATGGATGCCCCCTTAGTGAACTTCATGTAGTATCCTTAAGGTAAGCAGTGTTGAAAACAAGGCAGTGAGAGGTAGGTACTTATTATGTAAATACAAATGTACACCACCAAGTTTGAATCATGTCTACTTTAGGCATATAAACACCTCGCCACTTCGCAAATGCATGCGTCACAGTAAATGAGTACAAGAACTTCTTACCTACGCACACAAATAAATGCAAATACGACTACGTGACAAATTAACACAAAATAACAGAAAGTACCTGTAACTGAAATTAACAACAAGCTCAAGACAATTATATTAGTTCGAGCAGGTCAAGCCACATTTCCAAGTAAAATGTAATACTTGCGCAGATATCAATTTATATTATATTATCTTTTCACAATAGATTCCTAGGTATTACTCGTTAACACAAAGCATCCGTTAATCATCACCTTACTAGGCGCCCCTTGACTTAGATGGCCCCTAAATCTAGTCCTCACCTAATTTCATTGTCATCAAGCAAAGTGAAAGTCAAATTCGCTGCTGAATAGAAGCTGGTTTTAACGTTTCGATAATGTCAAAATTCGTTACAAAAATATGTTTTTTAATAAATAATCTTTAATCTCTTTCCTTTTTAGCACGCTATACAAACCTAGCACAACATACAACGTTCACGCTATATACAACGTTCGTATGGAAGTCGTAAGACACCAATAATATACCTACTACAATAACAGCCACATTTTTATAAAAGTTCCCTTTATACTCCACTAGCTTTTGCCAGCGGCTTCGCCCGCGTGGAGGTCGGAAATTATCCCGCGGGAACATACCCCCGGGATAAGAAATAGCCTATATCCTTTCTCAGGCTCTAAATTATCTGTGTACCAAATTTCATTTAAATCGGTTCAGTAGTTTTAGCAGGAAAGCGAGACAGACAGACAGAGTCACTTTTGCATTTATAATATTATAGTGTGGATAGTGTGGATGTGGACGTGGAAGTGTGGAATTGTAGATTTTTTTTTCTTAACAGCTGAAATAAGAGCCAGCATTAGTGAGCAGTAGTGAGCCAGCATGAGGGAGCATGCTACGTACAATTAATTGTCCGTGTGAGAAGCAGCTTGTCCTGAAGTCGACACCTCTCAGCCTTCAGTGTCTGGTCCTGTGACTTTTTGATAGTCATTGCGAAGCATACGCTCACATGGAACTGGATGCGCTTAACTAGAAGGGGTAATTCTAAGGAACTAGTGGTATGCGCCATAAAATTCGTGTTTCGCCAACGCCACACTTTTAAGAATGCCCGACTCGGTGATGTTTCTCTGCAAAGACACTATTTTCATCCGGGTCCCGTTACACAGCTTTGGCAGAGCTAAGTTCCAAAGGAGCATACTCATGACACCAACCTTCAGCTGAATAATGTGCGCGAAAAATCCACTTGCCGTTTAGTCAATTTAGAAATTCCAGTGGTGTTATTTTGCTCCTTCAATTTGCAAGAGAATACGCGATTAGTAGCGAGAAGACGCAATTCATCATCATCATCATCTCAGCCGCAAAACGTCCACTGCTGGACATAAGTCTCCCCCTATGACAAAGCCCCCCAAGCTTTGCCATAATCACCACGCTTGGCAAGCGGGTTGGCGATCGCAGTATGGTGGTAAAATGCATAGAGAACGCTGTTGCTCATTCTCTAGTAAGTCCCTTAGTCACCTTTTACGAGACCCACGGGAAGAAATGGGGTGATGCTATTCTTTATGTCCGGCACCACACGGGTCCGACGACGACGATAAGACGCAATTGCTTACGGCCAAAGACAAAAAATAATTGAGAGCCGAATGCTTGAGAGATATCCTTTGACGCTCCACAGCTACAAATTGGGCAAATATCGTACCTATTCTCTGAAGAAAAATGGTTATGAACAGAACAAACACATAATCTCCAAAATTACAGGATCAGCCCCCCTAGCCAAGTTACAACCGTTTCGTGTCGAATTCCGATCTCCAATCGGTAACGCCTCGGTGTCAGCAATTGTAGAAAACGATAAGTTGGTCGCCATGTTGACGCGCCTGAGTCGGCCGCTCGTACTACAATGTCTTTAGAAAAACGACACATTATATCAAAGGATTTAGCGTTGAACATTGTAAAAATGATAAAAAATCATTCTATCATTTTGAACGTTGTGAACTTAGCAACGAATTTTCTATGCGTTTGTTCTAACCACGTGACTTAACGTTGAGAGACTAGCGTTAACGATTGCAGATTATCAACTTGGCTAGGGGTGCTGGTCTTCCATTCGTACTCGAACTGCTGCATTTGTTCCACATCACCAAACCGCTGAAACATATAAGGTTTTAGGGTATAATTTGCGCCACTACTACTACTATGCTACCACTATTAAGCAAAAAAACTACCGACGTGACTTTCTTGAAAATTTGTTAATTTCTTGTAGTTAACGGGGCACTTGGGTAACCGTCCATGGCTATTCAACAAGACTCTCACCAGCTCACAGCGTCTTTAGTATTCAACAGTGGTGCAAAAACCAACTTCCTGGTTTCATCACCTCCAAAGAATGGGTCCCTACTCGCCTGATCTGAATCCTGGCCTGGTTTATCATAGAAGTAAGAAGTGTTGATGAGCTAAAGAAAACTATTACATGGGGGACGGACAAAATATCGGAAGAAAGTGCGGACATTTTTAGAAAATGTTACCCAGCGTTTGTCTCTATTAGGAGGTTATTTTTAAAGTCCAATAGATGTACAAATATTCTTGTATAAAATAAAGCGAACCTAATTTAATTCACGTATAAAATTGATAAAACATTTCATAACACTTCGTGTCAACGTTATTTTGGGCCACTCTTATATTATACATACTGGCGCGGATCCTTGTCACATTAAACTTTGACGATATTTATTATACAATATTTTATTGACACGTACCTATTCACTAAAAAAATCTGCTATTCTATACATTTTGTTACACGTAGCTCCTGCTTGGTATACCCATAAAATATAAGGGATGGTGATTTTAGGAACGAGTTTTAGAAGCTGTTGGGGTTTCATAGATTGACTTCTTCTAATTCATCTTGCAAACCTTTAGTTATCGCGTTTGAGAGTGGAGGGTCCCAATGCGTTACTGACAATGAGATAACAAACAACACTTCCAACATTATTTTGTAGACTGTCGTTTAAACATAGAATCACACAAGGCTGATCAACACAAAAGCAGAACACAAATAACATATGACTACATGATACCATAACTAGTGTACCAGACCGAAAGAACACCGACAGAGAAGACAAATCGCTTGTCATAAGATTCGACAAAATAGTAAAATCATTAGTCTTTCCGAAGCAGCCGGACAAGGTCTTAGGATACGATTTTCATATCCTAAAAGAATGTCCCGCTGTTGGTATACCAACAACCGACATATAATCTAATCCGAGTTGCTGGCCCACTATAATCTAATTTTGTCAATCTTTATCATCTTCCTGTCTCTGTCCCATTTTCTTTGCAGTAGGCACAACGCGTCTCCTTTTATCCTCAGCAATCACGCTATCATTCATTCCTTTCTCTTTCATTTCTTTTGAGGAATAATAAAAATCTTCATTATCTTTTCTTTGGCTTTTCTCTTCCTGTATAACCACTCACAATTCTATGCATGAATGTTTAAGTATTATGCGTCTCATCCCTCTTAATCATTCATCCTCTCTTAACCAGTCAATTACCGTAATTACAGACACAATTAAAAAACCATTGTGTCGATACCAAATGTGGTATCTCAGGGACTTAGAGGTTAATCAATCATTTGCCCACACCGAGACACTCGATTTCCTTTTAACTTTTCTGTCACTGACAACACTGTCAGACTTTTACTAATACACTCATTTTGTAAATCAAATATAAATCCTATAAACCTATATCCATTTTCCACACACACACACACACACACACACAAACACACACACACACATTTATTTTATCCATTCTCGTTACACATCACATCCACATACTTGCAATTCTTTTTTATTCGTTTTATTCACGGCCCTAAATCCCAATTCATGCAGTAATTGTAAGAAAACAACCCAAGGCGAAAATCTAAAACCAAAACTCTCACTACTACTCAACGCAGTTAAATGTATTATAGGACTACAGTAGTGCCGATTCTGTTGTATACGAACTAAACTAACTAAACTATCTCTAAAATTCCTTACTTTTGGCTATGAGAATTGTAACGCTATTCTGCAAGGAAAAATCTCTAAATTTAAAAATTATTTTGACGCGACTAAAATTGAATTTGACAATCGCGACTCAGCGTGGTATTTTTTTTTTCGTTTGGTTTCGCAACGTTGTACTTGTGTGTGCATTGCGTTGCGTAGAATAATTTTTTTTAGAGACGAAGGCGCGTGCTAGGGGGCAGCCTGCATGTGTTTTATATGGAATTTATTACTTTTGTTTGAAAAATAAAAAAAATATATTACCCACGTGTTGAGATTTAAATATGCAAGGGTACACTAAGGGGGTCCAAAATTTCATTATTTTTGCGATAGGACACGCCATTTTCAAGATATAAGCAAAAAGAAAATAAAAAATACAGAACTGTTTTTGCACGTGAAGGCGAGGCGTTGTTGAGAATTTTAGTTCATGACCACTAGTTTTATTCCACACCTTTTTAATCGCGCTTAAAAATAGTCAGATTTAGTTAAAATAAATTATTATAGTCAAAATATTTGGTGAAAACCGGCAAACTCAGAATAGCAAAATTGACATTTTCACTAAACTAATAACTCAGTGCAATCTTAGTGCTGTCAAACTAAAATATAGTTAAGTTGTGTCACTTTAGTCTATTTCAGAATAGGAAATCGTCGTTTGACAGGAATAAACCAAATTTTAGTGATTTTTAGTTTAGTTTAGAGAATTTTGTGCCAACAGAATCGGCACCAATGTCATCTTTTTTAAGTTCTTCATTATCTAATCCAATTTCTGTAATACTCTAAAGTCTTAGAATACTATCATCATCTGCTGAGCCTTTTCCTAACTATGTTGGGGTCGGCTTCAATTCTAACCGGATAAAGCTACCAGTATTTTACACGAAGCGACTTCACAACCCAGTTACTGGATAATACGGTACCCATTGGTAAGACTTGTTGTCAGACGTTCGGGCTTCTGACAACCTGTAACGCCGTAAGTTTTAACACATCTGAATATGAAATATACTGGAATATATTTTCTAACAACATCGACATAATATACGAACACGAGCCTCTTCAACTGATCCTTCTATTTTTACCCCAATTTCATTTGGTGCATCGCCACTGTCTTTCTCATAAACAAAAACACTATATTTATTACCGCACTGATAAAATCAACAAAAACCACTCACGTGTCGTCCTGTTTGGTAAATTTTTTGGGTCCTGTAGGTATTCTATTTAGGAAGTAGGTGACAGGGTCGAAAAATGTCCGTATTGTGTCGACGTAAGTTTACAAATTATATGTGATAATAAGTTTACTGATTTAATGTGGATGACATGTAAGAATTACGTTACGACTGTATAACTGTACGATCATTTTTGTAAGTGTGAGTTTGTCCTTTAGTGATTGTTGTTCCGTAGCACCCACATTTTTGTTTAAAATGATTGATTGGGTGATACGATTTGAAGCACCGGGTGATACGATTTGACCTACGAATTAAACTGAATTTCCAATTGGTAACTGTTTGATAAAATATCCACATAATCTCTGCCTAACCTTTTCTCACCAATGATGGGGTCAGCTGGTAGTCTTACCGGATGCAACTGAATACCAGTATATCCAATAGATAGTAATACGTGCATCATGATTACACGACACCAATTGTTCCCAAAGGGTAGGTCAGATGTATGGTATCCAGAATTTCGCCAGTTATGTTTAAATATCGAAGCTTGAAAGGCAAAATTGACTAAGCGCCATTGTGGCCCTATGTCGCTTAGTCAATTTCGCCTTTCAAGCGTCGATATCAAGAATTGTGAGGCGAGCCTCATGATTTACAGCCATTATAGAAATGTGAACAAATGTATGCCTACATAGATATTTTGGCCTATTTTCAAATCATTCCATCCTCAATGATTTCATCAATGTTCCAAAAGGCTTATTACACGACTCGCAGAATTAACTCACCCAAATCGGGCGAATGCCACTTATAATATTTTTTTACTTCGAGCGAGGCGCCTACAGAACAGATGTTTGTCTCAAGATGAAAAACAAAACTGAAGGAACACGAAGGCTTTTATCTTGCCATGGTCGCGAGATTAGTTTGAAAGAGTTACCGTGGCATATAGACAACTGAAGGAACACAGGTGGGTTTCAGTCAGTTAAAGTCTGACACGCCCTCCCGCTCTGCCCAGAGCGGGAGACGTCATTTAATGATTTCCCACCCACAAAAAGAAAAAAAGATGAAAAACATGTTTCGATTGCACGATATTGCACTGCGAAAAGGGTTGTCCGATACTCAATCCCTTAATGGGTCTAACAGATTTAAGACTACCTTCATGCGACAGTATTTGCAGCCGTAAATCTCACATAGTCCAATGAAATCTTAGTAGGTACTTTTTAAATCGCTACGTGACCACTGTCCCAATTTTCTTTTTACATAACAGCATAAAATAAAATAAAATATGCATGACATACATAATAATGGGTCAACGGTTAAAATATTAAAAAAGCATGAAATCATATACTTTCTTAAAAATAATATCAAATAAAATTCATTGAATTTGTCTTGTGAATAACGATTTCTTAATTATTCAGAATATACAACAGGGAAAGCCATTAACAAATTTAATCAGTATTAAAATAATGAAGTGGCATACGCATGTGATCCGTGCTTATATATAAAATGTTTTGTTTCGTGAATAGGTTAATTGTGACTGGACCACGAGGTGATAAGTTTGACTGATACTCTAAGAAATTAAATAAAACAAGTAAGCGAAAGTATAGAACTTAATATAATATTAATATTTGATCAATCGTGATAACCTTTCTTCCTGTTTTAAACCTTTTGGAAGAAAATAAGTAATTTTAATTTTATTTTTAATTTTGGAAATCATAAAGTTACTTTTTTTTTCGAGTAATTACAGGAAAAACAATAGTTTTCGCATTCTGGTTAATTTAACATTAAATGAATCCTAATTTAAACATTTAATCAATATTCGTGTGTTAAACAATGTGGCTTGGGCTTTCTTATAATTTTGTTTTAACTGCAATGTTTTGTACTTTTATTTTTATGTCTATTAATAACACAGCCCCACAAAAAAATGTACTTGTTATTAAACCACATGGCCTTTACGTATTTTGAGCTGCCAAATCCGAATCTGGACACAGAATTAACCCTTCACCCTCCAGTTTTTCTCCAAGAGCAGAAAACACTTAAACTCTACCGTAATGGTAATATTAAAAAGAAAAGATTTTTTTTTAGGTTTTTTATCAGACTTCCTATATTTTTAGGGCTTTTTGTATCATATTATATGTTACTAGCTTCTGCCCGCGACTTCGTCCGCGTTAAATTTCTTGTTCCCCGACCTTTCCCGTCGCGTCGAATCGCCTACCCATGCGATTTTCCCCGTTTTTGCAACATTTTTCATTACTGTTCCGCTTCTATTGGTTGTAGCGTGATGGCTTTCCAACACAAAAATTATTTTTCAATTCGAACCAGTAGTTCCTGAAATTAGCGCGTTCAATCAAACAAACAAACAAACTCTTCAGCTTTATAATATTAAGTATAGATTAGGTAATTTAAACGTAAAGTTACTATGATTATTCAAATTTTCTTTTTAATATTATCATTACTGCAAAATTCAAGCGTTTTTTTGCTCCTGGAGAAAAACTGGAGGGTGTAGGGTTAATTCTGTGTCCAGATTCGGATTCGGCAGCTCAAAATACGTAAAGACCATGTGGTTTAATATCAAGTACAATTTTTTTTTTTCTTTTTGTGGGCCTGTGTAATTAATAATTATCGTAAAGCGATTGCATAAGCCGACACAGTTAAAAATAGACTAAAATCACGATCGGATATTCAAGACCCCCATAACGGAACTACTATAACAAAAACTGCCTCATTACAGTACAATGACGACGCTGGTCGATGAGACCGAGGTGACGAGCTACAACACAAGACTGATCTTCTACCCCCTCCTGCTTCTCGCATCCAGCATATGGATCCTATACAGATGGCAGCAGACGTCGCGCATGTACAAGTTTGCAGAGAAGATCCCCGGTCCAGCTGTCGTACCGTTTTTGGGAAATGCTCTTCTAGTGCTGAGGAAGAAACCCAGTGGTACGTTAAATGTATTTTTATTGTTAATTTGTGTGATCTTGAACCTTTTTGACTCTCACTCCATGGTTCGACCCAGATATAGCTAGGTCGAACAACGTGGTTATGATCAACCTTTATGTTTCAATGAAAGTTTTTGCTTGAGAATCGTAAGATTTTAAATGAAACCTATTATAAACCGCTTCATCCATTTCCATTTCTTCTTAATTTGCTAATTAAATAATGTCATTGCAAATACCCAATTTGTCAATGAAGTCTCTAACAGCAAAAATAACGATTTTCCCCAAATTTCTTATTAAAAGTTTGACTAATTTCAGAACTGGTGCAACTCGGCCTAGAGTACGGAGAGAAGTTTGGCAACGTCGTCAGAGTGTGGCTAGGATCAAACCTAATTGTGTTCCTCACCGACCCCAATGACGTAGAGGTTATCCTCAACAGCAATGTCCACATCGACAAAGCTTCAGAGTACAAATTCTTCAAACCCTGGCTCGGAGAAGGTCTACTTATTAGTACAGGTATATAAAGTGTTGTATTATTTTCTTCCGTACAACAGTATTACTATCATGTTACCTTGTAACTGGGTGGTGGGGTTCAGATTGGCAGTCGTTCTATATAAAATACTTTAATTCACGTGATTAGACTGGACACCGTTCCCTGCTTAGATAAGAAAAAGCTAGGTAGATTATGAATCTCTGATATTTAGAAGTTTATCTACCATCATTAAGCTACTTCTAAATAGGTATGAACATGACTTAGAATTTATTAAAGTGATTATTTTACAACTGAATTGTCTTTTCAAAAACATTTCGATAATCTATTCCAGAAACAATAAAGATACATAAAGATACATTCCGTTGTTCGGTATCATCATCACCTGCCTATCCTTTTCCCAACTATCTTGGGGTCGGTTTCCAGTCTAACCGGATGCAGCTGACTATTTTACATGGAGTGGTATTTTATATGGAGCGATTCCCTATCTGGCCTCCACAACCCACTTTCTGGGTAATATATTCAATACCCCTTGGTGAAACTGGTTGTCAGACTTTTGGGCTTTTGATGAGGCGTAACGACTGCCTAAGATCTACGAAAGACAGTCCGTCATTCGGTATCTTTTATTTAAATACAACCTTTGAGTCTACTAAAACAATTAACAATTTCAGGTGACAAATGGCGTTCTCACAGGAAGATGATTGCTCCAACATTCCACATCAACATCCTGAAGTCTTTCGTGAGTGTTTTCAACCAGAACAGCAAGAATGTGGTGGAGAAAATGCGCCCAGAGATCGGAAAGGAGTTTGATGTTCACGACTACATGTCTGGTGTCACTGTTGATATTCTACTTGGTAAGATTATCCATACTTATACAAACGCAAAAGTGTATCATTCATCCCTTATCCCAATTTATTTGGGGTCGGCGCAACATGTCTTATTCCTCCACGCTTCTCTATGAGTCGTCATCTCAGTAGTCAGCTTCCTTTCATCCATATCATAATGAAGCTGATAAGTGATATCAAACGCTTCACTCGAGTGTGATATTTTGTGTTTAGACTTTTCCCTTCTAGTGAAAAATTATAGTGAGAACCAAGTGTAGCGCCTGATATTTTTTCAAGGTTAAATCCCAGAACAGAGGAGTAATTGCAGTGGCTTTCTTTTTCGATACTTCAACAACATCGATTGCGTCATTTACGTTATTGGACAGACATTTTTTTCGAACATTTGAAGCAATGATATGGGATATCCTTCACAATTATACAGATTGTGATTGATTTTGTGTTACACAATTAAAGTGCAGATTTCATACGCTTAGAAGGTCGTAACTGTGACGGTCATTTTTACAGTCTCCATATAATTTCAAAATTAACAGATTACCTATAAATACAAAGAAAATGAGATGAAATGCAATAGATGATCCTAATATTGGATCTTCGTGTTACATAGTCGCTGATAAATTCGAGAGACAGTCAGAAAGGAAGCACTTAACACATAACATTACGACTTACATCCCCGAAGGGTAAGGCAGATGTGTACCTATAGTTACTACACTCACATTTCACTAATTATATTTCAGTCCCATGTAATACGCCGCGAGCCTATAGTATAATTTAAAGTGTTCTGATAAACTGGTGTGAAGTTGGTACAATAATCATCAATCGAATCGGTAAACGTAAACAAGTTTTACGTTGCAGAAATGCATTGTTACCCATACCTTATTCAATATTTATGTTCTGCCCTAATTATCTTGCCCCAATTGCATTTAACAAATCGAAATGTATTATTATTCATCATGATAATGTAAGTGCACTTCCTGTATTGTGACCCATTTCTGAACAACCACAAAATTGGGCTTTGGTCTGTGCCATGGATGCAATTACAGACTCAATAATTGCTCGGTTCGACGCAATTTTCATAGGCGACTAATTAGAAGCAACTCATAATTAACAAGAACGAGAGCTTTCTGATTTTTTTTTAATTTATAAAAGGTAGCCCACGAAATTCTTGTTTTCTTACATTTTTTGCAATTGGCAGGTCAGAGTCAGGATGTATTTTGAACAAAATATTCTGTCCACAGAAAATGGCTTTACAGAAATGTCCAACAGAAATGTTAATTTGAATTTTGAGTGCTAACTTAGTGTTTTCACCTTAATCTGCTAACTCGAAGTATAAATATCAAAACATTAATATGAAACTGCAATTTAACTAGGCTCTAATACTGACATTTTTCTATATTCATATAATACCCATATTACAGTTTGATTAAATGATTTCAAATAACTATTTTGAATACAATGACGTATGATACTTGATACTTTCACCGTCGTAAACTTACATAATTATTTAAATTAATTGCCCTCGTGGACACGTGCATTGTTAAATACCTTTTGAAGGTGACCTTTGCGAAAAGTTATTCCATAGACTGTAAACCATTTGACTTTTAAATTACCTGCTTAGTAGGCATGACTTGTAAGTAACAATACCTAACAAACTAATTGAATATTTAATTATTTTTTACAGAAACTGCAATGGGAATCACAAGGAAGACTCAAGATGAATCTGGATTTGATTACGCTATGGCTGTGATGAAGTGAGTTATATTTTCGTCATTATCATCATCATTTCAGCCGAAAGACGTCCGCTGCTGGACATAGGCCTCCCTCAAGCACCGTCACTTCGACCGGTTCTGTGTTTCTTCCATCCAGTGGCCTTCACCAGGTCATCAGTCCATCTTATGGGAAGCCTTCCAACGCTACGTGTTTGACTAAGCGGTCGTCACTCCAAATCCTTCTGGCCCCATCGGCCATCTGTTCTGCGATCAATGTGCCCTGCCCACTGCCACTTAAGTTTGGCAATTCTTCGGGCTATGTCGGAGTTATACTTTACCCCATTATAAAAATGTCTAATGATGCTAATTCTTCTTTCAAGACCTTATTTATACCTTTACAACTTTACCTTTCATTGCTATCAAAAACGATTTAGACTTTCTTCAAAGATGTATCTGCAATGTCTGATAATTTACTATTCACATTTAAGTACGTTTCGTAATAATTTAACTATCATCTTCGCCTATTTCAGGATGTGCGATATTATCCACCAGAGGCACTACAAATTGTGGCTACGATTTGACGCCATCTTTAATTTCTCGCCATTCTTCAAGCAGCAAAAGAAACTGTTGGACATCATTCACGGACTTACCAACAAAGTAATTCAAACATCATTTGCGCATTCCTTGCCAAAATCAAGCTATACTGAAATAGATTTCTTATCATTTTATATCAATCATTTGCCTTTAAATATAAGATTAGACAGTTTGGTTCTAGTTTTTGGTATAGCCTAGATATTTTTATATCATTCTTCTATTTTTTTAAATCTTTTCCAATTTAAACTTTTAAAAACCATATCTCATGACATTGTAATTTGTGTTGCAAAGGTTATCAAGAACAAGAAAGAAAAGTACCTTGAAAACAAATCCAAGGGTGTGATCCCACTAACTCTTGAAGAACTTACCAAATCTGTTGATGACAGTGACAATGTATTGGCAAACAATGACAAAACTCTCTCTGAGGATGTGTTCAAGGGATACCGTGATGACTTGGACTTCAATGATGAAAACGATGTTGGTACGTAATAATAATATTAAGGATTTACTAACCAAAACACCATGCTTAAATATTTTATCTTTATACAGTTTTCACACGACTGACTATTTTTTTATAGGTGAAAAGAAACGTCTGGCTTTCTTGGACTTGATGATCGAATCAGCCCAGAATGGTACAAACAACATCAGTGACCACGAAATCAAAGAGGAAGTTGATACCATCATGTTTGAGGTAATAAACTTTTTAAACGATCTTCTATATATAAATGCTGTAAAAACAGACGTCATAATTTAAATTTTGCAGAATCTAGCCAATTAAATGGAGTAATTGTTTTATGATTTTAATGTAGTAATTTATAATTATTAACATTTATGTAATATTCCTGCACTATTACTTAGTCTGTAAGACGCAGCTGCGTTAGTTGTGTCCAGTCTTCCGCCTCGCTGAGCCACGTAAACCACCGGTCCCGAATGACGATGTAGAACAATGATCCGATGTTCGAAAGCCTGTTTATCTTAACAAAGTCAAAGCCAAAAACTGAACAAAGCTAGGTCGAAAGAATCACGAGGCTGTTGCCCCATTTAAAGTATTAATTCATTCTAAATAGTCTGGAAACCGAACTAACTCACCATAAATTGGCAGATGATTTAACTTTACTGTATTAGTATTTAACTTTATGGTTCTGTTTCCTAGGGTCACGACACCACAGCCGCTGGCTCCAGCTTTGTGCTCTGCCTCCTAGGTGTCCACAAGGAAATCCAAGAGAGAGTGTACAATGAGCTGCATGAGATCTTCGGCAACTCTGACAGGCCTTCCACCTTCGCTGATACCCTGCACATGAAGTACCTCGAGAGAGTCATCCTTGAGTCCCTCAGGATGTACCCACCAGTACCCATCATCGCTAGGAAACTTAACCGTGACGTGAAAATCGGTAAGTCTTAAATACATAGGTACACATATACATAAACCCATGCCTTTTTCCCTTAGGGGCAGAAATTTCTGAACGCCACCTGCTTCGATCCTTAAATGTAAATACTTTTTTTGCTTCGTCTATGTTCATAAACTGGTCCTACACGCATTACTACCGTTATCAATACTACGGACCTGACCTTTCTGAAGAACATCACCTATAAGGTCATATGTTCTCCTAGGGCGTCCGTCCCCTTTATGATGCTACCAGCAACTTTTTTTCTGAAACCCAAAAAATCTGTGAGTGTCCAGTGCGGGCTTTCAAATGACCAATATTATAAATGGTCAACGGGTAAATAGATTGGTGTTCGCGGATTCATGTTTTATGCAAGCAAAATGACGTTTTGCAACGGGCGTAGTCTAGCCGTGCATAATCCCTCAGGCGATTTCTACAACACGAGTTACACGTGGAAGCCACACGGAAGAAGTTAATGACTGGCGTTTATTCAGGAATCTAGTTAAACAGTTGTAATAGATTAACTTATAGTTGAATTCAAATGACGCAAATCTATGGATTTACTTACGTCATTAGCATTTAACCTATAGGTGGACTGTATAAATTGTACAGTGAAATTGATTTCGATTACAGGGTCAAATTGCGTCACTAGTCTATGAATTCAAACGGCACTATTGCGACATATTTGTTTTTTTTTTCAGCCACAAACAACTATGTTCTGCCCGCTGGCGCCACCGTCGTGGTTGGCACCTTCAAAATCCACCGCAACCCAGAGTACTACAAGGACCCTGAGACTTTCAACCCTGACAATTTCCTGCCAGAGAACTCATCAAACAGACACTACTACAGCTACATTCCGTTCAGTGCTGGACCCAGGAGCTGTGTCGGTTAGTAAATACTCTTAAAATGTTTGATAAAGAATAATAATATTCCACAACTATCACACAACGCCATCTAGTCCCAAGCTAAGCAGAGCTTGTGTTATGGGTACTAGACAACTGATAAACATACTTATATATTTCTAAATACATACATATTATACATAAATTACACCCAGACACTGTAACAAATGATCGTGCTCATCACACAAACATTTGTCCTGGGTGGGAATCGAACCCACGACCTCCGGCATAGCAGTCAGGGTCACTAACCACTAGATCAACAGGCCTGTCGCAGAAACAGGTTGCAACCCTGAATAGTCTAGTATAGTAGTAACCAGTGTTTTTTTTTTCTCTTTTTATTAGTCGTCAATTGTACATGATTGGTAATGAGTATTTACTGAAATACTGAAATATACTCTTCAATGAGAGTAGTGGTTGGCCCTGACTTACGAGTAAGAAGTTCGATCCCAGGAACGTACTTTACTTTATGTAAATTACTTCTTCACCACTGCTCTCAAAATGGTGAAGGAAAATATCGTGAGGAAACCGGCATGTCTTAACACCAAAAATTCAAAGACATGTGACATCCACCAACCCGCGCTGAGCCCACGTTGTGGATTATGGCCCATTCCATCTTACAGAAGTGGGAATACTATAGGCTGGTTATGCAGTGCTATACTACTCTTCAATATCAACTTCTCCACTTATTGTCTAGATAAGATTGAGAAAAATTATGAAAATTGCCAAAACATTTTGGTCACATATTCAAAGGTGTGTGTGTGTGTGTGTGTGTGTGTGTGTGTGTGTGTGTGTGTGTAATGTAATCAAATCATAACGTTGCCAATTTATGTTTTTCCAGGTCGCAAATACGCCATCTTGAAGCTGAAGATTCTTCTGTCTACCGTTCTTCGTAACTACAAGGTGACCTCCGATGTGACTGAAGACCAGTTCAAACTGCAGGCTGACATCATCCTGAAGAGGACTGACGGATTCAGGCTGAAGATTGAGCCTAGACAGAGGGTGTCCACCGCCGTCGCCTGATCTACCAAAGAATATTCCTTATGTTGTTTTCACCCACACATATTGGTGTTGAATTAGAAGTACTAAGATGCGATATTAAACGTTCATTATGACATTACACTATTATTTATTGTGATAAGTTTTGTTTATTTAACATAAAATTATTTATCATATTTAAGAAGTTAATCAACTTCATGTATTTATCTATATGCGATGATGAATCGTTTAGTAAACCTTTGTATAATGTTGATGAAACATCTATCAACTATGTCTTAATACATTAACTAAATTGTTGATGGAATAAGGTTCATTAAATATTTTTAAACGGACTAGCTCCTAACTACCAACAATGTCATGAATGGTGTTATTGCGGATCTAAGACAACTTTGTAAGAAAATAATATAGAAAATATAAATAAACGCCAACCTTTTAATTCATATTCAATGGTTTTAATAATAATACATATAATAACAAATCATTTAATTCAGGCAACAAAGACCAATAACCTTATAGAACCTTAGAACCTTATAGACTAACATTCATATCTATATATATAAAAATGAATCCCGGAATGAACGGCTGGACCGATTTCCCGAGTTTGTTATTGTCAGGAGAAGGTTCTTATGATAGAAGAAAAATAAAAAAATGCGCGGAAAATTAGAAAATTTAAGAACACTTATTTAAGGCGAGGTTGCAGTACTTTTTAACTTTTTCAAACCTCTGTAAATCGTGCAAAATGACAATATTCCGTAAAAACAAAAATAGTTTAGGAAAATTGATTATATTGTCCATGGTTGTGTGAAGACAGAAACGTGAATTAAAACAATTGACTCGATAAAAAAAAATCATAAAGATAACTCTAAATCACTATTTTAAACGTTTACCCTGAAGAGATTCCATCATCAAACCATGTAAAATTTATACCAAAAGATAGGGCTTATTGTTTTTAAGGGTTTGGTGAGAACACATTTTATAATTTCCTTATATTTTTTTTCTACGAAACAAAACACGAAATTTAGCAGTGCAAGCGCTCGTAACGACCGGCCAGTGCACGCCGAGACGTCTTCGAGGTTGGACGCACGCCGTTTGTTCCACAGACTTCCCCCCTCGCTTGCGCTTTGTAATAGATAAACAATTTAATAAAAACTTGTGTTGGTTTGTAACAAAAATGGGTAATGGGTAAATGGGTAACTAAGGTATATCGAAAATTCGTACTTTACTCGTACCTACGTAATTTCTAATAATTTACTGTAAATAAATAATTAAGTAGATAATCTACTTATTTACGGTAAATAATTTCGTTTGATAACGTTCAGTTCCAAACATTATTTACCTACAATCATTGCTTAGACGCGCCACAATATAAAAAAAGTACAGTAGGTAAAGATTTACTGAACAGATTGAATTTGTTCAAACTATTTTTATGGTTGCTCAATAACTTTAAATATCGTATCGTAAAATAATTGATATTAAAAAATCTAGGTAATTATACCGAGATTTTTCAAAATCAATTATTATACTATACGATATAATATAAATAAACGTCGTTTCACGTCATTAAAATTATCTAACGACGTAAAATGTATCAGATTACATGAAGTTTATTTTGCAGCGCTTCAATGGGAACAAAAAGCCATGGGTAGTTGTCACTCCTTAGATTAATTTGAATGCAATATGCGAAATTCCCACATAAGTACTTTAACTTTATTACTAGTGGTTCACCTAGAACTGAGACCTCACAATGCATGTTCCGATTTTTCCATCTTTCCATAGTTACTAAAAGTGTATGACGTCAAAAAACAAAACATAATTTACACATATACAAAAACATTACAACAGTTACAGTTTCAATTAATCTTCGTTTTTTTTAGGAGTGCTTGAGTCAAATACAATTTTTAATTTTGAATCTGAGCATAATCGGTCGCAGGGGTAACGATCAAAGAGGGGATCGAAAAAATGAATATAAGAAAGTATAATGTACGAGTGAGTCAAAAGAAAGGCCTTCATTTGTAATAAGTTAACGAAGTAATCAACGAAATACATTTGCAACTTCCAGCGCCATCTAGTCACATGGTCTCTGTTCAGAACGAACTACTAGTCAAAGTAAGTTCACCATAATTTAATAGATACATTCTCTCGTACTATGATTATAACTAAATAACGAATATATCTGTATTTTGATATATTTTCAATGAACAAGGAAATATTCAACATGCGATATTGCATAATAGACTTCGACTTCTTGGACTATAGTCCCAGACATTAAAGTTTCCCATACACTTTCTGTGACTATGTGTTGTGACAATGCGTTTCTTTAGTAGGTTGTTTTCTAATAAAGTTATCGTTATTATAATAGACCAGCCGACCTACCCCAATTCGCAAGGGTTATTCTCGGTAATATATCCCAAATAATCTATACTATAATATAATATTATAAAGCTGAAGAGTTTGTTTGTTTGTTTGATTGAACGCGCTAATCTCAGGAACTACTGGTCCGAATTGAAAAATTCTTTTTGTGTTGGGTAGCCTATTTATTGAGGGAGGCTATAAGTTATATAACATCACGCTACAACTAAGAAGAGCGGAGCAGTAATGAAAAATATTGCAAAAACGGGGAAAATTTATTCCTTTTGAGAGTTTCCGTTGCGTGCGCTGCGTAAACGGTTAAAGTAACGCAAAAATCATGTATGACGGAATTGTTCCTTTTAAAAAGTTCAAAAAAAAATCCGCAAGAGCATATGTCTATCTTTTAAGGTTGACTCACTATAACTCAAAAGGAGCGAGCAGCAATGAAAAATGGACGACTAGCAGGCAAATCGATGCTACGCGACGGGAAGGGTTAGGGGAGCAAAAATTTGACGCGGACGAAGTCGCGGGCAGAAGCTAGTCATAAATATTTCTCTAAACATTCCTCTTGGAATAATCGATTGAATGGTGAAAATTCGAATAAAATCTGTTTGAGATTTACATTATTATGTATTTTGTGTATAATACTTTATAATTATCGATTTATTATAGAAGCCACTAAATGTAAGCAAATAAAATTATTATATTACTGCCATTTTTTTCAGCGATCTGAGTTTTTAATATTTTTGATATATTAAATTCGCTTGTTTTAGGACTGATGGAGATTCTTTGTTTGTTGAGGTAAAGAATAACAACGCAGATGAAAAAAGTGTTGCTTGTAGGCGAACTATAGACGCGAATTATTTCTTACGTCAATTGCAAGAGAAAATATAGGACAACGCGTTGTTTGAATGTAAAAAAGGCTATTTTAAAATAATGGGTGAAAGAAAATTTGGGCTCATGGCAAAATTCAAGCTCCAATCCAACATGTGCCAAGAAATTGTGTCAGTCAGTTCAGAAAATGTTGCTGATACTGAAGAGAAAAAGTCTTTGGATTCAAACATAGAGGCTACAACCGGCACCATATTTATAGGCATCGGGCATTCCCCGTTCAAACAACTGTTTTTTGCAATCGACATTCCCATTTTCTCCACCCATGCGCTACAAACAAAGTTTAAGAAATTAATAAAAGAAGAATACAAAAAAAATCTCTAACGTCAATTTAAAGGAACCCAATATACCTTACCTTCTGCATTTACGCTGCGTTGTGACATGTTCAAACGCTTGCGTCGGCTAGCTGCCGGGCGCTCGCTCGCTGCGTCTATACGCTCGATACATACCTATTATGCGGGGGGTGAGGAAGCGTTTTCATGCCTACACACCGCACTACAAGCCGGCCTTAAGAATACTTGGACAAATATTTTTGAAAATGATTAAATTCTTGAAGAAGGCTATAGGCTAATAAACATCACGCTAGGGCCCTTAGGAAAATATAAAGTAAGAAAGAACGCTAAGCTAAGTGATAGCGCGGGAAGATAAAGGGATGCGATTAGGTGGGTCGGGGGAATAAGAAATTTCACGCGGACGAAGTCGCGGGCAGTAGGTAGTGTAATTATAAAAAAACATTTAAACACACTACACTTGGGAGCTTGCTTTTGGCCGTGCTTCCTTGTAACGTCTGTACACAACTCCTGTCGGCCAGAAATCTGAGCTAAAGAAGACAGCTTTCTGCATCGCGGGAACCTGGAGGATGTAGGACTTAAAATTTATAGTCCTGGTTGACTCCAACCGCGACAACTTCAGTAACTTCAATTATTTGACCATGGCTCCTCTTGATGAATATATTGGAGGAGCTTAACTCCTGACGTCTGGGGGTCTAACCGGGAAATACATAGAAGCATCGTGGGTACAGCAGCGCGGACATCCTCACTTGAGGGAGTGGTACCGCATTTGTTGCAGTAGCGTCGCAACCCGAGTAAAACCGTCCTCAATCCACTTTACTGGTTTTAGCAGCCGGCGCCTTCCGCTTCTGTGTCTCATCAACCGATCTCGCACCAGCAGAAGCTGGCTAAGACCTTTGGCATAGGCGTGAAGCCTTTCTCGTGTAAGTTTCCTTACGCGGCTGTGTTTTTAACATTGCATTTTGGGCCTGTTATGTAAGTGTATCACTAGCTACTTGCAAATCGCGGTCATTGCTTCGCGTTCGCGTGGCACCGACGTCACATCTCCAGTTTTGCTGACAGGCGAAAAGTGAGCCGCAGCGCCTCGACGCCTGTTCACATTCCGCGAAGGTGACGGTGTTGCTGACGCAGCGTTAGAACTACGTAACACTTCTTGCCTTAGCTCGGCAACGGTCCGTTCTGAAGCCTCGAGCTTCTTGTTTATGAGTCCGAACTCAGTCCTGAGTGACGTTATATCCTTTAGAAGTCGTGTGACGTCCACATGGTCAAACGTCACTGGCGGCAGCTTGCAAAGGTCCCTCGCCACGTATGTTAGAATATCATCCGGTTCCGTTTTTTTGAACACTCGGAAAATATCCTGCAAGTCCCTCTTGCCACGACCGTCTCGTATTCTCGTGCTAAGCCTGATGTTGGTCTTAGCGGTCTCGCTAAACACCTTCTTAGCTCCCAGGATCTCACCTTCCTAGTACCTGGCCATGCAGATTTGCTCCAGAGAGAGCTCATCCATCACATCCAACAGATTCTGCAGAAAGGCGAGCAGTTTGTGAACCACAATGGAATCACAGATTTTAGCCTGCGCCATTGTAATAATTTGCGTGTAATTAATTACACAATAAAGGTTAACAACACGTTTGCGCTGACACGTCCGTTCATGTTCTAGTTCCCTTTAACAGAACCTACTTTCTAATGCTTCATTTATTAATAGTTTACCGCTATATTGTCTCTTTTCGAGAAGACCCCTCTCTTCTCGAACATATACACAGACTCTTCTCGTGGGTAAGTTATTACAGCCGCACTGGTCGATCGTAGGTTAAGCTACCATTATACATATACTCCTCTGTGACTGGAAAAGCACATTAAACCATTGATCTCGGCTGTCATTCCTAGATCTTTGACAGTCGTTAATACGAGTAGTTAGAAGCCAAAAAGTCTGACAACCAGACCTACCAAGGGGTGTCCTGTTACTCATTAAATGGCTTTGGGAGGTCAGAAAGGTTATTGCTCCATGTAAAATACTGGTATTCAGCTTCATACGCTTTTTTTTTGGATGAGTAATCATCGAATGACTTCTCCCGCTCTGGGCGGAGCGGACGGGCGTGTCAGACTTTCACTGACTAAAACCCACCCGTGTTCCATCAGTTGCCCTTGTGCCAGGGTCACGGTATCTCTTTCGAACAATCACGCGACCCTGGCAGGAACTGCATACGCTTAGACGGCTTTTTAAGAGCGTTTTATTTTTATATGACTACCGTACGCAAAATGCGCGCTCAGACGTGGAGTTGCGGACACCAGCCCGTTCTACCTATAACCTATGACTACCAAAGAAGGTCATCGGTCCATCTTCTTGGAGGCCTTCCAAAGCTATGTCTTCCAGTACGCGGTCGACACTTCAGAACCTTACGACCTAGCCGACATCTGTCCTGCGAGGAATGTGCCCCCTTCACTGCCACAGGAGGCCAAGGCCAAGTCCACAGGAATCCGTTGGATGCGGGTAGCCCAGAACCGGTCGGAGTGGCTGTGCTTAGGGGAGGCCTGTATCCAACAGTGGACGTCCAGGGGTGAACCTATAATACACCCACGTCTTGCCAGGTATCATTTAAGTCCCACGTTTTAGAAAGAGGGCGAACCATTACCATGATGGGCACGAATTCAGACTCGGGGATGTTACTAAGAAAAAGAAAATCCAGATACTCAAAAACCTTTCCCCTTCCATGAATTGAGCCGCAGTAGCGCGACAACTACACCAACGACACATTGTCATATTCAAAACCTACATTTGTTTGTATGTTGTGATGTGGATCTTGATTAAAAGATTTAGCAGGGTTCAGATTGAAATAATTAGTATTAGTAGGTACTTACACAAACATCTCGACACAGATAAATTTTTAACCAGAGCGCAAGCTGTAACCATGAATTCAGCATAAGTGATTCTAGACCCCCTAGCAAAGACTTTTCATCAATAATCAAAAAAAGAATCAGCTGTTTCATGGAAAAGTCCAAACCCTACGCGATCAAAACGTTTGGAACAGATTTTTTTATAACCGACCTAAATATTTCTATCCCAGGTGTAGCCCCCTTTTTTTTTCTGGATGGCAATTCATCAAATGACTTCTTCCGCTCTGGGCGGAGCGGGAGGGCCTGTCAAACTTTTACTGACTAAAACCCACCCGTGTTCCATCAGTTGCCCGTGTGCCGGGGTCACGGTATCTCGCTTGAACAATCTCGCGACCCCGGCAGGCATCGGTCCTAGTAGACCCCTTCACTGCTGCTGACATCTCTTTTGAGGCGCGCGTGGAACACTACGCGCCGTCGACCCGAGCCTGGTCCTTACCGAGCGGCGAGCTACCCATTGTTCGCCACCCGCAAGCTCGCGCCTACGGTGGCCGCTATCGACTCCCGACGCCCGTGGCGTCTCCTCCTGCGGCGGCTAGGGACGTGAGGGCACAGAGACTGCCACTCCCTCACGCGCCCTGCCTCCTCCTTCGCGAGCATTACTGCTTCGCAGAAGGAGGTGACGGCTTCCCATTCCTTTCGCTCCGTACCATGGCTCGCACCAGGGCCGGACGCGAGTGGTCGCCGCCGCAGGTGTAGCCCCTTGCATAGAAAATATTTGCTATACCTATTTGACGTAGAAATATTTAGCCGATTTATATGCAGTCGGGATTCCTAAGCAGAATGCATTGTTACAGTTTGCGCACAGGTTCAAATTTTATCCTGTACAGGGTCGGTCAAAATGCGGATCAGCTGACATATTTTGTAATGACCGACTAAAAATTACAACGCTTGGCAACTGATGGAACACGGGTGCGTTTTAGTCAGTGAAAGTCTGATACGCCCTCCCCGCTCCGCCGACAGTGGGAGACGTCACTTGATGATTTCCCAAAAAAAAAACACAAAATAGGGAAATGAGGATCATTTACCTACTGAATTTATGGAAAAGGGTTATGCGTCGATGACGCTGTACTGAAATTTTATCGAAATATTTTTTTTTTTTTATACCTTTAGACGAGTATGTAAAATGGTTCTACTTTTTTTACTTAATCATTTTCTCTTTTCATATAGTCGTATTCCTCAATAGTCTACCGCGCGTTAGTGATAACTCAACGCCTTTATGTCGTAGCAGTAAGGGCTATTTTCGTAGTGCAAGTGTTACCACTGCATGATGTGCAATAAGCTGTTCGTTCATATTTTTCGCCAGATGAATGAGGAAACCAACAAAAATGGTAACACCTACTTACCTCGAACGAAGGTCGAAAGAGGTTAACATAGCGCATTTACGTCATCGTATACAATCTGAAGACGATGATTTATACGAAGTATCCAAACAGGTTTATTCTAAAAATAAATTTAAACTGATGTTTAACTTAGTACTTATTTATTCGCTTTCATTGTTTGAATTTTGTCATGAAATTTTACAAAAATAAATGACTTCCTTGTATAAAAAGAGAGCACCAAGCAAATACATCTTGAAAATTCATATCCTAGCGATGAAATAGGGGGTATGTTTGGTGACTGGAAATCGCATCGGGCACATGCCTTGTATATTAATAAGAGTTTTGAAAAATATTAAAAAGTAAACGCAGCAAAGAAATCCCACTCTTTCACACTAACAGAGATCAATCAATTTTACACTGCATTTCAATTTTCGAAGATGTGTGAACCATCACTCAATGAAGCTCAGCTTTAAAATCGCAAAAACCAATCATGAGCGACAAGTAACAAGTACTGAACGTACTTAGCTACACTTGCGCCTGATGATTGTATAAAAGCAAGTGGTCGAAACACATATTCGACAGCACTTAACAACGCGTAGAGATGTCCAATATTTATTAGTTCAAATTGTTATCAAGTGCATTCAGCTAACGTTTTGATTTGAATGCACTTGATCTACAAACGTAGCATTGAATTATTTTTTTTAGACTCGTCCAATTTGAAGCAGTTTGTAAGATATTTTTTTTTTGTGAATACAGTGACTGTGTTTTATCCCAGACAACTAACGGAATGATTAAACAAATAACCAAAGTGACATATAAAAAACCGGCTAAGTGCGAGTCGGACTCGCGCACCGAGGGTTCCGTACAAACCTGTAGATATTCACGGTTTATGCATAAGGTTTATGTTTATGAAAATAAATGTTCTTTTTTAATTTTTATATTTGAGTTGATTGAATGAAAGGTAAATTGCGGTTTACGATTTATGACGTATTAAAAAAAAACTACTTACTAGATTTCGTTCAAACTAATTTTCGGTGGAAGTTTACATGGTAATGTACATCATAATTACATGCATGTATATCATGCTATCATGCCCTTTGGCCTCGCACAGGACTTTCTGTTTTGTTTTTTCTTTTAAATTTTATTTGTTTTCTTTGTTTATAACTGATTCATTATTGTTAAGTATTGTTTTTTGTATGGTTTCTGTGCGTGTCCCAATAAATACTTTTTCTTTCTTTATATATTTTTTTTAGTTATATCATTCTCTTATTTTAGAAATTACGGGGCCCGGACACACATTTTAAACCACTTTGGAAGTGTCTCTCGCGCAAACTCTTCGGCTTGGAAAAAAAATGACATTAGAAACCTCAATACCATTTTTAAAGACCTATCCATAGATATCCCACACGTGTGGGTTTAATGAAAAAAAAATTTTTGAGTTTCAGTTCTGAGTATGGGGAAACCCAAAATTTATTGTTTTTTTATCTATTTTTGTGTGAAAATCTTAATACGGTTCACAGAATACATCTACTTACCAAGTTTCAACAGCATAGCTCTTATAGTTTCGGAAAAAAGTGGCTGTGACATACGGAAGGACAGACAGACAGACATGACGAATCTATAAGGGTTCCGTTTTTTTTTCCATTTGGCAACGGAACCCTAAAAAGATAGTGATCATGAAGAATGTTATACTAACACGAATACTTATGTAATTTAATTATACATAATTTAAAATCTAAGTCTTAAAGAAAAACAATATTTATAAGTATGTATACAAAAATTAAAAAAATCTAAAGCATCATAAAATTCGTCTGCATCAATGTCATCAGGAAAGTTATCCAAAAAGCTAGCAAAGAATCAGCATTGCCATACAACGCGGCAATGCTGTTTTTTTTTGCCAAAAATAAGCCAGCCCTCCAGATACGTGAAGAGTCGACCAGCGGCTTGGTAATGTCTTGGAATACTATGTGGGCGTTCGGTCCCCATGGCCGTAGAGTTTCAACCCCAAACGACTCGAACATATAATTTCCAACAAGGTTGGAATATTTGCGCCATTTGAGGTTTTTCGCACCTACAGCAGCCACTCAAGCACAGCTCGCCGTGCTAAGAAAATAGGATGGTGCAAGGGTGTCGACACTTGTTGTATCCCACACCAAAGGCTGACAATATGGTCATTCAATCTGGTCTCTTTCCATCGTCCCGTACCAAGCCATTGGGTTCTAGAACAGCTGGCAACCCGGCGATGACAAGAGCACAGATGATGTCATTGATGCTGGCGTACCGTACTATCCGGCCTGCACTCCTACTTCAGGGTAGGCTATTGGTGTCCGAGGCAGTCGACACCTTGACCGCAATGGCAGCGATGCAGAGCCACGCAAGGAACGCCCAGATACAGGCAAGTAGCAAGCCCGAAGGTGGTCTCACTACATATTAACATAACATCACGACTACCGATGCCGGTGTTGAACTCCTAGGACATATTTATAATGCATGGGAAGATAAATGCGATGCTTTGGGCATCTTTTGTGATTTATCTAAAGCATTCGATTGCGTTCTTCATGAAACTTTAATCAGGAAACTCCGCCACTACGGGATCCAGAACAGAGCTCTGGATCTTCTTACTTCATATTTGAGTAATAGGATTCAGAGTGTCGATGTCAATGGAAAATGGTCTCCCGGATCTATCGTAACAATGGGAGTCCCACAGGGCTCAATTCTTGGTCCTTTTTTGTTTCTTATTTATATTAATGACTTGCCTTACCTTATAAAAGATAGTCATGATATAGTTTTGTTTGCGGATGATACTTCACTTTTGTTTAAACTTAAACGTCAGCAAGTGGATACTGACGATGTTAATAGCGCGATCGCAAAAGTAGTTCACTGGTTCAATGTAAATAATTTGCTTCTTAATGAAAAAAAAACCAAATGCATTAAGTTTACGCTACCTCACGTTAGGCAAGTGAAAACGAATGTGTTGGTTAAGGGCGAAGAATTGAATCCTGAAGATAGCACTGTATTCTTGGGCCTAACTTTGGATGCCAAGCTTCAGTGGGGCCCGCATATAGATAAATTGTCGAAAAAGCTAAGCTCCGCTGCATACGCTGTTAGAAAAATTCGGAATTTAACTGACATAGAGACAGCCCGTTTAGTGTATTTTGCCTACTTTCATAGTGTAATGTCGTACGGTATTCTGTTGTGGGGAAATGCCGCCGACATTCAGACTATCTTTGTCTTGCAGAAAAGGGCTGTTCGATCAATTTATAAATTAAGCCCGAGACACTCACTCAGAGAGAAATTTAAAGAAATTAATGTAATGACTGTGCCTTCACAGTATATTTTTGAAAATCTTTTATATGCCCATAAGAATATTAAATTGTTTAAAAAAATTCAGTGATATCCATAATATAAATACTAGGAATAAACACAAATTTGTTGTACCTTCAACAAGGCTCAAGAAAATAGGTGGCTCATTCAGATGTCAATGTATACGCTTTTATAATAAACTTCCAAGCCATGTTCAAGATCTAAGTCTCAATAAATTCAAATCTTTCATTAAACGTAAGTTGTGCTAGAAAGCCTTTTATACTGTAAAAGATTATATTGAAGACAAAAAAGCTTGGGATTAAGCTGCTCCAATTTTTATATTATAATTATACTGAATGTTTTTTTTAATTATTATTATTATTTATTTGGAAATATACACTTTGACATTTGATTATTGTTTACACTATGACATGAATGTATACTTTCAGAAGTATAATATTATTATTTCGTTTATTTCTTTATCTGCATATTAGTTACATTTTTAAATATTTTTAGAAAAATAAATTTACAGCAAAAAACATTTAAAAATATAAAAAATAGTGGACCTCCGGTATCGGGAGCAGGGTCCAAGCTACCGGTGGTTAGGGCTCCAGAGACAGGAACCTCCTCACGATACGAGCCGTGTCAAGGAGTACTGCCTTCTGAATCAGGCTCTTGATCCAACCGCCTAACGATAGCCTCGACAGGTGTTGGTCGAGGGTATCGGCCATCAGCCCATTGGCTGATACGACAATCGGCACAATGACAGCCGAGTCAACATTCCACATGTCAACAACCTCGTGTGCTAAGTCGAGATATTTAATCTGTTTCTCTTTCTCAGCTTTCACGAGGTTGCCGTCATGCGGAATGGTAACATCGACTATCATTGTGCGGCGCGCTAACCGGTCTATCACCACTATATCAGGCTTATTGGCGACAATAGTCCTGTCAGTAATGATAAACCGATCCCAGTACAACGTGACATGGTCATTTTCGAGAACTGGGTCGGGCACATACTTGTAATACGGTACCTCAGAATCCACTAGTTTGTATTGCAAAGCAAGTTGCTGGTGAATAATCCTGGCTACTTGATTATGCCTGTGCAAGTATTCGCCGTTAGCCAGACGAGAACAACCAGAGATAATATGTCTGATGGACTCACCCGGATGGTGACATGCCCGACACACGTCAACCGTCCCGTCCTTCATAATATGTCTCCGGTAGTTATTCGTCAAGATAACTTCGTCCATAATTGCACAGACGAAACCTTCAGTTTCCCCGAATAGGTTACCAAAACGTAGCCAGGATACGGACGCTAAGAAATCTACACTGGGCTCATGAAGAGCCCGGTAGAAGCGCCCGTGAAGCTCCTTGTTTCGCCATACTTCCTTGCGGTCATCGGTAGTAAGTACTACAGGTTTGCGCCAGTTCTCTTTAGCCATGGAGAGCGGGGTGAGCCCCTTGTCCACTGCGACCACATCACGGTGCATACCCACTTCGGCTTTTAGAAAATACTCCCTGAGACTGCACACCTCGCGGTTGTGGAGGGTCTTTGCATTTAAAAAGCCTCGACCCCCGCACTTCCGCGGGATGTACAGTCTCATCACCGATGATCGTGGGTGATGCATCCGGTTTGCGGTCAGCATTGTACGGACCCTCCTATCCAGGGCGTCGAGTTCTGTTTGAGTCCATTTGAGTATGCCGAAAGAGTACATCAAAACCGGCATGACCCAACCGTTGAAGGCGCGCACCTTGTTTCCGCCTGAAAGAAGACTAATTAATACCTTCTTCAGGCAACCAAAGAAGCGCTCCTTCAACGATTGCTTCATGTCAGCATCGCTGATGCCTAACACTTCCGACATACCCAAATACTTGTAGCTTTCGGATGACGAAAGGGATCTGAGGTATACGGAATCCGAAAGTTGGATTCCCTCGGATTCCATAACCTCGCCTCGCTTTACATGCATGACTGCACATTTGTCCACACCAAACTCCATCCTGATGGCGCTACTAAAAGTTTCAGTTACCTTCAGTAGCTCCATCAGTTGCAGTTTGTTGGGGGCAAAGAGTTTTAGGTCATCCATGTAGAGGAGGTGAGATATAACCTGACCACCTCTCCTCAGCCGATAGCCTAGACCTGAATCCTCCAGCAGTGTGCTTAGAGGATTCAGGGCTAAGCAAAACCAAAATGGACTCAGACTGTCGCCCTGAAATATTCCCCGCTTAATCCATACAGGCTCATCATTTCGCTGGATCTGTGGAGATCCTGGATAGCGAAGGACTGTCCTCCATTGCCCCATGCACGACTCTAGGAAGGTGCGTAGAGTTGTATCAACCTTGTACAACTCCAGCACCCTCCTGAGCCATGAATGTGGCACTGAGTCGTAGGCCTTCTTATAGTCTATCCAGCATGTCGACAGATCCTTGCGGGATCTACGAACCTGTTGGCTTATGGCCATGTCGATGAGGAGTAGCTCCTTAGTACCACGGGACCCGTTCCTACATCCATTTTGAGACGCAGACATAATGGAATTATTATAAATATGCGAACTAATTTTCGCTCTCAAAATGGATGTAAGAAGTTTATAAACCGTCGACAAACATGTGATCGGTCTATAATTCTTAGGTTCCGCGGTACTACCTGACTTATAGAGCAGGTGGGTGACGCCTGTTGTTAGAAACTGTGGTAGCGACCCAGACTCTAAGGATGACTGGAAATGAGATGCCAGGCGACTGTGTGAACTGGTGAGCCATTTTAACCAGAAGTTGTGCAGTCCGTCCGGTCCCGGTGATTTGTAGTTCGGTAACGGACGGACTGCTCTGGCTACATCATATTATTATTATTATTATTTAAGTGATTTTGAATGTGAGGACTATGTAGGTGATGTTTGTTTTTTTTTATATCTCTCTTACTCATTCCATTTTAATGATAATCTGGCAGTTTGAGTACTTAATGCGGCCTACCAAAATGTCCTTTCTTTGGTATTGTTCGTCGAATCTTTGTGCTCCTTATGTTCTGAGTTGAGCTGCAAGATTACTGACAAATGCGTGCATTGACTGGACAGGTCCACTCAATCTGTATGGTTCTTTCCTCAAAAGACCATTTCAGACACCCCCATGTACATGGTCCTCAAATGATCAGACCGGGACTATTTCCTGATTTTATATACACATTGACATTGATGAATTTTACTTATACAATGACATGAATATTTACTTTTAAAGTATTATATTGTTTTAATTACCTATTGTAAATGTGAAGACGAAGTGGGTGTTCTTTTTATTTGGTTTTCTTTTCTTCTAATTTAATTTTTTACATTGTCTGGCAGTTTGAGTAATTTGTGCGACCTACACAAATGTCCTTTCTTTGGTATTGTTCGTCGAATCATTGACCTCCTAAAGTTCTGAGTGGAGCTACATGATTACTGACAAATGCGTGCACTGATTGGAAAGGTCCACTCAAGCTGTGTGTTCTTTCCTTAAAAGACCACTTCAGACACCAATCCACATGGTCTTCACATGATCTGATCAAGATTATGTCTGGACTTTAAAAGAGACTGTGACCTCTGAGTTTGTTTCGGCGTTTCTTCTCAGAGTAGTCAGATAGGAAATGCCGACCTCATCTAGTTTAAAAAAAGAATTGATTGACGTGTAAAAATGTTTGTACAAACCTACTTGCAAAAATAAAGTAATTTATCATTTATCATTTATCACGCCTTGTTTCCTCAAAGGGTTGGGCAGAGGTACCTATAGTACACCCCAGTGGCGAAAGCACCACATAACACGATTCCTACCGGCTTGCCTTCGGGGATTCGCATTGGTAACTCTATCACTATTAAAAATACTATAGTATGTAAATAGTGGCTACTATTGTCAATAAATATAGTTACACTACGGGTATTTCATTCACCATAACATTCAAACAACAAAAAAGGTTATTTATAACTTTGTATTACAACAAAACAGAAATGTTCTAAATTAACCCGGCGCCAAAACGTCATAATCGGGAACTAAAAATTCATACAACAGCGATCCCGTAATGATGTCACTTTAGGTCACGTGGCACCGCTTGATATGTACGAGAGCAAGCCGCTGTACAACGGGTTATGACAGAGACAGGTATAGAAAAATGCATCAGCGAGAACGAGATAGAGGAATATTGCATATTTTATTCGTTTTCAGCTGTTCAATTTAATTGTATTTAATTCATTACATTCCTATAATAATTTTAGAATGATTGTAAGTATTCTTTATTGATGAGTCAGTAAGTTAAGGCCGACTTCGCTTCGGCTTCTCTTTTAGAAAAATTTACGCCTCGCCGCTGGTACACCCACATTTCGCCAGTTATGTTTAAGTCCCATGTAATAGGGGGACTCCGGGCTGCTACTGAGAAATTCCAGATAGAAAAACCCAATTACACTTTGCCAGACCTGGGAATCGAACACAGGACCTCGTGCTCAGCAGTAGCGCTTGTTACCACTAGACCAACGAGGCAGTCATGATGATGCGATCCGTGGACCTTTCTCCGGCTCTTATAATGATTATAAGTACAAGAACAGAATGCAATGTAAAATGGCTATAAGTAGAAAAACTTCTTCACATTATAATAAAAGAAGTAGTGGACTGTATTAAAATAGGTATATTATCATAATATACAATGATCACGATATAGAAAAATTGTGAGCATACGTGATGCGTCGACATAAGTAAAGTAGCGTAATAATTTGTAGCTTGTAGGAACATTGTTTTCCAGTCAGTCAATGTTTTTATTGATCATGACCCCTTTTATTGAAAGGTCACTGATACGGAACGAATACGGGAATATTCAATACTGTTTTACCTCTATCGATATTTTTGTAAAGAAAAATAGAACTGCTTTGTTAAGTCAAGATTTTCGCCCGTTTAATAGTAGGTAATATACTTGTCTGCTTTACATGGTACTTATATGTAGAATCGGGCGTACTATAGGATAGCCAATTCGGAGGTATACAACTATAAATAAAATTACCAGAGTATTTTGTCTGATATTCGCCAGATCTGTAAATTTCAGCTAGTTAAAAATGCGATCACTTTTTATCGTGATTTACACCAAACTTTTATTTGATAGGTATTCCGCTACCAGAGTCACAAATATCTTATATCTTTAAACGAGCAATTCTTGTATATATATATATAATCTGAATCTCGGAAACGGCTCCAACGATTTTCATGAAATTTAGTATGCAGGGGGTTTTGGGGGCGATAAATCGATCTAGCTAGGATTCATTTTTATAAAATGTCGTTTTATTCGTGTTTTCAATGACCAACTTTATCGATAATCAACTTGAACATAAACTTATTATTTTAAACACAATTTACCAAAAAATACCGAGCATAGCTCGGTCATCCAGATATTTCTAATTTAAATGATCAAAATTTACCACGACACATCCTTTTTGCTAACCATACAGCAACAAAAACAGAACCTGTCAAATCTGGTGAATTTGGGAGGTCAATTAATGTCAACAATTCCTAGAATTTATCGTTCCATTCCTCTCAAAGTTTCTATAGTAATTTTCTTGCTGCATGGTTTCTGGCTCCGTCTTATTGGACCTACGTCTTTCCTAGGTCTCACTGATTGATTTGATGAAATTTAACATTAAAAATCTTAACATCGTTGCGGTTGCAGAAGCACCTATCCTTTACCCCTTTCAAGGAAAAATGGTGTGATTACTCCACCTATCCAGTCAGACAAAAATAATTTAAGCGCCTACGTGGGCAAAAAAGACTATCGAAAATTCGCTTCTCCACAATTCTTAGTAAAAATTGATGTTTTTCAATTAGTTTAATAACTTAAGGGTTAAATTACTGAAATGAATGCGGTAGTAATGATGCGTAACGAGCCACATTTCAATTAAGTAGTGGATATTAAACAACAATAAAAAAATGTATGAATGTTTTTAACATGACTATTAGGTAATTGTATGAAGAACTAGCTTCTGCCCGCTACTTCGTCCGCGTTAAATTTCTTGTTCCCCCGACCCTTCCCGTCGCGTCGAATCGCCTACCCGTGCGATTTTCCCCGTTTTTGCAACATTTTTCATTACTGCTCCGCTCCTCTTAATTGTAGCGTGATGTTATATAGCCTCGATAAATTGGCCTCCCCAACACAAAAAGTTTGACAATTATTCAATTCGGACCACTCGTTCCTGAGATTAGCGCGTTCAATCAAACAAACTTACAAACAAACAAACAAACTCTTCAGCTTTATAATATTAGTATAGATTATATTACTTTGATTATTGAGAGTTTGATGACTGTGTGGGTCATTTTTTCACTTTTGGTTATGGTCTGACAGTTTGAGTAATTTATATGGCCTACCCAAATGTCCTTTCTTTGGTATTGTTTGTCATATCGTTGAGCTCCTTAAATTCCGAGTTGAGCTGCACAATTAGTGACAAAGTGACTGGACGGTCCACTCAATCTGTATGGTTCTTCAAAATACCATTTCAGTCACCAATCTACATGGTCTTCACATGATGTGACCAAGATTATGTCTGAACTTTAAAAGAGACTGTGACCTCTGAGTTTGTCTCGGCCTTTCTTCTCAGAGTAGTCAGTTAAGTAACGCCGACCTCATCTAGTTTTAAAAACTATTATTGACATGTAAAAGTGTTTGTACCTACTTAAGAAATAGAATTATTTATCAATGCCATATCAAATTGGCCACCATTTTCATAAATTTTACTGTAAACAGTAAAAACAAGTTGTATATATTCAATACAATCCTTTATTTCAGACTACTAAGGCCCGTGGCAGTTGGCCACGCTGTAGAAAGCTCTGCTTATCCCTTACAAACCAGAGCCCATAGCAACAAATAGCTTGAACACATCACGATTCGTCATTAGTCATAATGACGAATCGTGGCGCAAACTTTCACAACGTCCGAATATTTAATAAATGCTGGCAATAAAACACACTAATTTGAATTTAGAACGACTCATAGGGCAATCAATGGAGAGGGCTATTATTGCGTGTCCGAATCGAAAATGAAGAGATTAGCAGAAAACCAAATTAACTAAAGCCCAAAGAATTTGCTAATTTAAGTGGCTGTATCTGGCTGAACGAATGGCCTTTAGCGCCAAAAGTTCTAAATTGCTGACTGCGTCCCGGAAGGTAGATCGTGAATAGGCCTCCTCCAAGATAAGCGGATAACCCGGAAAATAATAAAGAATAAACAAGGCTCAACTTCAACCTAGGCGTCCAGTAGACGCAGTGTAAATTGGCGGTGACAGACGAATAAACACGAGTGATCGTATAACCCTAAATACGTATAAATAAAAATACTTCCCAAAATCACATTACAACAATTGCTCAGTACATGAGCCATATTTGATTTTATTTGGGAAAAAGAAAGATATCACATTACATTTAAAACTTATGAGTCAGTTATATAAAACAAAATCAATGTAATAACCACAACATTTTGCACATATTTATTTACAAAAAAACCTAATTTCCCTTTAAAAAGTAAAAAATAATAAAAAATAACTCAATCTTAAAGTACCTAAGAATGTATTAATAATTCAAAAAATACGCCGCGTTGGGGGACCGCTTCAAACCTAACAATTTAATTACCAATAGTCTTACTACCTAACTAAGCAGTCAACGACGTCTGCACTCGCGGAGCGGTCCCCCAACGCGACGTTTTTTTTTGAATTATTAATACATTCTTAGGTACTTTAAGATTGAGTTATTTTTTACTTTTTAAAGGGAAATTAGGTTTTTGTGTCGGGGGTTTTTTAAATTTTTAATTTAATTTTTTATTTTGTACTTTTTATAGGTATATACTTAATATAATGTAGAATCAAACGAAGCTAAGAACACTCTCGATTAATTCATCAATATTCTCTTTCAGTGCGCTTTCATTTGAGACCCCACTCGAGTATATTTGCTGACATTCGGTTACTCTTCCCCACTTTCCCCCCCACAACTTTTAAACGGCTCAACCGATTTTCATCAAACATGTCTAAGAACACTCACAGATAAGTCACCTTTAATACATTTTTTTTTTATTGAAATCGCATCATCCGTTCAGGAGCTATGATGCCACAGACAGACAGACAGACAGACAGACAGACAGACAGACACGTCAAACTTATAACACCCCTCTTTTTGCGTCGGGGGTTAAAAAGGTATGCTATGATGAGTACTCCTCGGTAAGCTATTGACTAATCACATTCAAGGAAACATTTAATATCATTACAAACTAACAAACCAGCCAGTTACCACAAGATAAGTTAGTCAGTACATTAATATTTTTACTTAGGAAAGCATTTTTACTCAGCATAAATATAATAGGTCTTTACCTACGAAAATGGCGTTTTGTATGAAAAAAAAATAAACGAATTTTTTTCATGAATTTTTTATTTGTATTAATCGAAATAATCACCCATGCAATCAATGCATCTTTGCCAACGCAGTGGCAGTTTATTGATGCCCTTCTTAAAAAAATCAGCTGGACGGGAGGCAACAAATTCTTCAAAGGCATTTTGTACTGCCTCTTGGGTATTGAATTTTTTTCCGGCCAAGAAGTTATCCAAATTCTGGAAAAAGTAGTAGTCTGTTGGCGCAAGGTCTGGTGAGTAGGGCGGATGACGGAGAGCTTCCAACCCCAGTTCTTGCAACTTGGAGACCGTCTGCTGTGCAGTATGAGGTCGCGCGTTGTCGTGCAGGAGCAGCGGAGACGAGCGATTGACCAATGCTGGTTGGAGATGTGCCAGCTTCTCCATCATTGAGTTCAGTTTTTCACAGTACACATCTGCAGTAATGCTCACCCCGTTTGGTAAGGAGCTGTGATGAATCACACCGGCGCTAGACCACCAAACAGTGACCATCACTTTTCTAGGAGTAAGTTTTCGTTTAGGGCATTGTTTAGGTGCTAAACCAGGATCCAACCAACTTGCTGAGCGCTTGCGGTTATCAAACAGAATCCATTTTTCATCGCAGGTAACAATGCGGTTCAAAATTCCTTCATTTGTGTGTCTGTTGAGCAGTGCAAGGCACGCCTCGACGCGTACTTCGCGCTGGCGATCATTGAGTTCGTGGGGCACCCATTTGTCAAGCTTTTTTACCTTGCCAATTTGACGCAAATGGACCAATATTGTTTTGACGCTAACGTCGAAAGCTGCTGCTAATTCAGCCGTAGATTGTGTATCATCAGCTTCCACAATCGCCTTTAATTCGTCATTGTCGACCAAAATCTTCGGACGACCGCGAGGTTCATTCTTCAGGTCGAAATTTCCAGAACGGAAGCGAGCAAACCAATAACAGGTGGTGCGTTGGTTTGTAGTGTTAGCTCCGTAAACGTCGTTGATGTTGCGTGCCGCTTGTGCCGCATTGCTGCCACGACGGTACTCATATTCCATAATTACTCGAATTTTTAACGTATCCATGATGACGAAAAATATTGAAATGCGATGAAAATGTAACACTAATCAATAAACAAATGACTACTTTTGGAAAAAGAATTCCATGTTTTTAAAATAAAATTAATTCGAAATTATTAGAATTCTTAGACAAACAAAAATTATTTTGATTTGAAATGGCCAGTACTGCAGAACGGCAATTTCATAGGTAAAGACCTAATATTAAAATATCTATGAAATGAAATGTGAGTGTGTGTGTATATGCTTGTGTGTGTGTGTGTGTGTATGCGTGTGTGCGTGTGTGTGTGTGTGTGTGTGTACATGTGTGTGTATGTGTGTGTGTGTGTGCCTGTGTGTGTGTGTGTTGTATACAACGTGACATTTTAGTCGTCTTACAATGATTGTCCACTCAATGTAATATCAAACTGTTACCATTAAAAAAAATAAGAAAAATAAATAATGCATTAGAATTATAAAACATCATGTTATTTTAAAAATATATATGTATCAGATGATAGAGAACATAACTACCCAGCGCACGAGTCGACAAGATCATTCCATTTTCCATGAGACAAAATATCAATTACAAACTACGTCATGCGTCATCATCTAGACATCTAGACAAATAAATAAAATTGCAGTGTCTGTTTGCAATATTAAAATAACCGCTTTTTACTAAGTTTATATGGATGTATACACGGTTCATATACCAAAACAACATTTTTTACAATTTTTGTCTGTCTGTCTGTTTGTTCCGGCTAATCTCTGAAACGGCTAGGCCGATTTTGACGGGAATTTCACTGGCACATAGCTGACCTACCTATATAATCTGGATTAATGCATTCTTAATACATTAACCGCGATAGTACGTCCTCTTGCGATAATTTCCGAGATCCACGCGGGCGAAGCCGCGGGCAAAAGCTATTTATGAATAATATTTTTATTTTTTAGTTATTCAAATATTCATTTTCTTCTTATGGATGTGTAGTAGTCATTGAATACATGAAGTGGGCTGCCGTTGTAAGACGATTAAAATATCACGGTGTATTTGCGTGAGACGCTGAAGGGGTGCACGTTTACCTGCGTTTGTCCAGATGCCAACCGGTAGTCGCACACTCCACGACGATGAATTGATCTAGGAACTACAAATTTAATATCATTACTTAAACTGTATAGACCTTCTATAAAAGTTAGCTTATTATGGTAAAAGTCGTGCAGTATCATTCGTTAATTGCAGAAGCATTCGTCTCCTCTCGAGGGAGAATAAATTATACATTGCTAAAAAGTCTTCGTAAGGTAATCGTGGAAGTTGGCATCTGAATTGCAAAGTTCGTAAAAAATTACGTACAGAAATGGCTCAGGTACTGACAATTGAACCTCTACCGTCGAGATGCCGCTGGAGCTAGCTCAAAACCTGCGCACCAGGAATGTATATCGTTTTCGTTTTGGTAAAGGTCGTGTAGGTATAATTTTTTCAGTCACGTATAATTTTTTTTTTAACATTCAACCTGACAATGACCTGCAATTTGCATAAAACGTAAAAAAAATGAATTTAGTGGGCTACCTTAGCGCTAAACCATTTACATAAAAATATCTGATGTTACATTCCATGTTTCACAAAGATGGTGGATAATGGAAGTAGTTAGCGTTGTTTATGTTGATATATAGGTACCTACTCGAACGGATAATAAGTGTCCCGTTGGTCTCATTCTGCTGAGCGTGGGGTCCTGGGGGTCTGATTTCCAGATCGGGCAAAGTGTCCATTGGGATTTTCCTTTTGGTGATTTCTCAGTAATAGACCGGAGTTTGGCAGTTGGCGGTGTGATGCCCCCGTTCCTCGGAAAACACACTTTGGTCTACGCCGTCTACCGTCGTGTTGGATGGCCGACCCAGCGGATAATGAGATTGAGGGAAGAGTGCCCCTGTGTCTGCGCACACACTCTTGTATTATATTATAATATCTCCTGCGCCGAAGGCTACTCTCCATTGAACTATTTTTAGAACGTATAATTATTGTAGGATACCAAAAAATTAACTTAGTACCTGAAATATAGTAATATATGTAACGTAGAGCTCTAGTATGCTCTACATAACATATTTTTGCAATTCAATTAATTATTCGGGAAAACGTAATTTTATAGAAGCGACTATCAATGTTAGGTTTTCCGGTAACACATACATTCGAGTTCATATGGCTGTAGGCAGCAGCATCTACCAGACAATTCAAAGAACATAATAGTGGAAATGCTTTTTTAATCATTTACGTTTACAGCAGATAAGGCGTCTAAGAACGTAAAGTACCTTTGTAAAGACAAAGTTAATACGAAGATCAAGATAATATTATTATGCATATTGGTGCATTGAACTTCATGATAAAGAGGACCCCAGAATTTGTCACCATGACTTGAAAAAGGAATCCAATGACCCAGAATTTATTGATCATACAAATTGTTTACGAAACAATGAAACACATAAATTTAGTTTACATTACGTTTGTTGCAGATATTAACAAAAGTAAGTATATTAGGTAAACAACTAGCTTTCTTCAAATTAATGACTGGATGAAACGATTCTTAATAGTATTTTCCTTTAATTTGTGAAATAGTGTAATTTGTTTTCCGACTTAAGTCTGTGCGACTGCTGATCGTGATTCTGGGTTCGATTCCTAGCTCTGAATTAGAAAGCTGGTGATTAAAAGGCATGTAAAGCAGTCAGGCCTGAATTGGCCTCATCTCCGGTCGTCGTATTAATTGGTACCCCAGTAGACTATGAGAGAGTGGGAAGATCGAGTGCCTGCGTTTGTGCACCCATGTATACACTTTAGTATTGTACTATATCCTGCATAATTGGCTATAAACTTCATTGAGTTTGGCTTTCTTGTCAAAAGTCCGTTCAAGAGGAGTTTTTTTATTTTTATTATTTGCCACAACTAGACTCTAGTGTCCCTGATCTTTGAAAGGCATACGAGGTGCTTAAACCAACTCACAAACAGGCCTGAGTGCTTACTCTTTTTAATTCTGATCGATTGACATTGGAATTTTGACGTTTCGTATTCTTGAGCTCAACGCGAACACCAAAATGTATTTAAACTGGGTGTCGATTTCGAAGAACTATGTGGAATCGAGATCGGGCATTGTTGTTGTTCCAGTGTTGACCCTATTGTTTTCAAGAGTACCGAATTACGTGTATGCGAAATTAACATGGGAATCGTATTGGCTTTAGACAGGAATTAAAATTAGGTTGAAGAGTAAGCCCCCTGGACAGGCCCGTAAGTTGACTTTAACCCTTATACTCGTTAGAATATCGCGGCGAGAATTAAAAATCCAACGCTGTGTTTTTTCGACGCACTGAGTTGCTGTTGGATTCTCAATACGTTCACAACGAGAATCGAAAATCCAGTGTCCGTAAAATTCCACCGTGACACTACGTCCGTATTAATGTCGACTTAGATGTTTTGAAATATATTATTAGACTTTCCGTGACATGAATTGTAATGAATAATTAGGTTACTGCACTAATTAAAATAATGCATGCTATTGTCAGCGTATTGTTTTAGTGACTGTGGAAAACTTGACGATCCCTGATGCACCCATTGCATATAAATAAATGTGTCATGGTTAACAAAAAAATATTAATGACAAAGTACTCTCTTGTAGTACTTAAATTGTTGGAACATTAGTTGCTCGTATTACCCGAAATAACTCGTATTTCAGTTAAAACTCTACTGATTCATAATGACTGCGACGTATACTAAGCGCTTATAAATAAAATGAGGTCATACTGAGGTGAATTTTCCAGTAATAGTTATAATACCGTGGTGTAAACATTTATTTAGGTAATAATAGTTTTCTTTTGTAAGCCTCACTCATCGAACAACCAGGTACAGTAAATTTGATTTTTTTCTTTAACCAAACTCAGCTTTCGAGTTAACTGGATTATTGTAGAATTAAATAGCAAGCTCTAGTACAATCCGTCTTATCAAAGTTAATAAATTAGACCCTTTATTTGATCTTCTAACATAAAAAAAACTGTATAGTGTTATACTTCCACGACACAGTCAGCAATGCTAATTTTTTTGCACTACATCACATAATTGGCACTTACGCTTACAAATCAAAAACGATGCAGACATCTAAAATGGGGACGCGAAAACTGTGCCACACACTACTAAATAAAATATTTGCATCAGTTGGCGACGTTAATCTTAGTACTGAAATATTACTTACATTTGTTACCTCATACTCGTATCAATATTTGAAAGAATCGAAAGTTCTTAAAAAAAGTCAGAAATGTTTGCTTTGTTGCGTCTCTTCTTTCCAGCTCAAATACCTGGAAATGGTGAACGGTAAGCGTTCTAGAGCTGTCTTTTGTCCCAATGATGTCCAAAAAGTGATCCTTTACAGTCTAATTTAAATAAATGATTTTGATTCTAGCAACATGACGTCGGTTCTAGACGACACCGTCGAGCAGAATATCCATACTACAAGGCTGGTGTTCTATCCGTTGGTGATCCTAGCATCATGTGTCTGGTTGATCCACCGATGGCAGCAGCAGTCCCGGCTGTACAGGATGGGGAACATCCTCCCAGGACCTGCAGCAGTGCCGCTATTCGGAAACGCACTGATGGCGCTTTTCAAGAAACCTGAACGTGAGTTAAACATTACTTTTCTATTTGTGTCTTTCATTTGGAGATGGCTCAAAAAGGTTTTCCACGATACAGATGTTTCTGTTTCCAACTTTGAACACCCTACCGCCCATTATGGCCTTGCTACAAATGTGTTTGCATGGCGTAGGCCGCTGGGTGCTAGGGACAAATTGGTCGAAGTGAAGCTGCTTGGGGAGGCGTATGTCCAACAGTGGATGTCTCTCGGTTGAAATGATAATAAGGATGATGATGAAGTTATTATTTTGGCAACTTGAACAAAGTATTTAGCCATATAATAAAATTATTTGTAATAATTTCGTATTCCTATTAAATTAACGAAGGCCTATGGCTCAGAATTCTACAATACTTTTACGTTCAAAACTAACGGCAATGAGGTTTAGCGCACCAAGACATGTTACTATTCCTAATATGGACCTTAAATATATTTATGCTTCCAATACTTGCGTGATTGTAGAAAGAAACCTATAAAGTTTAAACATTTTATTTATTTACAGAATTTATTAAAATTGGTTTGGAGATCTGCGACCAGTACGGCTACGTGGTCCGAGGCTGGCTAGGCTCAAAGCTAGTCATCTTCCTAGCAAACCCTGAGGATGCGGAGGTGATCTTGAACAGTAACGTCCATATTGATAAAGCTTCAGATTACAAATTCTTCGAACCTTGGCTTGGCGAGGGTCTTCTAATCAGTTCAGGTAAGGTGGAAAAATTAGACTTGTTCTCAAAAACGTCATTCCAATCACCTTTACGTCTTCTACAAAAGACTTTACACTAATTTTAGATTGTGGTCACATTCAACAAGAAATTTGAAAGCCAAAGTTAAGACACAATTCCCTAAATGATTTACTATGTAGTGAAGCATAAGTACCTATGCTCGAACTTGGTTCTGGCTGCCGTTTTCAAAGAATTATACTGTATCTTTTTAGGAGCAAAATGGCGTTCCCACAGAAAGATGATCGCTCCAACATTCCACATAAACATCCTGAAGTCTTTCGTGGATGTATTCAATCAAAACAGCAAGAACGTGGTGGAGAAGATGCGTCCCGAAATCGGCAAGACCTTTGATGTTCATGATCACATGAGCGAAGTTACCGTCGATATCTTATTGGGTGAGCTGGTATTTCTTTGATTCTCTCCTAAGGCTTAAGCGTGATTTACAGTGTGCGTTTTAACTGTCGCTAAAAAATAAAAGATGCATGGTCAAAACACTATTTGGACGATGTTCATTGAATACCAGTGCCGTCATTCTAGAAGTTTATTTCTAATGTCGAGTACATTTTTTAACTAAAATCAGCTTAGGCGAACGGAAAATCACACGAGACTTGAACTATTAGGTTACTACTGGGGCGTGTGCCGAAAAAAAATTGTTTTGTTTCATGAATTTTAAGGTGACGGTGAAGTTGCATTCACAGTTTAATTCATTTAAAATATCCTAAATGAAATTGTCACTTTGTCTTTAACTGCAACGAGTATTTTGTGACTTGATATGTTTATTCCAAAAACTAATATTAGAACAAACTGTCAAAGTTGTAAAACAATGTGTCATGTTTAATGAATAATTCTAATGAAGTGAGGTAACGATTGTGGCCGTAACCTTGCATTATGTTGTGTTTACCTAATAGTCCCGTATGGTTTTTTTCCTATTTAGAAACATTATGAAACTCACGTAATTGATTATTGTTATAGAGACTGCTATGGGCATCACAAGGAAGACTCAAGATAAATCTGGCTACGACTATGCCATGGCTGTAATGAAGTAAGTGGATGTTTTTTCACACCATTTTAATATCAGGCCACATTCATGCCTGATATAACTTAACCTCGTGGTTGCAAGCGCGATTGCTGAGCATGGGTTCCCGGGTTCGATTCCCAAGTCGGGCAAATGTTATCAGGTTTTCCATTAGGAGTTTCTTAAAAACTCCGTAGCCCGGAATTCGGAAGTTAGCGGTGTAATACCCCCATACCTCGGAAAGTACGTTAAGCAGTTCGTCCTACGCCTGATCTGTCACCGGTCGTGTCAGATTGCCGTCCCATCGGACCATGAGAAAGAGGGAAGAGTGCCCCTGTGTCTGCGTTCACACTTGAGCACTATAATATCCTCCACGCCGATGGCTAGTCTCCGTTGAGATTGGCCACCATGGCCGAAATACGGTGTGGTCTATATTACCTAAACGAAAAAGACCAATCGTTTGGATTGATGATAATTGGAGCTTAAAAAAATAATAATTGAATAAGAGCATGCGTAGCAAATATCGAGACCTAAGTATTGTTAACACATGTAGTCTGATTCCTTGTAATTAATAAAATTATGTAAGAACTAGGACTCTACCAGAATACCTAGAATATTCTAGTAATGCCAGATTCGGCACGCTCTCTCAGTCAATCGAATGAATTTGATAATAAAATAAATTGTTTCACAACTTATAGCACAACAGTGGTGTTTTCCTAAAGAGGGCTTTTTAGTTAATATTAATGTATGTCTTTGTTCCAGAATGTGCGACATCATCCATCAGAGGCATTACAAGTTCTGGCTCCGATTGGATTTCTTCTTCAAATTACACCCCTTATTTAAAACTCAACAGAAACTTTTAGACATTATTCATGGACTTACTAATAAGGTACCTAACTGAATTATTTATACAACCTCTCGCATTTTCCACGAATTTAATGTATGGCTTTTGCACTTTTGCATCATTTATGATAATTTTATTCGGTGGGCAATTTGGCTTTGTAGTAGTTTGCATGTAGCAAAGTTCGAGCCTACGTTGCATAAAATGAAACCAAAATTTAGCTACTACAGCAAAACGACTGCGAATTTGGCATACAATACCTAACGTCACAACACGACATTTTAATCTCATGACTTTATGTCCTCACAGAGCGTTGTATTCAATATAATATTACGTCAAATAACCTAAAACCAGTGAACGACCAAGACGCTTCAAACTATACAATCATTTGTGAAATTATGATAAGGAGTTTAGAAGTTATGAGAAAACAGATGAACATACCTTTTTCTTTGTGGTTGGGAAATGATCAAATGACGTCTCCCGTTCAGGGGGCTTACTCTTCAACCTAATTTTAATTCCAATCTAAAACCAATTCGATGTCAATGTTAATTTTGCATACACGTGATTCGGTACTCTTGAAAACAATGGTGTCAACATTGGAACAACAACAATGCCCGATCTCCTCATGGCGACATAGCGGGTACGACCGTCGCAACCCAGCGCTGGGCACGCCAAAATTGCGGCGGTAAGTCCCCTCTTTGAGGAGTGGAAAGAGAGGCGCCACGGCGTCCTCACCTTCCACCTGACGCAGGTTCTCACCGGGCATGGGTGCTTCGGTGGGTTCCTGTTCAGGATAAAGCGGGAGGAAACGCCCGGGTGTTTACGTTGCGTGGATCATCTGGAGGACACGGTGGAGCATATGGTGGAGGTGTGCCCTGTGTGTGTTCCTTCAGTTGCCAATATGCCAGGGTCACGGTAACTCTTTCGAAATAATATGTACATATATACCGGTAAAAAATATTATGAACCTCCTATTTGCTTCGCCGTAGTGGAGTAAAAATTCTTATTGCTCACCCCTCGTAACCAATTCTCTTATGTACTAAATATAAAACACCTTCCTGTTCCTTCCACCATTTAGTATCAAAAAAATAAATAACATCTATAACATTCTTCTACTTTTATTTCAAGGTTATCAAGCTAAAGAAGAAAATCTACCACGAGAACAAAGCTAAAGGTATCATTCCACCAAGCATCCATGAGTTGACGGAAGGCAAGAGCGGCAGCAATGACAATGTCCTGGCGAATGGTGGCACGACGCTGTCAGATACCGTCTTCAAAGGCTACCATGATGATTTGGACTTCAACGACGAAAATGATGTTGGTAAGTAACTACCATATCTAAAATTCGTTGAAAAATGATACACAAGTCAATATTCGTATGGATAAAATTCACACTTATTTATGTGTACGTATGTGTGTGCTCTCTTCGAGAGGGAGTGAAATCTGCCACGCGAACCCAGAGCTGGTTGGTGGTTCCCTCGCGATGTTTTCCTTCACCGTTTTAAGAGCAGTGGTGATTACAAAGTAAAATTCCTGCCTCGTGAATCGGGGCCGTTACCACGGGGGGCTACCAATGTTCTAGGTACCTAGGTATAATGACTAATAGACTTCCTTTGGCAGGACACGCAGCTTAATGTGTTTTTTGCTTAACTCAGAATGTCCCACAGGTGAACAAAGTCCTCTTCTCAGGTATACTTATTTGTGCTACCTCGAATTAGCCTTCGTGGTTATCTTGCCATTTCTTTCTTGATCGGTCTCAGCAATGTTATTATCTAGTATGTAAGATACGTAACCCTGTTCTATAGCATCCATTTTAAATTAACTTCAATATTCCAGGTGAGAAAAAGCGCTTGGCCTTTTTAGACCTGATGCTTGAATCTGCTCAAAATGGCACGAACAACATCACTGACCACGAAATCAAAGAAGAAGTCGACACGATTATGTTTGAGGTATGTATGTTTATTTTGTCTTTAACCGGTCAATTACCGTAATTACAGACACAATTAAAAAACGATTGTTTACATACCAAATGTGGTATCTCAGGGACTTAGAGGTTAATTCTGAATGAACCATCCACACTAAATCGTTTCATTTTGATTAGAATATATTGTATGTATTTGTTTTTTATATTCAAAATTATGTTAAATGAGGCCAAAGGACAGTGAAATTGGCGAGAATATAATTAATTAACTTTCCTATTGTATCAAGTTACTCAAAGACTAATAACTTCTGAAACATTTCAGGGTCACGACACGACAGCAGCCGGCTCCAGTTTCGTTATGTGCCTGCTAGGACTCCACCATGACGTACAAGCGAGGGTCTATGATGAACTGTACGGAATCTTCGGAGATTCGGATAGGCCAGCCACCTTTAACGACACCCTTCAAATGAAGTACCTAGAGCGAGTTATCCTGGAAACCCTCAGGATGTACCCTCCTGTACCTATCATTGCGAGGGAATTGAAGAGAGACGCTAAGATTGGTAAGAATCATTAAGTTTTTCGTTGCAACTTGGGTGCCACGTCTTAGAGATCTCCAGATAAAAAGGAAAACTTCACATCTCATGTCTGGTCGGCCCTATACTTAGCTGGCATCCCAACGAAACGAAATAGATTATCAGCTTCTTATATCATCTTAGTTTCTTTGGGAGTGTTAATTACATCCATCACATTGGCATATCCAGGCCTATATAAAAGCACGCTGCTAGATTTTTAACCCTCTTCTTGTATTGCCTTGGGTTATTGAAAACGGGTATACGCTAGTAAGTGAGCTACGTTCCGTACACAAGCCGCATAAGGCTTTAATAATAATATTATCTAATAACAATGATATAAATATTCTCACTAACATTTTCGTTTTTCTCACCCAGCAACCAACAGTTACACTCTCCCCGCTGGAGCCACCGTGGTGCTCTGCACCTACGGCATCCACCGACACCCCAAGCATTACAAGGATCCTGATACCTTCAACCCTGATAACTTCTTGCCAGAGAACATGGCCAACAGGCACTACTACAGCTACATTCCGTTCAGTGCTGGACCCAGGAGCTGTGTCGGTTAGTATTAAATATTATCATGTATTGGCAATTTTTTTACTGAGCAATGGGAAATGTATTGTATGTTTTGATTTAAACTCATTCAGTGTTATTCAAATAGCCTAAACCAATACATTTTTTGTATTTCGAACTTGTATTGTTGTATTTTCACTATTCAAGTTCTTTTTACAAATATGACAGATAAGTTCGGTACTATGTGGTCAGATTTGTATTTCGACCACAGTCAGGATATTAATTAAAAGTGGCTTGATGTTTTAAGCCATGTCAAAAGAAATTTGTAATAATATCGATGTTTTTTTATAGTTAGAGCATCGATAAGACAGCTCTTCTATTAAAGACAAAGATATCGGGCTCAAGACACCCAATCGGGCTACTAGCTTAATTTAAATTATTTTCCTGGTATAACGTGATTCGAATCATAGATTTTTGAATGACGGTAATCAACACATTCATTTGCAAATTTAAACGGATAGTTACTTAAATTCAATCAACGATCGTCATTCCGCATACCTATCTAATTATTTTATTTAAATGACATTAAATTTTTATACCGTAATCGTGATAATTAATAATAGTAACCTGTAATAAATCATGGGTTGTCGTGATATGATTATGGGCAAACTGGACGGATATTATTGATAAACCACCTTAAAAACTCACCGTATTTTTATGGGGTAGAACTTTTATTTATTGCGTACAATTTCGAGGGTAAGTAAACTCAATATAATGCGTGCCGTGTGGTGCCGGGCGTAAAGAATAGCACCATCCTATGGCCATTTGTCGCAAAAGGCGACTAAAGGGACTAACTAGAGCATGGGTAGCAGTATTCTCTATGCAGTTTACCACCCCACGATCGCCAACTCGCCTCCCAAGCGTGGCAATTATGGCAAACCCTTTTTAGGGGTGGCCCATTTCCAGCAGTGGACATCTTTTGACTGAAATTACGATGATTATGAATGTAATTTATCCGAAATGTGTCACAGGCACAACACATAAGTCAGATTTATTTCTTCTGAAATTCCTCCACTGCGCGACATAGGCCTGCCTCAGTCAGATTAGTTTCCATAAACTATGTACAACTTTGAGGTAGTATTTGTATAGTATATCTCTTTCCACGAGGAAGAAATTGCAGGCAAAAGCTAGTGGAAACTTAAAATCTTCTGAATATTACTTTTCAGGACGCAAGTACGCGCTTCTGAAGCTGAAAATACTTCTGTCAACCATCTTGAGGAACTACAAATCTGTGTCCGAAGTACCTGAAAAAGATTTCCAACTGACAACTGATATCATTTTGAAGAGATCCGACGGTTTCAGGATTAAAATCGAACCGAGGAACCGAGTCCCATCCACTGCTGCTTAATCACCCAATCATGTTAAATAAATCTTAGTATTATCGTCTTATTTAAGAAATAGTTAACATTAAGTCAACATTAAAACAGAAAATGAGACAAGTGGCTTTTAATATCACTCAACTCAGTCTGTCAGAATAGTCACAAAATGAGACATGTGGACATTGAAACTCTGTCAGAATAATTTACGAAAACTATGTTGAAAAAATATCTTTGATTATCCTTAATAGAATAGTCTTTTTCGATTTGAATTTAAGGCTAGTTTGATTATTTTATTTTATTTAATTATTTAACATCAGTGTAGCCCTGGCTCTTGAACTAGGAGTTCCTGTATCACAAGAGTCAGAATTTAATGAATTATATGGATTTATTGAATACATTATAGTTATTGCTCTCAGCTTGTAATAATAACTTGATTATGAATTGGGTAATGTGTTAAGTTTGTCATTATATCGCAGAACCCCTGTTACGAAAATCTGCCTGATAATAAAATATTAAAAAAATAGTTATTTCTCTAATTCTTTACTTACCTAAGCCAAATTACACCAATGATGACTGGGAGGATTGGCAACTAAATAATTACTCTCAAAAATAGTATCATACAATCTGTACGAAATTATTTATTACTTAGCAATCATATAATACATTTATAAAGTCGACCACATAAATATATTTTTAATATGTTCATGACATACAAAGTATGAATTAATTGTGCTTAATTATAGCAAGTTATATTGACGGTAACTAACCAGATTCTAAACAAGTTTTATATTTTTTTTATTAAAGCGTTGATTCAGAAAGTAAATAGAAATTTTTCGGGAAGAAAAATTTGGTTAAATAACCTGTATCAGGTATGATGCGAAAAATAGCATTTGGCCTTCAAGTTGCTAATTCCTTAAATTAAATTACAGATATGTTTACTAAACAATAATAAATAAATTCTCGATTTTATAAAAACACAAAAAAAATGTTTAACTATTAAGTAAATCTATTTTAAACAATAACGTACTCTAATTTCTAAAAGTAAACAATCGTATAAAATGCACACAACAACATTTCACATTCAAATTACCTAGCATAATGTTAATTAGGTAGCTGTCATCAATTCTACAATTAAAAATCAGCAAAAAAATCCAAAGTGGGTCTTTAAACGTCACAATATTTACTTAAGTAGTTAGGTATAATGTTTAAAATAGTTACCTATTACAAAATGAATGGTAACATTTATTTCACAATACAGTGGCACATCAAAGAAAATATAAAATCAATGGACTTTATTTAATTCTACAACGTGTAACAGAAATGTGTGATCATATTTAAGAATTTATAAAACATTAAACTGAAAAACTTTTATACCAAAATACCCTTAAATTATGATCACACATTTTTATACACGCTGTATAGTTTCTGCCATGAGAAGAAGATGTGAGTTTATGTATGTATACAGGGTGACTATACTCGAATTACATCGACGAAATTTGAGTATCAATCAATACCATTGCCGACCAAATGACACATGTCGATTGTCGTTTTAATTCTATTTTATATTAAAATTACCAACCCTAGGTCATACCTTCTACATTACATTTACTGTAGGTATGTTGTAAAGGATGGCTGGACTGTGTAAATTATGATATGGATAGAAAGGGGGTAACTACTGAGCTGAAGACTAATAGAGAAGTGGGGAAGAAAAGCCACGATGCGCCGACCTCAAATAAATTGGGATAAGGGACAGGAGAATGACTCTGAATGTCCTTTTGATTGAGAAAAACTACTCGACACTACTTTTATCAGTTACCACAACATGCCAAGTACTAATTTTATTAAATTATTTGAATAATAAAAATAATTTCCGAATTACATTTAATAATATAAAAGCTTCTTACAGTATATTATTCTCCTAATTATAAAAAAAATAATGAATACTATAATAAATATTCCGCCTCAATCAACATGTATGAATGTACGCACGGCCACAGGTCAAGCTATAAATTTCCAGTATAAGCTGACTTCTCACTTTACGAAAAGCCTATACAATGCGAGGTCAGCTAGAACTGGAAATGTATATGTGTAACTTGATGTGTAGCCGTGTGTACTAATGAGATGCGTTTGCGCATTTTAGATCACTGAACGGACGTAGTGTTCCAAGTCAACGATTGAAACACCCATTACTGAAATAATCTCTCAGACTTTTTATTCATCTTGCTTAAAGGGTTCAATTACAACATAATAAAACGCTTTTTCAGTTATTTTCAATAACACCATGTAGAACACAGTATATAATAAGTCAGTAGCTACATTTATGTTGTTGGCAGCCATTAAGTAGTATACAAAAGAATCTTTGGTAAAAATAACTTACTTCGTTCTTATCCTTTCCAATACAAAATCACATAGCACGATGGAATGTGATAGAGGAACGTCACTCCGTACGAGTATTGAAATGGCAATTTAATAGCCAAACCTTTTTTTTTATTCACGCGTTTCTATTTCGTGTTTAAATAAAACCTTATGCAATATTACTAGTAAGTGTGTTAAATTCGTAGACATTTAACAGGGCTACAAAATTTAAAGCTACGTCCACACGATGTATATTTGCGACGGCACGAGATTAAAGAGGCTCTAAGAGCTACTCTTAGGGGCCTACTCCGTCATCATGAGGTTTGTAATTTCGGCCGAAGTTACGGGTGTCTGAAACTCCGTATCACTTACAGACATAAGATCAGTTTAGGACCCGACCTAAAAATTACAGCATGATTTGACGGATGTCCCTACTTGCAAAAGGTAAATGAATCAGTTGTAGGATTCACTCTGAAGTTTCGAACTAATTTCAGATGGGCCGTCTCTTTCGTTGACAGAGAAAGAGTAGGCTCACTGAGTCACACTGACAAGTATGATAAAAAAAAATTCGTGTATCATGATTTGGTTCCTAGTGTGAACAAAGCTTGAAACAATAATATCAACCATATACATCGCTACTATATCTTACAAAATCTATTATTAATAAGGAACATCCAACACGAACCAATTCATCAAGTGTCTTACCAATCCTCTCGTAAAATTAATTACAAACTATAAGTCTATTACTGAGGGCACATTTTAGGTTCTACTTTTCCCTTTCCGATACACTACATACTCAATAGTCCATAGAACAACACACACTAAACAGCAGAAGCTCATTGCGAAGAAGCAGTAAACATAGCTGCCCGTCGCTTCGTAGAGGACACCTGGAATAAAGAAAATAAATATAGATGAAAGTAATAATTGATATTAGTATTCTTTTATTTTCCACCAGAAATATCGAAGTTGTAGCCCAGAGTCTGAATTTGCGCCCGGTCGATAGCAATTAGACTCGTCTCCTAATAAATGGCGAAATGTAGGTGTACTTATAGGTTGACATTTGCCTAACTCTTACAGATATACAGGCTGTGATGTTCCGTTATTTGCGTGTTATGTAAAGAATAATAGAAAAAGTTAAGACAGTGCGAACACGAGAACATAGATGTTTTGTTGATCACTGACATAATAGTTTTATTCAGTAGCAACATCGTCATAGGAAACTGTTTTGTTGTAAATGAGCCTCCTCCATTGTTTGCATAGAACTATAGTCTGGCTCAACATAATGAACTTTTTCCATTTAATGAGGAAAGACATTAGATTTCTACAATGATTAGAAGGCAATCAATTTAATCAACCAATGATCAATTAATTAATGAACGACAAATTGACTATAGATAAAAGTAGGGTGCAATTTAGCCGACCTTACACATCTATATGCAAAAATGCCTTTTAAAGATAGTCTGATTAATTTATTTTAATTAAAAATGATTATTGGTTTAATAACTAAAAATTTTATTTTCCAATTAATTCAAATTAATACGATATCCCCATGAACAAAAGAAAATAGAATCAATCTACCTACTGCAAACATTAATAAAAATAGATAATAATAGCGAAACTGGATGTAACTATATCTGTGACTTTGACAATATTATCCATAAAGATCTAAACTATGTACGTGAATCTGTGCCCATAAATAGTAGATAGATCATAAAAAGTAAAACCCATCCTTCATAAGTAAATAAGTAGTTGATATAATGATAGAGAATGCAAACTCACCAATCATAGGATCAGCGAACATCATAAGCGTGCCGGAGAACAATATGTGGAGGGCTAAAGCTGCTGGAAACCGGTCTGGTGCTGCAGTGACTAGAACTAGTGGAAACAGCACTTGGACTGAACACCTCACCAACCCAGATATGGCAGTCACCGCGAACACAAACCAGAGCGCACTTGAAGTCACCAAGGCTGAAATAAAAAATATAAACATGTAAATCGTTCGCAAATAAAAAATAAAAAAATAATGGTGTCTATAGTACCGGAAATCATAATGTAGAACTGTCTCATCATATTAGTGTGCCTGAATGTATAGACAATAATAAAGGACAAACAGAACCATAATCGTAACTTATAATTTAAATTGACGTAATTATACCCCAGCAACATTTGGGAGTTCAAGGTTCTCAAGGAAATCAATTTTACTTTATAATGGACTTAGAAACGAATGTTTGCTTTATTGATAACGAGTGATAAAAAAATAAATATTGCTTAGATCAGAATGTTGAAAGCTTTTTCAAACATATATTTACCGATTCGGAGGAAAACTGTCACACAGGTGCCAACGAAGAATATTAATCGGCTGTCGACGACATAGAAATACGTTATTACAGCAAGCGTCAGCCTTGCTAGTAAATCTGATATGGCGCCAACCATCACGCATGTTGCCACTTGTATCTGAAAATGCAAAGAAAAGTCATGGGTCCATGAAATTGATAAATTTTTCGCTGTAGACAATGTTGACCTTTGGCTATTGATTAAAATAGATTGTAAAATTAAGTGAAGTTCCTCAAACCTAGTAATTTCTCTTGGAAAGTCGTTGAGATATAAGAAAAATTTAGAGTAAAGTGGACTATATAGATATTTTATGAATGGCAACTGGATAAACCTGTGATAACATACCTTAGAAAATCCGTACGAGAAGAGAAGCATTGGTTCCATGGCTAAGTATGTCACATCAGATACGAAGGCAAATCCGAGCCCAACCAATGTGCTTACGAATTTAGGATCCTTTAATAAGTCCATTTCAACATTCTCACATACAATTTTCCTGAAACAGAATATTTAACAAATTATGTAAGAAAACAATTGATCGAAAATACCAATGAAATTACATTAATGGACACTCGAAAGATAGTTGCGTGTATTATCATTTCAAAAAAATAGGTCAGTTCGGTGCTTGAAACCGATTGTGTAGCTATTTCCTGCAATAAATAAAATCTACCTGATTTTGTAGAATTCCATAGTAAATAAGCAAATGGTTTTAATGCTTACACTAAATTCATTTTCATAGACTCTTTTTTTCTTCTCTTCACAGATTTTATTTCTACGTCCTCTTCTCCACCTGGTAACATACGCACTGAGAATTCATCGAAGCTATCCGTGTTCTTCTTTTTTAAACTACTTATATCACATAATTCTGAAAAAAAAAACACTAAAATTAGCATCACTCGAAAAAAGTATATCGTGAACTCATTCAAAATTCATTGGTACCTTTTTCAATAACTTCCTCAGATTTAATCAAATGCCATTCAACTGGATGCATGACTAGCATAGCGAAGACCAAGTGCAGATCCACAGCCATGATCAAAGCCAGGGTCCACCTCAGCCCGTACTCTGACAGCAGAAAAGTCACCAGCATTGGAAAGGTGATGGACGCCAAACTACTCATCGCTTGATTGGCACTCATCATTGCTGTTCGTTTCTTGGTGAAATAGCAGTTGAATGCTGTAAAACTCACTGGTATCATCATGCCGAAGCCAGCCCCTGGAATAATTGGACAAAGTTATTTTGTAGACCAGGATCATTTCTTCTCCATTCTCAATTTTCTTCATCCACATCTTGGATGTTGGTGACCAGTACAGGTACCACTTTATTTTCTGACTGCATTTCGGATAAGCAGTTGTATCTTTTGCAGTTGTTTTTGTTGCATTCTAAATTCTTACCTCTTATAACTCCGAACGTGAACACCAATTGATATGTCTTCTGGACGAAGATTGTGAGTGCATCTCCTAGCACAAAGAGTCCTGCTCCAACCAGTCCCACTTGACGAAAGGAATACCGCTTCAGAGCTATCCCTCCCAAGAATCCTGTGGACAACAGATAGAAACGTATTCATTATGCTATTTTGGTCTTGCCCTTTTGTGTTATTGGGAGGCAACCACGCAGGAGACCTAATTGATGGTAAGTGGTCACCTTTGCCTATATCTGCAATGCCTAAGACATTGCCGCGTATTAGATGGATCATCTGCAATATTCTGCTGATTCTGGTTAATAGTGTGTTATGCAATTAGGGTGCAATAATAATACTGTCCACCATAACCTTGAAAACGATACAGCAATGCTGCTTAAATCGCAAAATCTGAAGGCATGTGGGCAATATTTCCCCGATGACCTCCTTAACACAGGGTTCTACTACTCATGCAAATAAGTGAATTTTAAAAGCGAGAGTGAACAGGCAACTTTTGGGCATGCTCGTTTATCAAAGACCTCATTCCATCAGGCGTGATCGAAGTCGAAAGCATACCTATACAGCAATCAAAAATGAGACTAAATTGAATATTAAAATTAGGTATCTATCCCTAGTAGACCGGTTAAGCAAGTTTAAAATCAAAGGTGAAAAAATATAACAAGAGACAGATCGAAATAGACATCGTATTAAAAAAATGTGATGAATAAAGAATTTCTGTCAGAATTTATTCAAAACCGATATGCCTTTTAAAGTTCACGATTCAATTATTTTAAGTAATACCTACAAGCTGATGGCGATCTATCTAAATTATGTGCAAATTATACGAATCTGTTGCATAATATAGTCAAAGACCCATATCACACAAGAGTGTGTAGTAATTCACGGAAATTGTATCATTTACACTTCAGGCAGTAAGTATCGGTTTACAGATTTAGAGCGCATTGAAATTGATAGTAATAAAACAAGCGACACAGATTTTTTTTTCTGTCATGTTTTCTGTCACCAGAAGACTATATCCGTTATTTTGGCAGGTTTGACCATTGATCAACCTACTAATTACCGCATTTTTAATGTTGTTTTTCAGTGACAGTTTTACCATAAGACTTAACAGCATTTTGTACCGACATAATCCGATTTGACTCTTTCTCCACCTTTTAGAGCATCAAAATAATTGCGTTATACATTATATTATCAGTAGGAATGGCTTTCATTTTGACATTCATTGCGTTATTTGCGTTGTTGAGCAAACCATTTTTTCGAACATATAAATCAATAATTTAGCAAAAATCTTTAAAATGATTCATATTAATAATCTGTTAGGGAATTAGGGTGCTGCATATTTTACACTACAACCAACCAACGAAACAAATGAATAGATACCAAATGCTAAATGACTGAAGATCAAGAACCAAAAAAGAGGTCAGTCTAACAGTTTAGTCCTCCATCGGTCTCTTTGCCCAATCCGACTTGATTAAACGATTTGTGCTGTGCTACATTGTCTATCCTTAATTAGAAATAGTAACTTGAGCCGTGAGCCCATGATCAATACTTGAACTGGCCGACATAACACACAGTACAATGCATCCGTCTAACGACACAAATAGGTTAAGTATTGTGCGCTCGACTGACTATTTGGGGGGTCTTTAAATTATGGTTAAGATGATGACGCAATATACTGTCCTATGTGAACCAGAAAACTTTGATCTTTTATAAGGTTTTGCAATAGGAACTAGCAATCTTTGGCTATCTTTGGGCAGCGTTTGGGAAACTTCGTCTTTTCGTCGCCTATCAATATCGAAAGAGAGAGGTCTTCAACCAGTGCGGTCTACCAGTAATGACATACGATGAAACGTGGACACTGACAGTTGGGCTGGTCCACAAATTCAAGGTCGCTCAGCGCGCCATGGAGCGGGCTATGCTCGGAGTTTCTTCGAAGGATAAAATCGGAAATGAAATAATTCGAAAAGAACTGGAGTAACTGACATAGCTCGCAGAGTAAGCAAGCTGAAGTGGCAGTGTGGTGGTCATGTCTGCCAAAGGACCGATGGCCGTTGGAGCAGACAAGTCCTGGAGTAGAGACCGAATATTGGCAAGCGTAGCGTGAGACGCCCCCAGCCGGGTGGACCGACGACCTAAAGAAATTGACTGGGGCAGACTGGATGCGAAAGGCAGAAGACAGGGTGTTGCGGCGCAACATAGGAGAGGCCTACTGAGTTGATATCTTGGGCGGCCTTATTAGATTATCTGTTGGTACAAAGTTTTGACACATGAGTCATTCAATGTTCGGTATTTATGAAGATGAGATCATGAGGAACATGATGAGGATAAGAAGTCATTGTGGTGACACTTGGGGGAGGCCCATAACCCACAGTGTTTATTTGGTTGTATAATGATGTTCATCATCATTTCAGCAGATAGACGTCCAATGCGGGACAAAGGCGTCCGCCAATTCGTGGGTTAGGTATAACCGCCACGCTTGGCAGGCGGGTTGGCGATCGCAGTATGGTGGTAAAATGCATAGACAACGCTGCTTGCCATTCTCTATATAAATGTAGTAAGTCCCTTAGCCGCCTTCCACGCCACCCACAGGAAGATATGAGTAGGTGCTATTCTTTCACATGGAACCATGAGGAAATTAACACAATTACATCCTTAACTTTATACGTACCGGAAATCGAAAGGGCTCCATTATAAACCCCTATTACCAGGGGTAGACCGCTACCAGTGCCCTGCTCTATGAAGAAGTTATGAAACAGTATGCCGAATGCGTTGGACGAGCCGAAACCCAACATCTGAAAAAATAATGAAAAATCTATGATCATTCTCTTACTAGTAAAGATCAAATCTTACTGCAAAACATTTTACCTCAAAACGGGTTATACAGGGTGATTGGAAGATGGGTGCAAAGCTTTAAGGTGAAGATAGTATAGACAATTTAGAACCATTTGAGCCATGGTTGTCTTAGACGAAGTCTTACCAAATTTTTTTAACCAAATTTTTAAGTTTTTTTTTTCGGAAATTCTCAAAATTTAATGTAAACTGCATAATTATGGCCAAATTGAATGATAAATGAATTAATTTTTTATTTATTTAATTAAAGTAATGTATAAGCAACCAAGCAAAACATGTTTTAGGCTTCTGTGTCATTAGACATTTTTTTTACAGATATTTAAAGCTCAGAAAAAAATAAAAAAATTGTACAATACGTCTTTTAAACCTTATTTAAAAAAAAAACGGAGGGTGCTTTTTTTGTTCAAACCTTTTTGAAGACATGCTTGATAATTGTTCTTTCTTTTGAGGTATCATTTATGCGGATATCTTACAAATTATTGAAATTAGGACCTACAAACCAATTCGAGGGAGAAATTTTAAATTTTAGGCAGTCTAACAAAACACAAAATTTTTGCTTAATAGAATACTTTATGTGCTCGAAATGATAACATTGTTCAATTCTAAGAATTTTTGGCACATGCAGGAACCAATTGAGGGGAACCCATTGAGGGGATTCTCTAAAGAATGGCCACCGAGCGCGGTGCGACGGCATTTCCAGGTAGAACGCCCAATGAATAGCAAAAAGCGATAAGAGTTGGTTTTTACAGCAAAATGGTCTTAGTTACTGAGGCAACAAAGTCGTTTTTCTTTAGTCAGGGTCAGTCGGTCTGTGATGAAGCCGTTACATCTTTTACTTATTAGTCAAACTACTGCCCTTGTGAGTGGACGTTGTCGTGTTGATTCACAATTTACCGTGTTCAGTTGTAGCCCTTTGCGTTCCTGCACGTGTTGTTTGCGTAAGTTTTGAACTTTTTTGTTTCACCGTGTCCAGTCGTAGCCTCGCGCTCTTGCACGTGTTGATTTTTGACTTAATTGTGTTGAGTTGACATTTAGTGCGCTCCTACGCCGTTTTTCTTAATTGTTAAGTGACTATGGCTACTTTTTCCAATCAAGAATATGCGGATATCGTATTTATGTACGGTAGAGCAGACGGCAATGGATCTTTGGCGCGACGGATGTATCAAGAGCGCTATCCGAATCGCAGGATACCGAATGTCCGAGTGTTTTACAACACGTTTCGTCGTCTTGCCCAAGATGGGTTTCACCGCGTGGAACCTGGAGTCAACCCGGGCAGACACGAAACTGCCGTCGACGAAGACATTTTAGCAGCATTTCAAGCGGATCCTACTACCAGTACTAGAGCAGTAGCTCGAAATTTAAACATTTCTCAATGGAAGGTGTGGCATACAATGCACCAAAATGATATGTATCCGTTCCATGGCAGGAGTGTGCAAGGTCTAGTAGAGCAAGATCCTCAAAGAAGAATTCAGTTCTGCCGTTTCCTCCTCAACAGAGACATCGAAGATGCGTGGTTTCTGAAATCAATCTTGTGGACGGATGAAAGTAAATTTTCAAGGGAAGGTATTACAAACTTTCACAACATCCATGAATGGGCCGACGCAGACAACAATCCACATTTTAAGAAGCAGGTGTCATTTCAGATGAATTTCTCTGTGAATGTATGGGCTGTAATAATTGGCAGAACATTGATTGGGCCCCACTTTTTGCCTCATCCATTGAATGGCGAAAATTATTTGCAATTTCTGCAAATTGATTTACCACTGCTGGTAGAGGAATCAGGTGTCCCGATCTTCGAAAGAGACCGAACAGTCATCTTTTAGCAAGACGGCTGTCCAGCGCATTGGACTTTAAATGTAAGGGAACACCTCAACAATTGCTTTCCTGATAGCTGGATTGGCAGGGATGGACCCATCCCTTGGCCCACTCGCTCCCCAGATCTGACCCCGTTGGACTTTTTCGTGTGGGGCCGGGCCAAGGAACTGGTGTATAACAACATCGAAATAAACACTAGAGAAGAATTGATACAAAGAATAAATTCAGCGTTTGAGACAATGAAGCAGGAGATGATGTTGAAAATAACGACTACAGAAGTTAGAAGACGGGGCCGTGCTTGTATTAGGAATCACGGCCGTCATTTTGAACATGAAAAATAAATAATTTTAATTCAAATGTTGTTTTAATTAGTCTGCCTAAAATAAAAAAAATCTCCCTCAAATTGGTTTGTAGGCCCTAATTTCAATAATTTGTAAGATATCCGCATAAATGATACCTCAAAAGAAAGAGCGATTATCAAGCATGTCTTCAAAAAGGTTTGAACAAAAAAAGCACCCTCCGTTTTTTTTTTAATAAGGTTTAAAAGACGTATTGTACAATTTTTTTATTTTTTCTGAGCTTTAAATGTCTAATGACACAGAAGCCTAAAACATGTTTTGCTTGATTGCTTACACATTACTTTAATTAAATAAATAAAAAATAAATTCATTTATCATTCAATTTGGCCATAATTATGCAGTTTACATTAAATTTTGAGAATTTCCGAAAAAAAACTTAAAAATTTGGTTAAAAATATTTGGTAAGACTTCGTCTAAGACAACCATGCCTTAAATGGTTCTAAATTGTCTGTACTATCTTCGCCTTAAAGCTTTGCACCCATCTTCCAATCACCCTGTATATGTTGTAAAAAAAAATGTAATCATATAAAATAACGTGGTTTAACTGGTCTACTCTAAAAATAAACTAGCGTTAAATATTTTAAATAACATTATGGTCCAAATCAATAAATCTTTTATTTTGTGAGTTTACTTAAAGTTTTAATTACAGTACCTGTATAGTTAAACAATGTTTCGTATAAACACGGAAAAGGTTCGTTAAAAATACTTTAATCCTTAGCCTTGACCGATTAGCTGGTCAAGGTAGACTGTTTGAGGGTTACGTCGGCACACCCTGAATCATTACAGGATCACATTATTTAATTAGAGTACCAAAAACTAAACCTAGCGAGAGAGGTGTTTACCGTTGTGCTACTAAAGTAAACGTTATTTCTCCTTTAAAGCGGCATGTTGCCAAAGACAGGTAACTGCAGCCGCCGACACACGATGATGACGCTGATCTTTGAAGATGGCATGTTGCCGACGGCAGCAGTTACCTTTGCCGTTGGCAACATGTCACTCGTGTGTTAGGCTCAACTCACACTGAAAGAGCGGCGAAGGGCAGCGACCCGCTCAGTAGAGAAGGCGCGTGTACTGTGTAACTGTGTAAATTTATAGTGTGTTACACACACTATAAATTTCAATTTGTATCATTTTGAAAAATGTTGCTAATCTATTACTTCATCATTCATTTCAGCCGTAAGAAGTCCACTACTGGATATAGACCTCAAATTTGGGGCCGTTGCGGTAATCGCCACGCTTGGCAAGTGGGTTGGCGTTCGCAGCATGCTAGTAAAATGCATAGAGAACGCTGCTGCCCATTCTCTAGTAAGTCCCTTAGTCGCCTTTTACGACACCAACAAAAAGAAATGGGGTGATGCTATTCTTTACTTCCTGTTCTACACGGACTCTGCTTTATATGTTCGAAAAATTCGCCTGCTCAATCTTTCCATTAGGAAATAAACAAATGAATTTTGTTGAACTGTCAAAATGAAAACCATTCCTACTCATCATCATCTGCCTGCCTTTTCTCAACATTGTTGGGGTCGGCTTCTAGTCTAACCGAATCCAGCTGAGTACCAGTACTTTACATGGAGCGACTGCCTATCTAACCTCCACAACCCATTTACCATACCCAACCCATTTTACATTTACATTTAGCCCAGTAAATGGGTTGTGGAGGTTGGTAATACGATACCCCTTGGTAAGACTGGTTGTCAGACTTTCGGGCTTCTGACAGCCCGTAACGACTGTAAAAAATCTACGAAAGACAGCCGGGACCAACGACTTAACGTACTTTCCGAGGCGGTCCTGGTATGTTAAGATAGTCATCCATCCACGGACCAACCGCGGCAAACGTAGCTTAACCTGAACGATCGACCCGTGCGGCTGTTGTAACTTAGCCACAAGCCCTTCGTGTTACTGGTTTAAGCATTTAGCGCGGCGCGGCGGTGAAACTTTATTCTTTTTACTATCTAACCTATTAGGTAGTAAATTAATTAATTTAAAAACTTATAATTCAAAGAAAGATCCTTAATACAGAAATAAATAGGTCCATAGAAGATCATAATTATAATAATCTGACACGACTATATCGCAGAGACTAAAAAACAGTGATAACAAACATAAATACTCGTATCGTATTGGGATATTTCGCAGTCAGTATTATTGACATTATTTACACATTTATTTACAACGTGGTAATGATAATATTATATTGTCATCGACCTTATAATTAATATTAATTGTTTACTCTTTCACTCCGTGTGGGTTCCGGTAATTATTAAACAGCTTCTTAAACTCTCCAAGAGATTTTCTCAAGTGTCAGAGAAGAATAGAAGGTCAATTCTTGTAATCAGAAACGTTCAAAATATAGTTGTATTCTCATCTCAGCGATAGTCAAATGTCAAAAACTTGTCAAAAATTAATGGACAGTCGAGGTAAGTACATTAAACAGATTGATATTGAGATCCGACTATGAACTCCTTTGAATTATCTTCCACGTTATTGTCAACCAACTGCCATTACCTACCACAAGCGTGGTGATTCTCTATGGCTTATGTTTAAGGTACCACCAGATATAGTAACATATAACAGACAAAACTAGTAAATGATCACCAAAATTAAACCCGCATTTTAATGTAAAATTATAACCAAAATTTTAACATCTTGCTATCCTATTTAAGCAAACTGACTCCAAATAAATCATTGTTAATCCAAAAGTAGTAAATGATCACCAAAATTAAAACAGCATTTCAATGTAAAATTATAACCAAAGTTTTTACATCTTGCTATCCTATTTAAGCAAACTGACTCCAAAAAAAATCATTGTTAACCCAAAAATAGTTAGTGAACACGAAATTATTAAGAGTGTACTACGTGAGTTCGACAAATGGGTGTGCGAATAACACTTGTGCGACAAAACTGTACTGCGGCCGCTGCCGCGGCACCGCTCGCTTCGCTCGCTCGGCTCGTGCATAGGAGGTCACAGTTTTAACCTAACCTAACCTAGTGTACTTTGTGAGCTCGAGTGTATCGCACAAGCGCGCATTCGAACTATTGTGAGTCGCAGTACAGTTTTGTCGTACAAGTTATGATTTGGTGATCATTTACTACATTTGGTGTTCGAATACAATTTAAAGAGCAGTCGTGACTAAAATAGCTAGTACTATTGTAATTTTAGACTTTATTTTTCTGGTGTCAAGTATATATTTTTGGTTAAAGAACTAAGGGTATCAAAGCATTTTATGATGATCATTATATTTAATCCCATTCTCTATCTATACTACCTATACTAATATTATAAAGCTGAAGAGTTTGTTTGTTTGGTTGAACGCGCTAATCTCAGGAACTACTGGTCCGAATTCAAAAAATATTTTTGTGTTAGGTAGCTTATTTATAAAGGTAAACTATAGATATCACATCACGCTACAATCAAAAGGAGCGGAGCAGCATCTAAAAATGGATGAAAACTGGCAGGCAATTCGATGCAACGGGAAGGGTAGCAAAAATTTGACGCGGACGAAGTCGCGGGCAGAAGCCTACTACTTAATATTACTCGTATAAATGCCAAAGTATCTTAGTCCGTCTTTCTGTCCATCTGTTACATATTCACACCTAAACCACTGCATCCATCTGAACGAAATTCGACAGACAACATCAGTGAAATGAACGCTAACTAGTTTAGAACTTGGAGCAGGACATAATACTACCTTTCATCCTGGATCCTTGTAAAAATTATGAAAAATAAGATACATGCAGAATAAGTCGCGGGCAACAGACAGTTTCTACTTGTACCATTACGAGGCAGATGTTAGACATTCGATATAAGTAGGTAATACCTGCCACAGGTACTGTGCAGTGTGTCTCTGGCACTCTCTGGTGATCAACTGCCGGACGGGTGATGTCGGAACGTTGTATCTATGCTAGTTACACGATAAACTCTGCTTGCACGATGATTCAACTACTACCACTACACCGACTATCCCCAGAACTGTTAAACCGGTCCATGACCAACCTTGACAAATTTTCGGCAGGTTCCGTTAAACGTCAGAAAATTATAAAAACGCAGTGTCAGGAACTAATTTCGACAGTCTATTATTACAAATATTTAACGTCGTATTAATGTGCCTACGTCAATGTTTTAATCTTGCTGATTTTAGCTTTACTTGCATAAATTAGTACCGCTAATTAAATCCAATTCATAGACCATGCATAAATTAAAACCCTAATATTACAAAAATTGTTGTCGCACTGTAAGGCGTATTGGTACATTTTACAAGCTAGAAATAAAATAATATAATAAATGTACGACACAGTGGAAGTCTTTTTGAGCTCTGGTTTACGATTACCAGACGGCCGGCGCGGCGGCGGCGGTTCGGTTTTGGACTATGTATTTCATTTTTGTGAACTAGCTTTTGCCTGCGGCTTCCCCCGCGTGGAGGTTGAAAGTAATGCCAAGGGGAACTTACTACCGGGATAAATGTATGATGTCTATGCGTCCATGCAGGAAATTTATTATATGAGTGCCAAATTTCATCCAAATCTGCTCACCTGTTTCTTCGTGATGAGTAACAAGCATCCGAACTTTCACATTTATAATATTTATATATTTATTTGCGCTCTGTATATTGAATACTAATGTTGCAGAATTAAAAAAAAAACATTTTTATTGCTCATATAAGTCATACATGTAGGTACCTTGAATGTATTTCCATAAGCCTACGATCCCACGGGCGTAATAAATTCGCGGCTGGGTCTTTTCGTGCACTGCATCTTCTACACACTGCTTAGCGCGAAGAGTATAAATCGAACAGTAAAACAAACTATTCGATTCCCTACGCGCCGAAATCTGTTGAATTCTCAATGCCTAGTTTAACCAGAGAATATAAAATCTAGAGCCAGAAAAAAACCCACCGTGATTTTATAACGTCCGTTGTTATTAGGGCATGCAAACTGTATAGGTACCCAGATAACCGGAAAAACTGGATAACCGACTGTTTTTAAAACCGGGTTTTTAGGATATCAAAACCGGAGATTCGTTTTTTTTCGGTTAACATTATAAATAATCATTTTTCCACTACTAAACCGACGGCAACTACAACTCAGGAAAACTTAGACTATACTGTAGTAAATGTTTCATGGAACATCAAGGACCAACTCGGACAAAAAATAAAGAAGATGCTCAAACAACATACCTCTGGTGCAAGCCCATCTACAGAACTTGATTTAGAAACTAAAATGAGGGTAGGGATGGCACTTTACGATGGTGGAGGAAAAATGGGAGAGCACTTAATAAAAGTATTAACTTAATAAAGCACTTAATAAAGCTTTGAAATCTATACCTCCAACAAGTGTGGAATCAGAGAGAGCCTTTTTATCAGCAGGTCTCATCTATACTATCTATACTAATATAATAAAGCTGAAGAGTTTATTTGTTTGGTTGTTTAGTTGAACGCGCTAATCTCAGAAGCTACTGTTTCGAATTGAAAAAATCTTTTTGTGTTGGGTAGCATATTTACTGAGGAAGATTATAAGCTATATAACATCGCTACAATCTAAAAAAGCGGAGCAGAAATGAAAAATGGATGAAAACTGGTAGGCAATTCGATGCGACGGGAAGGGTCACGGGAGCAAAAATTTTACGCGGACGAAGTCGCGGGCAGAAGCTAGTGTGTAATAAATCCGTAGTACTCTAAATGATGACTCCCTCGATGCCCTTGTATCCTATCAAAGTAAAAAATATATGGTAATTTTATCAAAGTAAAAAATAGTAATTTGATTTAGCTGTGTAATTTTAATTTAGAATTAATAATCTATTATATCTATAAGAATGTCTGATTTATTTTGTTTTGGTTTATTAGGAATAAGACTTCTATTTTATGCGATATGTCAATAATTATTTTGATCTCATTTTACGTACTGTTGATTTTGCCTGTTTGTATTTTATGACAATTAAATTTTTATTTAATATTCTGTAATTTTAGGCCTTTGTCTACCTACCAAATGTTCCTAATTGTATATGTTAGATACCTTAAGTGTTAAAGAATATGTTATTTTCCTAAATTATATGATTATTATTCTATGTTATTTATAAAGAAAAGAAACTTTTTGTGTTGCTTGTTAGTAGTTGTAGCTTATTTCAGTACGTAAAAAATACATATTTTGATTAGACTTCAGTATTTTAATTTCTTTACAGACACATTTCTCATTTATTTTACAAAAATTAAAAACCCAATTTTGTAAACAAAAAACCCGAAAAACAACGGTTTTTATAAACAACCGGGTTGTTTATAAAAACCGTTGTTTTTTTGCATGCCCTAGTTGTTATGTCGACTAAGACACCGAAGTACGCCAGTACATTTTGTTGTACACTTGACAAAAAATTGTATTATCTTGCATAACTTGTATAGAATTTTATCAAACTGCAACTTGAGACCGTCACCATAATTTACAATAGCAGCGAAACTGATCGTTTTTATAGCAATTATATTTTTCTTCATTAGTATTGAAATTAATTATTATTTCATAGATGTTATTCCTAGATTTTAATGGAGCCTACAAGGGAATAACGGTTCGTTTGTTTGTTTGTTTAAACGCCTTCATCTCTGCAACTACCAGTCTGACTTGACAGCCTTTTTTTGGTGGGAATTCATCAATTGACGTCACCCGCTCCGGGTGGAGTGGGAGGGATTGTCAGGCTTTTAGTGACTAAAACCCACCCGTGTTCCTTCAGTTGCCTATCCCATAGTCATGGTAACTCTTTCAAACAATTCTTCGACCCTGGCAGGTGACTTGACAGCCTAATTCGCGAGGAACGTAACAGGCTATTTAATATAAAGCTTCGACCCTTAATAGTCGAGAAAAGAGCCAAAAGAAAAAAGGCGGGTGACACCACAGGGCACAGCTGGTTAAAGAATAAATCGCACGGGCTATCTATACCCTAGCTATGTATAGACTAGTTTAACACGTTTCCGAAATATGCATGTGAGTAAAACCGATTTTGAATAAACTTATCATAAATGTGCCTCTCACGAAAGTTATTGTCAAATAAATACCGATTACCTAAAATCTCAAGGATGAATCCGAGGTAAATTCTTAAAACAATATCATCACCCCATTACCTCCAAGACAACAATGCAAATACATAATTTAACTTCATTTACAGTTTTACAGTTCCGTGTGGTACCAGATGTTAAGAATAGCACAACGGCCAACGCCATTTCTTCCCGTGGGTGTTGTAAAAGGCGACCAAGGGACTTACTAAGAGAATGGGCAGCAGCGTTCTCTATGCACTTTACCACCATACTCAGATCGCCAACCCACCTGCCAAGCGTAGCAATTATGGCACAGCCCCCCAAATTGGGGAAGGCCTATGTCCAGCAATAAACGTCTTGCGGCCGAAATAATGATGGATGATGATACTTTTACAGTAAAAATAAACATTTCTGAAAAATTACCTCATTACATTACACTGACATAAATAGCGGTTAGAAGATATTAATGTAGCATTTACAATGTAATGTCTAGTATTATGTCTATTAATAATTTTGGCAGATAAGGTACAGTAAAACGACCTATTCCGTCGATGAAACTTTAATGCCTCGAATGTACTAGATAAACTAGTTATCTTTTTCATTCAAGGTGTACCTACCAATTAAATGTTATCTTGTTTGTGTTTTTTCTTTTTTAATATGTTGATGAGCTAAAATCGTATTGGCTTTAGATTGGAATTAAAATTAGGTTGAAGACTAAGCCCCCAAAATGGGAGACGTCATTTGGGGATTTCCCATCTAAAAAAAAAACGGAATATCGCGGTGGGATTTTCTCGTGCATTGAATCTTCAACGTACTTAGCGCCAAAAGTTGAAAATCGAACGATGTATTTTTTAGACGCTCAGCCGTTTCGTGTCGAATTCAGTTCTCCAATCGGTAACGCCTCAGTGTCAGCAATTGTAGAAAACGATAAATTGGTAGCCATGTTGACCTCAGTCGGCCGCTCGTTTTACAATTTCTTTAGAAAAATGACATTATAACAAACGATGTAGCGTTGAACATTGTAGAAACGATAACAATTCATTCTATCATTTTGAACGATGTGAACTTGGCTACTAATTTTCTATTCGTTTGTTTTAACCACGTGACTTAACGTTGCGATGATTTCATTCCCATATATTTGATTAGTTTTCGACTATCGTTAACGATTGCAGATTATCTACTTGGCTAGGGGTGCTGATATACAATCTGTTGGATTCTCAATTCTTGGTTCAAAACCGAGAGTTGAAGTTCCAGTGCGCGATAAAATCCCACCGGCATATTTTTACGTCCGTCTGAACGTGGACTTACCTAGATTTGTTGAAGCCTATCATATCTTTAAGTTATTACTACAGATTAGATTATGACCTAATTATTTGCACACAATCGTCACCAATACAAAACATATGAAGTCATTTTATTTAAATTCTTTAACATTATTATAAAAAATAACTAAAAAATAGCAGAAAAGAATTTAAGTATCACGTGCATAATAACAAACAACACGACTTTAGTAGTTTTATATTTTCTATTTGTAGCAAATATAGGTATTCAAATTATAATATTAAGTACATTCTTTTATGTGAGAGAATAGCACGTACATTAAAATATGTTCGTAATCATAATCATTATTATCTGCCTCGTAGAACTCCATTTTTTTATTTAGTTGGGAATCATTAAATGACTCCTCCCGCTCTTGGGTGGAGCGGGACTTTAACTGACTAAAACCCACCCGTGTTCCTTCAGTTGCCAGTACCAGGGCCACGGTAACTCTATCGGAAAAATCCGCGACCCCTAGCGGACCGCTAGGGCCTATGCCTACGGGTTACCTCTCAATTATTTGATGTATTTTATATTGATTACCATTTTTTTTATCTATACTAATATTATAAAGCTGAAGAGTTTGTTTGTTTGTTTGTTTGTTTGATTGAACGCGCTAATCTCAGGAACTTCTGCTCCGAATTGAAAAATTCTTTTTGTGTTGGGTAGCCTATTTATCGAGGGAGGCTATAGGCTATATAACATCACGCTACAACTAAGAGGAGCGGAGCAGTAATGAAAAATGTTGCAAAAACGGGGAAAATGTATTCCTTTTGAGAGTTTCCGTTGCGTGCGCTGCGTAAACGGTTAAAGTAACGCAAAAATCATGTATGACGGAATTGTTCCTTTTAAAAAGTTCTAAAAAAAAGTCCGCGAGAGCATATGTCTATCTTTTAAGGTTGACTCACTATAACTCAAAAGGTGCGAGCAGCAACGAAAAATGGACGAAAACTAGCAGGCAAATCGATGCGACGGGAAGGGTCAGGGGAGCAAAAATTTGACGCGGACGAAGTCGCGGGTAGAAGCTTTAATATATATGGAGTCACATAAAATAATAGCTAGTTAAAAGGAACTCATAGCTAGATAAATATTTATTAAACACTAGCTTTTGCCAGCGGCTTCGCCCGCGTGGAGGTCGGAAATTATCCCGCGGGATCATACTAATGGGATAAAAAGTAGCCTATGTCCTTTCTCAGGCTCTACACTATCTGTGTACCAAATTTCATTTAAATCGGTTCAGTAGTTTTAGCAGGAAAGCGAGACAGACAGACAGACAGACAGAGTTACTTTTGCATTTATAATATTAGTGTGGATTATATATTATATTATATATATTATATATTATATATATTATATTATTATATTATATTATATATAATTATATATTATATTATACAGGGATGTTAAGGAGCTCCGTAACCGTAACCGAAACTATCGGATATCCGATATAAAAATTTATCCGTAACCGTAACCGAAACCGAAATAAAAGTTTCGGATAATATCGGATTTGTTATTACATTTTTATTTTAGGTAGATTAGATAACACTCAATATATATTTATACTTAATCATTTTTATTTTAAATAGCTGTAATAATTACTCACGGACTGATTGTAATTCCTACCAAATGGTGACATATAAATAAAACCATTTTATTAGCTATTTATATTTTACTTTTGAAATTCCTTAAAAGTTTAATATCCGTAACCGATATTATCCGAAACGAACGGATAATCCGAAATAATTTCATATCCGTATCCGTATCCGTATCCGGTACAATAATCATTCCTACATCCGTATCCAATCCGTATCCGAAATGTCATATCCATAACATCCCTAATATTATATAATAGTGTGGAAGTGTGGATTAGTATTATTTTAATAGAATATAACCAGAGGATACGAAAAAAATGCTGAATTATATAATACTAGCTTTTGCCAGCGGCTTCGCCCGCGTGGAGGTCGGAAATTATCCCGCGGGATCATACTACTGGGATAAAAAGTAGCCTGTGTCCTTTCTCAGGCTCTAAACCAAATTTCATTTAAATCGGTTCAGAAGTTTTAGTAGGAAAGCGAGACAGACAGACAGACAGACAGAGTTACTTTTGCATTTATAATATTAGTATGGATTACTATGGATTTTGGCTTACCTAGTTGGCATTTCAGCAATATAAGTAACTCATTAATTTTTAAATACTTAACAGAAGATTTGCAAATAAAAAAGATAAAGATAGCCAAGAAATCTGATTCTTTTAAGCCAACCGGTCATTGTTAATATTGATGGATAGGTATAGTAATAGGTAATAGTATTCAGATAAGCACTATCTATTACATAAATTATTTAAACATGGGACAGATTCTGCAAGATGTGATCTGCCAGATAAGGTAGCCGAAACTTGTCTGAGGGTCGTGAGACAAGTCTTCGAAGCTTCCAAAATAGCTATAAATGGGAATGTGCTATTTTTTTACGTCCACAGCACCACACAGAACAAAATAATCTAACTAATATTATAAATGAAAGTTTGTGAGTATGGACGTTTGTTACTCTTTCACGCAAAAACGACTGATCGCATTTAGATGAAAGGCACACAGATAATGTATAACGTGGATTAGATAAGAACTAACCAAAGCTTAAATCTCTTTGGGACTAACACATAAGGTACCTACTTTTTATCCCGGTAGTACATTCCTGCGCGATAATTTCCGACCTCCACGCGGGCGACGGCGGCGCGGCGCTGGCAAAAGCTATTCTTCAATAAATTTAAAACCTCCTCCTTTTTTTGAAGTCAGTTAAAAATAAGAATAGAGTGATAAACAAATAGTAACTCTTTTTCGTAAAATAAAATAATGGAGAAAAGCGTGGGGTGTATTGATATCAATTAAAAATATCTCAAAAACACCCCACGCTTTTTTCCATTATTTTTAACCGCCTTCAAAAAAAGGAGGAGGTTTCTCAATTCGACCGTATATATATTTTTTTTAATGTGTGTTCACCGATAACTTCGTCGTATATGGACCGATTTTGATGATTCTTTTTTTGTTGGAAAGGAGATATCCCAAGGGTGGTCCCATGATATGGAAACCAGGATCTGATCATGGCATCCCAGAGAAGTCGAAGGGAACCTTCGAAAATCGTAGTGGCGACTAGTGCGTTTTTTATTTCTTTCATTAATTATCTTAAAGCACTTCTTTTTAATGAAGGTCTGAAGTTGCTCTGATGATGAAGCCGAAAGACAGTCGAGGGAACTCTTCAACGACTTACAGCAATTACCCGGTGTTTGGACTTAATTCATTTCTATTGATTAATTTCGGAAGTCGGTGGCAAAAAACTCAAATACAGATCCTAAGACACCGACTTCCGAAATTAAAGTTATTTTTCACGGAGGTCAGTTTTTTTTTTTGTAAAAAAATTTTTCTACTCGTTAGTTTTGTTTTCCATGGAAGCGTGTTTTTAGTTTATTTAAACTATTATTTATTTTCTATAATATTTTTAGGGTGTTTCGAATTTTGAGTCGTATGTCAGCATAGTTTGTGTCGTATGTCAGCGTAGTTTTCGAAGACTGTTTTGCTATCCTGATAACCCCGGCAAGGATAATGGCACATTGTCGTTGGTCCTTGATAATTAAGCCAAATTTTGAGTTAATCTGACGTTCTGAAGGGGGTCAAAATCATGTTCAAAGTTTCCGTTATACATACTAACATCGTATGAAGGTAATAAAAGCGTGTTAAAAAGATGTCGTGACGTGTCATAGGATACCTGCACCACCGTAATTGCGTAATAAACTCTCTGAATAATTTTGATGAATATTACTACAACACTGCTTTATAAATTCAAAAACATTGTCGGTTCTACATCGAAAATAAAGTAATGAATGTTCTTGAAATATCACAAAGAAAGCCATTGCTATCGTAAATACCCCGCTGCGCTGCGCGCTGGTAGGAAATACATAACAAAAGTGTCATGACGGTCAAAATGTTACACTTCATTCACGGTCTCGCACTCATTCGCCAAGTGTGACCAGATACCTATCTTTAAATAACTTTTAGAATACATCAATGCGGAAATGGTAATTTGATCAAGTCAAATAAATTCATTAAAGATCAAAATCATTAAAAAGGTAAAAACAACAGACTGCTGGCATTCTTGCATAGCTATCTAATTGATATTTTTAAACTTGTCGATCGCCAACCCGCCTGCCAAACGTGGCGATTATGGCAATCCCCACCATTTTTTGGGGGAGGTCTATTTCTAACAGTGGACGTCCATCGGCTGAAATGAAGATGGTGATGACTTCCCCAAATTAACTGACTGCCAAAGTTTCTCACAAATATACTATTTGCGAAATCCAGAAGATGAATGAACTTGCAAGCTAGGGAGTAAGTTAAGCAGCAAGGGGGTTAAATAAGGCTTTTTCTGTAATCATACGTATCACATTTATGGAGAAACTTATACCACCCAGTTCCTCAATACCTCAAATCACACATGTCTAATTAAATGTCCAAGAAGCAGGGTTATCAGTCACGACTAAATGCCGACAGACATTACGACGACATGATTTTCCTCGACGGGACTCTACGCCAACAGGACTCATTAGCAACGCCATCAGATTAAGTTGGTTAATTAGTTTTAAAAAAATGGTTAAGTTAAGTTAAAACCGTGCCCACCTACGCACGAGGCGAGCGAGCGAAGCGAGCGGTGCTGCGGCAGCAGCCGGCAAGTGCCAGAAACGACTTGATTATGTTGATAAGCCCTGTCGGCGAAGAGTCCCGTCGAAGCAAAGTCTTGACGGTGTTCACTCGTTATCAGTAAGGTAACTGTATAGCATACTAACAGCACAAGAATAAAAAACCGAGCTAACAAAAATAATGTTTTTCATTTAGCGGGTCAACAACATTCATTGCATGATTTACGTTACTAAACAGACAATTTTTTCGAACAAATCAATCAATGATTCAGCAATATGCTTCAAACTGATTCTGATTGATGTTGTGTTACGCAAATTGGGTAGTGGTCCCTGGCAGGTTCCTTATATCTCTGAACCTTCTCACAGTAATCAGGAAATAATTAATTTGTTTTTATTTTGCTGTGATGAGTTGGTTTATTGATGGTCAAGGCTATCGGCGAAAAATTGGTAGGTATGCACACATCAATCAATAGGCCCAATATTAATAGATATTGATGACTTTTTTATGACATTGCGGTAAATAATTGAAAGCAATTACCAACACAAGTTTTTTTGTGTACCAAATTATTGCAGTTACACCAAAAAAGCGACATTTTTAACACATTTTATTACCTTGGTATGTATCTGAGTAACGAAAACTTTGAACGTGATTTTCACCCCCTTTAAAACGTCGGATTAATTTGAAACTTTGCACGCTTATCAAGTACCGATGACAATACAATAATTTCATAAATTTGTGCCAATCCTGGCCAGTATCACCGGGATATCCAAAAAAAAACAACACCGAAAGCGTGGGGTGCTTTTTGAGGTATTTTTTAATTGATATCAAGCACCCATCAAATAAAAAATAGAAATGAATGGAAAAAAACGTGTTGTTTCCATTAATTTCTATTTTTAAATTTGGTTTTCTATGAAAACGTGTTTTTTAATTTTATATACTATGTTACTGAAAACCAGACCATTATAATCGGTCACAGGTAATGGATGTTAATATATCTTTATTGGTACGAGAATGTCTAGATAGCACAGTTGATTTCTACAATTTCTGTTTTAGTGTTTAGCATCGCCAGGCAATTGGTGCTGGATGCCTTTGACCTGACTCCCTGACCCTGCCGTCTGTTAATTGAAATACGAATGAAGACTTGATAGGGTTAAGTCATTTCAGTGAAGGAATCTCTCTCTGAATGAAGGCGTAGGTATTGAAATAATAAAACATTTTTGACAAAAAAGTGTAAGTTAAAAAATACTTACGAAGGTAAATCCAACGCCAAGTCCGACCACGTACCCCCAGCCTCCGTCAGGGGGCACCATCCCCTTCTTAGTCTTCTGACCATCACTATCAATATGCGCGAACGCCTCATCCATTTTTTTAACACAAAAAAGTCCACAAATTTGGTAGATGGTAGAAAATGGCTATTAACGCGGTATAATTTTGACGAACGTGTTATTTTATTCTTTAAATCTATTTATTTATTTATGATGGATAAATACGAATCCATTTGTGAGACAATGTTACGATGCTAGCATTTTGTACGAACGACAATGTTCAGCGCACGTCCTCACAACACTACGTCTACAATGAAAATACTCTCAGAGAATGTACACCACATCGAAACTATAATCAATTTGATTTGAACCTAAAATAGTTACTCCTTAATGATAATTATATTATTTTAAAAAACTCGTTTTTTTGAGGCTTGATTACTTAATTAATAATTAAATTATGGAGATCGTAAAAATCAATTACTTACCTATATAGTTTGGTGTTATTGTTTTCGCATATTTTTGCACTAGAAAACTAGTACGAGTGGAGCCTTATTGTTTTGTTGTTCTTAATAAACATATACAAGATCGTAAATTAACAACAAAGTAACCGGAAATATTGCGTAATGTGTACAAACAAATCGTCGCGATGGACAATAATTGATTGCTAAAATAACGGAAAGGAGCAAAAGAGGCCTTTAACCTGTAGCGGCCACAGAAATCATGTTTACTAGCCCCATAAAAAAATAAAAAACAATTTGGTGAAATCTTCTCCTTCTTAATTAGGCTCTGACTCATAGAGCCAATTAGAGTGAATAAAAATTTGAATGAATGTTGTAAACATATCACAATATAGGTAATAGGTAGACCTTTGAACCTACACACTATAGAGTTCAACCTTCACTGACAAACCTTCATGATGTAGGGGTTGAAGGGAAATCAACGCTCAAACTTTTACCATAGATTCAGCTCATGATTCTGAATTTACCTACGATGATATTTTTCAAGGGTTATTAAAAAAAAAATTGCTGTTCCATATTAATATTAATTAAACATTTTGACCTCATAGGTATTGCACTTGCCTACGAAGCAGCAAGTTATTTGTTGATAACCGACGTAAAATGTCTACGCCTCTAGAATCCATCCATGGTAATGTTGTGTACGTTGAAGTCCTTGCCACCCAGTATAAATTTTATTTGACAGTTGTTATGACGGATCAACCACCTTCGGACGGGACCGTATCTTCGTTGACCGAATTAGTAAAAGCCACCTATCTTTGGCCGGAACCATAGGTTTCATTTCGTGCTTAAAGAGAAGACCTATTATAGTAAACTAGCTTTTGCCAGCGGCTTCGCCCGCGTGGAGGTCGGAAATTATCCCGCGGGAACATACTACCGACCGAGATAAAAAGTAGTCTATGTCCTTTCTCAGGCTCTAAACTATCTGTGTACCAAATTTCATTTAAATCGGTTCAGTCGTTTTAGCAGGAAAGCGAGACAGACAGACAGACAGAGTTACTTTTGCATTTATAATATTAGTATGGATATGGAAGTATGGAAGTATGGATAGGTGTCAGGGTATTTTTATTGTTCGAAAACTTATATACTTGTATGATTTTAATGCATTATTTACGTTTAATGACTGTTTCATTCAGTATCATAACTAACCTATACTGTACACTGCTGCACTGCTGGGACAAAGCCCTCCTCTCTGTGAGAGGGAGTAGGCTGTAATCACCAAGCGGGCCCAGTGCGGGTTGGCAAATGTCACATGTTTTCAAATTTTTGTTTCTAGGACATACCGGTTTCCTCACTATGTTATCTATCGCCGTTTTGAGAGCAGTGATGATGAAATATTTTACACAAATAAAGTGTACTTAGAAGTCGCGGCTGTTACCTCTGGGATATCACAACTCTTATTGTTTCTACACCCACAGCTATTTTCAATGCATATTATGACCCCTTTTCATATTTCCAATTGCACCTTGTATTCTTAACTTATTAAAATATTTAATTAGTTACCATAGATACACGCTTGTTTTTTAATTAAGTAACATGTTCGCGTTTTGCCAAACTGCATACTTACCATACAAAGCATAATCATTTTTAAGATGAGTCAATGACCAAAACTGCACAGCTACGAATCTTGTTACAGCTAAAGTAACATTATTTAATCAGTATCGGGTATTTAACTGCCATCGCTAAAATCAGAAAAAATATAAAAGTGTACTTAGTGTTATTCCCCTTTAAATCGATTATTTATTCCATAAATAAATTATTTATTCCAAAAACATGGCCGCCAGGCAGCAACGATATGTTCAGATTTTGTATGTGTTGTCGGTCATATAGTCCGACAAGGCCTGAATGGAACAAAAATTGTCTGATACATAGTCCGACATGGCAGTTTACTTGTTAACATAAATTGCTGAATAATTTTCATGATCATATTGCACACGTGATTCCAGCCAAAGTTCTTTAAATGGTTGTTACTTGATTCGCTGACATATTGCATAATATTACTTACCATGTCACTATGTTGAGTCAATCACAACCGCACTCTAGTGGTAACAATTTGTAATTAACAACGTCTTTCTGTCGTAGCAGTAAGGGCGATTTTCGTATTAGCATTGGCATAATTAGCCTATAACGACCCCACTGATAGGACATAGGCCTCCGATATAGATTTTTGTATTGTATATTGTAAAATACAGTATAGAAGTGTCGAAAATTGCTTGCTTGCTTTTTCATGCGAGAATTATGGAGCAAATAAAATATACTTATCATTTTGAGATGAATCAACGGTAGCCAGACTGAGTGCGACATGAGTGAGGATCTATATCCTCTATATCCTCGTAGGCTACTTAAAAATGTCTGGTCTCGTCTGGTAAGCTGGGCGGTTATCACCTCTATCAACCTTGTGGCTGGGTACCCTTATACCAAAACCTGTTACTGCAGCTCATGCCAGACACGGGTTCAAACCTACGACCTACAACTCGTTAGTTGCGACCATTACTACTGGGCCACCGACGCTCTTTAACTGCGCCTGCGCAAATTCAGAAACTTTAGAACAGAAAGCCTGTGTAAATTAATGAGAAATTAAAACAGAAACTACACTAATATTATAAAGAGGAAAGATTTGATTGTTTGTCAGTTGGTTAAATTGTTTGTAATGGATTAACTCAAAACTACTTAACCGATTTTTAAAATGCTTAACCAAAGGAAAGCTACTATATTCCGAAGTAAAATGAGCTATTTTCATGCGAAGTCGCGGACGAAGTGCTAGTCTTAAATAAAATAAAACAATTTATATGAAATCTCACTCCAGCAGACCGTAATTTCACCATTTAACACCATATTATTATGTACATAGGTGCGAAAGGTGTGCCGTGATTCCTTTATATACCTGAGATTTTATAGGTGGATTATTTTTTGACATAGTCGACGTTTGACACGCCTAGATGTCAACGGTCCCAAAATATGGTCATACGGTTATAGGTACGTCACATACCTACTTAGGTACCTAACTTGCAATATTTATCTAAAATTAAAAACAATTAATAAAAGGGAATCATCAATACGACGAAGAAGAAAAATATTTATTAAACGTTTTAAAGTCTAGGAGTTGAAACTGTAAAGTAGACGCAAGCGCACTCTTAACAATCAGCCCAACGTTCATAAGTAACTAGCTTTTCACAGCGGCATCGCCCGCAAAAAACCAATACAAAAAACCTTCTTCTTGAATCACTCTGTATTGATGAGAACCGTATTAAAATCCGTTGCGTAGTTTAAAACATCTAAGCGTACAAACACAAATTGTCAGTTTGGTATATACAAGTTCTATGTAAGGATAAAGATATAAAGATGACTGGCTATTTGGTTCTAAAAATTGCTTGGAACCCAAGTTCCTCCAAGACTACAGAAAAATGCGAAATTGGTCTATTCGGCGGAATCTTAATAAACAAAATTTGAACGCACTGTTTCTGTATATCTGTTGGTTACTGAAATTGACGAGTCGAAAACCGCTTGTTTTCATTCATATATTCTAGAGAACTAGATAAAACTTCGAAATATGAGAAATATGTGCCTTTAATTAATAGAGTTAGCTTTGCATAATCAATTAGTGCAAGGTGAGTAGGTATATACATACGTAGATATCTTTTGCTAATTGTTCGGAATGCTAATGTGGTCAACCTACTCATATTTCACGAAAATGCTTACACGTGACGAAGTAAAACATAAAAAAACAATTCAGAGAGTCTGGCACACACAATCAGGTTTCCGCATCAGTTTTTAGGGTTCCGTACAATCAAATGAAAAAATAGAACCCTCACTAGTGTGTCGGTCTGTTGGGTAATTTACTCCGGATCTACTGAACTGATCGATGTGATAAATTGAATGATGACTTCACCACTTTCTTTTTTAATCACAGCGACCAAAAACTTACGTGGTAACGCTTATTAATGAATTATGAATATATTATACAGGGGATGATAATTGGGGCAATTTAGAAAACTTAAAAAGTTTGGAAACTGCACCGTGGGTGTGACATATCGGATAAAACGGCTTGTTGTGAGGGTCTTAAATATCTTATCTGAATCTCGGTAACGGCTCCAACGATTTTCATGAAATTTAGTATACAGGGGGTTTCAGGGGCGATAAATCGATCTAGGTAGGATTCGTTTTCATAAAATGTCGTTTTATTCGTGTTTTTAATGACCAACTTTATCGATAATCAACTTGAACATAAACTTATTATTTTAAACACAATTTACCAAAAAATACCGAGCAAAGCTCGGTCATCCAGATATCCAGATATTATCTTTAAACGAGCAATTCTTGTATATATGTATATATATAATCTGAATCTCGGAAACGGCTCCAACGATTTTCATGAAATTTAGTATACAGGGGGTTTCAGGGGCGATAAATCGATCTAGGTAGGATTCGTTTTCATAAAATGTCGTTTTATTCGTGTTTTTAATGACCAACTTTATCGATAATCAACTTGAACATAAACTTATTATTTTAAACACAATTTACCAAAAAATACCGAGCAAAGCTCGGTCAACCAGATATTATATATTTAATTTATTTTAGAACTGACCATTCCCCCATTATCTTCAAGACTTGTTGTTTACTAATAAAGTATTTAAAAAAATATATTGTGCGTACAAATGTACATTTGCAGTTAGAATGTATGGGAGAACATGTCTTTGAACTACACCACTACAGGTACCTACTAAGGATTAACATGGTAGATTACATATTGATCTTGGGGAACCCGCTCCACAAAGCACACGAGTTCCTATTTGTCCAATATTTCTAAAAATTTCTCATGAGCGGCAATTTAAACGGGAGAGAATTTCCACAAAAATATATAGACTTCTTATTTTTTTCAGTCCATCAATAATTTTTACTTTGATGTTTTCACTGCCAGTGAAAATTACCTCCGTAAAAGTAACCTTATCCAGTTACCTACTGAAAATTAGGTGTCACATGAAGCGTGAACGAGTGGGAAACCAATAAAAATAAGTTAATCCGTTCTAATATCATAGACTATCACTTACTACACACGACATCGTAAGTAGGTATATAGATACCTAAGTACCCGTTGCTATGTATAAATAACACATTTTCCTGACCCTGAAATTGACTTGGAATAAATAATCCAGCGTCTTGATTTTGATGGCAAGATATTAATTAACACTACCTTTAAGATACTAACTATATTAGATAACATTAAAAATAAAATAAATAACTAACTATACAAATAAATACAAAAACACAGGACACTTGGGGGTCGAATATTAACACTTAATATTTTCATGTCAACCAATCAGGATCCCTGCTTCGTACGTGAATCAAATCGTTCAGCGAACTGAGAGAGACTTTTGAGCGCGTCCAGCGAGCGAAGTGAGCCCTCTTTATAGTGGGCTCACTTCGCTTGCTGTATCGTAAGAGCGTTCGCTAAGCTCGCTCATCTATTAGTAAACGCACTCAGCACGTTTCATATATTCACAATTCTAACCTAACCTGCCTTACCGAGGAAGGTACATAATATGCGAGATAAAATAATCTCTAGCTAATCGGTGCAAGCCCTTCACTAGTAACTAAAGTGGTTTGCTCGCTTCGCTCATTCAGATCGAGCGCGGATGTTACAGTTCCGATCTAACCCTCACCTTCCTGCCAGGGCCGCGAGATTTGTTCGAAAGAAACACCTTGGCCCTGGCACATCGGCAACTGAAGGAACGCCCAAGAGCGGGAGACGTCATTTGATGATTTCCCACGCAAAAAAAAAGCCTCACCTTTATAGAAGGGTCCCCTAACTTAGTCTACCTACTGCTGGTGATATATGCTAATGTTGTTGTAATTCGTACGTCTTGCTGTGGAGGAGCGAAATCTCTTAACTCAGGCATATCTTGCTTAAAAGGAGGCTTCAATCAAATATTGTTCCAACCAAAACCTGTATAGCAAATAAACGATTTTTTATTTATTTATCTATACTAATATTATAAAGCTGAAGAGTTTGTTTGTTTGTTTGATTGAACGCGCTAATCTCAGGAACTACTGGTCCGAATTGCAAAATTCTTTTTGTGTTGGGTAGCCTATTTATCGAAGGAGGTTATAGGCTATATAACATCAAGCTACACCTAAGAGGAGCGGAGCAGTAATGAAAAATGTTGCAAAAACGGGGGAAATTTATTCCTTTTGAGAGTTTCCGTTGCGTGCGCTGCGTAAACGGTTAAAGTAACGCAAAAATCATGTACGACGGAATTGTTCCTTTTAAAAAGTTCTAAAAAAAGGCTGCGAGAGCATATGTCTATCTTTTAAGGTTGACTCACTATAACTCAAAATAAGCGAGCAGCAACGAAAAATGGACGAAAACCAGCAGGCAAATCGATGCGACGGGAAGGGTCAGGGGAGCAAAAAGTTGACGCGGACGAAGTCGCGGGCAGAAGCTAGTATATCATAAGCATAATAATTACTTACACAATGACACGGCGCCACCGATTCATAATATGACAATTTTGATATTATTTTAAGCTTTCCGGGGGTACCCTGGTTGTATCTGCTTAGATCATAATCAGACTATAATGTTCCCACAACTGGGACATAGACCTTTTTTTTTTTTTTAGGATGGGAAATCATCAAATGACTTCCCGCTCTGGGCGGAGCGGGAGCGCGTGTCAGGCTTTTACTGACTAAAACCGTGTTCCATCAGTTGCCCATGTGCCAGGGTCACGGTATCTCTTTCGAACAATCACGCGACCCCGGCAGGCATCGGTCCTAGTAGACCCCTACACTGCTGCTGACATCTCTTTGAGGCGCGCGTGGAACACTGCGCGCCGTCGACCCGAGCTTGGTCCTTACCGGGCGGCGAGCTACCTATTGCTCGCCACCCGCAAGCTCGCGCCTACGGTGGCCGGGAGTCCGCAATCGACTCCCGACGCCCGGGGCGTCTCCTCCTGCGGCGGCTAGGGACGTGAGGGCGCAGAGACTGCCACTCCCTCACGCACCCCGCCTCCTCCTTCGCGAGCATTACTGCTTCGCAGAAGGAGGTGACGGCTTCCCATTCCCTCTCGCTCCGTACCATGGCTCGCACCAGGGCCGGACGCGAGAGGTCGCCACCGCCGATCGCCTCCACGAGGACACGGCGGTGCTCCGCCCAGGCAGGGCACACCTCCACCGTATGCTCCACCGTGTCCTCCAGACGATCCTCGCAATGGAAACACCCGGACGTATCCTCCCACTTTATCCTGAACAGGAACCCACCGAAGCACCCATGCCCGGTGAGAACCTGCGTCAGGCGGAAGGTGAAGATGCCGTGACGCCTCTCTATCCACTCCTCAAAGAGGGGACTTACCGCCGCAATTGTGGCGTGCCCAGGGACATAGGCCTTACAGGCCTCGTTGACATTATCAAATTCATATTAATTTTTAACCCTATTTTAGCCTTTATGTTTTTAGTTACTATTTAGGTCCTAGTAGTGCTTTATCAACTCTTGACATCGGACACCAGAATCGTTTTTCTGACTAGACACGTTTTTGTGCTATACTTACGAACTCGAACGCAAACGCAGTTTTACGCGTATGCATATTAAGTTCTATTTAAAAAATGATATAAATATGACCTGTCTTTTGAATGCTCAACTCTAGCATTATCCATACTAATATTATAAAATAGCTTCTGCCCGCGACTTCGTCCGCGTCTTGTTCCCCCGACACTTCCCGTCGCGTCGAATCGCCTACCCGTGCGATTTTCCCCGTTTTTGCAACATTTTTCATTACTGCTCCGCTCCTCTTAGTTGTAGCGTGATGTTATATAGCCTTCCTTGATAAATAGGCTACCCAACACAAAAATATTTTTTCAATTCGGACCAGTAGTTGCTGAGATTAGCGCGCTCAATAAAACAAACATACTCTTCAGCTTTATAATATTAAGTATAGATGGAAAAGTGTGTGTGTCTGTGTGTCCGTCTTTCACGGCAAAATGGAGCGACGAATTGACGTGATTTTTTAAGTGGAGATAGTTAAACTCACAGAATTATTCCATGGTTGAAGGGATGGAGAGTGACATAGGCTACTTTTGTCTCTTTCTAACCCCCCACTTCCCTAAAATGGGGGTGGAACGCGCTAATCTTAGGAACAACTGGTTATACTTTTGAGTCGGGTAGCCTATTTATTGAGGAAGGCTATAGGCTATATAACATCACGCTACAATCAAAAGGAGCGGAGCAGCAACAAAAAAATTGACGAAAACTGGCAGGCTGCGATGCGACGGGAAGGGTCAGGGGAGCAAATATTTGACGCGGACGTAGTCGCGGGCAGAAACTAGTTTAATATATTTTGTAGTTATTAGCGGTTGAAATTGTAAATTTTTTGTCAGTCAGAAATATTTAACTTACCGACTATCAGTACCTACACCGAGCGAAAAGACGTTCTCACGCCAAATAAAACGCTTACTTAACATATAGGTAACTAATTTAATCAAAAACGGTTCAGTCGTTTTGCAAAATAGACAAACAGGCGACTTTTATTAAAAAACGATTAGTATGAGCAGATTTTTATCACACAGATGTCGCGTGATGTCTACTTTGACGCCTTAAAATAAACATCGTATGTTTATCTATTTCTTTTAATTAAGTAGCGACACAAACGTGTTTGTCCTAATTTATGTTATTACTTTTACGAAGTCCAAACGTGCAGCTAGTGATTTGCATTGTAAACAAGTAAGTTTTTTTTTTGCCGCTTTGGTATCAAACATGTGGAAGGTTTTAATGAAATTCCTAAATGCTTTGAGATTTTAATATCCTTTTAGCTAATATATTGCTGGTCAAGGGCACGATCAAGGAAGACCACAAAAACGAAAGTTTGGTAAATAAACATGTGTAATAAAAAACATACATAATAAACAAAACTTCACGCCTTGTTTTCCCAAAGAGTCTGGCAGAGGTGTACCTATAGTATCTACACCCACCGAAATGTGGTTAAGTGCCCTGTATTCCATAGGGGCCAAGCCTATTGCCGTCAACCGGGCACAAATACTGGCTCCGGGTTACTAAAAAGAAATTCCAGATCTAAAAAAACGAATAAAACTTAAATATAATAAATCTTTAACTGCGTCTGATCTCTGTGGACTGCCTAACCTTATAATCTCCACATGCCACAACTCACTTACTAGGTTGTGGCATACAGCTTGTACAGATTGGTTGCCAGACTATAGAACTTCTGACGTTTAGAATATTAGCCACTAGCAAACCGCCCTAACTAAAGGCTCGTGCAGACTAGCGCGACGCGATGGTCATCGCAAGCGATTCGGTGATTTATATCCGTGGAACAATTTCTATGAAAACGCGCGCGACACTTCAAACAGGGGCGACCTATCGCGCCGCGACATGTTCATAGAAATTGTTCTACGGATACAAATCGCCGAATCGCGCGCGACCGTCGCGTCGCGCTAGTCTGCACGAGCCTTAATACGAAATGAAGGCGCTCTCACTGACTTAATGACACGCGGGTTTGCGACAATCGTCGAAAGAATCCGGCAATTGGGACTCGAGGTGGCCTTGCACAAGTCCGTGGGTCAGGCCATGGGTTTTCATGGTCCTCGGAACGCGCCACCTGCGGGTTCCCAACTCACGGTAGGAGGGGTTCACATCGGCGTCGAGTCGACGATGAAGTACCTGGGACTTGTCCTCGATAACCGGTGGAACTTCGTCGAGCACTTCCGACGTTTGGCTCTCAGACTGGAGCGGGCGGGGGCTGCCTTAAAGCGGCTGGGGGGCCAAACGCCTCCTGCCGGAGGCTCTACACGGGGGTCGTGCGGTCCATGGCCCTCTACGGGGCACCGGTGTGGGCACCCTCATTGAGGCTGCGCCCAGCGCGTCGGTTGAGTGCAGCCCAGAGAGTCATGGCCATCCGGCTAATCCGAGGATACCGCACGATCTCGTGCGAGGCAGCGAGCCTCCTTGCCGGAGTGCCGCCATGGGATCTGGAGGCCTTTGCCTCGCACATGTGGGAGTGGCGCGAGGAGGCGAAACGCCGGGGCGAAACTCCGCTGCCGCGACAAATCGCGGCACGGCGGACAGAGCTCCGGTGTGATCTCATGGCGACATGGCGAGTACGATTGTCGCAACCCAGCGCTGGGCACGCCACATATGCGGCGGTAAGTCCACACTTTGAGGAGTGGATAGAGAGGCGCCACGGCATCCTCACCTTCCGCCTGACGCAGGTTCTCACCGGGCATGGGTGCTTTGGTGGGTTCCTGTTCAGGATAAAGCGGGAGAATACGCCCGGGTGTTTCCATTATGAGGATCGTCTAGAGGACACGGTGGAGCATACGGTGGAAGTGTGCCCTACCTGGGCGGAGCACCGCCATGTCCTCGTGGAGGCGATCGGCGGCGGCGACCTCTAGCGTCCGGCCCTGGTGCGAGCCATGGTACGGAGCGAGAGGGCATGGGAAGTCGTCAACTCCTTCTGCGAAGCAGTATTGCTCGCGAAGGAGGAGGCGGGGCGCGTGAGGGAGTGGCAGTCACTGCGCCCTCACGTCCCTAGCCACCGCAGGAGACGCCCCGGGCGTCGGGATTCGATAGCGGACTCCCGGCCACCGTAGGCGCGAGCTTGTGGGTGGCGAGCAATGCGTAGCTCGCCGTCCGGTAAGGACCAAACTCGGGTCGACGGCGCGTAGTGTTCCACGCGCGCCTCAAAGAGATGTCAGCAGCAGTAAAGGGGTCTACTAGGACCGATGCCTGCCGGGGTCGCGAGATTGTTCAAGCGAGATACCGTGACCCCGGCATATGGGTAACTGAAGGAACACGGGTGGATTTTAGTCAGTAAAAGTCTGACACACCCTCCCGCTCCACCCAGAGCGGGAGAAGTCATTTGACGATTTCCCATGTAGAAAAAAAAAAGGCGCTCTCTCTGTCAAATTGTTACCATGTAAGTTCAATTGATTGTAGACTACCTACATACGAAACGTGTCTATGTTAAAATGCCTGTATATAATTTCATACAAATGCCGCCATGCCGGGATTTAAAAAAAAATTAGTAGGTACGCTGTTTGCCAGCCGTAGTATAAAGTAGGTATAAACTTTGTGGGGACTTGTTGAGTTACACCCTGAAGAACACTAGGTACTCGTGATTTAATTCTTATGTAGTCTAATTGCATTGTAGCTACCATTAACAGTTTTTCTGTTACGTCTGTGTTATTACGGGAAATCTTTTGTTACTTTTTACTTGACTAGTCGGCGACATTAGTACCATCTGCTTGCAGACTGCAAAAACAACTAACTAGCTCGTAAGTCGTACCTTAATACACTGTGATCTCCTGCCAGGGTCGTGAGATTGTTCAAACGAGATACAATGGCCCTGGCATATGGGTACCTAACTGAAAGAATACGGGTGGTTTTTAGTCAGTAAGAGTCTGACACGCCCTCCCGCTCCGCCCAGAGCGGGAGAAGTAATTTGATGATTTAACATACAAAAAAAAATACACTGTGATCTATGGCCCGTACAGTGCTATCTTAAAATCTATGGAAAAGGAAATGAGCGCCGGGAGTGGGACAAGAGGACACTTGCAACCAGCAGCCAGGTTTCTAAGAAAACGTGTAAAACATTCAAAACTAAAAAAAAACGAAAACGTCTAATATTAGAAATAATAAAGAAGTTAACACATTCGAGGCGACCACCTACAATATTTCAACGCGCGTCACATGCTCTTCATCATCATCCTATTTCGTTCACACTGCTGGGACACCCATGCAGGCCATGCATCCTACATTGTCGAATTTGTTAAGCTTTGCTGCATAAGTCGACCAAGTTTCGTGGAGCTGAAGATAAACTAGCCCATAGAAAATAACAAGTTCAATAATCTATACTATCTATACTTAATATTATAAAGCTGAAGAGTTTGTTTGGTTGAACGTGGTAATCTCAGGAACTACTGGTCCGAATTGAAAAAATATTTTTGTGTTGAGTAGCCCATTTATTGAGAAAGGCTATAGACCATATACCATTACGCTACGGTCAAAAGGAGCGGAGCAGCAAACAAAAAATGGACAAAAACTGGCAGGCAATTCGATGCGACGGGAAGGGGAGCGAAAATTTGACGCGGAGAAAGTCGCGGGCCGAAGCTAGTACCTACTACATAATTTAAATCTTCTTCAAGCAGAGAAACAAAGATCAACCAGTTCCAGCATCCGAGATGAAGGTTTTCTGTGTCTCAAATAGGTATTTTCCGGCCGCTAGAAGCACCACCCGTACCTGTTATTAGATATTGGTGCCGATTCTGTTGTCACAAAATTCTCTAAACTAAACTAAAAATCACTAAAATTTGGTATTCCTGTCAAACGACGATTTCCTATTCTGAAATAGACTAAAGTGACAACAATATTTTAGTTTGACAGCACTAAGATTGCACTGAGTTATTAGTTTAGTGAAAATGACAATTTTGCTATTCTGAGTTTGCCGGTTTTCACCAAAAATTTTGACTATAATAATTTATTTTAACGAAATCTGACTATTTTTAATCGCGATTAAAAAGGTGTGGAATAATACTAGTGGTCATGAACTAAAATTCATACTAACGCCTCGCCTTCACGTGCAAAAACATTATTTTTTTTTTTGTTTTCCTTTTCTTTTGCTTATATCTTGAAAATGGCGTGTCCTATCGCAAAAATAATGAAATTTTCGACCCCCTTAGTAAGCCCCTGCACATTTAAATCTCAACACGTGGGTAATACTTTTTTATATTTTTCAAACAAAAGTGAAAAATTCCATATAAAACACGTCCACAGCACACGTAGCATGACCACCGTAGAAAGGAATTTTGTCGACGGAAGAATAGATAAATTAACGTTTCGGGTACACAGTACGACGGCAGCAAAGTAGAAAGAGTCAACTGCACTTTTTATAAAATTTACTCTTCGACATAATTCGACTCAGAATTATATTTAACCGACTTCAAAAAAAGGAGGAGGTTCTCAATTCGACTGTATTTTTTTTAAGTTTGGTACCTCATAACTTTCGACTGGGTGAACAGATTTTGCCACACAAACTAAATGGTCACCCATCCAAAGGCTGATCTTGAGAAGTATAGCTTAACCTAGCGAACCTGCGACACAAGGCAAAACAAAAATTACATAGTCACCCATCCAAAGGCTGACCTTGCGAAGTACAGCTTAACCTTGCGAACCTGCGACAAAACGCCACACATAAAGTAAATGGTCACCCATCCAAAGGCTGATCTTGAGAAGTGTAGCTTAACCTAGCGAACCTGCGACACAAGGCAAAACAAAAACTACATGGTCACCCATCCAAAGGCTGACCTTGCGAAATGCAGCTTAACCTTGCGAACCTGCGACAAAACGCCACACATAAAGTAAATGGTCACCCATCCAAAGGCTGACCTTGCGAAGTACAGCTTAACCTAGCGAACCTGCGACAAAACGCCACACATAAATTAATTGGTCAACCATCCAAGGGTTAACCTTGAGAAGTGTAGCTGAACCTAGCAAACCTGCGACACAAGGCAAAACAAAAAAAAATATTTTGTAAAGGTAATATTTATAAAGCATGCTTTACGAAAGGAAATAAATATGGTATAATCAAAAATAACGTATTAATTATATGTTAATATGTTAATTATCACATATAAAAAAATCGCATCGATATTGAAACTTTGTTGCCTAAGTCCACTAATTTTCAGTATGGGCTACTGTGCGTGGCCACGCTCACCACGCCAAAATTTAGGTTTACCCTCGCCTATAGATGTTTCACGTCAAAAGTGCAGTTGACTTTTTCTACTTTGCTGCTGTCGTACTGTGTACCCGAAACGTTACTTTGTCTAATCGTCCGTCGACAAAACCCCTTTCTACGGTGGTCATGCTACGCATGCAGCAGGCTGCCCCAGAGCACGCGCCTTTGTCTCTCAAAAAAATCATTGCGTAGCGCACACAAGTACAACGTTGCGAAACCAAAAAAAAAACTGGCCAAGTGCGAGTCGGACTCGCGCACCGAGGGTTCCGTACTAACCTGTAGGTCGTCGTCGTTTCAGCCGTAAGACGTCCACTGCTGGACTTAGGCCTCCCCCAATTTGGGGGGGGTTTGCCATAATCGCCACGCTTGGCAGGCGGATTGGCGATCGCAGTATGGCGGTAAAATGATACGAGAACGCTGCTGCCCATTCTCTAGTAAATTCGTTAATTGCCTCCTACGACACCCATGGGAAGAACCTGTAGGTATTCTCGGTTTATGCATAAGGTTATGTTTATGAAATTAAATGTTTTTTTAGGGTTCCGTTGCCAAATGGCAAAAAACGGAACCCTTATAGATTCGTCATGTTCTGTCTGTCCGTCCGTATGTCACAGTCACTTTTCTCCGAAACTATAAGAGCTATGCTGTTGAAACTTGGTAAGTAGATGTATTCTGTTAACCGCATTAGGATTTTCACACTAAAATAGAAAAAAAAAAAACAATAAATTTTGGGGTGCCCCATACTTAGAACTGAAACTCAAAAAAAAAAATTTCATGAAACCCATACGTGTGGGTTATCTATGAATAGGTCTTCAAAAATGGTATTGAGGTTTCTAATATCATTTTTTTTTAACTGAATAGTTTGCGCGAGAGACACTTCCAAAGTGGTAAAATGTGTGTGCCCCCGTAATTTCTAAAATAAGAGAAAGATAAATCTAAAAAAAATATATGATGTACATAACCATATAAACTTCCACCTAAAATTGGTTTGAACGAGATCCAGTAAGTAGTTCTTTTTTTAATACGTCATAAATCGTAAACCGCAATTTACCTGTCATTCAATCAACTCAAATATAAAAATAAAAAAACATTTAATTTCATAAACATAAACCTTATGCATAAACCGAGGATACCTACAGGTTTGTACGGAACCCTCGGTGCGCGAGTCCGACTCGCACTTGGCCGGTTTTTAATTTTTATATTTGAGTTGACTGAATGAAAGGTACATTGCGGTTTACGATTTATGACGTATTAAAAAAAACTACTTACTAGATCTCGTTCAAACCAATTTTCGGTGGAAGTTTACATGGTTATGTACATCATATATTTTTTTTAGTTTTATTATTCTCTTATTTTAGAAGTTACGGACACACATTTTACCACTTTGGAAGTGTCTCTCGCGCAAACTATTCAGTTTAGAAAAAAATGATTTTAGAAAACTCAATACCATTTTTGAAGACCTATTCATAGATAGCCCCACACAACTGGGTTTGAAGAAAAAAAAAAATTTTGAGTTTCAGTTCGAAGTATGGGGAACCCCAAAATGTATTGTTTTTTTTCTATTTTATTGTGAAAATCTTAATGCGGTTCACAGAATACATCTACTTACCAAGTTTCAACAGCATAGCTCTTATAGTTTCGGAGAAAAATGGCTGTGACATACGGACGGACAGACAGACAGACATGACGAATCTATAAGGGTTCCGTTTTTTGCCACTCGGCAACGGAACCCTAAAAAATACCACATTGAGTCGTGACTGTCAAATTCGATTTTAGTCATGTCAAAATAATTTTTTAAATTAGAGATTTTCTCTTGCAGAATAGCGTTACAATTCTCATAGCCAAAAGTAAGGAATTTTAGAGATAGTTTAGTTAGTGTACAACAGAATCGGCACCATTTACCGTTATGCGGAACCAACATTGTGTTCCACAGTGCACTTGGCATTTTTTATTGGTATTTTGTAAATGGTACGTCATCAACAAATAAAACAAAATCTCTCGGTAACCACCTTTTACTTTAATCCATTGTCTTTTTCATTCTTTTTATATAAAAATGTTCACTATAAATTTTACATGGTTAATAAAATAGGTTAAGTATATAACATACAGGCTAAGTCTCGCTCCATCCATAAAAGTGTAGGTATCTGCTTATTATAATGCAACAACAAAAATAATATTGTACTTTCTATTCCTACAAAATATACTTAAAACTATATGAACATGTTAGTTGTTAAGATACTAAGTATCAGAATTAATACAAATGTATTTGAGAAAGCTTAAAGCATGCAGCATTATATTAAGCAGACACCTATTATACATAACAGATTCAACTGATATTTAAACAAAGCTCTTCAACAACAATACGACTAAATACGAAAAACTCAACAAAATTATTGTCATAAAAATTAAATGAGACAATCGTACAGGCATTGTGTAGTCTATCAAGAATTATCGATATTTAATTAATAAGGTTGGTTTTATTATCGAAGTACGTTTATTTAAACACTACCGGATTCGCCGGAATGCGTTATTTAAATGTGGCAACGAAAATGAGTGAAATGTTTTGTTCTTTTAGTTTTTGTAAAGGTAGTATGGTATTATCAGTTGTCTGGTTGCCTCTCGTGCCTCTAATGGCAGACAGTACAGAATCAGAATCATTCACGAAATATTCCAAACAGACATCTGGCGATGAAATATTTTCCATATTAGTCTGATATCGACATATCTTAATTTAAATGTCACTTATACTTGAAATATTCGTTATTGCGTTGCAAGTTTCTTTGTTCCACGATTTAAAAAAAAAACCGTAACACATACTTAAAAGTTCAATATGGAAATCAGTGACACCTCTATTTCAAGAACATAATCTGTGCAAAGGATAAAAACCGTTGGTAAATATCGACAAAGAAAACTCCACATCATTATTATACTTTGAACAAGGTCAATAAACCAACATTAAAATTTGATTTTATGTACATAAAAGTAAGTAATAAAATGCATTGGATAATTAAAATGTACGTTCATTGTTTCACACTTACTCCTGCATAATAAGTACATGATTAGTTGATTGCATCCATTAATTAATTGTAAAGTTTTTTTTTCTAAACAGGTATCTATCTATTTTACGTCGTTTCAATATAAAGATTATGTTCCATTGGCACATAAGTTTCAAAAATTGCTTGCTATAATTTTACTATGTCAAAAACAACAGACGTTACATGGCACTCTTATAGTTTTCCTACACGAAGTTAAAAAAAAAATAAGAGTAATAAGTACATACAATAACTGCTTAAGAATTCTTATTCTTATAGTGGAAAGGGCACGGTACCCGCAAAATCCAAATTTTCTAACATTTTTGCAATCTACAGGTCAGTGGCAAATTGTATGTTGAATAAAATATGATTCGCGATTGTAACTCGTATGTTTACTACATACGAGTTGTATTACATTGTTTACATATTACATGATTATAATAATTTAAGTCAACCCTCTTAATTCATGTTTCATGAAAAAGTAATTCAATGGGATTAAATGAACTAGCACTGATTTGCAAATAAAAAATCTCTCAGAAAATTTGAATTTTTGCGGGCTACCTGTATATCCACCTTATAAGTACTATATTTTTTATCAAACATTAGTAAGTAAGTACACGATATATTTGGTCAGTTACATCACACATCAAAAGCGCACGTTGCAGGATACGATCCTTATAGTATAGTTCTTGGAAGACGAAATATTGGAAGAGTCAATTTTGGTAAATAATCAAAACACTGAACAAATTTGTTTCTGAGTGTGGGACCTATTTAAGGTACTCAACATTTAAATGTTCTCGTGTGACATCTAATAAGTGCAATTTTGTCACAAATTAAAAACCATGATTTAAATCCACGGAATATTCGACGTAAGTACAAAATGTATGATTGAGTCAGCTCATTCAAATTAAGTAAACAATCACAAAAAATCATTTCGTTAGCACATTTCATCACATCACATACTATTGCATAACTTGCTTTACATCAAAACATATTCGCTAGGCAAGTAATTTGCATTTTATTGATTGTGGCAACGTGTTAATATTAAAATTGCTATATCAGGATCCTATTATTATCTGTAAAATTCTATTAATCAAATCACTAGGAATGTTTTATTTCATAATAAGGTAAAAATATGACTCTATTTTTGGAGGTTAGGAGGTTCTGCATTCGGCATTTTTTTTTTTACATTTTACGCGATATCTTTCGCAATTGTGGATCAATTTCTATAATTCATTTTTAATGGATAGGGTATGCCTCAGGGCTAATCCCATATAAATTTTATTAACTTAGCTTGGGTCGTTAGTGGTATACGAATTTATGTTGGTGGGTAGTAACTACAGAGTGAAGAATCAAAACTTAAAAAACTTTAATATCAGAAGCGACGTCTTTGGTTTTGTATTCCCGTTTTTTGACACCGACTTGCGGAATGAAAGCATTTTTTTGTTTTGTAATTAATGATTTTGGTTTTTGTATTTAAAAAAAAGTTTTGCGAACAACAGGTCAGTTAAGATAGTAAGTTTTATAATTTTTAACAATAGGTTTCTTTTTAAATTACTTTCACAAGTTCTCGTGATGACAAAATAGACGAAACAAAAACAAGTACTTGACGGTCGTACCTTTAAAAGATTTTTAAACAATACTATATGCTCAACTCCAGCCAAGTAACAAAAAGGTGAGTACTAGGTGTACTCACCTTTTTCATGTAACAAACAAACCACAAAATTGCGGTCACCGTTATAATTATAAGAGTACAGAGCGTCTAATTTCCCAAACATTTATGGAAAAGTAAGTCATGATTTAATAGTATAAAAATAAAGCAAAAAGGAAATGCAGTTCAATCCGTTGAACTCTCATTCATCTACATTCATTGTCTAAGAGTTTATAAACCCCTACAAGTTCTGACAAAACCCTTGTCTTCAAGTTTTACAAGATTTCCTACTTCTATGTTAAGTGTATAAATTAATATCATCTAAAAATACACACCTACAAAACTTTTCGAACTACAAACAGCCGTCTAAAAATATTAATAGTTAAAATTAATGTTCTAAGTAACTACATAGTACATTGTATCTATAAGATGTTCCACTTTCCAAATTCACTGGTTCTAAATTTAACAACTAACCTTTGACACATTTATAGGAAGATTATAATTATCATGCCTTTAGTATTCTTATTTTTTAAATTATGTCGAATGTCCATTACTTGTAAGCATTCCATACCATTTGATACACCATTTATATAGTCATGGCGAATTTAGTTTCTGTTTTAGAGAGCTACTTTAGAGAGGTTATCAAAATATTTTATTTTTTTAACGTTCATTACACATTTATACGTATTTTGGATATAGAATCATGGTATGGACTACCCACTTATTACAAAAATTAAAGATTTTTATATAAATCCACCAATCAGTTTTTGAATTAAGAACCCAATATGTATAGAAATGCAGTTCTTTTTACAAAACGGAGTTGTCATTTTTGTATTAAGAACTTTACCCAAATGGAATTACGGTTGAAATTGCAAAAACTGGCTCAGAGCTTTAGGGTTAGAATTAGTTCTATCGTATTTTGTAATAAGACGGTACAAGTTTAAATCGCAACTTGACCTTTCTTTAATAAATTCTACAAACAAGCTTAGCATATGAGCTGTTACACTAAGGCTAAGCAATATCAACATTGCCTGTTTTATACCCTCCAATGTCAATACCGCCATTTCTTACAACAGCCTACTTCACCCTTTATGGAGACAGTGCAGTCAATTAACACCATTTTAAGTAAAATCAACTTCAATTTGATATGACTTTGATATGGACTATAGTTCATTATAATTTCTCGATTAAAAAAGTAGTCTTTATTTTCTGATATATTACGATACATGTTAGGATTGAGATCGACTGCACTATCCCTATTTGGCGTTGCCAGCTAAGATACAGGTGAGTAACGATATTGTACTTTTACGAGCATAAATAGACAAGAGAACAACATGTCTAAATAGTAGATTAGCCAGAGAACGGTTACTTAATACGATGAGCTTCGATTGCTTTCCTCAGGAACGATGCGTCCACTAAATCTGGACCACTTTTCTGCGGCGTGTGAATGCGAGGGCGTATTCTATGCCCCAGACAAGGACGCAGGACATAATGAGGGCATTCTGTACGTGGATGCAGGTCGCAAAGCTACCGGTGTAGTCTCTTACGTAACCTGTAAAAAAGGAGATGGACTGTTTTAAAACAGGGACAAATGTTATTAGCTGGCAATTACAAATCGTGATATAAAAAATATAGTTTTATTAGGATCTTCAAGGAAGATCTATACTGCTGAAAGGATCTTTTGGCGCTCGAATCACGTTGATAAGAAGGCGCTGTGGGTGAAATGTATTGAAAAAGGAAGATGGCGTCGTTAGTCTATAGTTTAACAATACAACAAACAGCCTATAATGTTCGTAGGCTAGAACACAGGCCGCTTCTCAGTGACAGAGAGTGGGCAGAAAACTATCATGCGGGCCCAGCGCGATGTAGATGTCATGTCTGCTAATTTTTGGTACTGGACATGCTGGTTTTCTTGCGATGCTTTCCTTCACCGTTTTGTGAGCAATGGTGATGAAATAATTTAAACTAAGTAAAACGCCTGCCTGGGTCGCTATTGTAACCGGATTACAAGTACATATACATTTTAATACTGTATGTATTACGATGTATTTTGACAATGTATATTGTAATTGAAGTAAAATTTAAAAAGTTTTATTGAGCCGGCTCCCAAAACCGGGACACAGAACAAAAATGGTAACTAAAACTTACTTTTTTTTTAAGTACCTAATTATTATTCCTCAATAAACAGTGTCTTACCAATAATAGGTCCAATAGCGACAACGAAGACTCCCTTGCTGACCATGTGCAGTCCGAAGGCGGCTGGCAGCTTCTCAAGCGGACAGTACTCCGAGATGGTCAGCGTGAAGTTACTGAGACACATGCCTCGGAAGAAACCGCAGATGGACAGCCAGATCATTAGGGGCACCCATTCAGTTTGCTCTGCTAACACTGGAAATAGATGTTTTATTAGACACTTGTATAGAAAAGAAAGGTTGAGTATACAACAGGTAGACTTGCAGGGTAATTGCGTTATGCTGGGACTACATTGTCACGATAATACGAGCTACATATAACGGTCTATGTTATACAGTGAGACTTCGAGTGGTGTGTGAAAGAGAGCGCACGAAGTTACGGTCTCTGTTATACAGAGAAACGTCGAGCGGTGTGTGAAAGAGAGCGCACGAAGTTAAGGTCTCTGTTATACAGCGAAACGTCGAGCGGTGTGTGAAAGAGAGCGCACGAAGTTACGGTCTCTGTTATACAGCGAAACGTCGAGCGGTGTGTGAAAGAGAGCGCACGAAGTTACGGTCTCTGTTATACAGCGAAACGTCGAGCGGTGTGTGAAAGGGAGCGCACGAAGTTACAGTCTCTGTTGTACAGCGAAACGTCGAGCGGTGTGTGAAAGAGAGCGCACGAAGTTACGGTCTCTGTTATACAGCGAAACGTCGAGCGGTGTGTGAAAGAGAGCGCACGAAGTTACGGTCTCTGTTATACAGCGAAACGTCGAGCGGTGTGTGAAAGAGAGCGCACGAAGTTACGGTCTCTGTTATACAGCGAGACGTCAAGCGGTGTGCGACAGAGAGCGCACGAAGTGTGGTTCGCATTGTCGCGACAATGTATCCGTGGGATAATACACTGACTGTAGGACTTTTGATGTTGTGGATAGTTTAAAAACATTATTTGCCTTATTGATTGAGCATTCATTATTCGAACATTTATGAAGTAATAGATAAGCGGGTTAAGCAATTAGGGTTTAAATTAGTTGATTTACAAAAACATGGGTTTTATCAATGTACTGCCAATTTTAGAGTCTGTTAGTCTGAACTGTTAAGCAAAATTGTCTCATTTGCCTGTAATATCACTGGCATGTCAAACATATCGTATTTTAGAGTCAAAACTGTAAGGCAAAATAGTCAAAATTGCCTGTAATACCACTGGCATGTCAAACGCATCGTAAAAAAACATAGATGCTTCTTGTCGGCAGAAAGTATAGCAGAATTTACCCACGAAACCCATTTGGTAAGAAACTCTACTCTCGACTTGTTATCAAAATAAAAACTAATAGGTAAGTATACAAATAGTAACCGGTTGCATAAAATATTATTTAATAAGCAATGCGCGTCTTATCGATTTATTTATAGCTACATGACCTAGGATCGTAAACTGCAGTGGAGTAGGCAATACTCATGACGTCATATTCCTAGTATTTGGTAAATAAACCACACCAAATCAATTACATGCTTTTAACCGTGTAACAACAATAACATTTGAAATAGGTTTTACAAAGTGTTGTTGTTTTTTGGTAAACGCGACAAATAACAAAACCTTCATGTTTAATGTTATGTATTTAAAAATAGAATAGGTCATGACTCACCGGACCGCGTAGCCGCTAAGAAGAACGAAGAAACAAAGAAAATCATCTTCTTGGAAATAGTCGTCCTGTCGAAAATAGGCGGTAAAATCAACCGCACCAAAATATCAGTAATGGCAGTCATTGAGAGGCAAAACGCCGTATCATTCATATTGTAGCCCAAACTTCTTATAAAGAAGGGCGTCAACATCCTAAATTGTAGCTCCCCGCTCCAAAAGAGCGAGAGCCCTAGTAAAAGGTTCAAAAACGACCAGTCTTTAAGTAAATCTAAGTCCATTAGAGCTATAAATCTTCTAAAGAAGCCCTTCTTCTTTTCCTGAGGTTCGTTACTTTTCTTTATTGGCTTCATTTGTATGGCATCGTCGTCTACCGTCTGTAATTATAATGTTTAGCACATGAATACAATTAAAATTGTACTAAAAATCAATTCTAATTGAATAGTATTTTACATCTTTCATCATGGACATCATGGTACATGTATAAACTACTTTTTGCTAGTTTATTTCATGTATTATTATATTATTATTATATTTTATTTTATCCCTTACATGCGAAATGTGGGTGTACTATAGGTACACCTCTGCCTAACCCTTCGGGGAAACAAGGCGTGATGTTATGTTATGTTTATTTTATCCCTTACATGTAAGGGATAAAATAAACAACGTAAATTCCCTATATGTAAAATATATTACACGTTGGGTACTTAATTGTAGCTATAAATTGATAAATTAAGGTGGAAATCAATTCCAATTTTATTGTCAAGTCTGTGTAACATTGTATGTTGAACCAAATATGATTCACGACCATAACACGCGTGTATGTATTTACAGAATCAGAATCTATATATTAATACGTGAAGCGAAAACTTTGGATCCCTTTTTACGAAAATTGGGCGGAGGAGGAGTATGAAATTTCGCACACTTAGTTTATATAGAGAAGAAGTGACGAATGCTAATATTTTTTTTAATTATGCGTAAAAATACATTATTTTAAATAAATAACACGTTACACACACTACTATTCATTACCGTGTATTTAATACACACATGCACAAATCGAGTATATATTTGTTTTTGGTATTATTTGTCTATAGCCTTACTGAATGTCAAATATAATTATGGATTACGAAATTACGAAAGTTTATTGTCGAAATCTGTGATCCAATCGAGTATATCTGTCTTTAATATTTTGTGTCTATAGTCTTGCTGAATATGTCAAGTATAACCATAAGTAATAAATATGACAACATGAAGTAAATGCTGTTCTGTCACCTATCAAAACTGTAATCTTACGAAATACTTTGAAATAATCTAATGTATTAATACGTGAAGCAAAAACTTTGCACATCGTTGTACAAACATTGTACGAACGGCAGTGTATGAAATTTGGCACATTTAAAGTTTATTTGGAGAAATAGTGCTGAAAACTAATATTTGTATTTATTAACGAATAATGGTCGAGTTTCGACCTCTGGGCGACCACTAGTAATTAAAATCATGGATACGGTTGTATTGATGATTTAAATTCGTTTAATCCCATTGTTTGAGTATTTCATGAAGCTTTTGGTTTTAAAATGGCCCCGAATGATATTTTAACCAACATACAACACTGACCTGCAAATTGCGAAAAAACTGAAGAAAATTTTAATATCCCAGGCCAGCTTAGCACATTCACCTTCATAAAAAAACATATTATTGACAATCAAATGAGTTCTTGTCAACTCTCTTAGGCTGACTGTACCATGATGTATTCTCGTCAGTAATATATAGAAACATACATAAATAAATACTCACATCAAGATACAACTGCAAGTAACTGCCAGTGAAATCCATGTTAGAGATATTGGATATGACTGACACTTTTCTCTTGCGCGCTGTCTCACTCATACTACCACTGGATATGACTCTCGGCATCGCAGCCACAGACGCGGCCGTCGTCAGCCCAGGATACAGCCTGTTATTTATCTCGAACTTTTCAAACTCTTGTAGAGGCTTATCACAGGTCTTCGCCCTCGGTAATCCTATCGTCCTAACTGAAGGGTGGTTCATGTTCCCGTGGGACCTCTGCTTTATTATCTTTGGCACTTGAGGTGAAACTAGCGGATTTATTTCGAACTTGTCATCGTTTTCTTCTTCACTCTCTAATATACACTCCATTTCCTGAAATTAGTTTAAAAGGTAAGTATAAGTTTTATGCAGACAATTAGAAGCTTCAAAGAAACGTTTTTTTTTTTTTTTTTGGATGGGAAATCATCAAATGACTTCTCCCGCTCTGGGCGGAGCGGGAGGGCATGTCAGACTTTTACTGACTAAAACCCACCCGTGTTCCTTCAATTGCCCATGTGCCAGGGTCATGGTATCTCTTTCGAACAATCACGCGACCCCGGCAGGCATCGGTCCTAGCAGACCCCTTCAGTTTTGCTGACATCTCTTTGAGGCGCGCGTGGAACACTGCGCGCCGTCGACCCGAGCTTGGTCCTTACCGGGCGGCGAGCTACCCATTGCTCGCCACCCGCAAGCTCGCGCCTACGGTGGCCGGGAGTCCGCAATCGACTCCCGACGCCCGGGGCGTCTCCTCCTGCGGCGGCTAGGGACGTGAGAGCGCAGAGACTGCCACTCCCTCACGCGCCCCGCCTCCTCCTTCGCGAGTCAAAGAAACGTTTCGGTGGGGAATCATCATCATCATCTGCCTAGCCCTTCCCCAATTAGGTGGTCAGCTTCCAGTCTAACCGGATGCAGCTGAATACCAGTATTTCACATGGAGCGACTGCCTATCTGACCTCCACAAACCAGTTACTGGGTAATACAATACTCCTTGGTAAGATTGGTTGTGAGACATTCGGGTTTCAGACGACCCGTAACAACTGTTACTGTTTCGGTGGCGAATGAGAAGCCATTTTAATAGGAGTTCATCAGTCTATCAGCAAAGCAACTTCTTGCAGATAGACAGCTTCTTGTAGATTAACTCGACAAAGTAAAGGGAAAACCTGTTATTTTTTTCGCGATTTCTAGGTTGATCCCAAAGTAAAAATAGTAAGTATATAATAATGAGTACAATGACTTAAGTGGTTCTATTTTTATAAAACATAAAAAATACATACCTTCACTGTCTGCAATTCACAGTCAACCGGCTCATCAATGAGATGCCATTTAACTGGCTGCAGTAAACACGACCCTAGCACCGCGTGGAAGGCCAGCCCTCCCAGGATGACCACCGTCCACCGGAACCCATACTCTCCTAGCAGGATCTTGACTAGTTGAGGCATGACCATTAGCCCGAAGCCGGTGCCTGCCATCGAGAGCCCGACGGCTTGGCCACGCTTCTTGGTGAAGTAATGGTTGAGGGACACGAACGATGACGACGATGCGAGACCCACTCCGAAACCTGGAAAGAAGGTTAAAAAGCGATTAAATAACATCACGCCTTGTTCCCCATAGGGTTATGCTGAGGTGTACCCTCACACAGTAGCGGCGTTAGGGTAGGGCGCGGTTGGGCGACCGCCCAGGGCGCCAGATTTGAAGGGGCGCCCACGGCGCCCCTTTTTTCCGCTCTTTCAGTGAGCGAGTCCTATTACTAGTAAATTCCCTAAAACTAGCTAAAAAATCGTTATAATGGCAATACCTACTAGAATCAAATGCAGTGTCAAAGATTACCTACTAAATATTATTCAGTTCCATAAACCTGACTGCACCCCGGACATTAGTCATGTAGAACAACTTTCACTAACAATACGATTTGTTGACTTATCATCAGTTGACGACAAAATATTAATAAAAGAGCATTTCATAGAATTTATACCTGTCAATGAGTCAACTGGTGAAAAACTGACTGAAGTTATTATTAATGTTTTAAATAAACACGGACTGGAATTGAAGAATTGTAGGGGTCAGGGTTATGATGACAACGGAGCGAATATGAAAGGAAAAATATTGGGGTTCAAAGAAAAATTCTGGACCTAAATCCCTTAGCTGTTTATGTACCGTGTGGCTGTCATAGCTACAATCTTGTACTATGCGATGCCGATAAGTCGTCCGTAAAGTCAGTTGCTTGGGGTACTTCAGAGGTTGTTCACATTGTTTTTTTTTTTTGGAAAGGTTTTCGTGTCAGACTTTTACTGACTATAACCCACCCATGTTCTTTCAGTTACCATATGCCAGGGCCCCGGTATCTCGTTTGAACAATCTCGCGACCCTGACATCTCTTTAAGGCGCGCGTGGAACACTATGCGCCATCGAAACGAGCTTGGTCCTTACCGGGCGGCAAGCTAGCCATTGCTCGCTGCCCGCAAGCCCGCGCCAACGGTGGCCGGGAGTCTGCGATCGACTCCCGACGCCCGGGGTGGCTAGGGTCTTGAGGGCGCAGAGACTGCCACTCCCTCACGCGCCCCGCATCCTCCTTCGCGAGCATTGCTGCTTCGCAGAAGTAGGTGACGGCTTCCCATGCCCTCTCGCTCCGTACCATGGCTCGCACCAGGACTGGACGCGAGAGGTCGCCGCCGCCGCCGCTGACGGCGCGTAGTGTTCCACGCGCGCCTCAAAGAGATGTCAGCATCACTGAAGGGGTCTGCTAGGACCGATGCCTGCCAGGGTCGCGAGATTGTTCAAACGAGATACCGTGGCCCTGGCATATGGGTAACTGAAGGAACACGGGTGGGTTTTAGTCAGTAAAAGTCTGACACGCCTTCCCGCTCCGCCCAGAGCGGGAGAAGTCATTTGATGATTTCCAATCCAAAAAAAAATGTCTTAATAAAAGAGAGATTGCTGAGATAGAAAGGCTAGAAAAATAAATTTTTATTAGTTTTCTTAATAAAGGTTATTTCATATACTCCTTGCCTCTTTTTTCGAATGGATTTCAATAGAAGATATAATAGGGCGCCGTATAAAATCTCGCCCAGGGTGCTGGTAGTACTAAAACCGGCGCTGCCCTCACATTCCGCCAGTTATGTGTAAGTCCCATGTTATAGAAGGCGAGCATATTGGCACCAACTAGGCACAAATCCAGACTCCGGTCTGCTACTGAGAAAATCCACATGGAAACATCCAATAGCTCTTTGCCCGACTTGGGAATCGAACCCAGGACCTCATGGTCAGCAATAGCGCTTGCGACCACTAAACCAAACAGAATTATATGGAGTACATAACAACATTAAATCCCACTTACTATTACTATAAATGTGAAAGTTTGATGGATGTATGTATGGATGTTTGTTACTCTTTCACGCAAAAACTACTGAACGGATTTGGATTAAATTTGGCACAGAGATAGTTTATAATCTATACATATAAAGTGGATGCGCTTAAGTATAATGCCGCCCGAAAATGCTTTTTTTTTTCTTTTTCTATTTGCACATCAGTGTTAAGTGTCTGTTGTCATTAAAATCATGAAAACAGCCCTCTAAGCTCATTTAATCCCATTAAATGACATTTTCACAAAATTGTCAATCAATGGCAAATTTAATCGAGCCCCCCCCCCCCTCCGCCTCCAATTAACCGGGTTTTAACTCTAGAATTTTCTTATTAAAAGCCTGGATAACAAATGAACCAACAAGGTCACCGAAAGACATAAATGCCTAATCACCTAATGTCAGTTGCCTTAACCTGAAAAATTGTGGAAACTACCATTGTTTTTATGTCTCTATGACTAAACCAGCTTTTTATTATCCAAGAACTTGAATTTTTGAACGTTAAAATGAACTTACTCATGAGGAAACTAACTTTATTACCTATGGCCATAGAAAATAAAGAAAAAATAAATAAAGAATAGAAACTCCATAAAACATTGAAGTCCATTCATTTACTTTTCTACGAATACTTAGCTATGAATATTAATAGCTAAAAGTGTAAAAAAAAAAAATATCGAAGGAAAATGGTTTTTGCTGTGGCAGCATTAGATTGCATCATCATCATGCTCTTTAGACATGAAGACATGTCTGACCCCAAATAAAATTGGGGTAAGGATTTCCAACTTTTATTGGGGTCGGCGCGCATCATGTCATGTTGGACCATACTTCTCTATTAGTCGTTTCATCTCTGTAGTCAACCCCTTTCTAGCCATTTCATTTTTCACACAGTCCATACATCGTTTCTTTGGTCTGACCGTACTCTTATTGCCCTTGACATTCATACATGATCAAATTTAAATTCGCTGGCAATAGTTTTCCCACGTGTTGGGATCAATATCGAAAAGTAATGAAACAAAGAAAAACCACACAAAATTCTTGGCCGAACGCGCGGTTTTGCTCAGCTGTTCAAGTCATTTTTCGTGGAACTTAGATAGTCTTTTACGAATTTCTAAAAACAACTTATATGATTTACTAGCTTCTGCCCGCGACATCGTCCGCATCAAATTTTTGCTCCCCTGGCCCTTCCCGTCGCATCGATTTGCCTGCTAGTTTTCGTCCATTTTTCGTTGCTGCTCGCTCCTTTTGAGTTATAGTGAGTCAACCTTAAAAGATAGACATATGCTCTCGCGGACTTTTTTTTTGAACTTTTTAAAAGGAACAATTCCGTCATACATTATTTTTGCGTTACTTTAACCGTTTACGCAGCGCACGCAACGGAAACTCTCAAAAGGAATAAATTTGCCCCGTTTTTGCAACACTTTTCATTACTGCTCCGGTCCTCTTAGTTGTAGCGTGATGTTATATAGCCTATAGCCTCCCTCGATAAATAGGCTACCCAACACAAAAATATTTTTTCAATTCGGACCAGTAGTTCCTGAGATTAGCGCGTTAAATCAAACAAACAAACTCTTCAGCTTTATAATATTAGTATAGATAAGAAAACTTATAAATCATTGGTTGCCGTGATGTAGATCCACAGTGTTATTTAAAGTTTTGAACAAAGTTCGGATGTCTTTTTTTTTATTGTTTCATTAGTTTTCGTTGACGATACCCAACATTTAATATGATCCTGTATACTGTATAATAGTCAGCATTAAATTGCATGTTTACATTAATTTTCTTTTTCTTAGAAGTAGCAATGAGGATCAATTCGACAAAAGGATATAGAAATTTTGAAAACTACATCGAATACAATATAAATATCTGAGTTCATTTCTTTTTGAATCACTCAAATCCATCGAGAAATTACGAAGTTATTAAACTTTAAAAAAAGGGAGTTTTAAAACGCACGCCGCGCGCGCGAAACTGCTGATGACGTCACGAGGCCCGATCGCCCGCCACGCGCCGCACTGCTTTGTTATGATTTGCGGAGTTTAATCGTTGTTTCTTGTTTATTTATGTTTTATAGATATTGGTAGATAGGAAACATGGAAGTCGGATTTACCCAAGGCCCAATCGGACAATCTCGCGAAGATTGATTCGTTTATGGTTGAAAAGTAAAAAAAAAACAATTTATTCCAGTGCACAGGTAGGTTCTACGTTTTAGAATGTTTTGATTTGGCAGGCAGGTACCTTTTTCGTGTTTCTACAATGTGTAGACACCTCTCTACCTATTTTAAATAATATTTCTTACTAGCTTCTGCCCGCGACTTCGTCCGCGTAAAATTTCCTGCTCCCCCAACCCATCCCGTCGCATCGAATCGCCTACCCGTGCGAGGTCTTTGTATGCGTGACGTTTTTCTTTGTGCTCGGCTCCTAAGGGTCTTTGCGTGACCTTATATAACATATAGTCTATAGCCTTCCTCGATAAATGGGCTATGCAACATTAAACGTACAACTCTTCAGCTTTTACTTGGGTGTGCTACGCAATGAATTTTTTGAAAGATCAAGGCGCGCGCAATGGACGTGTTTTATATGGAATTTTTCACATTTTATTCGAAAAATAAAAAAAAAATATTACCCACGTGTTGAAATTTATATGTGAGGGGATTGCAAAGGGGGTCGAAAATTTCATTATTTTTGCGATAGGAAACGCCATTTTCGAGATATAAGCAAAAGAAAAGGAAAACAAAAATACAGTACTGTTTTTGCACATGAAGGCGAGGCACGTGAAGGCAAGGCGCGAGGCGCGCGCAATGGACGTGTTTTATATGGAATTTTCACATTTTCTTCGAAAAATAAAAAAAAAATATTACCCACGTGTTGAAATTTATATGTGAGAGGATTACAAAGGGGGTCGAAAATTTCATTATTTTTGCGCTAGGAAACGCCATTTTCGAGATATGAGCAAAAGAAAAGGAAAACAAAGGAAAACAAAAATACAGTACCGTTTAAAGCACGTGAAGGCGAGGCGTTCGTTGGTGTGAATTTTAGTTCATATCTACTAGTTTTAATCCACACCTTTTTTATCGCGATTAAAAATAGATTTAGTTAAAATAAATTATTATAGTCAAAATTTTTGAAATGCAGTATAAAGTACTTTTAGTTAAGGGGACATGGGGCGTCGCTCCTCATGAAAGTACACCACTTCTTTCTATTTTTTGGGTATTTTGGGACACAAAATAACAATTTGTCCGGTGTAGCAACACTTGTATTTTCGCATCGTGGCACGATACAATATTTTATGAAGACATTATTCGTTTAAATGTTCTGCGAGTCACGTAACTAAAGGCAGAAAGAACGTGCGTGGCGGTGCCGCGGACGCGAACGTGGAAAATGACGTCATCAACAAATTGTGCGTATTGGCGGGCGTTGTTGAAAATGCAAAATTAAAACCGCTCTAACTTCGTCATTTTTGGTCCAATTTTAATAATTCTTTCACTGAAATAATTGGTTTAGGTATGACTGTAATTCTACATATTTAACTAAAATCGTCGCTGATCCTCATTGCTAACTTCACAACATATCATAAAAACATTAATTACTAATAACTAACATGTGCATGAATTAGTTTTATAAATAAATGCCTACTTATACCTAACCAAAACAGAACTATACTTACATTAGAATGAGGAAAACAATATGACTGTAAAATCCTTATTTAAACAGCAATGTCGTAATCTTTGAAGGACGTTTGTGGGTCTTTGATAGTGAATATGTTAATGGCCAGTGATCTTTGCTAGTGGTAAATTCAGACTGAACGGAAAAATGCCCAAGCGGTTTACTGATCCCATTGAAAATTTGACCGTATTACCATAGCCAAAAAGTAGAAAAAGAGCAACCGGGGCGGGACTGTTGATATTCATACAATTTTCTAAATAAACGTGTAACACAACTAACGGAAGACCACATTGACCCCAATTAGAGTTTTTATTTTATTTAAAGCTAACTGTTACTATGACGAAAAATATGTTGACCCTAGAACCACGTTATGCATTTTGAATTGAGTTTTATTGCCTTGGAATAAGATTGAATTTTCTTTGGCTCAGTTGGCGGTAGATATGGCAATATACAGATTTTCGAAAAAAACCCATATTAAAAGTTACTGTAGTTTGTTCTTCAGAAACAAAACTTCTTTCAGCTCTTGCGTGTCTTGGTACTCTATAAATTGCTCGGGGATTTTTCCGTTCAGACCCTTCATCATCATCTGCCTAGCCTTTTCCCAACTATTTTGGGGTCTGCTTCCAGTCTAACCGGATGCGGCTGAGTACCAGTATTTTACATGGAGCGACTGCCTATCTTACCCTCCACAACGAACTGGGTAATACGATACCCCTTGGTAAGACTGGTTGTCAGACTTTCGGGCTTCTGACGACCCGTAACGACTGTCAATGATCTACAAATGACAGCCGGGACCAACGGCTTAGCGTGATTTCCGAGCCACGGAGGGGACTTGATATGTAAAGATGGTCACCCATCCACGAAACAAACGCGGTAAGCGTAGCTTAACCTGATCGATCGATACGTGCGTCTGTTATTACTTCTGTCTGTTAGTCTGAACTGAACTAACCCCATACCCTTAAAAAAAACACCCATTGTCGTCGATCCAACGAAAAGCAATAAGCGAATCGCATAGTTTATTTCAATACAATTTGTATTAGCAGCTGTGCTTTCCTTATTGGAAATAAATAGACATTATACATTCCACGCTGCTAGTAAATAGGTTCCGATATGTTACTATAGTATCACCCGTCTCATTGAATTACGTTTTTTCATGTGTTTAAGTCCAATGAGTAATCAAGCAAATCATTTGCATCAAGTACTATGGAAATACTTATGTAACAACCACATTTCCTGCCTACTTCGTATTCGTTTAGTTTTTCTGACCTTTTTTCTTTTTGCTCGGCTCCTAAAGATCGTAGCGTGCTGTTAAACTAGCTATAACCTACCTCAAAATTTGGACTATCAAATGCAACTGATAGTTCCAGAGATTAGCGCGCTCAAACTCTCAGCTTTATTACATCAGTACCTTCTGCCCGCGGCCTCGTCCGGGTGGATGTCGGAAATATTCATAGAACGTGCTATCAGGACAATAATTAGCCTAAGTTACTCCTTATAACAACAGTCAAAATCGGTCCAGCCGTTTCGGAGATTATACTTTCATATGCATTTAGAATAACGCTGTTATTTTGACATAACAAACAGACACTTGAATATTGTATCTTTCTTTTGTATTTATTGATTAACTTTACAGGTGTAATAAATATTTAATTAGTCCGCCATTACAACGATCAATTAATGTTTGTAGTCATAATCGAACATCGGTAATTACATACTTCTTTCTGCTAGACTACGTGGCAAGCGTCCGCCATAATAAGATTAGTTTGTGAGGGTAAAGTGTGAACATAATATAACAGTAAGTATTATGACTCAAAGAAAACACTCAAGATTTCCTTATATTTGCATATCTGTCTGTGTTCTGCCTGCACAATGATAAGTATGTTAAATAGTTATATACTAAGACTACAATGCGAAAATGATCCAATGTACACCCAGTTACTTTTGAGATATTGACGTTTGAAGTTCAAAAGGATTTTTTTTAGTTTAGTTTTAAAATTTAGAAAAAGTATAATTTTGTCAGTGGAATTTTTTCAATTAGTAGTTATGGTATATTTACATATTCTGTTAGAAATACTAATTAACAACCAGAAAGATTGAATCGTTTATACGACAAAAAAAAATAAGAAGCGACACATTGGTTCTTAACCCTTTTTAAGGTAGAGGCAGTGTACATGCCACCAGTAAAATTATTTGTTTTATTCAACTCTATTGTTGACAACGATTTTATTTCTCATTGATGATGACATAGGTATGTACATTTTCGCAAATATCCCATCGAATTCCCAATTTGAAAAAATACTTAAAATGTCTTATAAACATACTAAGAATTTATTACTATACCATGTCTAGTTTTCTCGGCCTTACAAAGGGTTAAGTTTAAAAATAAAGCTTATTTTAATAAGCTTTATTTTTGTAATTTTTACTTGTATCTAATTTGTAACTTTTAGTTAAAGCTAGGTCATTTTTACTGACCCGTAGTAAGCATAATTTGTATCAGTTTGGTGCACTCGGACATTGGGGTCCATGTGAAAACCATATAAGTCTTAAATTAGCATTAAGTATTTGCACGACAAATGAACCAATATCGCGATTAGATTAGTGCGGGGTATCTACCATAACTAAAAAGTTTTTTTTTTATTGCTTAACTATATCCAATTATTATTTGCAGCTGATGTGCAAGTCAAGGTGACAGTAAAATTGTTGCAACGCATAAGGTACAAAATTACTTGGTAACTTCTCGTTTTTCCAATATTGACTCGCTTTGTGTGTGGTAATCCCCCGCTAAAATTAAATGGTATAGGAAGAGACTACAGTCTTAACATCGATGAGTAATGGGTCTTATTATTTTTTCCTTGAATGACAAATCCACGCATACATTTTAGCTCCAACTTCAGGCTAGCCCGCGAAATTCAAATTTTCTTAAGTTTTTTGCTATTTGCAGGTTATTGCCAATGTTGAACAAAATATGATTCGCCACCGTAGCAAGTATGGCTTTACAGGATTATAATCATTAAAATCATCAATACAACCCTCTCCTGCCAGGGTCGCGAGATCTGTTTGAAAGAGTGACGTGAGTGAGGTGGGTTTTAGTCAGTAAAAGTCTGACACGCCCTTTCGCTCCACCCTAGAGTGGGAGAAGTAATTAGATGATTTCCAACCCAAAAAAAAAATACAACCCCCTAAGTTGATTTAATTCGATTGAATTACTATTTCATGAAAAGGTAAGCTTCCACATTCAGTAGGGAGAAAATTGAAATATCTTTTTACGGTTCATATTCCCTTATTACGCAAGAGGCAGGCTACGTAACGAAAGCGCGTCATAAGCCGAAGTCCACCTACGTCACTTTTTAAATTACGTGACATCAAACACGACTATCGAAGATGCGTGAAATCGGTTACACGGCGGCAGCGTGGCTACCTTGAACGTAATTAACCGCATCGTAGAACAAACTAAGAAAGAACTAACTTCATGTCATATGCGGAAAATATACATATGACAAAACTGGCTAAGTATATATCATCTTTCAAGTTTGAAAGACGTCGAAATATTTGAAAAAAAGAAGGATTATTATTAAGATATGGGTAGATTATTTGTTCTATACTGGACAATGCCGTCCCATCGGACTATGAGAATGTGGGAAAAGTGAGTGCCTCTGTGTCTGCGCACACACCTTGTGCACTATAACATTTCCCGCGCCAATGGCTAGTCTCCGTTGAGATTGGCCGCCATGGCCGAAATACGGTCTGAAGGACTATATTGGACAATGGCGATGGCCACAATCATCACATTAATTTATAATATTGTATTATGATAAATAAGTTAATATTATGAAAGGGCCAAATATAATGCCCAGTGGTCAACTAATTGAACGAGTTTTACTAACAAACAAGCACACAATTCCAGTAACTAGGAAAGGAAATATTAATTACTTGAAATAATAATGACGTTCATTAGCAGCCACTGTGTTTAGCAGATGGCGCAAGGGACGGAATTACGTAATGAAAAGCGTAAACGGACCATTTATGTTACGACCCATAAAAAGAGTAAATTAGTTCTGAATTGTTTGTATCAGACACATGACATAATGGGTATAACCCCAGTCCCAGTACCTAAGCAAATAGTGATTAGGTATTCTCTACAAAATCTCGTTGTACTGCTATGATCCACAATGATTATTGCCACGACGCTACTAAGGTAGTGTGCGCCAATCCGAATCCGTCCTTCGAAAGCTATCGTATAAATAGCCAGCACCAACGAAGCCTTGCAAAGTCCCCCTATATTAAAGTTCAATATCGATCAGCTCGATGAAAGTATGCTGGATACAGACTGCTCTTTATTTAGCCTTGTGTTTTGATATACATAAGTTCCCCTTCTAAAGTTTTTTAATTATTCTTTTATCGAAGTTTCCCTCAACTACGTCACGGACCAGACCGGAGCCACCTACGTTGGTGTTTCAGACGAGATCTTAACTGTCTTCAACAAGCGTATTAAATTTGATAACGTTGCAAATTTATCTCTAGGAAAAAGAATATTTTGCACATGCGAATTTTGAACATCTGAATCACGTAGATCCAATCAAAAATGTTTCGTCACGGGTGCGTAACGAAAGGACGAACATCGCTATTAAAAGTATAGATGAACACAGAATTTTACTTAATAGGCTTATTGTGCAGGTACTTAACAGTTAAATAAGATGCATAAGGTCATCAAAGAGTACTCGATTCCACGAAAAGCTTTACAAGGTTTAATAAACACCTATATGGACGCCCATTATTTTCTGATGTATAATAAAGTATATCGACGGTTAAAAGGTAATAAGCGCCGTTTTGGTCGAAAATTACTTATGAATTCCATCCTACTTAAAATTTTCTGCTTTTTCGAATGCGCTTACTCCCATGGCTCTACGATGTCTTTCAAATGTTCACGATATGACAATATACAAAAAAGTTATGTCAATTTTTCTACAATTTCAAACTTAAAACCGCTCTCCTGAACAATTTGGTTTTTGTCGCTCTTACCCTTATATATTACCTTTTAACCGTCGATATATAAATAATGATGTTTTTTGACAATAATAACCTATTTCTTCACTAGCTTTTGCCAGCTGCTTTGCCCGCGTAGAGATCGACAATTATCCGAGGGAAACTTACTACCACAATAAAAAGTATCCTATGTGATAAATTGATAATCCAAGCTATAAACTATCTGTGTAGCAAATTTCGACCAAATCTGTTTAGCCGTTTTTGCGTTATTAAGGGGCCGTTCAAGTATTACGTAAGCACTATAGGGGGCGGGGGGTCTTTGATTTGCTTATTTTTGATGACATGGGGGGTGGGGGAGTCTAGATGGTGATTACGTAAGCATTAGTTATTCACTTTTTTACACTTATGGCAACCGACACATTGTCTTTGTGTGAAAATGAAACGCATTTTCGGGGATTCCCACAAATAATGTAGACGTTTAGGCTTAGAACCGAGTAGGGAAATTACCTGCCGCGCTCTATTCATCATTCTCCCGCCCTTATTCCAATTTATTTGCGGTCGGCGCAACATGTCTTTTTCTTCCACACTTCTAGTCGTCATCTCAGTAGTCACTCCCTTTCTATCCATATTCACACAGTTCATCCAGCGTTTCTTTGGTCTCCCTCTATCTTAAAGCCATTTACTTAAAATATTGAGTATGAATTACTCAATATTTTCCTCACGACATTTTCTCATTCCTCCGTATCACGTGACCATACCATGACAATCGATTCCCACACAAATGTTCAATTATTGGTGTCACTTTCAGACTTCATCTTATGTCCTCATTCCTTATTGTATCCATTCGTGTAACACCACACATCCCTCTTAACATTCTCATCTCAGCTGCATGCAATTGCCTTTCATTCATCCCTTTTAAGGCCCAACATGCTGACCCTTACAAGACAGCAGGTCTGACCATGGTTTTATATATCATCCCCTTAAGTTTAAGGGGGATGTGGGAGTCGCAGATTGTTCCTGTGACCTGCCGCTATTTCATCCATCCAGTGTTTATTCTGTGCTTAACCGTCCGATCTACTTAGCCATCGCTTTGCACAAGTGAACCAAGGTACCAAAAGTCGGAGCAGACCGAGAAAAGCACACCATCAAGCGCTATGGCTCCAGAGCTGGAGAGACCGCCGAAATCGCAGATCATGTATTCGGTTTTGGTTCTGTTGATTTTCAAGCTAACATTCTCCAGCTTCTGTTGCTACTTCTCCAATCTGCTCTGAATCTCGGACACATCTTCACCGACAAGAACAATGTCATTGGCAAACAGCATGCACCAGGGTGCCTCTTCCTGTATGTCCGACGTCAGAGCGTCCATGATCAACAGGAAGAGGTAAGGACTTAGAGCCGATCCCTGGTACAGCCACATTGAACTCGTCGGTATTGCCAGCAGCCGACCGAACGTAGGTACGAGTTGACTGTACATAGCACGAATTAACTCTACATACTTCCCAGGCAACCCTTTCTCTTTCAGAGCCCACCACATCACATCCCGAGGTACCCTATCATACGCTTTCTCCAGATCAATGAACATCATGTGCAAGTCTTTGCGTGCACGTCTGTACTTCTCGCACAATTGCCGGAGTGTAAAAGTGCCGTCCATTGTTCCTCGCCCTGGCATAAACTCAAACTGATTCGGAGTAATCTCACTCTCCTCTCGCAGTCTTTTCTCTATTACTTTTCCCATACCTTCATACTATGTGACATGAGCTTTATCCCTCGATAGTTGTTGCAGTCCTGTACATCACCTAATCACCTTTATTCTTTTAGATGGGCACTACCGAACTATTGCACCATTCTTGTGGGATCCCTCCTTCATGCAACAACTTATTGAAGAATTATGTCAGCCACGTACTTCCATCTTCTTTTAAACACTTCCATACTTCTACGGGTACTACGGCTATATTTTTTATTACCGCGCTCTATTCACTTGACTAAATTTCTTCCGTCAACCTATTGTTTCGTTTCTATTGACGATTTGACGTATTTTAAATGAATATTATATGCGTTAAAGTCCCCTATCCCAAATCAATTTTTTATATTTCTAGAATTATAACTGCTGCTCATGAATCAATAAAAAAAGACAGAGTACATTAAAAGAAAAATGTTTACGTAAGCATGGGGAGGGGGGGTAAGAGCTTTGCTTACTTTTGATGACAAGGGGGATGGGGGAGTAAAAAATTGTAATAAATGTGCTTACGTAATACTTGAACGGTCCCTAAGTAACAAACATCGAAACTTTCAAATTTATAATTTAAGTAGGATAATTTCGGAGCAAAAGGTTACATACGGATATTAATAAGCATGCTAATGAGAGAGTAGATAAAAGTAAAGCAATTACAAACTCTAGATATTATCCGGATATAGAATTATGTAACGAGGTTAATTAAATAGCTGTAACCCACATACAAGACACTAGCGTCCAGTTAAGTGTAATGATAAAGGAAAACTTCCAAGGAACCTTCAAATCTTTTAAGAAGGTTATAATAATAAGCGAAGGTGTAAAGTGCAATGCGCTGTAATAAGTGTCAAATGGCTGCTGTAACCCCTATCAAAACAAATATATTATTTCACCAATTCGACAAAAACTCAAGGAAATACTTGGCGACTGTTTTTTTAATAGACTACGTTATCACATACATTTTTCAGGTCATCCTACTAAAGCTAGACATAACAAGAAAAGATTTAACTGAGAAACAAAAACCAGATACATGCAAAATCGACATTTAAATAACTACTCCGAATCGAGGACCATATATCAGCTGCTAATAATTAATAGGTGAATAACTTCTAATGTTTCAAACAGTTTCTTTTTGGATGGCCTTCGATATATTTCTATAAACACATAAGTTATTAACTCATCGTCTCCTTATCCACAGCATTTTTCGTCCTATTAATGTCTACTCTGGACTTCGTACCCTGGGGCCCAAGATACAGACTAACGGGCTAGTTTGGGGCTCACTGGCAAATAATAATATAATTATGTATTGTAACCTTGATGTAGGAACTATTTTAAGCTACTCATGTTGTCACAACTTGCTGTTAACCTGTGAACCTGCTTACAGTATTACCTGGACAATAAAATGTTTTCTATTGATTGTAGAGCGAAGGTCTGTCTTTTACACCATTCCTCCACGTTTCTTTTCAATCTTAACTAAGTCGTCAAGTCATCTTGTCATAACTGCGCTCTAATCTATTAAAGAAACAGAAAGTATGAAACTCACCTCCCAAAATACTGTAAGTAGCTATAATGTGCCCCATGCTGGCAGCTGGGGCGGTGAACAGCAAGCCCAGAGCACATATTGTTGAGCCGACGAAGCACACCTTCCGATACGAGAAGGTTTTTATCACAGGTCCCACGAAGAAACCGGAGAAGTTCACCACTGAATCTAATGTACTGGCGATGACTGACGCACCCGTGGTGTGGACGCCGAGGTCATCCAGCAAGTCTTTGAAAAGCAGGCCGAATGATGGCTCTAGAGAACGCGTCGAAAACTGAAATTGATAATGATAAAGTTTTAGAAGGCGAATAAAATAATGACAATAAAAAAAACCGGCCAAGTGCGAGTCGGACTCGCGCACCGAGGGTTCCGTACAAACCTATAGGTATTCTCGGTTTAAAAATAAATGTTTTTTTTTTTATTTTTATATTTCAGTCGATTGAATGTAAGGTAAATTGCGGTTTACGATTTATGACGTTTTAAAAAAAAACTACTCACTCAATCTCGTTCAAACCAATTTTCGGTGGTAGTTTACATGGTAATGTACATCATATATTTTTTTTAGTTTTATCATTCTCTTATTTTAGAAGTTACGGGGGGGGGACACACATTTTACCACTTTGGAAGTGTCTCTCGCGCAAACTATTCAATTTAGAAAAAAAATATATTAGAAACCTCATTACCATTTTTGAAGACCTATTCATAGATACCCCACAAGTATGGGTTTGATGAAAAAAAAGTTTTTGAGTTTCAGTTCTATGTATGGGGACCCCAAAATTTATTGTTTTTTTTTCTATTTTAGTGTGAAAATCTTAATGCGGTTCACAGAATACATCTACTTACCAAGTTTCAACAGCATAGCTCTTATAGTTTCGGAAAAAAGTGGCTGTGACATACGGACGGACGGACAGACAGACAGACGGACAGACAGACAGACATGACGAATCTATAAGGGTTCCGTTTTTTGCCATTTGGCAACGGAACCCTAAAAACGGTGTATTTAATTCATTGTTTTCTTAAAATTAATTGTGTCTGCTAAGACAACCGAGTATGTTAATGATAACAACGATTTAAGCAATAAAGATTAGCGAAACCTTTAACCGGTTTTTTTGTGTCATAAATCATTGAATTTTAATAATGCTCTAGACAATTTAGCCTATATTTTTCGCGATATGCAAATTGTTCTCATTCAGGATTTTTTTTTAATCAGTGCGCAAATTTTTTTTGGTGGTTCAGTATCAGTAATAGAATGAACACATTTCAACTATTTTATCAATAATTTTTTTTTTTAAATTAGCCGTCCTTAAATCAGTAAACTGTGGACACCCTACATATTTCGAACCTAATATGATATCGACAATAGGAATAGGTCAATAACCGCAAGCCGACGTAGGTACTTCGAACTTTGACCCACCGAACAGCTGATACCTACCAGCCGAGTACCTACTCGTAGCTACGCTCGGTCGTTCACCTTCGCCACCGCGCCGGCGTAGGTACTTTAAACTTCTTAGAATTCTGACCGATCGATCAGCTGGGAAATACCTACTTGTAGCTAAGCTCGGTCGTTCACCTTCGCCGCCGTAATAAACATCTTTCGTTAACGATATCTTAATATTATTGTACTGAGATATATCAAAATAAAAATTGCATGGTTATTATAACTCGTTTAAGTTTAATTTGTTAAAATTTGCTTACTGGTTAAAAACTTATCCTGTACATATATTCATCTAATTTATAAAAGCAAGTTATTCATGTGACATTTTGGTTTCTTTATCATTTCGATTTTTCTAATAATAGTTACATAATTATTTTGAACTAGTGATCGCCCATTGGTCGAAATTCGACCGTACTTCATTTGAATAGAAATACATTATTAAATGAAAAAATATATATAACATTCAGTAACACTATAGACAAATAATATAACAGATAAATATTCTCGATATGATCATAGATTTTAAAAATGAAATAGGTTATATAGCTATAAAAATAATTTATTACCTATGGTTATACTTGACATTCAGTAAGACTATAGACACAAAATATTAAAGACAGATGTTCTCGATTGGACCACAGATTTGGACCATAAACAAAAGAATATCTATGCATTTGTGTATTAACACGGTAATGAATAGTAGTGTGTGTAACGTGTTATTTATTGAAAATAATGTATTTTTACGCATAATTTAAAAAAAACTTCACGTCACTTCTCTGTATAAACTATAAGTGTGCGAAATTTCATACTCCTCCGTCCGCCCAATTTTCGTAAAAAGGGATCCAAAGTTTTCGCTTCACGTATTAATATATAGATATATCCACGACTAGAACGTGGCCTAAACGGATCACGTGTTGACAGTTCCAATTTATAGTTTCAAGGTCATTAAGATGGCATAACCCCGTTCAAACGCTTTGCTTATTGAAAATGTTAATGTTTGCGATTCGGAATTTCATTTTGAACATATTACTTGTAAAGATATAATTAAAACCTTCCACACTTTAAATGTAAAAAAGACTGCAGATCTGTGGGGTAATTCTGTAGAAGTCGCCAAGTCTATTATTGACATTGTAGCACCTACTTTAGCTCTTATATTTAATAATTGTATTGAGTGTGGGGAGTTTCCTGATCTTATGAAGAATAGTAAAATAATACCTTTATTTAAATCTGGTAGTACATCAGACCCCACTAACTATAGACCTATTTCAGTACTACCTACGTTCAGTAAAATTTTTGAGAAATTAATTTTAGACCAGTAGCAACGATTTTTTAATAAACATAAATTATTACATACCAAACAGTTCGGTTTTACAAGGGGTCGTTCAACTACCGATGCCGGTGTTGAACTCCTAGGACATATTTATAATGCATGGGAAGATAAATGCGATGCTTTGGGCATCTTTTGTGATTTATCTAAAGCATTCGATTGCGTTCTTCATGAAACTTTAATCAGGAAACTCCGCCACTACGGGATCCGGAACAGAGCTCTGGATCTTCTTACTTCATATTTGAGTAATAGGATTCAGAGTGTCGATGTCAATGGAAAAAGGTCTCCCGGATCTATCGTAACAATGGGAGTCCCACAGGACTCAATTCTTGGTCCTTTTTTGTTTCTTATTTATATTAATGACTTGCCTTACCTTATAAAAGATAATCATAATATAGTTTTGTTTGCGGATGATACTCCACTTTTGTTTAAACTTAAACGTCAGCAAGTGGATACTGACGATGTTAATAGCGCGATCTCAAAAGTAGTTCACTGGTTCAATGTAAATAATTTGCTTCTTAATGAAAAAAAAACCAAATGCATTAAGTTTACGCTACCTCACGTTAGGCAAGTGAAAACGAATGTGTTGGTGAAGGGCGAAGAATTGAATCCTGAAGATAGCACTGTATTCTTGGGCCTAACATTGGATTCCAAGCTTCAGTGGGGCCCGCATTTAGATAAATTGTCGAAAAAGCTAAGCTCCGCTGCATACGCTGTTAGAAAAATTCGGAATTTAACTGACATAGAGACAGCCCGTTTAGTGTATTTTGCCTATTTTCATAGTGTAATGTCGTACGGTATTCTGTTGTGGGGAAATGCCGCCGACATTCAGACTATCTTTGTCATGCAGAAAAGGGCTGTTCGATCAATTTATAAATTAAGCCCGAGACACTCACTCAGAGAGAAATTTAAAGAAATTAATATAATGACTGTGCCTTCACAGTATATTTTTGAAAATCTTTTATATGCCCACAAAAATATTAAATTGTTTAAAAAAATCAGTGATATCCATAATATAAATACTAGGAATAAACACAAATTTGTTGTACCTTCAACAAGGCTCAAGAAAATAGGTGGCTCATTCAGATGTCAATGTATACGCTTTTATAATAAACTTCCAAGCCATGTTCAAGATCTAAGTCTCAATAAATTCAAATCTTTCATTAAACGTAAGTTGTGCCAGAAAGCCTTTTATACTGTAAAAGATTATATTGAAGACAAAAAAGCTTGGGATTAAGCTGCTCCAATTTTTATATTATAATTATACTGAATGTTTTTTTTTTTTTAATTATTATTATTACTTATTTGGAAATATACACTTTGACATTTGATTATTGTTTACACTATGACATGAATGTATACTTTCAGAAGTATAATATTATTATTATTATTTAAGTGATTTTGAATGTGAGGACTATGTAGGTGATGTTTGTTTTTTTATATCTCTTACTCATTCCATTTTAATGATAATCTGGCAGTTTGAGTACTTAATGCGGCCTACCAAAATGTCCTTTCTTTGGTATTGTTCGTCGAATCTTTGTGCTCCTTATGTTCTGAGTTGAGCTGCAAGATTACTGACAAATGCGTGCATTGACTGGACAGGTCCACTCAATCTGTATGGTTCTTTCCTCAAAAGACCATTTCAGACACCCCCATGTACATGGTCCTCAAATGATCAGACCGGGACTATTTCCTGATTTTATATACACATTGACATTGATGAATTTTACTTATACAATGACATGAATATTTACTCTTCAAGTGTTATATTGTTTTAATTACCTATTGTAAATGTGAAGACGAAGTGGGTGTTCTTTTTTTTTGTTTCCTTTTCTTCTAATTTAATTTTTTACATTGTCTGGCAGTTTGAGTAATTTGTGCGACCTACACAAATGTCCTTTCTTTGGTATTGTTCGTCGAATCATTGACCTCCTTAAGTTCTGAGTGGAGCTGCATGATTACTGACAAATGCGTGCACTGATTGGACAGGTCCACTCAAGCTGTGTGTTCTTTCCTTAAAAGACCACTTCAGACACCAATCCACATGGTCTTCACATGATCTGATCAAGATTATGTCTGGATTTTAAAAGAGACTGTGACCTCTGAGTTTGTTTCGGCGTTTCTTCTCAGAGTAGTCAGATAGGAAATGCCGACCTCATCTAGTTTAAAAAAAGAATTGATTGACGTGTAAAAGTGTTTGTACAAACCTACTTGCAAAAATAAAGTCATTTATCATTTAAACAAAGATGAATGTAATTCACATGGAAATATCTCATTCGCTTAGACCATGCTTAACTATCCATGGATATGAAAATAAACTAACGAGTCATGTCCTATAAGGACAATGGAAATGAAAATTAACTGCCTCTCTTGCATTCAAGCAAGAACGTACCTACATCTCCGTAATTAATAACACAGACAAGTCGCTTGTATACAAAAAGCAATTTCTGGGCATGTGCAGGGCAGGACAAATTTTGATAATGAAGGTAACCTGCCTCATGTACTTTACCTAAGAACAATGGTTCGATTCGATTAATATTGATTTCAAAACTATGTGTTTACTAGTCCACCTCGAACACAAGATAAACAGAAGATAGTAATCTCCCACCATAGTTCAACACAATCACTTGAAGTAGTATTTGTGTCAACGCGACGGTAGGAGAGCATGTGACTAGTTAGGCAATCATAATTATTGTTCGAGAGTCGAGACTTCGAGATCTCGTCACGTACGCACTGCACTGTACTGCCCTTCAATAAATATCTGATGGCCATATTTTTCAGATCGATACAAGCATCGATACTATAGAAATATCGACGTATTTTAAATACAAAAAAATGTAACGAAGTCGGTGTAATAATTAATTTTATGATTTTGGCACTGCGACATTATGCATTTAAATTTATTTACATATTACAACAGTTTTTCTCCATTAGAGTATGCAGAGCACCATTCTGTTTCGACAATAGGTGCTTGAAGGTGTATGAAGCGTTATATTTCAGACTGATGACAATAGACAATGCATAATGCTTTAAACCTATTGTTGAATAAAATCAGCTGGACAACACATTGCGACATTACATATCGGATTAAATAAGCCGCCTTTAGCTTTGTTTGTTTACAGAACGCGATCCATTTAGATTTTTTCTGAGACCTGCGGAAATGTTTTGACATAAGTCTTCATTATTACTTTCAATAATCGGTCTATGATAATGTGGGTTATATCTGATTTGCCCCCCCCCCCAGGGGGGGGGGGGCAAATCAGATTTTTTATAAGCACTCAGTCAAATAAATAAACATATATTAAAGTAGGTACTTTTTTTATTCTTTAAATATACAATAGCTATTTCAAAAGTAACTTTCAAGGGTCTTCAGCAAAACGACTTATGACGTCTTTCGTGAAAGAATCGCCCATAGCGTTAGCATATTTTCTACATACACTAAGCATACATCTTCTACGGTTTCTACAGCTAATGTGACCGGTCCATTGCCACTTCAGCTTGCTACTTCTAAGAGCTATGTCGACGACTTTGGTTCTCTGCCGGATCACTTCATTCCGGATTCTGTCCCGCAGAGATACACAAAGCATAGCTCGTTCCGTAGCTCACTGAGCGACTTTGAATTTATGGACCAGCCGTACCGTGAGTGTCCACGTTTCGGCTCCGTAAGTCATAACAGGCGCACTGATTGAAGACTTTCGTCTTTAGGCTCTGAGAAATACATGACGAGAAGACTCGACGAAGCTTCCCAAACGCTGCCCAGCCCAGCTGAATTCTTCTGTTAGGCTCGTTCTCAGGGTTGTTCTTCTCAAACTGCAGAGTTAGCCTGAGGTAAACGTATTCTCGAACAACCTTGAGGGCACCGCCATTCACAGCAATCGGTCTCGGAGTTACGTGTTCATTCAACATAACCTGGGTTTGTCCTAGTTCATCTGGAGAACAATACGTACAGAAGAATAAACTAATTCGAATCAGCCAGTATGATAAAGTCTTCTGCAAAACTGTGTGAAATCTACTCGCCGTTGACGTAAATACCGCGTCCTGTCCAGTTTAGCATCTTGAAAACATCCTCCAATGCGTTAAAGAACAATTTTGGGAAAATTACGTCCACTTGTCGCCTCCTCGTATTCAGTTCGCTGGTCCTAAGTTTGGACGGTCATTGCCGCGTTTTCATAAAGACATCTCAGCACTTGGATGTATCGCCAGTCGACTTGGCATCGCTGTAAAGACTCCGAAACAGACCAGGGTGCTTACTCTCGAATATAATTCCAATAGATCGACATTGGTCAAGCGTCAGTTGGTTGAGTTAAACGTCAGGGATTGGCTAGACTCAGTGAGTCCAGCCAATCACTGACGTTTGACTGACAATTCCAATGTCGATCTATTGGAATTATATTCGAGAGTAAGCACCCAGGTCTCGATAGAGTCAAAAGCCTTTTCATAATAATTCACAAACGCAAGACACAGCGCCCGATTATACACTTCGGACTTCTGTATAATTTGCTGCACTGTGTGGATGTGGCATATGGTGCTGTATCCTCCTCGAAACCCGGCTGAAACTCGTCGAGTCTCCGCTCTAGACGATTCGTAACGGCTCTTAAAACAACTTATATGTATACGTGGCTCAGGAGCGAAATGGGTCTGGAGTTCTTTAAAAAATATATGTTATCCTCCTTTTTAAAGAAGAGTACGACCACGCTCCTTCGCCACGCTTCTGGAGTTCTCCCAGAGAACAGGTCAGAATTAAAGAACTCCTGAAGCTCTTTAAGAACAACATTTCCTCCAGCTTTCAGGAGCTCAGTCGTAATCCCATCCTCACCAGAAGCTTTTCCACTTTTAAGCTGTTTTATAGCCGCCTCGATTTTGTCTTGGCTCACTTCTGGTAGGTCTTCTGTGAAGTGGCGGGTTAAGTTGGCTCTGGAATCTTCATTTTTGGGATCAGTTTGAGATACATGCGATGCGTACAATTGGCCGTAGAAGTTTTCGACATCCGAAAGGATCTCCGGCTTCGAAACGACGATATGCTCACTAGATTTAGTCAACTTCGTCAGATGGCTTCTCCCAAATGATTGGAGGAACACTTTCGACCCCCGATTTTGCTCAATCGATTTCTCTATAAAGCGTGTATTGGAGCATCGGAAGTAGTGTCGTATCAATGTTCTAATATTATTATTGAGTGCCCGTTGTTCTAACGAAGTGACAGATGGGTCAGAGTCAGAGTCTCTTCCGAAAGTTTGGACTTCTTGCACGTACGCCGCATTTTGCAAAATCTCAAGCCTTCTTCCCTGAGGATTCTCACCGGTTGTTGGAGGGCCTAGTTGACGTTATTTGTGGTTTCCACGGTAACGAATCTGTTCTCCAGGTCTAGCTGGAACGCTTCAGATCCTATCATAGTTTGGAGCGTATTTGGACGGAGCTTAGACTTCATCAAACGACTTCACTTGAGCTTGAAATTGATATTCAGTGATTTTTTGGTCTGATATATATATATATTTTTTTTGACTTTGCTTTGATAGATTTGAGTTAGCTTCTATAATGCGTATTTAATCCACTTTGTGTAGCGTGATGATATTCTAATACTTCCTGTCACTGCTATTGACTTGGTCAGTAGTGGTATACGAATGAGTGCAGGGTAGATAAAAACGTTCTTGCAAAATAAAAATAAAAACAACCGACTTCCAAAAAAACAGTACAAAGTGAAAAATAACTTTAATTTTGGAAGTCAGTGTCAAAAACTAAAATATAGATCCAAAAATACCGACTTCCGAATTTATCGTTATTTTTGCTTGCAGCTCTGCTAGCGAGTAGGTAGAACGCACGCGTCGCGCGATTTTTTAAAGTTTTATGTTGCATTATAAATAGCAAAAAGTTATTTTTCTTAATTTTTATCGACAAAAGTAGATAGTTAGTAGGGACATAGCAAACTCCAGGGGGGGGCAGCTGCCCCCCTCTGCCCCCCCCTGGGTACGCCCATGCTTGTTTTCCTTAACAATCTTATTTATAAACATAATGGTACCGATTCCCTTGTTCACAAACTAAACTAAATTTATGTTCAGTGCATCTTTTTCTTTGTGTTTCATTAAGAACGGGACTAAAGATTTTTTTAGTTTAGTCCTGTCAAATTAATCAGCGCTTGACGGAAATTGACATAATTTTAGTAGGCAAGTTTTTAATCACGTCTAAACTTGTATGGAGTAGTGACAGGCGCTGATTAATTTAAATAAGGGAATCGGCACCATTGTGTTCCAATAATGCAAATAAGATACTCCGACGTATCTATCCGTTACTACTTTAACAGTAATACGGCCTTATAATTTTGATTTAGAATGAACACAAATATTTTGCGAAACCATGTTTGAATACGTTGATACTAGCACAATGGTGATTGTATCATTGTCATATACATATAACTTTGTCCAGTAGGCAGCATTCACCTTACTGAAATTTTGTGATTTTGCTTGTGTACATCGTACAGAACACTGGTGACATTATAAAGCCTTGAGGGACTCCAGTGCAAGTGGAATGACGAACAAAGGCGAACCCCTCATAAGCGATATGGAAAACAGCTAGCCTACAAAACATTATGAATTACGCGCAAAAAGCAGCCATGCACACGGATAAAGTTAAGCTGTCATTGACAAATCACTGTTCAAGACGACGTCGAAGGCTTCCGCAAAGTAGAAAAAAAAATAAAGCCGAGGAAATATACCCAGCTCTTATTTATTTTATATAATTTTTGTACATCTTTCAAAGATAAATAGATAAAAAGAACTTAGGTACTTATTTGAAACCTCATTATATTCGATATATTATCTTCATATCTCTCCTCTATTATACAAAAACAGCTACTTAGGTAAAAACAGAGTAACTAGAAAACGCACTTAAGTAACCGCAGAAGACACGGATAGTATAATATTTAATTATTAAAATTATAAAAGGTACGAATATATGAATTGTAATAGAGTACCAGACACACAACGTTAAGGACACAAGACTGGTCATTGACCTTTGGAATTCGCTTGTTTGCACAGACAACATGCAGAACTAAATTCAGCTGTTGAAATTAGATATATTCCAAGGACTTTTATCGAGGGCCGAGGGGCGTTCTGAATTAACTTAGTCAGCAGTTATTTTAACACAACAATACCAATACCAATACCTAGCCATCAATTTATCAGAATGTTGAATACGTGCACTGCACAAACAATGCATAAAATTGCTACATGAGTTTCCCTACATTTTGTCTTTCTGATTGAGGCTATATATTTCAATATTGATAGCTTAATCTGTATTAAAAACGAATTTGTAGGCACATATTATATTCTTATTGTTAAATGATTATATAATCGAACATCCACATAAATGAACGCTGGGTTCGTACTATGTATATATTTGTATAATTTTAGAAACTCACATTAACTAAACTGACTCCTAAGCAGACCATCCACGCCCATCCTCCATCAGGAGCTACCTTCCTCGTCGCCGGTGGCTTCTTTGGCTCTAGGCCTTTGCTCTTCTCCACGGTCATTTTCAGCCTTTGTCACCTCCCCTGGAACAAACAGAAGCTATCAGATATAGATTTCATACCCAATTTTCGAATCATGATCGAATTAAGATTACTACGCTATATTATAATGATAAGCATTATAAAACACGTTGTATAGATCCTTCGATCAATAATTTTTGATCGAAGTATAGATCAGATTAACTTGTACGAAATGATTCCCAAATTATGTAGATAATGCAGTGATTGCAGTGTGACCACATAAATTACCGAATTCATAACAAAAAGCTTAGTTATTTAGGTATGCCACGGTCGCAACACTTATCGTCAATCAATATATTTGGCCCGATTTTACCTATATTCATCATAAATGTAAATATCATGTTTGATTAAACGCCTACTCTATCACAATCAAATGAAGTGTCCATGTTTAGACTCATCGCGGCATGACGACTTATCAGTACAGCGTTGCGATAGCATGTGTTTTGATTGGATTGCCGGCCGGCCGCCGCAGCTCGGCAACAAAACAGTAAACATTAAATATAAGTTAGGCTTCATGAGAAAAAGGACCACGATGGTAGCACGTGCTTACTGTGATCCACTCGGTCACCACGTGCAACGCCTTCGGGTGCCACACGCTGACTTCATGTTACGAGGGAGACAAAATGTTCAACGATTACACATTACACATTATGTACTACTAACAATTCATGTTATGTTTGTATGGTTAATTATCACAGTTATTCACGCCTATTTATAAAATACGTAAAACTGTCGACTACTGAGTACATAACTTTGCCAGGATTATTGATTTATAATATTTTCCTTTAACGAGAAGGTTCTTGGAAATTGTAATGGACATGAACAAGACGATACTATTAAAAATATTCCATTCCTTTGAATTGAGTTCTACTTCTTTTGTACATTACGTGCATTATATTGATGAAGCAAAGCGACGCAGGCCTTGAGATTGACAAAACAAAATTTCAAATACACCAAAGTCGATTCCGAATTTCACCTCACCTCGTAGATAAAATACACACAGAATGCCAAATTAAGGCAAACGACCATGAGTGAAAAAACGACAATACATGCTCCGTAACTTAGTGCAACGCCTGTTCATTTTAGAACGGCGATAGTGACTGAAAATGAAACAATAACATGGATAAGTACATCATTCTCATGATAACAACTTTCGATGTAAATAACAAAGTTTTGAGCGATGTAATTGGATACATTGTTTTTAATTACACAACGTTATATGCGTTTTTATTAGCTTCTTTACCTATGGCACTCACAACACAACAGTCGCACACTACCGAGCTTGTTTGTCATTGGTTTTGAAAATGAGCAGAGTAATCTGCGTCTGTAATGTGTGGGTAATAGCCAGAAATTAGTTGTTCCATTGAAACAATACATTTTTGAGAATGAAATATAGGCACATACATTATTTTAAATATACATACAATTACGACAGAACGGTCTAAAAGCATAAGTAAACGTAACGTTGTTTAACAACTAAACATAATGGCAAAATAAGCAAAACTTTTTTTGCATACTTGGCAAATAATGCATATGACAATATGACCACATTAACCGCATTACCTTTCAGGGAATGCTCAAGCCTGTGCTTATGAACAAATGACTCGATGAGACCATACAAAGGTCGGAAGATCACGACATAGTAACATAATATGTAGGAAAACTATATGTCAATATAGTGGCGTCCCGCGTCAAATATAGCCGAATATTTCCCAAGCTTAGGTAAGTTCAGGTTACTTAAAATAGATTTCACGACCCCATATAAATCCGCATGTGACCTCGTATGGATATTTGTCGCCGTACTCAGCACACATGAAATATGAAACTATTTACAAACTCACACGTGAACTACCAGTCTTATCTTCTTTATTCTGATTCTACGCCGATACTTCACGTGTACAATTAATCTAGTTTTCAAACTACTAAGTTGTTAATTTTTAAAGCATTACCACTTACCACAATAGGCATTACCTACAGGCTACAATTATTTTTCAAGGAGTGCATTCCTAGTTGTACAATGTAGAATCTCTTTCAATTTGTACAGTACAATATCGCATAATTAATTATTATCACATGTTGACATAATATCATGGACCATAAATATTACAATACGAGCAGTTACAGAAACAGTTATTATACATTACTTATTCATCAAGAATGCCAATGTCATTTCTCTGTTAGTAAAAGCTGAGATGAGAAAAAACATAAAGAAAGCAATGGAATTCAGGACAATATCCCTCAAATCAAATTAAGTAAATGTAAATGCTAATGCCAAAACACAAAGCGACGACAATATATTATGTGATATACTTATTAATATAATAGCCCAGACAAGAAACTCCCAGATCAAACACACAATCGCCATGAAGCGATTCAATGGAGAGCAAATAATGGTAAAGTACATTGGACCTTGTACCTCGGCATAATACATATTTTAGCATGCAAAGTTACGTAACGTTCGTAAAGGAACAAAAAACTGCCCATACAACTTGAGGCAGGCCGATAACCCAGCGTTAACTAACAAAAAAACTAAAAGATTGCGTGCTTCTAAACTGTTCTTCAAGATTGCTATCCTGAATCTTTAGAGCGAATGTTCTGTAACAACGATTATAAGGAAGTTTCTAGACATGAGGATCGATTATATGTTTCTATTATAGGATCGATTATAGCAAATTACAAGCAACGGAACTTGCAGCAGAAATTATTAGTTTTGTCCATCTTACAAATGGTATGAAAAAACAAAGTCTGAGATCTCTTTAGATCGTTGAGACAGAGGATAAGGTACAACAAAACATAAGGTTTTTCAAATGTTTGTAGGAACTTTATATGTAACCTACAATTAAGATAGCGAGGCGTATGTCGCAAAAACACTAGAAGATGACGATGACAGAATATAATCTCATTTCTGCTATAGGTACTGATTAGTATAGCGAATCGGCTAAATATAAGATAAATAGCCGATGAAATCATAGAAATACAGCTTATTTGTTGCGTTAATCACTCTCTCAAATCTCGGTCAATTGGCTACTTACGGCGTCCTATCTTTAGGACAATGCTCAAGTATTTTATCAACCACGATAACATGATTTTTATTGTAAAAGGAAAAATCATGTGAAATTATCTTTACTGTTTGCTTTGATTTGCTGGATAAGGATTTGTAGTACACTTGGCCTACATAATTTATTTACACGACCTTCATTAGATGAAATGTTCGTTATTACTATTCCTATAAAATAAACATCTGCTATGGTTTCACTCTCTTCAAATAGGACTTTGGTAAGATTAAAAATAACTCTAAACCAGCCTTCGATCAAAAATGTACTAATGTGTAATGTGCTATTATTGATCGAAGAAACCAGCCCATTTTCAAAGTTGATATCAGCATCTGATCTGACTTACCAAACGCTGTTGGATATTAGTATTATGGTTGAGCGTCTGACTTTCGGGACCCCCTAAGGTTACTAGTTATCAAAAGCAGATATATGGACCTTTTGGGATGTGACTGAAGCAGTTTAATTGAAGTAATATTAATTTAATCATTTATTTTGACTGCCTCGTTAGCCGATTTCGGTGGTTCAATTCTTAGGTCGGGCAGTCTTATTTGAAAACCCAATTTGGATTTTTTTTATTTGCAGTCCGGAATCAGGATTTGTACCTGGTTGATGGCAACAGGCTTGCCCCTTAAATGGAACGCAAACATAACGACCTTATTATTATTTGGCTTATGTTTAACTTACCACCAGATATAGTAACATATAACAGACAAAACTAGTAAATGATCACCAAAATTAAACCCGCATTTTAATGTAAAATTATAACCAAAATTTTAACATCTTGCTATCCTATTTAAGCAAACTGACTCCAAATAAATCATTGTTAATCCAAAAGTAGTAAATGATCACCAAAATTAAAACAGCATTTCAATGTAAAATTATAACCAAAGTTTTTACATCTTGCTATCCTATTTAAGCAAACTGACTCCAAAAAAAATCATTGTTAACCCAAAAATAGTGAACACGAAATTATTAAGAGTGTACTACGTGAGTTCGACAAATGGGTGTGCGAATAACACTTATGCGACAAAACTGTACTGCGACTCACCATAGTTCGAATGCACGCTTATGCGACACACTGAATCTAGTCGTTTCTAGCACTCGCTTCGCTCGCTCGGCTCGTGCATAGGAGGTCACAGTTTTAACCTAACCTAACCTAGTGTACTATGTGAGCTCGAGTGTATCGCACAAGCGTGCATTCGAACTATTGTGAGTCGCAGTACAGTTTTGTCGTACAAGTTATGATTTGGTGATCATTTACTACATTTGGTGTTCGAATACAATTTAAAGAGCAGTCGTGACTAAAATAGCTAGTACTATTGTAATTTTAGACTTTATTTTTCTGGTGTCAAGTATATATTTTTGGTTAAAGAACTAAGGGTATCAAAGCATTTTATGGTGATCATTATATTTAATCCCTTATTATTTTAACCAAAGTTCCTGCTTGGATGCCCCTTGCGCCGTAGGGATAGATAGTGGCCTTCACCATACTACTCCAGATCTTTAGTACCTAAACATTGAATCGACAAGAACATAAATTCTCGGATTATTCCTGTATTTTAGTGAAATTGGTGATGTCCATTATAAAACATCGTGGAGCAGATTCTTAGAAACAAGATATCAATCATCGCAGTTAGTGTAAGATACAGACACGAAAGTTCGCGTAGACTTACGAAAATATATACCAAAGTCATCGAAGATCGAAGCCTTAGTTTACGCTGTTTATGTAATATCGTCCCTTAGAGCCTATACCATAGCATAGAGCACAATGCACACATAATACTAATGATGCTAATTTCACATGCAGTTCGCACGTCGATTAACGTCAAGTAACAGCTCGGACTAAAATAAATCTGTTTTTCTTTGCATTAATAAAAGCTGATAATTGCCATAATTTTGTTCATTATGAGTGAACTATTCAAGTTGGATGAAAAGGAAAGAGTAAATATTTAGCTACGTATTGTAATTAAAACGAACTCTTTTATTTTTACTCAAACATGCTTTGTTTTTTCTTAAATTATTTTTAGCTAAGATCGCTCCGGCGACTAATTCTATAGCGTCAAACGTTTCTTTCTAATATTTTGTGTGCTCAGTTTTAAAACAATTTTCATTGATCGCTGGCTGTTGCATTCTCTTAGTAGCCCTATCTGATCTATGGTCGGGTAATGAAACGGTGAGTGGCTTCAGCGTAAAACTAAATACTTAACATTCATAACGAGGTCATTAATTAGTTTTGATAACCTAGATAACACCTCTAAGTACCTACGCACCTATTTCTTGCCATCTCTTAAGCACGTAATATGAGAGTATCTGCAAGGGGAAAGATGACATTCGGAGTACCTAAAACTGTTTACCGGACGTATCATATCGAGTGTTGTCTTTTCTTTCTAGGGTTGACTGTGACAGCGTTTCGTACATATTCTATAAGTAGTGATGTAGATATATCGTCAAATAATGTGTGCTAATGACGCTACTGAATAATGTAGCAGTAATTTTGTTTCTCATTAATCTATACTTAACTAGCTTTTGCCAGCGGCTTCGCCCGCGTGGAGGTCGGAAATTCTCCCGCAGGAACGTACTACCGGGATAAAAAGTACCCTATGTGTTAATCCAGGTTATAAACTATCTGTGTGCCAATTTTCATCTAAATCCGATCAGTAGTTTTTGCGTGAAAGAGTAACAAACATCCACACATCCATACATACAAACTTTCGCATTTATAATATTAGTAGGATTTATAATATTAGTAGGATAGTAGGATATTATAAAGCTGAAGAGTTTGTTTGTTTGTTTGTTTGTTTGTTTGTTTGATTGAACGCGCTAATCTCAGGACTACTAGTCCGCATTGAAAAGTTCTTTTTGTGTTGGGTAGCCTATTTATCGAGGAAGGCTATAGGCTATACAACATCACGCTACAACCAAGAGGAGCGGAGCAGTAACGAAAAATGTTGCAAAAACGGGAAAATCGCACGGGTAGGCGATTCGACGCGACGGGAAGGGTCGGGGGAACAAGAAATATAACGCGTACGAAGTCGCGGGCAGAAGCTAGTTTTTTATAATGTAGCTACAGAATAACAAAGGCTCCTCTTCAAAACGAGCTTGCTTTGTGATCTTTTAGCTGAAGACAAGTTCTAGTTTAAGAAAATCTTGAACATCATAACATAAATTAGCATGTTCACGATAATCATACTCGTCATATGTCGAACACCGGAAAAATATACAATCGGACTATTGAGGACACTGACGCAGTGTACGTAGGTAGTCAATCTAGGATTCACAGTTTCTAGTAACTTTCTCTTAATGTCGCATCAGCAGATGGATTGACTGCATACGGTCGCACACTTGGAGATTTCTTTCAAAACCGTTATCTTGCTACCAGACTTCATGCACGTCTACATGCTTCTGAGAAGCTAATGACTCATTGTTTCTTTTATTCGGTATAAACACATGCTCACAGGTACGGTAAGAACATAATTTGAACATTATAGGTATGGGCATTTTTTTTCCATCGCGAGATATTTTGGACTGCCATCAAACATAATTAACCGGTCAAGTACCGTAATTACAGACACAATTAAAAAACGATTGTTTGCATACCAAATGTGGTTTCTCAGGGACTTAGAGGTTAACAAAGCTGTCGCCGGTTTTGCTGTCCTTCAATCTGAGCTATATTAGGGCAACACGTGCTGTTAATTATTTCTTAAATATTCTGGTCATTAGTCGCGCATTTATTAATTGCTCGTAATGACTTTTTATATACATAGATGGGTACTTTAAAAATACAATTACCTAAGTATTATATTTTATTAGAGACGCGACGGCTATAAGTACCTACGCTCACTTTCAGTGTGACATTAAAAGTACAATTAATGTCATGAACTGGCTGTAGAAAATGGTTACCACACCACAACAAATGGAGGAACTTATGTGCAGCTAGTTCAGCTATGTAATGAAATAATTAAGTATTTCCCCACACAACCAAATATATACTTAACATAAAGTGGAAAACAAAGGATGCTGACAGACAAACTAACTTTCATTGAAATATAAGTACCTCTTCAATATTTTTAACTAAAACTAAACGTTAAAATAGGTAGAATCTAAGACGACCCACTGACCGAAAATTTAACATGGTACTCATTAACAATTCAAAAACATTGAACCAGTTTGTTTCTCCAATAGAAACAGAAAGCAATAAAAGATGTTAATGACATTGTAACAGCTGGTAAAATGATGACAGAAACAACAGAATGTTATAAAATATTTCAGTTACAATTTACTTTGACAAAAAGATAATGTAAAAACTGCATAAAATAGTTACAGACATAATACTTATTGAGTACCAGTAACCACTTAATAATACAAAATGAGTCACTTAACCCAACACCACAAAAGTAAACAGTTAAATCTGAAAAATGACTTACATGCTTATAATGAGTTAAGTCAAATATCAGGGATTTATATGCACTTTTCACTGAAAATGCTGGTAATAAATAAAACATTATAAATACATAACGTAATTCGAATAAGGTGAAACTGTATGAAATGAAACAAATTTTCATTCACAACAATTGCATAGAGATATAAACTCATTTATCATCTAATAAGGCACATCCTTATTAACACTTTATATATCTGTAATTAGGTTTGTACAAACACTTTTACATGTCAATCATATTTTTAAAACGATATGTGGTTGGCGTTTCCTATCTGACTTCTCTGAGAAGGAAGGCCGAAACTCAGAGGTCAAAGTCTTCTATAAAGTTCATACATAATCTTAGTCAGACCATGTGAGGACCGTGTAGATATAAATATTGTCTTTAATAATGTTTATTGACCCCCCTTCCCGAATAAGGGGAGGCCTTTGTCCAGCAGTGGACGTCTTACGGCTGAAATGGTGATGATGAATCTTACTGGAAAAAAATTGGCTTTTGAGGAAAGAACCACATTGATTGAGTGGACCTGGCCATACAGTGCACACATTTGTCAATAGGCTACTAAAATAATATTATGAGCCACATAAAGAAAGAAAATAAATTTATTTAGAACAGACTAAAAGGCACACAATATTTAGCAAATATTAAATACTGTTTCATAGGCAGTAACTCGGTGACAGAGATTTGATATGGTGGTATCTCAATCGGTACTCTAATTATCTAAAAAATACTGAGGTTACCAAGAATTATTCAGTGTCAAGTCAACAATTTTGAAATACCTACTGTTATAAAGATTAAAACGCATATTACAGAACCTCATTTAAAACTGATTTTAGCCATTTCATTGGTTAAAACTAGTTTTAAGTAATGCTTGAGTTTTGAGTGATGCTCTGTAATATGGGCCTGAAGTTTTTCTAGGATACATACTGAACAAAATAAAAAACATATGGTGCAAAGATTAAGCAATAATAGGTACCCACCACCCACCTGTATCTACCTTTTGATATTTCTAATATAAAATAAGTATCAAGTACAAAGTATTTAATATAGTTGTGTGGTGAAAAGTTAATCGGGTGTAGATTGAGTTTTGATTCTTTTGTTTGTCTGCAAGTTTTTCATGACAAAGGAAATTAGTTAATTATGGGTGATAGTGGGCTGGGATGATGCATGCTGCCTACATTTGTATGAAATGATGTTTAAAATGTGACTAGAAACAGTAAGATGAGAATTTAAATATGATATAATAAAGTTATATAAATAATTTCTTATTTGAAATTATTTGCTGAAATAACATAAAGAAAAGTGAAATTGTGACAGAATTCATGTGGTATTTTTTAGTGATCAATAGACAATTTAATTTAGCATCACAAAGTAGCTGAGTAAGGAATTTTATTGAACAATAGACTGATAGAGAATTTAATTTTTGAAAATTTGAGTTAAGTTCTGGAAGAACTTAGAAAGTTCTTTTGGAAATTGTGCAATAAAACTGTTCTTAAATAAAACATAAATTAGTATGATCCATAATTTTATGTCTTGTTTAAATTAAAGCCCACTTTTAGTCAGTAAATTTTTCTAACACTATTATTTTATGGAAGGTAGGTACATTGAAATTTATTAGAAACTTGAGGCCCTAGTACAGAAAAACTTAAACACTATAGTAGTAACAAGAGTTTTTGTATTTTACTGTATTTGACTAAGTAGTTCAGGTTTTCCTTCAAAATCACTAAGAAATGGAACTTGCAAGTAGGTAAACGTTAATTAAAATAAAGGTCAAGGAATTATCCTTACAGCTAACTGTATAAAATCAAGGCACTCACCGTTCCGAAGATATTTCCCATAAAGTCTCTTCAAAATTATTGCAATATCATAGCACCTTCTATGAGTGTGGAAAAACAAAGAATTTCACTTGTTTCGTATTCTAAATAGTTGACGAAAAAAACAAAAGTTACCGTAGTTTTTGATTTTAATGTAACGGTGGTAAGAATTGTGTTAAGCACGTAACTAATAAAGTAATTTAACAGAAGCACACAGCTTTTACTTAATGCAACACTTTTTTCTTTCTAAAACAAAACAATAAACCGTGTTCCGACCGAACGGCGAGCTACCATTAGAGATGTGCCGAGTCAGGCTGACTCGAGTACTGACTCGAGTACCTAGTAAGTACTCACATACTCGAGTACTCAAAATATAGGATTCAAATCCACAGTACTCGGATACAGGACTCGAGTACTTACAGTATTCGAATACCAAGTCACGTATTTTAATCGCAATCTTGTACCTCCACGCATAAAGTCGAACTTTGCATGCTTACGATTCGCCAAATTCGCGTAGCTTACTGAGTGAAGCTAGTCACGACTTCACGAGTGTCGCGCGTGACTCGACGTTCACAGCAATCAAGTATGAACCTGTTTAATGTTTACGTTTCTTAACAGCTGGCCGGTATCAGAAAGTTATTAGATTGTTTTCATATTTCTACTTAGTTTATTAGTTATTGATTTGTTATTGAATTGTGCTGCATCGTTTTCCTTCCGGGACTTGTGAATAATTGTGTGTGTAAGATGGCACCGAAAAAGAAATCGGAAGTGTGGAACTTTTTCACTATTCTAGAAGATAAAAAAGTGGAGTGTAAAGAATGCAAAAAAACGTTTGTGGACTTCGGGAACACTACAAATTTATTGAAACATTTGAAAAAGATACATCCATTGATATATACAGTGTCCATAGAAAAAACCGGTAAGCAAAATGAAAATGAATGCTTAGAAGATACTTCTGATTTGGAGTCATTAGCATCGGCGTCGTCGTCTGCTAGTCAATCACAAACAAATGATGGCTATGAAATGGACCAACCTACGAGAAATCGTAAAAGACAGCTACAGATGACATTTTTGTCAAAAAATGCTATTCAGGTCACCTCAAAGAGTATAGACCGGGAGCTAGTAAATATGATTTGTGTGGATTTGCAGCCTCTTTCTATAGTGGAAAATGCAGGCTTTCAGAAATATACTCAGGAACTTAATCCAAACTACTGCCTTCCTTCAAGAAAAATTCTGTCGGAAAAGTTACTGTCACAACAATATGATCTATCAAAAAGAGCACTAATTGATAAGGTACAACAAGTAGATTACTTAGCATGCACAACTGACATATGGACATCAGACAGCAATAAGTCTTTCTTAACTTTAACAATACATTACATATATCAAGGCACAGCAGAATCTCGAGTACTTACTACGAAGGAGATTGCAGAGTCACATACGTCGGAAAATATAGCGGCTTTAATACGCCATATACTTGAAGCAGATTGGAATTTTTTTAACAAAGTTGTATGTATTACCACAGACAATGCTAGTAATATGAAGAAGGCTGTAGTGGAAATTTTGCAGAAGCGACATCATCCATGCGTAGCTCATACTTTGAATTTGGCAGTTACTGATTGCTTTAAGGACAATGAGAAATTATCGCTTTTGACAGAAAAATGCCGAGATATCGTTACTTATTTCAAACGAAGTAACATTGCGTCTTACCAGCTTAAAATAATGCAAGAGCAGATGAATAAAGAAAAACTAAAGCTGCTTCAAGACGTCAAAACGCGATGGAACTCCACCTACATTATGCTCGAGAGATTAGAAACGGTTAAGGTACCACTAATGGCGGCATTGTCATCCTTGACTTCTCCTCCAGACAATTTGACTACAGAAGAATGGAATGTTTTACACGAATGCGTGATTGTTTTAAAGCCAATCGAACAATTAACAACCATACTATCAGGCCAAGATTATCCAACATTGTCGAGTGTTATCCCACTTATTCGAGGAGTACAAACATCTTTACGGAATTGTATTTTATTGACTGATACCGCGATAATATTGAAAAATAAGCTCACAGAAACAATTGACAGACGTTTGGGGTGCTATGAAATTAATAAAACTGCCGCTAAGGCAACGTTTTTAGACCCGAGGTTCAAAAAGGCTGGATTCGGAGTAGAAAGGAACGCTGATAATGCTCAGAATTGGATTGTTGAAGAATTAATATATCATGAGACTTCTCAAACACCCTCTTCAAACCTGGGGCTATCTGTACATTCAAACAATCAGCAACCTAATGAAACACCTGTAAATAATGAATCTAACAGTTTATGGAGTTTTTTGGATAAAAAAGTACAAGAGCAGGTGAGTATGGCAACACCAAATTCTGACGCAATCATAAAAGTGAAACAATATGTTGAACTTCCTTACTTGGATCGAAATATGGATCCATGTAAGTTTTGGGAGGCCAGAAAAATTATTTATAAGGGCTTGCACAAAATGTCTCAAAAATATTTATGCATTCCTGCAACATCTGTACCATCAGAACGTGCTTTTTCGACGGCAGGACTTTTATGTAATCAGCGCAGAAATAGATTAGAATCTGAAAAAGTTGACCAAATATTATTTTTGAATAGTCATCATAGAAATAAGAAATAAGAGGCCGCAGTCTGTTCCTTTATACGCGACTGCAAGTTTTAATTCATCACACAAAATGAGAACTGAATAATAATCGTGTTTTGTGAGCTAGAAATAAATAATTAGACAGTATTGCTAGGCTCTTTGAAAATGAAAAAATTATGCCAGTTTTTGTATTTCTATAAATATTCGTTTTTTGTTCGGAATTATAGTTAAGTTACCGAAGAAGTTGAAAGTTGATGTTTACGTTTGTAAGAAGATAATATTTTTATGTTGACTTTATTTAATTACTTTTACTTCTAGTTTTATTGAAGAATAGTCCATTCATGGTGGGTTGTGAAGGTGGGATAAAGTGTTGCCATTTAGGGTATCACTTCTTTAATACAAATTATGAATCATAAAAAATAAAATGTTACCAAAGAAGTACGATGTTTACGTTGGTAGGTAAAGATTATATTCTTGTGTTGATTTTATAACAATGTTTACTTAAAATTTTGTTGAAGAATACTCTATTTAATGTTTAAAGCGACATAAATAGTTGATCCTATATTTTTAAATGTTTATTATTGTTTTCCAAACAAGGATTTTTGTTGTGTTTATTTGTTGATTTCTGAGTAAAAAAATACGTTTGTTTCGCTTTAATTGTTTCTAAAAATGACAGTGTGTTCACTATTAATTCCAAATTCCTACTAAGATTGAATTTTCTTACTAAATGACTCAATAAAAGTACATAATATTTAATTAATAAATGCAAAGTTTACTGTCAGAGTACTAAATAAAAAAAAGACTGATTATATTGATGACTGATAAGATTAAAAAGACTGATTATACCATAATAATGTTATTATTTACTTACTGTCCTATCGTCATATAATACTTATGAACCGAAAGCAAGCTTTCGAGAACAAATAAAAAAGTACTCGAGTCTACCAAAGTACTCGAATACTCATGCTGGTACTCGAGTACCTATCCGAGTTCCGTGACTCGAATCCTGATTCGATTCCTTTTTCAACGAGTACCAAAATACTCGAATACCAAAAATAGCCGACTCGGCACATCACTAGCTACCATCACTTTTCTGCTTGTGCTTGTAAAATTAGTGTGTCAGTGTGAGTGCTCGCTGTCTCTGTATTTACAAGTACTACATTGGCGTGTTATAGCATGGCTCACAAATCGTGGCACAAACCATGCAGGTTTTTTTTGCAGTTTATTGAAGTTGACTCCTTAGGAATCGATTTTCATATACTAGCCCAAGGTATGAAAATTTTTGACGAGTAAAATCAAACTTTCTCCGTTACGTTATGCATTATGTTATGTTTACTGATTTATATATTTTACAATCGTTCGTAAGGAGTAAATTGAAGTCGTGTGTTAACACTGACATAGACAATTCTTTTTTAAATACTAGTAAAACAACAATTCATATAATATGTATCACTTCTTGCTATTTAAACAACAGTGATAATAATCTATGTCTCCAAAAAGTATAAGAGCATCATCAAGATACACAAACTGTATTAAACACTTGTGATCGTAGCTAACGCAAATCATCCAAGCAATGTTATGTTCATAAAATTTAAATGAGACTACCAAGTACCAGGCCAAGGTCCTATCAAATTAAAAAAAGAGTGTGCTTTAGACTACACGACTGAAGTAAAACTTCTTAAGCTCCATCTATATGTTAAAGAGAGAACTTAAATGTGCGCACCTCTCTCTTTTGCTCCTAAAGTAATATACGAATTACGAAACGTAACTCTTTCTCTTTCTATCTTCACTAACTTATATCTCCCTCTTAACTTCCGCTCGCCTCGCCCGATCAAAATTTTCGTAACGCTCTTGTCACGCATTCACCAGCTTACTCCCTAATCAAGCGTGCGTAAAAAAGTTTGACTTCAATAATTTTTGAAATCGATTTGATTTTGGATCCTTTTTGAAGTCGGTTAAAATAACAATTTGAACAAAAGGACCATATTTATTTAGTTGGTGTCCTCCACAGACACTAAATGTGAGTTAACTGTAGACAATTAATTCGAAATATTGTTAGTATTAGAGAAAGGGGTTAAACTAGGGATGAGGCGTATATACTGGTACAGGTATATATACCAGGTATGTGCTTCCCAGTACGCAGCCCGGGTACAGACCGGAATACTGGGTAAATACCTTGAAGGTATGACGTCATACGTATAGGCTAGTACGAAGCGAACCGCTACCACAAGGTATCAGCCAGTTCGTGCAGCATCGGTCCGCCGAAACCACCCGAAGCTACCCGACCGCTTACGACAGGACCCGAAGCGTTATTCGTGCTCTATGAACGTTCGGACGATCTAATTCACTTAGAAAAAAAAATACATATGTCTACGTTCTTATGGAATATAATTGCGTAATAATATTATTGAATAAAAAAAATTACGAATTACATTTTTTATCATATCAAAGAGTTCTATAAAAATATACTGTGTGTAATAAAGTGATTTTTAACTACGCAGCTACTATAGTTAGTTTAAATAAAATTAATGTTATTTTGCATATAATATTTAGCATTCACTAATAACCATCTTCATATCTCATACTTGAAAAGTCGTACCTACATAATATTGGAGGTATGCCATACTTATCGCATACGTTTACTTATCGAAATCATAACACACCCAAACACTTACAGGTATTTTGAAACCCGGTTTTTGTACCCGGTATTTGGCGATACCCATACCTTGAAGGCCGGGTATGGAGATTGGCAGGTATATCTCATGTCTAGGTTAAACGTAACTACGAACTGACAAAAAGACATTACCAATTGAAAATAATATAAGTATATTTCTGATTGTTACGGAGTAGAAATCAGCGACAAGACAAGCATTGACTTGAAGGCTTACATAAAATTATAGCGACCTCTTGTATCTCTATAAAAGTTTAACGAAAATAAAAAAAATACGTCAAGTTAATGCCACTATTTGTGTGACGGGGTATATTTTGACATTTAGGCCCTGATTACAGATAAAAAATTAAATAAAGTACCACACAGACGAAATAATTTATTGACAAGCAATTCTATTTTTTTTATTCTCCTATTTGGGTATTACGGTACTGGTACGATTTAGCGACTGTCTAATTTTTTTGCGTTAATATGAATTTCTATTACCAAAATTAGTCAGTCTTTTTGCTGCAGTGCTGCCAGACACTGCAGCAAAAAGACTAACGCACTTTCAAAAATTCAAAAGGCTAACGTCAGGCAAATTTACTTGTGTACTGTGAACTCTTTTTTCTAATTTGAGAACACGAAAACGTGTCTAAAGAGACAAACCAAAAAAAAATACATACGATAACTTGGCGTAGCCTACAAGCCGTTTACGGATATTTTACAGCAATTTAAAGCAAAGACTAGAACATAAAGTTGTTTTTGATGCAAAATCATATGTAAAAATAACGTGAAGAGTCTTGTACGAACCAATTTTTTTATGGCAGCGCAAGTACGAAAGTAACAATAATTTGACGCGGCGAGGAGTGTTATAAGTGTGACACGCGCCTACATGGTGCGTTATTCTATTGCCAACCTAACAAATATATTATGTGGAAGTCTGCGCGCGAAATTCAAATTTCAAACAATTGTTAGTGCGCGCTTTTTCATTGTCGCATAGACTTAAAATGATTGAAGTCGTTTTAATAAGTAATAAAATAAAATAAATGAAGCCGCAATGGGACATTTGGTAAAAATAAATAAAATGATCATGATGATCTTGTTTGGACTTGGTAATTATTACATTTTCTAAGGTACTTTAATTTCAACTTATTTATCCATAAGAAAGGATTTATTATTATTATTTCCTTTATTCATTGTATCAAGATGTAATTTCATATCAGTTACATTTTGTATTTGTATAAAAATTAAAAACATGTAAAACTTATTATCTTTACATAGATATAGAGCATAATATGCTCTATCTCTATGTAAAGATAAAAATAGGCACAATGTTATGGTATTTACTTAAATTGTTATAATGCCTTGACTAAATCTCTTTATGAGGTGCGTATTATTATTTACGACTAGTTATTAAAGTAAGCATCAGTTTAGCATTGTAAAATCATACAAAGGCAGATAAGTAAACTTTGTAGTTCCATGTTTCATTTTACGGAAACACGCACGCCGAGCGTGTCCTTAGTACGCGTTAACATCACTGAATTATTATTTGCTTCACAACAAATACATTTACGACGAATTATTTTTAAAAAGATCAGTTTTAACTGTCCATAATTTTACCTACTGAAAAAAATAATGAAAATTAAATAGTATTGTCTTTATGAAGTGCAATTTTGATTTAAAGGTGAGTTTTATCTAATTTTTATTTTATTTAAATTTTAAAATTATGTTTTCTAATCACAAACACTAAAGGTAAAACTATTCATTTATGCTCGAAGACTAATAATTTTTTAATCAACATAATATTAATAGCCGATTTAAGAACATGATCATTTTTACATTTTCCGTAACTCAAATGGAAATTTTCATTTACGTTTCCTAATTCTCAGGTGAAAATTACATTTCCTGCTAGGTAGATATTTACTATTGTCCATTTTTGGCCTCCCAGATCCTGATTTTTGGGACAGGTGTTCGCAACCATAAGTTTGTGGAGTAAGACGATATCACAATGGATGTTGAATTCGTGTAGTAGATTGATTTTCTATAAGATAGGATTTTTTTCAGTTCTATGCTTCCACTCTTCCAATCTATGTTTATAAAGTAGGAGCAGACATATTACTGTTTAGAAACTGATTGATTTATCAAGCTACACGCGAATGATGTACCTATCATTTGTAGACATATACCTATTTGTAGGTAGGTAACCTACCTACACTTACCTACTATTAGTTACACATGACTACAATTTTAAATACATACAACATGCACTAGGATAAATTACTTTAATTCTTAATCACATGGAATAAGTAGGTACCTACTTAGGTAGTGTAGTTTCATCAAAACTTCTGTACATGACAGATTTACTCTTACTCACAGAAGACTCGAACAGATATATTATGGACACTTAACAAATACTTACGTATTCAGTTATGTGGTCATATTAATTTATGCCTTGACAAATTGCAATAAGTATGTACATATATATGAATGTAGGTAGATACTGAAGTAGGTATGGATTGCTTGTATCAACTCCAGTATGACGTACTGGAGTTGAGTTGTACTTCATTATAGGCTCGCTCTTGTCTATTACCTGTATATGTACAATGGCCCTCATAACTTTTCTTACCAGCTATTTTGCCCGTAATGTCTCACTACTGGGCAAAGGCCTCCTTTTCCCTTTTCCACACCCGTCTGCCCATTGCCATTGCGGACAATGGCTTTGGCAGTTGGCAGATGCGAGTCGACGAATTTGACTCCCTACGAAAGACATTTCGTAAGGAGTCAAGTTTGTCCCCATCTTGGTCTTGCTCAACCACGATGCCATCTCACGAAGAACTTCGAAGCTGTTCTGACGATTTAAAATATTGACCGTGACATTTTTAGGGTTCCGTTGCCAAATGGCAAAAAACGGAACCCTTATAGATTCGTCATGTCTGTCTGTCTGTCTGTCTGTCTGTCTGTCCGTCCGTATGTCACAGCCATTTTATTCCGAAACTATAAATGCTATGCTGTTGAAACTTGGTAAATAAATGTATTCTGTGAACCGCATTAAGATTTTCACACTAAAGTAGAAAAAAAACAATAAATTTTGGGGTTCCCCATACATAGAACTGAAACTCAAAAATGTTTTTTTCATCAAACCCATACGTGTGGGGTATCTATGAATAGGTCTTCAAAAATGGTAATGAGGTTTCTATTATCATTTTTTTCTAAACTGAATAGTTTGCGCGGGAGACACTTCCAAAGTGGTAAAATGTGTGTCCCCCCCCCCGTAACTTCTAAAATAAGAGAATGATAAAACTATAAAAAATATATGATGTACATTACCATGTAAACTACCACCGAAAATTGGTTTGAACGAGATCGAGTGAGTAGTTTTTTTTTTAAAACGTCATAAATCGTAAACCGCAATTTACCTTACAGTCAATCAACTAAAATATAAAAATTTAAAAAAATATACTTGCACTTGGCCGGTTTTTTAAATGAATTTTTGAATGTATCTTCCACTTATCCTTTTGTTTTAAAACGCCGATTGACCAGCAACCGTTATCTCGGAAGCGTGTCGCATTGAAAATATTCGTATCTGCTGTTAGTTAGGTACATTTTGATAATTACACATTTTAACTGACTGATGACCCCAATATAATTGATGTGCCATGGCTACCTACTGAAATCATCACGTTTATAAAGACTGATATGTAGCATAAGGGCGTTGCTCAATTACAGCTTGATAGTGATAAGCCGATAAACATTTTATAGTCTACGATATTTATTAATATCACCTATTATTGTGACTTTCTCATGCAGTTACAGTATGCTTTCAATACTACATATAGTAATGTCTAATCACGTGAGGTGCTTGACGCATTTATTACGGAAAAGTAATATTTTCTAGATTAAATAAGCATGAAGATTATAGGTGTATATCAGTCAGCGGTAACCATGCACGAGGTAAATGTAGTTTACTAACAGATTTACACAGTGCACGTTTAGATAAGGGCTAGCGACGGATGCACAACGGCAACACAAAGACTCAATGTTTTTAGTCATTCAAGTTAATATGTTTGCGTAGTGAACTAGTCTCTTTGTTCCAGGAACCGTTGCCAACTCATTTGATTCATTTGTCATATTAAAGTGATTGCTGTTTCAAAAGTAGTCAGTTCTGTTCGCAACGTAAACGGAGACTGTAGTGGCCTTCTTACATGAGACTTGAAAAAGATAAGCTCGAAAATGACGAAAGCTAAACAAGTCAATACGAAGTTGAAGAAGGAAGGCGATTTCGTTCCTCCTGATGGTGGCTGGGGATGGATGATCGTCATTGCGGCTGGATTTTCTAACGTAAGTAATTCATATATCTTGCTATATTTACCTAGCATTAGAGGAGTAATAAATGAGCGTCAATTAAAATGATGAAGGCGTATAACTAACAAGGTTGAATAACAACGTTGCACAGACAGCCACTCATATGTTTATTGAATATTGCAATGTATCTTTACAACCTGAGAAATTAATAGGTTTGTGCGGTGTCACAGTAACTCAAAACTCTTTAGACACACGAATGACTCCATGTAATTTTACCGCTGTCAGTGGTGAACGTTTGTCAGAGATGTCACTGTGCCCTGAAGGTGCCAATAGAAATTGGCACCCACCGGGCAAGTAGCATCTCTAGGAAAGTACGATAGAGTTGCGGTTTTATTTCAGACAAGAATAGGTATATACTTTTGCGAATTTCTTTAATGATAAAAATCTAATGTCATTCTTGTCTAGGTAATGCATCTTTTGACGCTGACTCTTCGTACCTTTTAGCAGTAGGCAGAACCTAACTTTGCCGTAAAAAAAAAATGATTAAAACAACAATTTATGGGAAAAGAGTTGAGGTGCAGATTTTGTTAACATGCTGACATAATTTAAATTCGATATAGGCACGAGCTAAATGTTTAAAGAAAACAATATGGTTTCTTATCAGAACATAAAGATTATTGCACAGATCTAGCGACTTAGGGTATGCACGATATCAACAATCGAGGTGTTAGGTGGATTGGCACCCAATAAATACCTAGTGTTTACCAACTTAATCTTTATTTTGTATTTAATGAAGGATAAGTGCTAATTTATCAGCAACCTTGCGTCAAAACATTATCTCAAATAATTTTTGTTTTTAAACTGTCACAATTAGCTATGCCTGGGAGAAAACTATCGCCACGGGAAATTCGTCTCGTAGGTATTAAAACTCGCAAATAAGCATAAAGACTCACTTTCGCGTGCATAATAAAATAACATTTGCGAATGATACACACTATTCATACGCGTTTCTATGAGAAATTATTTCTAAAGTATTCTTAAGGAAAATGCGAATGCAAATATGCATAATAATATAGTTAATGCTCCATAGGAATCAGCTGTATAGGTACAGACGCCAACACATCAAGCTACTACAATCTGTCAGATTTCTTTGATAGATTTTCGACTTTATTTCTAGAGCATTAGGTTCAAGGTTCATTGGGAAAAATTGACAGTTTCGGGTAGCTTGACCTGGTGGCGTCTGTACTACACCCATTATTACGATCGTGGGTACTATGGCAATATCATCATCATCATTTCAGATGAAAGACGTCCACTGCTGGACATGGGCCACCCCCAATTTGGGAAGGTTTGCCATAATCGCCACGCTTTGCAGGCGAGTTGGCGATCTCAGTAAGGTGATTAAATGCATAGAGAACGCTGCTGCCCATCTCTAATAAATCCCTTAGTCGCCTTTTGCGACACCCACGGGAAGACATGGGATGGTGTTATTCTTTAAGTCCGGCAGCACACGGAACGATGATATAATGGCTGTCTAACATTACATACAAGACTTAGGTGAAGCCAGATAGACTACAGTGACGTCAATGTACACGTGGTTTTAAGTTCGAGTGGTCTATCTAGTCTAGAGTCGACTAGACTAGACTTAGCCGATATTCATCAAGTACCTATTCCCGCTAATGATAAGCATAAGTGCTGCGCATAGTAGAGATATGGGTGGACTTTGAAATTCTGTTGAAAATTACTCATAATATTATTTATATGAAAATCGTCTTTTTCGTTATCTGATTGACGTTTTTCTTGGAAATCCTAGTGGGGATGTCTTTCACCCTAGGGTGTTTAAGGAAGTCTGTCAGGCTCATGACATTAATATACTTATCACCTTGTTTCCTAGACGAATTCGACCGAGGTGTTGGTATTTATAGTATGTACAAACACCCACATTTCGCCAGTTATGTTTAAGTCTTATGTAATAAAGGGTGATCCTAATGCCATCAACCAGGCACAAATCTAGACTCTGGGTTGCTACTGAGAAATTCCGGTTAAATAAATGAACCCAATAACACTACTCAACCTTGCAATCGAGCCCAGTATCTCGTGCTCTGGATTAGCTCTTGCGACCACTAGATCAACGAGGCAGTCAGACTCTTACTGAATAAAATCACACGATGTTATTCCTGCACCTTGATTGCGAAAATATAAAATGCTACCAGTCAGAATCCGAATCAAAATAAATATGTCTAGGGACTCTCTGGACGCAGATATTTTGCTTTTTTTAATTGCATGTATTTTTACATTTTAAGTTATTTATTAATAAAAAGGCAATTTTTCGAAATAAAAGCAAGCGAAAATAAAAAATAATATCATTTAAGCTAGAGTTTTTTTAGCACGCGAAAAAAATATAGGTAATTGCAACATCGATTAAACCTGAACTTAACATTAATACAACCATTTACCTAAACTAAATTTGAAAAATGCGGTTATTGTTGGTTAAATTTAGAAACACGAGGGTTTAGCTACCCACCTTTTATAGATAGGTATACGAACCTACCGAAGCTAAATGTTTCTGCACGTGATTTATGTGCATAGATAATTGCATACTGATTCGCTTTTGTACAGAGAATCTTTTTGTGCAACCATGAGTCGCTTGATGACGGTATAAAATAATAATTACTAGACTGAGACACTGGATACAGCATTTATTTATACAAATAAATTAGACTACATATATTTATAGAACCGCGTACTTGCCCTGCAATTCATAAGTGGCAACAAGCAAAGAAAAAAAATTGCCTATTTTTTAAGCAAAACTTCCGGTTCGAACTCGTTCAAAAACACGCTAATACCCTCAGATTTTGGGGCGTATGATCCGCCCCTATCCATAGCATAAGCTTGCAATTACATTCCCAATTCCTCAGCCGACAAAGACGAGAAGAAACACCATGAGGTTTTAGTCAGTAAAACTACGAACAAGTATTCATCTTTGTATCTGTCTATTTCAGCTGTCCGCGCTGCCGATATTGCAGCAGTTCGGGCTCCTGTTCCGGGACAAGTTCACACGTCTCGGCATCAGCAGCTCTGAGACGACCACAATAATCAACATGAACTCTGCCCTGACCTCTTGCGTCGGTGCGTGACGCGCCTCGCATGGTAACTCTCTGATACCATACCGGCCCCTTCGTAATTAGCTGTCATTACATTACCTATAACTACCTATACCTATTTAACCAACAAATACACTACAAATCACGAGTTATTAACAAAATTTGTTTATTTACATTTAACTACGAGGATTTAAAAGTTATCTAAAGTTATCAGTGTGTACTTGTAAATTTGCAGTAAATACATTAAACAATGTTTAACATTCTGATGTAGCATTTACCTACAATAATCCATCGTTCAAAGAGCAAAAAGTGGAACTAAATATTGATAAACATAATGAGAATGTTTTTAATTGTACCCTTATCTAAATATTTAGATTTCCTACTTTTCCTTGCAGTTATACAACAATTTTAAATGCCGATTCGCGATACTGTTTATCTAAGACTCGTCTGTTTTGTTTCAGGTCTAGCAAATGGTCCTTTGTTTAAAACATTCACCTACAGACAGGTGTCTATGACTGGAGCAATATTTGTCTTCATATCCCTGATTTTGACTACGTTTTCGTATAACTTCATCACCTATCTTGTATCGTTTTCAATCTTGTACGGTAAGATATTTCAAAATAAGTTTTATTTTTAATTAAACTTTGAAACTGGATTCATATTCATTCGCTATTTACATATTTTCAGGTGCTAGCTATGGTATAAGCAGTTCAGCAAATGCCCTCGCCTTAAATACTTATTGGAAAAATAGAAGAAGATTGGCCACAGGGCTATCATGGACGACAACCGGCCTAGGGCCCATCTTGTGGCCACATATCATCACCGCCCTCTTTGCGGGCTTTGGAGAAACGGGAGCCATCCTTATCATAAGTGGAATTTCCTTGCATGCCTTAGCTTGCGCTCTTTTACTGCAACCAGTAGAATGGCACTCTAAAAAACCAAACGAAAAAGAAGATCTAGAGAAACTGCTGAAAGCAGAGACTAAAGATGATAAGATTGAAAATAAAAAACAAGAGAGCGGATATTTCAGTCAAAAATTCAAAAATTTGAGTGCTTTTTCAAGCCAGTATCTTTACAATGAAGATGACCCAGTTAATCCTGGCTATGAAATTACCGACCCTGGTATACCAATGATGTTACGAGCGAACGATGGTTATTTCAGCAAATCTCGGCAGTCGAAAAGTAGACTCTCTTCACGAGAAGGCTCAAATAAAAATTCACAAATGAATTCAAGGCTAAATTCAAAAAAGCCATCAATGACAAATTTACTTGAAAGTCGTTCCCGTAAATCGTCAACTTTGTACTTAAATGAATCTAAGAAAAACTCTACAGCTAATCTAGGAGCTTTGGCTCAAGAACGTGATCGTTCACGTAAATCATCAACATTGTACTTAAACGAGGCTAAGAAAAACTCATCAGGTAATTTATTAACAGTGGCTCAAGATCGTGATCGTGATCGTTCACGTAAATCATCAACATTGTACTTAAATGAATCTAAGAAAAACTCATCGGGTAATTTATTAACAGTGGCTCAAGATCGTGATCGTGATCGTTCTCGTAAATCGTCAACATTGTACTTAAATGAATCTAAGAAAAACTCTTCAGCTAATTTAGGTGCTGTGGCTCAAGAGCGTGATACTTACAAACCCAAACGCAAAACGTCTATTACGTTAGAAACACAGATTCCAGAATCAGAAATAGAAGACTGTCCTACACTTAAGGCTCCACAAGATTTGAAGGCCGATGAAAAGGCAGTTGTGGAAAAAATAGATCCAGCCGATGCTAAAGATATAGCCGATAGAGCGGAAAAACATTTTGTCGGAAGCAAAAGCATTAAATCTTTTAAAATGGATGGGCAATATGGTGAAAAGTACAATAAAGATAATCATAGTAATGTTTCATTGAAAATTCAAAAAGAAAATGAAGAAAAAGATGAAAATCAATATCTGAAAGACAATCACAGTAATCAGTCGTATCGTACACGGTACAGAAGAAAATCGAATAATTTTAATTATGAGAGCGAAGTATTAAAACAAGCATCGTTAAAATTGGAACAATATTTAAAAGAAAGCGAGGACAAAACTGAGAAGATGAAACTATTGATGACACAGATGGAGGAAAATTACAATGACGATGATGATGATGATGTCTTCGAGGAAAAGAAAAAAGAAGTCGAAGAGGAGGAAGATGAAGATGAACAATTGACGTTTTGTCAGAAAGTTTCCCTGTTCTTTGATTTAGATTTATTAAAGGATTATACTTTCATAAACTTGATGTTGGGCATAACTCTAGCTAATTTCAATGAATTGAATTTTTCTATTTTGACTCCATTTATTCTCGGTGACTATGGGAAAACTAAATCTGAAGTGGCCTTGTTTATGTCACTGTTAGCTGGGGTTGATATTTGTGTAAGGTTCTGCATTCCGTTCGTCGCTGGTAAAATTGGATGGGACAACAACTCATTCTTTCTTTTCGGAGTAATGACGATGGCTATGGGAAGAGTAGGTAAAATATTGTTATCTTATTTTATAATTTTTTGTTAGATGGTTTCTATAATTCCCACCCAAAAGAACTGATTATTTAACTGTTTCTGGGGAGGTATGTGTCTAAATGTAAAGTAAATATCGAATGAATAATTTAAAATCCAGTAGATATAATAAGTTGATGAAGAAAAGCCATCTTAAGTTCTTATAGCATCCTCAATCATCTTTCAGTTCTGGCGTACTGTCAAAAGTATTATGTGGTCCTTCTGGTAGCTGTGATGATTGGCTTCGGGAAAGGACTGCGAACTGTATTTATGGCCCTGGTCATACCTACTCATGTTCCACTGCATAAGCTGCCAGGGGCTACAGGAATTCAACTGATTACAGCTGGAATGGTTTACCTATCTCTGGGACCTATAGTTGGTGAGCAGAAATCACTTTTCTTTGTTTTCCGATATAATTTATGTACTTAGTCGTATAGGGCTTCACGAAGTTAGAAATCTATTAAATCAATTTCGTTAATTACATTAATTTCAAAGGTAATGTTATTTATTTACTTGTGTTTTCAGGATGGATAAAAGACAACGCTTCAACAGCAGTAACGCTCCATTGTCTGAACATATTCACTTGGCTAACTGCCCTATCCTGGGGACTTGAGAAGTTCATCACGGCAAGACGACAGAAAACTGATCAAAAAGACGTTGTTAAAGCTTAATAATTTTTAGTCTATTTTATACTTATTTTATTAAAATAATTTTACTTTTCTTTGTATTTTATTACATTGCCTTGTGTTTAACAAGTTAATTTGATGGCAAATATTTTTTCCGAGTAGCAGAACTTGTAGTGCATTAACGAAGCGTCGATATTCATTTTATATAGGTACATTATTTTATTAAATTACGTCGTAAAATTATTATCGTTTGCATTGGGCATGTTCTTGACCTATTAAAAATTCTCGTGACATTTAGTAAACGATTTTTAATTGTTTGTTTACTCACAGTTTCGCAAGCCCGATGTAATACAGATGTTCGATAAGGAAGATGTAAAACCAGAACCTCAGAATGAACACAAAATTAGTTGGTAGGCTATTGGACATGTTTTCAGCGAGTGATTCAGCTGGACCACGTGATGTGTTTTTCGGAGTTTTACGGGAATTGATTTGGGTTGACGCCCCTTGTCCATGAGTAACAGTAGGTAACAGCTCAGTGTAACTACGGAGTTAAACATCTCTTCATCATCATCTATAAATCTTCTGGTAGATATTCCTAAAATAAATGATCAGTTATTAAACTACACTCAAAGCTTTACAGTACTTAACTATCTATCACCTTAACGAAAAAAGATGTCATTGGTTGCAGTTTAGTGACCTATACGAATATCGTCCAACCACGAAACTTACACCCAAAGGCAAAGAGATTTTGAGGATCATCCAGCATTAGTTATGTGCTGAGAATATTTAGGGTCCTAAGGAAACAGAGAAATAATTATTATTAGATACATATCTTAGTTACACAAATAATAGTGTAGTGCTTCTATGGTCTTTGAATCTGGAAACCTACGTTCCTATGATAAATGAACGTTGTAGAGTCGACAAATAGATTTAATGCGAGATGAAGGAAATAACCTTTGTGTGACTACTATGGACCAATGATGCATCATTGGTTAATAGCCGCCGGATTTTGATTAACCCGTGTCGCCCGTACTCGAGCAATAGCAGAGTTAACAGGTCAAACGGAATTCGTCACGGCGCGGACGCATCTTTTGACGTGTGTGCCCTTTAGTACAATGCATTTAAAAATAAATGACAAGTGCGAACATTTTTGTTTGTTGACTTGACGTAATTGAGTGTTGTGTCTGTTAAAATGTGCGTGTGTCAAAATGTTGATCATATATATTGTTTTTTTCTTAAAGTGGTGGTGGTCCTCGTTTAGGTCCCTAGTTGGCCATAAATTAGAAATGATCCATGTATTTATCGTTCACCGAACAACTAATGAATGGTTGCGTTATCGATAGTGCCAGGATTTGTAACTTAGCAATCATCCGCCGCCGTACATTTGTCAAGTAAACTTTATTCTATAGGCACTTTAATAATTCATGTAAACAGCGCCTGTCCTTCTCAATTACCAAAATTCCTCAAGTGCCCTTTAGTACAATGCATTTAAAATAAATGAATATTTTTGTTTGTTGATTTGACGTTATTCAGAGTTGTGTCTGTTTTATATGATTGACTGATTGTGCAGTGTCAAAATGTAAATCATGTAATTTAATTATTTTTAAAGTGGTGGTGGTACTTATTATATTCATATCATAAATTAGGAATGACAAATATTATTTGTTGTTCAGCCGACAACAATGAATTTTTGTGATATCAATAGACTATTTTTTGTAACTTAGCAACCATTCGCTCATCGTAAAATGCCAAGTAAACTTTATTTCATAGGAACTTTAGTCATTCATGTTAATAGCCCCTGTCGATTTCAACTAACAATATTTACCCAACAGTCAGAGTATCCTTTTAATTGTTTGTAAAAAAACACTCACAAGTTTATACCTCAAATCCCTATCCTACAATTACTCTAAGCTATAGACGTCAATTGACAGCCTTTTTTCGATGATTGTCCCCAACAATCTTGTACAGAAGGAGCAAGATTGCAAAATGAGGTCATATCAGCTACAATCATATGAATTAGTTATTCACGATACTTAAAGGATTTAATGATAAAAATATCTGGTTGACCGAGCTTTGCTCGGTATTTTTTGGTAAATTGTGTTTAAAATAATAAGTTTATGTTCAAGTCGATTATCGATAAAGTTGGTCATTGAAAACACGAACAAAACGACATTTTATAAAAATGAGTCCTAGCTAGATCGATTTATCGCCCCCCAAAGTGAAATTTAGTATACAGGGGGTCCTGTATACTAAATTTCATGAAAATCGTTGGAGCCGTTTCCGAGATTCAAATTATATATATATGTACAAGAATTGCTCGTTTAAAGGTATAAGATAAGATTATTTCAACATTACGTAGAAGTTGATGAGCATATAAGTACCCACCTAGTTAAAAAAGTTTAGTAAATTATTTATAAAAAACTGTTCAATTGAAGTAAAAAGATCATAATTATCTTTGAAACGATTATCCAAGATATTCTTATAATTTTTTATCAATAGATTATGGAAGATAAAGAAATTAACAGCATGCGTGACCGTTTAATCAGAGCTTAGTTTAACGAGAACACAATTTCAACTGTTTAATCATCCGTAATTCATCAAGTTGAATGCTAATGACCTATTAGTAGTTAGTCATTGTTTCGGATTACTTTGACTGTTTCGGATTGTGACCCGAATACCTCGTTATCAATGCAACACGCCTATGTACCTACTTATCTATTTACTAACTTATTTACACAAATGGTACCTAATGACAATTAGAACAAGGGACTTTTACTTAAACCCATAATAACTAAATCATCTTATCTGTAGGTCTTTACCTGCCTAACCGGAAAATTATTAAAATTACCACTATCTACAGAAAGGTACTGAAAAACGTGTTACTAAAAATCTTTAAGCATTAAATTAAGTAAAGTAAAAATCTACATAATAAGTAAATAATGTAGAATAAAAACAACAAAAATAAAATGAGTAGGTAAAATTAGACACAACTTAAATGTAAATTGAATTTAGAACATCGTGTGCACTAAGTTTGTGATAGTGCACACGATGTTCTAAATTCAATTTACTTTATCCTCTAGAGAATAAAAACGGCTTTTCCACTCAGATATTGAAGATTAAAAATACTCTTTCCTCGCTGAGGTGGAATGAAAAGTTACGTGTTGCACTCGAGTGCAAAGATTTTTCACCTCGTGCTCTTTTGATTCCCTCGCTAACGCTCAGGATTCTAATTTTGAATCACTCGCTGCGCTCGTGATTCAATTTTAGAATCCTTCGCTTGCTCGGTCATCAAAATTGAGCACGCGGTTAAAAAGCAACTTTGCACTCTTGTATAACAAATAACTATTATTTTATTTAACCTATCCGTGTATTTTATAGGTAACTACAATTACTTAACGGATCATTTATTTATTTAAATCTTAAATAGCCAACGCACATTTTTTAACTTCGAATAAACCTTAGATATTTTAGGAGGTAAAAATAATTAATTATTTACTAAAATCTAAGGTTAGTGTAACAATTTCTTTTACACTCAAGAGCAAAATAAAAAAGCCAATCGCAAAGTGCTTGTAGAAATCTAAATATGTCTTGAGCCGTACAAGTTAGTTTCATGAAGTAAAAAATCTTATAAACAATATTCTACTCACACAAAAACTATAATACTTTCTGGCCTGTTCGAAGTAATGGGTAGAAAAAGTAAATGAAAATGGATCATAATTTTGGATAACATCGTATAACCCTGATTATACGATGTTATCCATATTTCGATACGCAAAGGTATCGAAATATGGACTAAAAGTACTTACGGTAGACGTTGATTTGTAATTAAAGGTCTCATCATGCCTCTCACTCCCAAGGAATGACCAGGATCATCACATCACTATTATGCATTAGAGGAGATCCCAAAAACAAACGGCCAGAACAAAGGCTGTGAGAAATTGTACTGTCCAATAAGTGGTTCGATAGTTTAGACTAGACGACTCCCTAATCCTTACCTAAGAAGACCAAAGAATGGCAAGCCAAGGTGTACAATAGCCGTAAAAGGTTGATTCATTGTGTCAACAATGTTAAGAAATCGACATCAGAGAACGGAAGTTACGATCCAGCAACAAATTTTGCAGACACGAAGGCACCTAATCATTGAGTCGACAGACAGAAGACGTTTTGCTGAAGCCAATTTAAAGCCTTATTAACGGCCAGCAAATAGCTGAAAACTCGAACGGCATCATAAAGTTACAAGAATAAGATACGCCCTTGAGCACATACAATGGGATGAGGACGAATGGTGCAGAGTGATGAATCGAGATACGTCTTGTATATTCATGATGGGAGATGTCGAGTGTACAGACGGCCAGGAGAACGTTTCATACAAGCATGTATTGAATAAAAAGTCCCATACGGGAGAGACGCAGGGCACTAGAGCTGATAGAAAATAGCAATCTGATCGCTGAAAGATACGTAATCGAGATCCGCAATGTCCGTAGTTTGTCAATATAGGCGACACACACAGCTCGTGACGTGAACCTACCTTCAAGACTTGGAATCCCTCAAATGGATGGCCAGTCTTGACGAAAACTCTATCAAACATAGATATGTTCGATAGGGTTTTCGTCAGGACTAGATTGGTAGGCGTGTTAGAAGCTGAAATCCACCCCCCACATCCCATCACACTTCACGGCCTAAAAATGTAGTTATTGAAGAATGGGAGATTATGCCTCAGCCGTGAGTGAGTTATTAAATTCATTTGAATGTTGCTTTTCATTTCAAGAAACTATCTTGCGTGGTATCGGAAATATTCCATGATAAATCGCCTTTATATATTGCTCGTCAGTCCACAGTGTAGGTTAACCCCGCAAATAAAATATTTTAATAGGCTTTGATAAAAAACTAGTTGTCCAAAAGAGAAGATTTTGCTTTAAGGAAAATTGGGTAAATATTACGCAACCCATATAATATAAAACAATTTAAAATACGCCAAATTTCAGTCATGCTTAGCAGGTAAACGGGGGAAAAACCGAAAATCAAATTTATACAACCATTGAAATGAGCCAAAATAGTATTAGCTAGATATACCTACATTGATGCTGATAATTTTCTAAGATAGACCTAAATAATTGTGAGCACGTAATAACATTTTAACGATAACGAGACACATTACAAAAGTCAAACCGATAACGCATGTGAATATTTGCTATGCGCCTACAGTGTACTAACACAACATGTAGACAGTGCTACGAACTATCACGTATTTGTTGCTAATCAATTTGAAACTGAACCAAGGGTCAATAATCTCTATAGTAAAAACAGTGAAAATAACACCTAAGTGATGGAAAATGTGTATTGAATGTGACTTGACGTTAATATCGAAAGTTTTATAGTATTTAGACAAATATTTTGAATGAAGAAATGTGATTAGTGATTCTGAACACAAAATGTCGAATGTTGAAACAAATAAGGTCCCCCCCGACGGGGGCTACGGTTGGATTGTGACCTTAGCATACGCTTTAAATAATGTAAGTATAATTTATTACTCATCGTAGTAATCGTGCATTAATACTATATTATACTTAATTAAGTTTTATTAATTTTGTTTTGGAAATTTGAAAACTGAAAAACTGCCTTAACAGACAATATAAATTGAAATTGAATGTAGTATTTCTTTTATGACCATTTTATTTAACATACATTAAGTCAACAGTAAATTAGGTCTGTATTCATGCCATGCACATGATATTGTATTATTATCACCCAGACGACTCTTATCAATTAAATACTGTCTTTTATTATGTGTTACTTCGTTAAGTAGGTAAACTTTTAGTTGGACCAGTGAATAAAACCTACACCACTGTTAAATGTGCTAAATCAACAACTTCAATCCAACCAGTGGTGTTATCTTCTAATTCATACTCCACAAGGACTGACACATCTATAGCATATATATATTGGCTGTTGTTTTTCCCTACTATCGCACGCTGAAAGACTTTCTACGAGACGACTTAGCAAGGCATCAAACATCTCTGAATCTATTAAAATTTTTGTTTTTTGTTTAAATCTTACCACACACGCTAAGAAATAAAAGTAGACACACAGATTTGTCAAATGTGGAACAAAAGTGGTTAATAATGAGAGAAAATTATTTAATATTATTAGAGATCACTTGTTTTATTTTCCACAACACCATCAGCTTTTAACGGTCTACTGCTGAACATATAATTAAATAGAGCTCTCAAATCAAACTATTCCCATAGCTAATGAGTGGCCCATAGCCACTTCAAGTTTATTATTCTCAACATATAGGAGTTATTTACTTTATGAGTGTTATACAGACTACTAAGGATGCTACGTAAAGACGAAGGAGAGAGAGGACGTGTCCTTAGTGCCTGCTGACAACAACATATCGTAATCAGCATTTCTCTCGCCAAGATCACAATTTTTGCTCAAACTTAAAATCGCATTTATTTCAAATAAACCAATTACAGGCACTTTTTAACTGTCAAGCTGAAAGCCTGATCTTTTTGATCGCGTATTCCCAGTCCCAACTTTTTAGCAGTAAGTGCAGTAACCATAAACAGACTGTTTTGATTTATGATCACAGGATCATCATAGAGTACATCAGAGGTAGAGGATAATAACTTCATGCTTAGTCTAAACTGTTAAACTAAAACAAACAAACGTAGTGCACTTTTGAAGTGACCTAGAGTAAGCAGGTTAAAATATCGGATAACGCACTAATTTTCCTTCTTGTTGAATCATTTCGGCAAAATTATCAAGATTATATTTTACAACTATGATAACTCGATCGTGAAACTATGAAAAATGTATCTACCACAATCAAATTATTTAAATGCATTACCGACTTTAATTATACAATGACAAGCCACCATCTATGGCACATTTTATGCAAAGATTCGATAAATTCATAATTATTCTTTGATTGTCTAATCTCAATTGACTCACTGGCATAGTGATAGGCTACTCAAATTCATTACCTTTTATAAATTGCATTGTATGAATAATCATCATCTTTTTAAATGTCCAGATAGGCACTTTTGATATCGTTCATGATTGAATTATCACAGTAATTATGATTTTTACGTAACATCAATCATATAATCAGCATAGTCATTTTTAACTAAAGAAAACGATTGCGATTTTTCCGGTTTAAGTACTCATACGTGGTTAAGAAAAAATGATTTCTCATATGTTTACTAAACTTATTAAATGATACACTACTTATAAAAAATCATGGTAAGGACCAAATAGTAAATATACAATGTCGCGGATAGAATCCAAGCTAATGAGTATAAAATTGAGATGCGTTAGGGTTTAAGATTCACAATGATATGGAGATAATAAAGCAGAACGAAAGAAATCGCTTTCAGCTAAAACGTAACTATAAAATGCATCTAAGATACAAAGCAACTGGCCAAAGAAACCGATTAATTATATAGAATCAAATTAGTTTGAAGAGATTGAACTAAGCTTCAATCCACTCAGCTCAATCCTAACCACACTCTTCTGTTTAAAAACTTTTTTCAAAAAAATAAACAACCGACTTCCAAAAAAAGACTATAAACTGAAAAATAACTTTTATTTCGGAAGTCGGTGTCTTTGGATCTGTATTTTAGTTTTTTGCCACTGACTATGGTATGGTATCTACCCCATACGAATTCGTATACCACTACTGGAGAGGTCAATAGCAGTGACAGGAAGTATTATAATTTCATCCTTATAAACAAAGTGGCTTAAACACGTATTATCAAAGCTAACGCAAAACTACTAAAGCAAAGTTAATAAAATTAATATGGGACCACCCCTGACGAATAACCTATCCATCATTATCATCATCATCATTTCAGCCGTAAGACGTCCACTGCTGGACTTAGGCCTCCCCCAATTTGGGGGGCTTTGCCATAATCGCCACGCTTGGCAGGCGGGATGGCGATCGCAGTATGGTGGTAAAATGCATAGAGAACGCTGCTGCCCATTCGCTAGTAAGTCCCTTAGTCGTCTTTTACGACACCCACGGGAAGAAATGTGGTGGTGTTATTCTTTACGCTTTCAGCTAAAAAACCCTATCCATTAAAAAACTAATTTTGAAATCGGTCCACCGTTGGCGGGGTAATCGGTGACTGACATAAATATATACAGCGGTACATAGAACCTCCTCCTTTTTTGAAACCGGTAAAAAATTAGGGAACTTATAATGTTGTAAATACATTATTCTATGGAATTTGTAACACGATTCATGGTCTGTTCTCCAAACAACTGTTCAGTAAAGTTTTCAGAATGTAACCATTTTACATAACATAATCAACCAACTTCATTATTACTTTACTTACTGTTAACGAAATAATTGTGTTCATTTCAGGTGGTAGTTCTTCCCTTGATCGCTGGTTTCGCTTTGGTATTGAACGATACCGATCTGACAGCTACACAAGTTACCTTCGTAATTGTGTTAAATCATAGCATTGGAATGCTTCTGTCCTTCTTCGGTGGACCTTTATTAAGTCGCTTCGGGTACAGAAAGATCGCCGTGTTGGGCGCTATCTTCATATCATCTGGTCTAATGGTTATGTCAGTAGCAACTGAATTTTGGCAATTTATTTTATCTTACAGTATTATATGTTGTAAGTACACGTGTATCTGATACTGATAATATACATATGTTTAGGTTTCATTCCGTTATTATACCTGATATCGTTTTAATTTCAGCAATGGGTGTAGCGGCAATTATGGGAGCGTTCACCCTAGCAATAAATTCATTTTTCAAGGAGAAAAGAGGACGAGCAGTTGGCGTAGGCATGTCTATCACAGGACTTGGGTCTATATACATGCCCTTACTTATGAGTTTCTTGATGTACACTTACGGATGGAGATATGCAGTATTAATTTTAAGTGCAATTTGCCTCCATTCACTTGTAGCTGCTTGTTTACTAAGACCTGCTAAGTGGTACTTAAGAGATCCACCCACATTAGAAGAAGCAGAGCCTCTAAACAAGGAACCTGAGGTAGAGCTTATTAATGGCAGTGTAACTCCTTCGTCTAAAGTTGTTGGTAAGATTATTTTCTTATTCATATGTTAAATGTTTAAAACTTTAAGCGCAACATACTATTGTCAACAACTTTGTTACAGGTATTGCCTCACTACCGTTGCACCTAGAAGAATCTGTGGAAAACGGTGTAATCCCGTCAAAAAGTCTTTCAATGCGATCTCTTAATAGTAGCTCTAGTCTTCAAACCCGAAATGCCATATCACACCCTGATATACGAAACAAATTACCTGATGCGCCACTATTAGAGTCTCGATACAAATGGTGGGAGTCTCAAGAAATTAATCTTAGCAGTTCCATAAATATTTTTAACGAAACAGAAAATCAGAAACACAAAAATTCTCAAGAAAAGGAAATTGTCAAAGAAAATGAGAAAAAGGGTTATGTGGATCATTTCATTCAGTTCTTTGACCTGACACTTTTGAGTGATCCAATATTTGTGAACATTATATTTGGTCTGTCAATAGCTGCTTGTGTGGAAACGAACTTCTCACTGTTGTTGCCAATCATTCTCAAAGACATGATGCAGTTTGAAACAGCAGATATTGCAAAACTGATGTCAGTCATAGGCTTTTCGGACACGCTATTTCGATTTGTGTCACCATTTATTGGAGAATGGTGCAACAAGTCACCGCGTGTCATGTACATGGTCAGTTTACTTATGATTATCTTCACGAGAAGTAGTAAGTATCTTTTAATTCTAGACTATGTTATGATAAATCCGTTTCAGGAATAAACTATCGATAAATATGTATCAGCATCGGTTTAGTGTAAATGACCGCCTGCATCATTGTTATGAGTGATTGATAAAGGCGTACAAACTCGTACAAACAATACTTTATTTCTTACTGTTTTATGAACATCAATGTCGTTTATTTATAGATTGCTAAACTCTTTGTATGTAAATGTATTTCAATGTACAAGTATCATTGATGAATGGCGAGCATTTGCGTCTTTTAGATCTATAGACTGATATGATTTGATAGCGAAAGTTATTTACTTTAGGTTAACATATTTAATTTGTAACCTAATGGTTTGATATTGTTGTTCAAAGTCACTGACATCATCTTTCAGGTAAAAAACAAAAAATGTTTTTAAACACTTTAAGTTATTCTAGATACTCGTTGTTTTCACTATTGCGCTATGTATCTTACCTTTCTAGTTACACTCACAGTTTATTACTGCTTAAATTAAACATATTTCTAGTTAATTGTGTTGCAGTGTGTCACGACTTACCTTCTGATCTATGTATTAATTACATTCTCAACTCGCAAATAAAACGAAATCTTAAGGTTTTTTTAGAAATATCATAATAGATTTCTGTCCTTTGCTTTGACCGATGCATGATTCATCCCAATTAAACTTTCACTTAATATTTTTCAGTGATGCTGTTCACGACATCCTTCATGGGCATGTTATTCGTGTCGCTGGCTCTCGGTATCACGAAAGCTATGAGGACAGTCTACGTAAACATCGTGATCCCCAACTACGTGCCCCTCCACAGACTGGCCTTCGCTTCGGGGATCCAAATGTTCTTCAGCGGCATCACCATCTTCACTATCGGAACCTTATTGAGTAAGTGAATTTATGTTGCTGTTGACTGATAAGATTTAATCGGTTACTATTCTATTGGTCTATTTATTGGTGAATGAAATCAAGCGCACGGTGTAAAGTTTCATTTTTTTATATTCTGCAAAAGTAACCTTAAAAAACATACCAACTATTTTATTTTGGTAGGTACCTAGAAGCTGTTATTATAATTTCTACAGGTCATGACTTTATTTCTCGCATGGAACGAATTTTGCGGCCAACTGATAAATATTCGTCGAAACTTGCAACACAAAACCTAGCCGAAAGTAAAAGAGCTGGAAACATATCATATATCTAATGTAGCACATAATTATCTAGATAGAGTATGACATGGTTCTAAATGAACGTTGCGGTGAAATAGACAACTAACATGCCGTATAGTGTCAGTGTTGTAGTGTTGTCTATACTTAGTAACCTGACACTATCAGTTTGTTACTGTGATCTTCAACCTTTGTTTTGCTTCCCATTGATGCCGAACAATGCCGAGTTCTAGGATTATATTCTGAATAATAATGTTTCTGCAGACATAGTTAAAGAGGTTCATTTGTACTGCAACACTGTCACAAAATATAAGACATTTTTTTTGTGAAAATACAAATTGGCAGCGTCTTTTTAAATCAAGCATTATTTCGCTGTTATATTAGCATCAAAAAACTTTCACAATTTGCGTGAGAAGATAAACATTTGTGTCTAGATTTATCATTATCACACTGTTTGCCCTTCTTTCCACAGAGATAAAATACCTTATTACCCGTTTAAAACATTTTATCTTTTTAATTTCAGCTCGAGTGCGCGAAGCGTCTGGTTCCTACATAATGCCGATCATCGTGTTAAATCTTGTCACATTAATAACAATTATATCTTGGAGTGCAGAGTTCCTATACTTCCGATTAAAAGACAGATCGAAACCTGAACCTGAACCTGTAACATAGTACCTTTGTATAATATGTAGTTTAAGTATATTTTATCTCGATCAAAGTTACAATGCGTTTCATTTGGGAGATCAGTAAAAATTAAGTCACGAGTCATTCATTTATTTACAATTCAATATTTACAAAAAATCTATTACTGCTAATACTCAATTTTATTACAATTTTAAATGTAAATATACGTAATACTTGAAAACATATCTACTTAAATTAAAGCTAAAGTATAGTAGAGGATAGATGGATATTTAATGATTACATTTAAAATTAATGAAAAAAATGTTTAATGAAGTCCCACTTTGGTTAACTTTACCTATTAACTAGTGTCCATGTACACTTATAATAAAATATACGATCAAAATAAAAAGAACACTTAATATAGTTTCGCGTTCTTCTTAATTTGTTCTATTTCACGCACTAACTACAGTTGCATAATTGCTATATGTTTTAATTGTCACTGTCACTTGTTTCAGTTTTAGTTTATTCACATTTAAAAACACTTATCAGCCATTATGAGGGTTTGCAGTCGTGCTGTCCTGAAAAAAAACATGAATTAGTCAATCAGGCTGTTTGCAATTGTCCTGTTGATATTTTTAGCTACATATTAAATGAATTCTTTTATCAATAGACTTTTCGTTGGGAGGAACTTTTTTTAATTAAACATTATTTATAATAACAGGCAAATTTCGGGAAAATAGTATTAAGAAATACTTGTGCGTTTATGTACACGTGGTTAAGGTGTTTATAATCGTTGAGTAAGTGGTAACCATAGTGAAATTTCTATAAATACACCTAACTATACGTTGCCACATACATCAACAAGACAATGATAGATTTTTGTATATATTGTAAATATTTATCTCGTGTATTGTTTTATTTTGGTGTTATTGCATAGTGGGGAGATGTTATTAAGTACTTATCATAATGTGTATAGTTTTGTGAAATTATAGAAACGTGTATATTTAAAGCTCTTATCACACTAATGCGTATACTCTCGAAGAAATTGCTGCCGGTATTGTAATTCGATTATTAATTTATAATTGATGCACCAATGTGTTCTGAATTGACTATTTCATTGTTATAATGAAGATTTATGAAAAATAGTTTGATTTCAATTGAATAGTGTGATAAGTTCTTTGAAGAAAACTGAAAGTTAGTAAAAAATTTAGAATTAAACCTCGTCCAAGTTAGTGGTGGTAACTTTCTGTTGGCTAGCTTCTGGCAAGGACGTACTATTGTTCTCCTTTTGAGTCTCCAGCTCGTTTACTGAAAGTAAAATATCCATTCAAATCTAGTCTTTAATGTTATCAGAGATACAGAATATGTTTCGGTAGCAATTATTTATACTCACTGCTTTGATACCAGCTTTTAGAAAATCCATACGATGAATCTGACTCAATCTTGCCTCCAGAAGTAAAGCCAAATGATGGTCGATTTATAAACCTTGGAGACTTAAAAGGAAGATTACTAGACGCTGAGAACTCACTGTCAGCATTAGTTTTCTTAGATTCGAAGGGTTCTACTTCATACCATTCAGTCGACACATTTTGCATATCCCTCCAAGGTTTCGAAGTCACCACATACACTTTTTCTTTCGTTAAAGGTGATATGGCAGTTTGTATTTTACCCCATGGCGCTGGAGTGGTAGTGGTAGTGGTAGATGTACTCGTGGTGCGAAAAGATGATGCTGCTGTGTAAATATGAAGTTTTTGCACTTCATCTAATTCTTCATTTTTGCCGCTGTTGTGCCTATTTTTCGTTCTCTCTATTGTATTATATTCTTTTCGTGGCTTACCAAATGTATTATTGCTTTCATCGGTAACTATGTTTTGAAAACTACTTGAACCTTCGTGGTCATAGAATTCGTAATTATAATTGCTTGTCGTTGTTACGTAATTAGTCGGCATCGTAGTCGTGAAATAGTCGTCAGGAATCTGCTTAGCGTGCTTTTCACTGCTACGCGTCCTTTGTGGAGTCTTGTACTGTTTAGAATATTCCTGTTCCGTCCAGTCATCTATAGTGTGTTGGAGTTTAATTATATCAAACGGTGGTTCCTTCACGTCATAGAAGTCCTTCGATCTGTCTGAGTCATAGTTTTCCATTGCCTGTGTATCTTCAGTCGTTGTTGTTGCAGTATTATAACTTTCTGTTATAGGACTTACATTAGAATTTTCTGTGTAAGATGGAACTTTACGAGCTTGATATTCATCTTTTGGTGTAGATGGCCAATCTTGTGACATTTGGACGAAATCATCGTTTGTCTCAGGCTCCTTATTTCCTGATGTATAAGGTACTATAATTTGGACAATCTTAGGTTTATATGTGTTATACTCAGCTCTACTTTCATCCCAACTGGCGGTAATAGTAGGAGTCTGTGGTGCCGCCGTTGTTGGAATATCATCATAAATTTCATATTCATTATCTGGTACAGGCGACGATATGGCTAGTATGAAGTTTCCATGGTTTTTATGTGGTGCACTTGGCTTTAGATACAAAAGAGGTGAATCAATATTTTGTAAATTACTTTCTGTTCGGTATTTATCAACATCGTCATCATTCATTCCTCTCAAATCAACAAAATTGAATTTATGATTAGAAGGAACACGAGACACAGGTTTTAAATCTGCAGGTACATTATTATCATACAGTTCATTGCCAACATCACCCCCAGTACTTTCAAAACTCGCATCTGGCATTGATTTGGTTGCTGAAATATGATCTTCTGAAGCCTGCGAGGTTATATCTTTTATTTCATCTACAATGTAACTATTGGGTATATTTCTAAATGCTTTTGATTGATTGATGTTCGATGGGGGCTCTATTTCAATAATAGGGGATTGAATAAAAGTAGCAGGATAGTCTACAGAATGGGTGAATTCTGCAAGAGGTATACTTTGTTCTACATGGATATTACTGTTAGGGTTTTGCATCTGATTGAAACCTTGCAGTATATTTTTAGGAAACTGCGACGGCATAGGGCGAAAAGGTCGGGCATTAAATATCGGTGGCAGAGGTGAAACACTAAGATTAGGAAGTGCGACCGGCTGTAACGTATGAATATTTCTGCCTCTATTTAGTGTAAATGGAGCTGGATTTGCCAAGGCAAATGACGTGTTTGTGGTTGTTGGTTTCGTAATATCATGCGGTAATACTTGTGTTTTTACTTTAGATGATTCAGCTGCAGTAGCTGACACAGGGTATGAAATTTCAAATAAATGTGTATTAGTTATAGGTTCACCGTAAGAATTCTTAAATGTTGTTGGATGTGAAACTTTCGGCAGCTGTAATTCTACATTAGGAGAGATTTCATCCAATAATTCCACGTCATTTTGTGGCGGTAGTTCTTTATTTAGAGTCCCAGGTTCGTACTGTGGAGTGACTGGTTGGAAGTTTGTAATAACCGGACCTGGTGTTTCATAGCCTGGGGAAGGAGTTCCATATGACGGAGACGGTGTTCCATATAGCAGAGAAGGAGTACCGTACGATGAAGACGGAGTTTCATACGATGATGAAGGATTCCCATAGGATGAAGAAGGAGTCCCATAGGATGAAGACGGAGTCCCATAAGATGAAGATGGAACCCCGTGCGAAGGGGAGGGAGTCCCATACGAAGAAGAAGGTGGTTGGAAGGTAGAACTAGCTACATTGTAGAGATTGTTTGAAATTTCATGAGATGGATTAGATCCAAATTGAGAAGCTAATGAACTACTGGATAAACTAAATGAAGAACTTGGTACACCATAAGATGAACTTGGCTGAGAGTACGTAGAACTCGGAGGGTTTGGTGATACAACGTCTAAAGTATGGGTTGCACTTGGTGGACCATAAGTTGAGCTGACAATTCTAACTGCACCACCATTATAGGAAAAATTAGGTGGGCCATAGTTTGAGTGTGGCAATCCAGGTAATAATTGCGGTGGCCTTTTTTCTTGATTTTGTGAATTGAAAGATTGCGGTTGTAACTTTAACATATTTGCATAAGCTGTAGGACTGGGCGGTCCGTATGTTGGCAATGAATTGTGATATACATTTTTAGCTCCTAAATTGTATCTAATTACTGGTAACCATGGCACTAAATTACAAGGATTGCAATCCTTTTTTATTGGTCCTACGTTATTAAATACAGATGATCCTGCATAACTAGTCTGTTGCGATGGGAAAAGCCATCCTGACACTTTTTGGAATAAGCTTGGCGATGGCGTTGTAGAGAAAGGTTGGGGAGGTGGGACAAAGTTGAAATTATATTGTTTGTAGAAAGGGGCTGGGAATTTGAAGTCACTAGATGATAAAGGTGGGGGTGGTGGTGATTGGTATTGGTATCCAACATCTGCATTATGTCGCTGGTTTCTCTCTGGGCCTTTGTGGAATGGCACGGGCACGGGAGGGAGCGGTGGTGGCGGAGGTGGCTTGAGCAGCGTCCCGAACTGTGATTCGCTGATCCCGCCGTGCGTGTTGAACCCGTTTGCGTGATCGCACTTACATCTCGTGACCACAGCTATTAGCAGCACCGGAAATATCTGAAAAAAAAAGCAAAAAAATATTAATTACGGACGGGAGCATCCTTCTGGAGATAATAGTCTTACATAGCTTCTAAGTATATTTAATTTAACAATTAGAAAATATAGTGAAACACTCGTCGTGACATATCGGGGCCATTGTAGATGCTTCCCACGAGTTGCCATTCTTTGCACTTTTCTCTTTTCTCATAATATACCGTCAATGGTCGCGATCGGAAGACACCACGTTTTGAATTGAATTATGATCCAGATTTTTTCTTATTAGAAACGTATTACAGTGTAAAGTAAACGTGCAAGTAAATAATTATTCAATCAGGTAAATATACGGACGAAGACTATGATTTCCTATACAAGTGCTTGCTAAACCTACATATCTAGCAAGTTATTCTTATGAGAAATGCTGCTATTAATACGACACACATGCATCTGTTTACCATGGTGCTGTAATCAGAGGTCAGTGCCGTGAGAAAATGTATGAATCTTTGTAATTGCTTTTAGTGTTGTTATTTGTCGTTATGTTACACAAGTCACAAGTCAGTAACCAAGTGACCATGCGTTTGCAATCACTTGTGTAACTTGAATAATTTGTAGCATCTTACACGCATCATACATCACAGTTGCATAAGCCTAAAATAGCTAACTAACTTAGCCTAACTTTACAGCTATCGTAAATTCTGGGTGCGCCCGAGTGTTCTTGTAGTGCAATCACGCGCAAACGCATGTTTTGGCACAAACTGTAACCAAATCAGCAATGATCGATTCAAAGCTCGTATTGCCTTCGATTTTCGAAACCTCTCTACACAAGTATGCTACCCACATGCTAGTGCCATCGTCATTTAAATAAATACGTGAAGAAAAGTAAAATCGTTCAGGGAATTCTGACGTGGCTCATCTATAAACACACAGCCATAAAAGATTTTATTGTATAAAAATAAAACTAAGTTATTTAATTCATCTGAGTCAGTAGGTCACTGTCTCATGAATAACTTAGTATTCATGCATGCACAAATAATTGACATTGCTTGTCGTAAATAAATCACAAATTATAAAACATTAAAATAGAAATGATATTAATGAATGCAAAAAAAATGTGAAACAACACCTAGCCGATATTATGACATGATTTAATGTCCTAAATAAATCATAAACATGTTACAGTAGAGATGGTCGGGTACGTAAAAGATAGATAAAAAACATAAACATAACATCACGCCTTGATTCCCCTAAGGGTTAGGCAGAGGTGTACCTTTAGTGCACCCACAAGATAGATAAAGTTCGTGGATAAAGCATTAGGTTTAGTAACAACGCTGTCCTGTGAACAATAGGACATCATAAAAGGACATAGTCATCATGATTGCCCATAGTGACTTTAACAAATTTTCATGGTTATCTACCATTCAGTAGTTAACAAGTAACTCACTCAAGGGAAGAAGACGTGAGTTTACTCGTATGTATGAGTTCCTAACTACGCAAGATAGAACAAAGAGGATAATTCTCATTTCTTCAGGTCTCTCGCTCCAACCGCTGCTGCGATATCATCAACTGACTGCAAAACCAACAATATGAAACGTTGTCGGAAAAAGTTTATAAGAAGTGCTAATGACAGATAGTGAACTTAGAGTTCTCTACGCCACGCGCCAGCCCTTACAATACACACAAAAAATATAAAGAAGAAGGCTAAGACCAACACAAATAATAGCACATCCTTTGTTAATATCAACAGCTCATTCATCATTGAAAAATTCCAAACTGACAGTTCGCACGCTCTTGTAAAAGAACTTTTACTTAATTGCCGGTCAAAAACGCAACAATGCTTTCTTCCTCTGTCTATGACATAAAATGGTGATGCTATTTCTCACAGGCGAAAACAAACGAAAGTGAAAATTAACTAATGTAGGTGAATCAAGTTTGGTTCAGAATTCTTAGATCAGTGCTAAGTTGTATAATTGGATCAGTCCGGTTATCTGCTGTAGTATTAGCTAGACCAATTTGCCTGAGAGTTTCTCTTATAGAAATCGAATAATTAGTTCTTAATTGCGATATTGACCTTTTGATTAAGAATACAGAGTTGTGTAGCATCAGCCCTTGCTCCCCTGCTCTTGTCATTATCTTCGATAGACGTAGCATTACTTCCTTTCTCAGTACTTACTGCGAGTAAATATATGTATATTTCTAGTCATATCATGTTCCACATAATCCAGCCACGTTTCTTTGATCTTCCTCTATTCCTGTCGCCATTTACACTATCATATAAAATTATGGTAACGTTCTATTTTAGATCTTCAAAGAACTAAAATGAACTAGTTATCTTTCCTATCCGTTATTCAGTTAACATTTCAATCAACGCCGTTTGATAGTCTGATATAGAACTTTTATTTACAAAGTGGAAGCGACAATAGGCTCGTTGAAAGCTGAAGAGGGTCGAACTGATCGTGACTTGATTTTTTAGATGACAGTCGTGATCTACGTCTCAATTTAGTATAAAGTCATCGTTGATGTTGGAGGTGACTATGTACTTTCTTAGATAGCTTTATATATATGTATTTTTTTTTAATGTGATTGGATAGCATTTGTCCAATCTCACATGACGCCAAGCGATGATGAGATCAAGGATGTTGCATTATTTTAGATGAACCCAAGAGTAAAAGTTATGTCAGTACGATTATTTAGAAAGCTATTAAGGCACATAATTGAAAAGTAAATATAGACATAACATTATGGTTGAAACAAGTATAATGATTTTGTGTGTACAACATGTCATACTTTCTCCAGGAAGCCAGGAAACTATCCATATATCACGAAACATCACTATTCACATTAATCAATAGATATTTATGCTTAATATACATGTCAGGTGGAAAGTAAAAGTGGTCTATATTGTTCCACTGACAATTGATATGTTAGGACCTGCCCAAACAGTTCAGCATTTGAATATAATGGCTGCGACGTCACCGCGCAATCAAAACTCTTTACAAACTCATAAATATTTGATTTCGATGTTGATCAAAAACCAACAATTGTGAAACAGGAAGGTATACTCATGATTATCTAGAAATAAGTTGAAACTAGATAATGACTAAAAGAAATAGAAATGTGAAAAAAGTTTATGCATTTAAAATCAAATAATGTAACACAAAAGGAACCACTCCAAACACTGAAGATGAAAACATTAGTGAAGAGCAAGTAAGTACGTTCTAAATGCCAAAGAAAGCTAAAGATAATGGTGAGTGGCTTGCTTTAGAGATTGTAGGATAAACGCGTTTCATGGCGAGGGGCAAAGGGCTAAGCAGTCAAGCAATGCGGAGCCTCCGCTTACTACTGTTTCGTAACTCACTGTTGTAACACGGAATACCTACTCGTCCTCACTCTTTATATCGCAAAGATAAGATTTTTAAGTCCTCTGATAATATTAATTCTGAGTGCGTAAGTATTTGAAATGTGTCACACTTTCAAATACATATTTCATCATCATCATTTCAGCCGCAAGACGTCCACTGCTGGACTCAGACCTCCCCCAATTTGGGGGGCTTTGCCATAATCGCCACGGTTGGCAGGCGGGTTGGCGATCGCAGTATGGTGGTAAAATGCATAGAGAACGCTGCTGCACATTCTCTAGTAAGTCCCTTAGTCGCCTTTTACGACACCCACGGGAAGAAATGGGGTGGTGTTATTCTTTACGTCCGGCACCACATGGAATACATATTTATATTTGGGTTATTTTTATGATTATAAAGTGGCAGAAAGCAACATTTTATTTTTTCGATTCCCTTTACGAAAAAAATTTCCATAACTTAAGAATAGCGGTGTACTACAAGTCCATCTGCTTGACTTTCCCATAAAAAATCTGCACATTTGGCCAATGAAATATTAAAATATAACGATAAATCTTGATATCTTACAACCATTAAGAAACCTGTTGCCCCCGATTAGCTCCTTAACACACTCCTTTCGCGGAATGATAAACAACAGCGATAAACTATACTGTATCAGTTCTTAAAATAGGTAAAAGAAATGGATATTTATTTACAGACAGGTTTACAAAGGAAACGAAATAATTACGAATACGGAAGGTATATTAATTTTGATACACAAACGATGATCCCAGGAGACAGATGTCAAGACAGAAGAAAGAAAGAAGGTACCTGGGATCACAGGCCAGACAGTGAATATTTGATGCCCTAACGCAATATACATGATAATAATCATAGTAACTATAGTTATTAATGTTGGACCAAATAGTATAATATCTACCTGCAAGGACATCTATTGAAATGATTCTTGCACAACATGCCACGAAAAGAAAACCAACGATGATCACGAACACTTCAAACAAGGGGGTCATTACAAGAACATTGTTAGCAAAATGACAATACTATTGTGATCCTTTGTCAACAAAGTGACGAATGTTCAGGCCACAGGGTGGGAACAGCCAGAGAAAGCATTGCGCGTGACTAGATAAGTAATAATGCGGTGAAGTTCACATGTCGCACAGTTAATCTTAGACCTGTAACCTCTTGATTGTTAACTGCTCTGTGTTAGGAATACTAATTATGAATAAACTTATTTACAAAATCTATACTTGGACAAATACATTTCCAGTGCCTTCAAAGTTTATTAGGACGCTTTATATAGGCCTCTTCTCTGTCTTGTTGAAATATTTGTAACAATTTTAAGATATACACATGATAACATTGTAGCCAATATAACAAAAGTTACAACACCATTCTCTATCAAAATAATTTTATAACCGTCAATTAATATTACCAAAGCACAATTTATTATTCCGAACACCACAATTACTGAAAGCGATCCTATAAATTATAACTTCATTGCGCCAGACCTGAACAACATAGAAATTGAGAGTGGATTCCTCATGTGCGTAGGTGTTCATCGTGTTCCGATCTATAGAAGATAGATAGAACGTTTATTTGATGCACACAAAAGACGCAACACAACATACAAAGCACGATGAAATAATAATTGATTGGGGTAACAAATTAACGAACCAGATACAAAATGCCAATATACAAAGATAAAAAAAAGAAAGAAAGATAGATATGGTAATGATAACACTTTGTGACACAGATTAAAATTCAAAAAACAAAACAAAAAAAAACATTACCATAGAATTTTATTCGATCCGCCTAGTCTTGACCCAACTTTGTTGGGGTTGACTTTCAGCCTGACCAGATTTAGGTGAATACAGTACTTTTCATGGAGCGGCATAGGCAATCACCCATCTGGGTAGCACGATATACCCCCTGGTAGGACTGGTTATAAGACTGTCGGGCTTCTAAGGACCCTATAACGACTTTCATAGAACTGCAAATAATAGCCGGGACCAAAGACTTCACGTGCTTTCTGAGTCACAGGGTATCGGTATAGAAAGATGCTCATCCATCCCCAGACCAACTTAGCCAAACGTAGCTTAACCTGAACATCGATCTGTGTGGCTATTATTACTTAGCCACGAGCCCCCCCCCCCCCCCCCCCCCCCCCATAAACATTGAACTTGATTATGATTCAAAATGCTTGATTACAGCATGTTAGGTATGCCTCCATAAACATAATATGATGATTGACAGACGCATTGACCCATGATCAAATCAAATAAGGTAACTTTGAATGCCGCGGTGTAATCATACGATCGGAATTGAAGCCATAGATAATTTATTTTTTGTGGTGCTTTATGTGTCCGTAGTTGGGTATATGAGGCACATTATTGGAGTTACAGACCACAGGGAAGTTATTGTTTTACATTATAATCAAAAACTCTATTGAGTCATTTTGATTCTTGTGTTACACAATGTAAACTTCAACTCAAAAATTTTCAACAATATTATACAAAGAATGATTTGACATAATATAGTTAATGACGACGATTATATCTATGTGTTTGATTTACCGAAGACAATATCAAACAAATGAACGAAAGTAGAGATATTAATGGTGTAACATTACGGGGTCGTGCGTGGAATATTTTGAGTATCATTGCCTCACTCAAGGTGAAAGGTCTCAGATCTTATTGAGATGTATGTAATGCATGCTGTAGCAAATTTTATTTTGTACACGCTTTTGCGTCCAAATTGTTTCTTTTGATACACTCGGAAATTAAAAATGTATGTAAATTGAAACTGGTTTTGATAATGGTCAAAATGACAACCAGACAGATTTTGCTACGCCAAATATTGATGTAGCGAGAAAGCCAATTCCCTAATCGGTTTGTCATTTTAAATGCAAACATAAAAGAATAACAACGACAACAGCACAACTTAGTGATAAAATTGTAACTTTTATACCTCCGCATACAATGAAATATGATCAAATAATCGATTTACCTGATTCATCAAGTCGGAAGCAAGTGTTTGTGCGTGCACATATACACTTAATCACTGAAACATTAATGCACGGTGCATCAGCTGGTTCTACTTCAAATGGTCAAAACAACCCATTAGATATTGACTATGAATAATGCTATGATGAAGTACACAATCATGACAAGTCAGAAGCTTCTTGAAACTAACATATTAAAGGATTTCCATAACTCACTACCAGTCTACAGTAACAGGAAACAGGAACCTACAGGAAACTGTAGATTTGGAATCAAAAGAAGCGACACAAAACAAAAACTAGGTTACAAATGAAATGTTGTACAATAGATATTAACCGAGATTCCTAATATCTTAGAATATTTTAATTTAGGACGCATATGTAAACCTATTTTACTTTTATGATAATGGTTACTCATCATAGCACCACGCATCGCGTATCGCCACCTTGCAGGATGTGTGTGATATTTGATGAATCATGATATAAAGGAGGTGGGTAAAGTTTAGAACATTTTTCGCCCATCATAGTCATGAAGATTCAAAGTATTTATTGACGTCATGTTATTGTGTTTATGTGAAGTTTAGGTATCGACCTTTACATCTATTCTAAAATAGTAAGAAAATAAATTGCAAGTCATATAAAAAAACATCATCAAACTTGTTACTAAAATAACAACTTCTTTGCAGGTTTGTTATTTTAAGCACTTTTTTTAACTTTCATTACAAAATAAAGTGTTAAGCGCTTTATGCACCAAAAAATTTATTTAGTCTCTCAAATACTACAGTAAATTGGCTTTTTAACTAGCATTAATATGTTTTGGTGCATAAAGCGCTTAACCGTTTATTTTTGAATGAAAGTTAGAAAAAGTGCTTAAAATAACAAAACTGCAAAAAAGTTGTTATTTTAGTGACAAGTTTGATGATTTTTTTTATATGACTTGCTATTTTTTTTTCTTACTATTTTAGAATAGATGTAAAGGTCGATACCTAAACTTCACATAAACACAATAATGTGACGTCAATAAATACTTTGAATTTTCATAACTATGATGGGCGAAAAATATTCTCAACTTTACCCACCTCCTTTGTAAAACAGAAATTGTTTGTTTTCTTGTTTATACATTACTGCAAGGGCGCGTCGAGAGCAGTCCTTTCAGGGCAATCGCCATGACACTTTCTTCTCCGCTTCATCTTCATACAACCTACAAATGCCTATATATATCTCAGGAGATGACATGGTCAGGAAAGAACGGCTTGCAATGCAGGCATTGCAAGCCGTTCTTTCCTGACCATGCTCACATTCTCCTTGTTACCTTCATTAGGTGGGTCATGTGCTGTTATAAGCCTTAAGGTAACGCTGCTCATAATTAATCCAAGTGCAACGCGGTGACAGTGTTAATTACAAACGACTATTAGACGGTTGTTAGTCGCACGTTTACGATCATTATATGCATAGTTCCGTGCTTTGTTTACAATATTACGTTACATTATGTAAAATTGTTGAATGTTCAGGAAACTGTCGCATTCCGCTATATTGTGTTTGGATAGCATCGTGTCTGTCAGTCAGAACATAATATATTAATATAAATAAATATACACAAACTGTGTTGTTCACTGTTCTATATAAACTATCTTTTGGATTCTACCCGTGACTTTGCCCGTCTGTTTTTTTTTTGTTTTAACTTGTAATTTATCCTATAGCATCGCATTGCCCGCCCGCGAAACTACTTCGTTCTCGTAAAGCATTTTTTCTGATTTTTTTTTTTTCTTTTTGCTCAGCTCATTAGGTTAACAGCGTGATGTTAGCCTATAACCATCCTCAAGATTTGGGCTATCAAATTCGTCGGGTAGTTCTAGAGTTAAGCGCGTTCAAAGAAACAAACAAACTCTTTAGTTTTATTATATGCTTCGGCCGAATTCTTCAAATCCGACTTGTAGTTCCAGAGATTACATACAAACTTACAAACACAAATTTGATGTCCTTTATTATTAGTATAAAGATAATATCGCATCAAGGGAATAAAATATGGATGTTAAAAAATTCTCTCGTCACTTTAAACTAACATAATAACACTTGTTAGTAAAGAAATTACACGCGTTACCTTTACAATGAGAATACGAAATATTTGAAATGTACACCTTAACATTGAATGTAATATCGTTTACTATGACTGTGAGAAACGACGCTTTCACGAAGAGCTTTGCAAGCGCGGATTCACAGACGTAACAATTGCTCAGAACAATGATCCGCTACTCCAGTGCACTGACTCGACATATGTCGTACCGTATTGTTCTGAGTACCGCGTTGTAGGTCACTTGGTGCTCGTGAAATAACGATAATCTTCTCTCTTGTAGCTGTTATAGGTAACATTTTGTCACATATAGACATTCATACATAAGTATTCACGGTTGTATTCCAGGAAAGATTAGGCAGAGGTGTATCAATATATAGTACACCCACATTTCACCTATAATGTTCAAGTCCCATGTGATAGAGGGCGAGTTCATTGCCATCGACTAGGCACAAATCGAGACTACGGGCTGCTACTGATAAATTTCAAATGGAAAAACCCTACAACACTATGCCCAACCTAGAAATCCAACCTATAGGACTCTATTGTCAGCAGTAGCACCTGCGACCAACAAGGATGTCGTCGTGTTTCAACATCAACTCACGCCTTTTATCCATGGGGAAGAAACTGTAAAACGTCTTTTGCTACGTTCCCCAATACGTCATAGTTGTATTTGGATCTGAATGTACCCTCAATAACTTCACAATCAAAGTTAACATTCACAGTCGGAAGTGTTTCGGTGTATGAGTATATAACACGTGTTTCCTCAATTCAAACTATACCAAATCATGTGTACGAACACAAACAACATTGCAAACGCACATTGTTTATTAAATTATGTTGAACATGTCAAATAGGCGGTAGACATTGTATTCGGGAATTCTAGAGCAAGTAAATGTATCGAAATGGAAAGTGAATCACACGCAACTCACGCGCGCTCGTATTGTAAACGTTTGTAGGATGCGCGGGCGCTTACTACCGATCCGCTAATTAATATGTATAAGCAATTGATGCTTTAATAATAAAAATATATTTTAACATTAATTTATATTATCCGATTTTAAATCGGATACAGAATAAATTACCTATTAGCCCACTCTAGTGCATATAACAGTATTTTCTTTGCTGGTAGGATCTCGAATACCATACTTTAAATGAGCTTTATTTACATGAGAAATATTAATGTTATTCTTTAATAATATTCTTTTGTTTATAAAGTTAAGCATTCAAATACACTTACGATTATAGCACGCCTTTTTTGGTTGGATGGAATGGAATATTACTGAAAACAAATATCCTCAGCTCAACGTTACAATCGCATAAAGAAGGCTGTATAGGCAATTTCGAAAATGGCAAGCCATCAAAGGTTAATAATATGAACGGCATCGTCGGGAGAAAATAAGCCGGCCAGTAAGAACTTATGGACGATGATAGTTTACTAAATTAAAATTCACAGAAAGTTAAAGAAATTCGATGATGACTCAGATCATAATAACCGGATCTCATAATCTGTTTAACAACGACAGCTGTGTTTAAATTCAATGTGGAATCCAAGAAGCATGTTCGTAAAGAAAATAATAATATCTAATAATGATAATATCTTAGGACTACCAACACACCGTTATCTCATCCCAAACTAGGCAGAGCCTGTACTATGGTAACCAGACAACTGATAAACATACTTATATATTTCTAAATACATACATATTATAGATAAATTACACCAAGACACAGAACAAATGATTGTGCTCATCACACAAACATTTGTCCTGGGTGGGAATCCAACCCACGACCTCAGTCTTAGCAGTCAGGGTCACTAACCACTAGACTAACAGGCTAGTCAAAAAATGCTAGTGATAATAATGTGCATAATGAAATAGAACATGTAGTGAGAAATGTATAGGTTCTAAGAAATGACACAAGAGCTAAAGCACGTGCGAGCTCGGCCCTAAGCAAAGAGTGCAGTCACGACGAAGTGTAACTTGAGATAGAGCATAAAATAATATATTATCGTACGATTAATTATTACTTTTAATTTCTTTCTAGTAATGAACTCTCTATATTGTCGTATTCCATTTCTTGTAAGGTAAATCTAGGTTAACCAGTGAATTACCGTAATTACAGACACAATTAAAAACCATTGTGTCTGATACCAAATGTGGTATCTCAGGGAATTAGAGGTTAAGCATTTACGATTCGCGTTTTCAAAATATGCAAGTAGGTATTTCAAATATTTTTTACTAAGAATGCTTTCACTGTATTAGATAGGTACCTCATCCCCGGATTCGTTTCGTAAACTGATGAAATCCCCAATATTTGAATAAAACTTTTCTCCACAACAGTATCAACATTAAAGTTTATTTAGATGGACACTTCTCGTCCATCAAGAGCACAAGCAAATAAAACTGGTTCTCAGATTTCACTCGTAGAGTCGTAGTCTAGTGTCAGAATATGGGCGCGAATGATGTTGGAATTTGTTATGTTCTTATCAAAGCTGCTAATTTCTTTACAAACATATTCAAATGAATGAATATCTGTGTTTTGAGAGTTTCGACTTAAGATTGTTTAATAACACTGTTTGTTTATCAAGCTTTTCGTTTCCTTCTAAGTCATTAACTTATCCATGTCCATCAGAATAGCGTTTAATACCTTTGCGTGCTTATTCCGGACAATCAACAAAACCGTGGTAAAAGGGTTCCATTAGATTTAGTCGTAAAACTCTTTCCGTGTTAACTACAAACGCAAACAGAGTTATCAGCGAGTTCCAAAGCCTTCATTGGATTCCCATCAGAGTGACAAAAAAGGGTTGTGTTTACTTTGGGATACCGCTGTCGCCGTCCTGAGTTTGACACATGCTGAGCCGAATTACTCGGCTTACGTTGTAAAATGCTTCCTCTCTTGACAATATAACAAAGTGTGAATCCACTATGAAATGCTTTGTTTTCTTCTGCACAATACTACAACAGGTGTTACAATTATGTTACAATACAAAACTTTGGTGAGGCAGTTTCTGGATAAGACATTTTTTTTACATCGAAATGTCTTCAACTTAAGCAATTTATGTAGTGTCAATAGTAGAAATAAAAATGGTATCACTCTCAAAACTACCATGTCTGGTGGCATCCTTTTTGGATAATAAAACGTTTATTATAAACAATACTTTTCAGAACGTAGGTACTAATTCTAGAAAGAGTGGTTTTAAATTAGTTAAGGATGTTGTATTCCAACTTATATTTATTTTTATTTTGGTCCCTACGTCTATTGATTAAAAGAAGAAACTCGACTGACTGGCTGACTGACATTTCAACGCCCAACCGAAACTACTGGGATGCAAAGTTTTGCAAACAGCTTCCTTTTATAACATAAACTTCAAACTTAGCACGATTACTCATCTAAGAAAATCATAAAGTTATTATATCAATGTTATTATTTAATAAACTACGCTGACGAAGTCGCGGGTGAAGTGTTAGTACCAAATATTCAAGAAACGGCCGTCATAACCAAAACAAAAAGAGTTCTGTTATATTAGAAAGACTGTGGGAATTATCATTATAGATAAACTACCAGTTTTCTGAAATAGTGCCAGAAAACGCTAAATTACAACAAAATATAGAGCGAACACCTACATATATCATCCGAAAATGGGCAACATAGGTGTTAAAATAATTACAGCCCTTTTAAATGCTAACCCTTTTTAATGCTTTTTATATACCTGCCTTATGCACCACTTTACATCATCCTGATTAAGAAAACCGCTGATAGTTGTAACAGCTCGTTAAGTAATCGGAGATAAGACAGGTAGAGCTTACTAATTACATGAGCACTACCGACCGTCGTAAAACTAATGGAAAGCGAGCTTGCTTCACAAACATGCTGACTAAGCTTGTTTTGTTTCATATTTCACTCGTTGACAACTCACACTTGAAACATGTTTTCTCGTTATGACTCTCTGTTCATTTTTTATTTGCTTTGTTATTGTTTCGAACATGACCCTCATTTTGACTTATGTCTGTGTCATGTTTTTTGGTTTTATTGTACCTATGTTTTCTTTACCATCCTGCATAATATACGTCGAAAACGTTTATTATTTTCTAGAGCGAGCCTCATTGAGTGCACTTTACTCTAATTTCAAAGAAATATAAATCACATCATTTAAGATTTATTCTTACACTTTATTCCAGTTTAATTATTTAAACCGGATGTTTTAATTTAGTTTCAACTCATTGGAAATCATCAAACTCTTATAGCCGACATCGAAGTAGAAAATCACATGAATAAAATCACGTTCGGTGCGCATCAGATACTTCATTAAGTCTTTTAATTGTCACTTTACAACTAAGTTATTTCAATAAGAAATCAGAGAGTTGTATGACATTTAATAAACAAGAAGTGAAATGTCCAATTAAATCAAATATTTTCTAGAAGCTATGTACATTTGTATAGGACATTAATTATTGTAATCAAGTCATCATGATCAGCATATAAATACATCGTAGTTAATGAAGAACCATTAATTTCAACGGTTTTACATTTGTTAAAAAATACCTTAGCGTTAACGTAAAAACTAAGTTCCACATAAAGCTCGGATAAGAACTATCAAGTTATATGGTTTGGTATCACTCACCGGCGCGACGGCCATGTCTCCTCTTATCAGTCAGCAAGATCCCAATCACTGTGTCTATTTGATCATCACTCAACTTTCACCAAGTAACGTCCTGGAACATCACCCGACATGCCGATAATCCTCAGTTTTCATATCACAGTCACCTTCGTAACGATAACACAAAGCTCGCACTCGTGAAGTACCCGGGTACTCGTAATAGCATAACGTGCGGTCCCCACCGGCGATGTAGATGAATGACGCCGCGGGTAAAGCACGAAGAAGTCAACAGTTCCCACGTGAGAGAAATGCGCGTGGCGAACAATGGTGGAGGCTGCGCTGCGCGTGAGTCGAAAGGTGGGCAAAAAGCGAATGAGCGCAGGCGCGGGCGCACACACCACGCCGCCCCGCCAGGAGCCCGTACCTGCTGACCCATTTCAAATGTTCACCGCAGTCATTGTAGGAATTTAAACCCTTGTGGAGCGGTTGGTTTTGGAAAATAAAAAATAATGCGTTTGTTGTGATGGGTTTTAGAAAGTGAGAAGTTTTACAAATCTTCTTTTTCGAGAAACACCTGTAACGTTCTATACGTATGTACATGATATAGACATAGAATTTAACAAACATGCGGTTGTATTTTTACGTACTCTATGATAAATTAATTAGGTAAAAAACTTTAATGTTAAATCTTTTTCCGTCCTGCTTCCGGCAAACTTTACAGTTTAAGTTAAAAAAAATCTGAGGCACTTATACCCCACACTATATTTGACAAAGAACTACGTTCCTTGTGGTGTCGGACGTAAAGAATAGCACCATCCTATTTCTTCAAGAAGGTGTCGTAAGAGGCGACAAAGGGACTTACTAGAGAATGGGCAGCAGCGTTCTCTATCCATTTTACTACCATACAGCGATCACCAACCCACTTGCCAAGCGTGGCGATTATGGCCAACCCCCCATATTGGAAGAGGCCTATGTCCAGCAGTGGACATCTTAAGGCTGAAATGATGATGATTACTTTTTTTATAAATTAGCTCCACCTAATCACAATATAACGATGATCGTGTTTAGATGAAATATACAGAAAACTAAGCAGATACGTGATTCCTAATAGATTGACCAATTCAAACATGACGATAATTGAACATTTTTACGATACACATTACGTGTCAATTATGATCTATTGATTATCAGTTGATAGATAAAGCCGTAGTCTGCAGTTGCTCTGACAAATGTTTCATTAAGGTACAGAGTTAGACCAAGTTAATGGTCATATCTGTATAGGATGAAAGGAATATTGAAGCACAAACTGTTACCATGGATTCAGCACATGATTCTAGAAGATTCTAGAAGACCTACGCGGCCAAAATGTATGGAACAGATTTTTTTTTTAATGATCCACGTCTGATTCGTCAGATGAATCCCTACATGGTAACAGTTTGTGCGTCGATATCCCAGGGCCTCAAGTCTGCTATTACAATAGTGTCAGAATGGTCTATCATTGATTCCATAATTGTTGATTTTGACAAGTTTAGTAATCTACTAATATAATGGCGTCATTATGACTTTCCAATGGTCAACCACTGACACTCCATTGAAAGAAATGGCAATCTCGTACATAATGACAAATGAATGACTGACTTATGCGGTAATCTGCTCAAATTTTGACAGTTCCTTTGATCAGTGACCTACCATTGGACCGTCATTGTGCAGTCATTGCTTGTATTGTAATAGCTCTGTTGTCAAAAAGTGTTTGCTAGCTATCGTGTTTGTGGAATATTGAACGGAGAAATGTATTCACTACGAGCAAATATTCTCGAGCTAGCCAAACGCTGTGGATGCTAAAGAAAGAAGATGGGCAGAATGCAAAAGACGTCGTCGAGCCCGTCGCTTGACGAGAATGAATACAAACCCCTTTATTGATATTTCCGAAGCGGAATTTATAAAAACGTTTCGCCTTGGAAAGGACTCAGTAAGGAGGTTAATTGAAGGACTCATTCCCCTTATGGCCAGACCGCGTCGAAACGTTAGCGTATCGGCAGAAATTAAGGTGAGAAAACTGAATAAATAATTAACACACAAAACACCGGCCGCTGGAAATAAAAACAGATTAACGTCAGTAAGCAGTAATGCCACATTTGACTTTGACAGCTAAACAGATAAAATATTATTGAGTTGTCTATTTTCACATTTATCCGCGTTACACATGTAAATGCAATGTTTTTGCTATTTACGAACTTCTTACTACTTCAGATTGTTTAAAACACTAATAAATAATATGTAAATATATATATAAATGAAATCTGGCATAATTAAATGTTCAAATTGAGTAGTAGTTTTTAGAAAATCATTTCTACTAACGAGTTTTATAATAATGGCAATACGACAATGTCATTGTACCACGATTCTATTACGAGACCACTGACCGACCAATGATCCACCATTATGATTTAGCAGATTACGAACTTTTAGCAAAATGACAATGGGATTGTGTTGGAATGACGAATTAATAAAAAATAGCAGACTTGAGGCCCAGCAGATAACCTGTATAATTTTTATTTGCGTTTAAAAATTTGGTAGAAAACTTTTGCACTGAGTATTTGTAAACCTTTCTCCTTTGGTACAAAATTTACTAACAAGACCCCAAATTATTAAGAGCAAAAACTACGGTCTATGCTCTTAATAATTTGGGGTCTTGTTAGTTAACAATAATAATAGTCTTAATAATTTTGCGCTTAGGGAATCTACCCTAGGTACGCCTAGGGTCTATTCCCTAAGCGCAAAATTCGTAGTTTTAGCCGAAATTACGGGCGTTCCCGATTTATTCTTACTTATGGACATACTATTTGTTCGGGACCCGAATAAGGATGAAGGACAGCAAGATTTGACAGTTGTTCCTACACCCGATGTCTTTTGGCCCGTCCGATTTTAACACGATTTCATTAGTTTACTATGTAACGGAATCTTTGAACCTTATTTTCATCCCCTTCAAAACTTCGGATTCATTTAAAACTTTTCAAACTTATCAACCAAATCAAATCAAAAGTCATTTATTCAAACTAGGCTGAGAGTCAGCACTTTATGAACGTCAAAATTACATAAGACAACGATCGATGACAATGTAATAATTTAAATAGTTTATCCCATTATCCTGATCAAGATCTTCAGGATTATCGAATCCGAATACGAAGAGCATACTTTTTAGTTTCGTTTCCTATAAAGGCTTATTTTTTATTTATTTTTTACTATTATTTATATTCGACACTTGTTTTGACGGTTCAATTACTTTTGGACGGACCCATATCTTCGTTAAGGCCCCATTATCCGAACGGAGTATACCTCTAACGATCTAAACTTACCTTTTTTATTTATTTTTCACGCCAGTATCATAGTATAACATAAGGAATTTATATCAGGAATGCAAATCGGTTTACACTAATCGCATGTAGATAATAATAAAGCCTGATAAATGGTTTCTTACCCCACTAAGCTTATATTCAAACCCTTTTACGAGCTCAAGTTATATGAGATTACGCCTAATGATGATCTAGTAGAGTTCATTCGACGAATAGTTAAAGTTTTTAGTGCAATAATCCCTTTAGAAGTATCAGAAAGTGGAATAGCTATTCGAATTGTCGGTTCTTATATCAAGAAACGAATTGTTTTCTTAAACGATTTCTAGGGTTAACACAGATGTAGTAAGTAATACTGAAGCTTTTATAAAATTCCTATGAGGCGAGTAGGTATATCAGTGCTTGTAGTACGGAAACTAATCTATAATTAATTGCTGGTAAAGCTAAAGATAAAAGAGGGTTAATTTGATCCAATAACGATTGGTTATGGAACAGGAATCTAACGCAAACCAGAATTCAATGTTCCGCCAATTATATGTCGATTATAGAACGACTGTAGATTGATACTTCCTACCAATATTATAAAAATGTGAAAGTTTGTGAGGATATATGGATGTTTGTTACTCTTTCACGCAAAAAGTACAGAAGGGATTTTGATGATTTTTGGCACACAGATAGTTTTTAACCTGGATTAACACTGAAGGTACTTTTTATCCCGGTAGTACATTCCTGTGGGATATTCTGCGAGCGAAACGGCTGGCAAAGGCTAGTAAATTTTAAACAAATATCAATATTGCAAATAGGTTACAGCAAGTGGCTTTAATTTATTTCCGAATGAATAAAAGACTTAAAAGATTAATTAGTTCTTTAACAATGATACAGAATGTTGACATTAATCAGCTGACAAAATATTCATGTAAATATAATTAATCACGCGACCCATCATTCATCGATAAAAAGTAGTGCGATATATTGTAAGAAATACACATTATGTGCAAATTACTGGCATATTCAACGTTATTTATGAGACATAGCCTTTCCGTAACGATTTGCGGAAGACAAGCGAAGTAGTGTGCATGCGCATACATCAAACCGATCTTTAATAACTCTGATATCGATAAGTTCTGTTGGCGGTTTTCTGAAAGCATTTTTCAAGTCCAAATAATGTGGAACGAAATAATTTGCGTCAATTTAACTGATAGAATGGAAATTTGGATACAAATTTGAATTATTTCCGCATTGACTTCGTAGGAATATTTTATCAAATAAAAAAGGTTTATTATTGAAATATTTTGCCCCGCAGGCAACTGTAACATCTCTACATAGTTTAAACAAAGTTGCTTCCGCGAGCTCTTAGATTTTTTAAACACCGCAACGGATTTGATTGCGGTTTTCATCAATAGACGGAGTTATTCAAGAGTAAGGTTTTATATGTATACGCAGTCGAAGCCGCTGGAAATTTCAAGTAGATGTAAATACCCTAGAAAACTTTAAGCATACTTACACGAAACTGTAGGTAAAGTAAGACCGAACGTCTATCACTCCGGCTTAGCGCGACGGTCCCCAAGTTTATCTCGACAATCATTGAACATTTTTAAGTGCATGTTTTACCACCCACTCAAAAAGCTTCCATTTAAGGACACTTTAGATTTATACATTTACGAGTATCTTCGGCAGACAAACAATAAATGGACAACTACAACATAACTTTCACTAGTAAAACAAACTTTATCGTTTCAATTTCTTTAGTCGTGGCAGATACAATTTGTAGGTATAAATAAAACCATGAAATTGCGTAGAAGCTAAGGAATCGTTGTTTTTTGTCTCTTCTTCTTCGCCGTAGATGTTGTTAAACATGACTAAAGAATTAACTTTGAAGTATCGGCAGCAACGTTCTCTGTGCATTTTAACACCATACCCCCTCATTACTTGAAAAAAGGGTATGTCCAGCAGTGGAAGTTTTTCGGCTCAAATGGTGATGACGAAGAAATTATTAACTACTAAAAATAACTTGTGAAGGCCGCAGGAATCCATGGCCCTCTACGGGGCACCAGTGTGGCCCTCATTGAGGCTGCGCCCAGCGCGCCGGTTGAGTGCGGCCCAGAGGGTCATGGCCATCCGGTTAATCCGAGGATACCGCACGGTCTCCTGCGAGGCGGCGAGCCTCCTTGCCGGAGTGCCACCATGGGATCTGGAGGCAAAGGTCCTTGCCCACAGGTGGGAGTGGCGCGAGGAGGCAAAACGCCGGGGCGAAACTCCGCTGCCGCGACAAATCGCGGCACGGCGGACAGAGCTCCGGTGTGATCTCATGGCGACATGGCGAGTACCATTGTCGCAACCCAGTGCTGGGCACGCCACAATTGCGGTGGTAAGTCCCCTCTTTGAGGAGTGGATAGAGAGGCGTCACGGCGTCCTCACCTTCCGCCTGACGCAGGTTCTCTCCGGGCATGGGTGCTTCGGTGGGTTCCTGTTCAGGATAAAGCGGGAGGATACGTCCGGGTGTTTCCATTGCGAGGATCGTCTGGAGGACACGGTGGAGCATACGGTGGAGGCGTGCCCTGCCTGGGCGGAGCACCGCCGTGTCCTCGTGGAGGCGATCGGCGGCGGCGACCTGTCGCGTCCGGCCCTGGTGCGAGCCATGGTACGGAGCGAGAGGGAATGGGAAGCCGTCACCTCCTTCTGCGAAGCAGTAATGCTCGCGAAGGAGGAGGTAGGGCACGTGAGGGAGTGGCAATCTCTGCGCCCTCACGTCCCTAGCCGCCGCAGGAGGAGACGCCCCGGGCGTCGGGAGTCCATAGCGGACTCCCAGCCACCGTAGGCGCGAGCTTGCGGGTGGCGAGCAATGGGTAGCTCGCCGCCTGGTAAGGACCAAGCTCGGGTCGACGGCGCGTAGTGTTCTACGCGCGCCTCAAAGAGATGTCAGCAGCACTGAAGGGGTCTGCTAGGACCGATGCCTGCCGGGGTCGCGTGATTGTTCGAAAGAGATACTGTGACCATGGCACATGGGCAACTGAAGGAACACGGGTGGGTTTTAGTCAGTAAAAGTCTGACATACCCTCCCGCTCCGCCCAGAGCGGGAGAAGTCATTTGATGATTTCCCATCCAGAAAAAAAAAAAAAAAACCGCAGGAATCCGCTGGATGCGGGAAGCACAGAATCAGTCGAAGTGGTGGAGCTTGAAGAACCATACGTCCAACAGTGGACGTCTTTCGACTGAAATGATGATGATGAAAAATAACTTAGTCATAACTGGCGAAATGAGGGTGTACCGTATAAGCAAACCTCAGCACAACCCTTTGCAGAAACAAGGCGTGATGTTATGTCTTGTGTGTAATAAAAATAAAACACAGGCGAAGGTGCGACCAAAACTAGAGTTATGCTAATTAAGCAAATATCGAAAACCCACAAGTGGTTTGAAAAGCCCCAGATGTTACGAAACATGTAATTACTTAGTATTCCAAGATACGACGTTATTCAGTGAAATTGTTAAATTTCGAAGAGCATCTACGCGCTTTATTTACAAAGCAGTTGGCTTTCGCAAATAATGGCCGAGACTGCGCATGAGTTGAATATGAGCGAACTTTTACTTGGATACCACACTTCTGCATTCTTTGATTTTGTGCAATGAGTGCTACATGTTTATTCATTAACATGTTTTCGGTTGTTCGGAATACGTAACATGTGTAAAAATGTTTACACAGCACTACCTATTAAGATTCATTTCAGGACTTACAAAACTTACGTTTTCGAAGAAACCTAAGCCAGAAGTTTAAAACAATTTACTTATCTTATGCATAATATTACTAAAACCGAATAATATTGATAGTGTATATACTACGTATATGTTGAAAATATAGTAAAATTTAAGGTCTTAGAAAAAGAGCTTTTCTTTGATAAATACATACCCTGCACGGACAATCTTTGACCATAAAACAAAGCTATGAAAGCAAGAAATGACCCAAGATTATAACTATGGGGCAATAAAGTGTTAGGTTCAGCATGTGAGATGCAATTTTATACTGTGATTACGCAAAATGTAGGAACCTAACTAGCCACCTTCGCTGCAATGCTGTGCGTGACATCGTTAGCAAGCAGGAAGGCAGGCGGCAAGAAATACTGCAGCGACAGTTTGGACGTGTAAAGCGAATTCTGTTACTTAAGAAGCTATCAACAGTATCTGGAAAAACACCCGGATCCATGCAGGTAATGTTGTAGATTTTATTGGTGGTTATTTCATCATAGTTAGATATTACAGAAACAGCTAAAGAAGACATCACTAAGCTACACCATCGATCGTTAAAATTTGTGAAATTCACTTTAGTGAAAAGGGTTCCCACAATTTAACAGATGTGTCCCATTTCACATACCGTATTGTAAATCTTACACGTGTCTTTACCACAAAACTCTAATGGCTGTTTTCAGCAACACTAAGGAACACCTAAATAAATGCCAAAATATAAACACACTGTTGCATTTTGAACCCTCGGTTCAATGCCCATAGTTTTAATGTAACAGCGCTTACATTTAGGCATTCATATTATAGCTATATGCCTCCTCTTGTTAGTGTCAACGGGAACGTGTAGGGTCCAATTATGTAATTGTAACGGAAAAGCCATAATTTACAAGTTACTATTATTTACACTGTTCCGCAAATACATTTTTCGAACATTATGCAGCAATGGATTAGCAATACCCTCGTCAATTACATATTTAGATTCTGATTGAGAGTGTGCTACGAAATTAACCTGCACCCTAATTGCGGAACACACTAGTAATCAGAATTTGAATAATTTTGAAGCTTATTTGTCGTCCATCCTACTAATATTATAAATGCGAAAGTTTGTGAGGATGGATGTATGTGTATGTGTATGTTTGTTACCCTTTCACGAAAAAACTACTGGACGGATTTGGATGAAATTTGGAATACAGTTAGTTTATATCCTGGATTAACACATAAGCTACTTTTTATCCCGGTAGTACGTTCCCGCGGGATATTTTCCGACCTCCACGCGGGCGAAGCCGCTGGCAAAAGCTAGTTCTTTCATATGTTCGAAGAAAATTGTTTGCTTAGCAACGTAAACAACGCCATGAATGTTGCGGAACTGTAAAAATTAAACCGATTCCTACTGATAGTGTAGTACGCAATTACCCCTCTGCTATCTTTTTTTCTTTTCTTCTGGTCACTCATGGGAACATAGCAAGCAAGTAGTCTCTAAAAGGGTAGGCAGCATCTACCCTTGTGATGTAATGCCTGTCTGAATACACATTACCTGTACATTCCAAATTATATTTCATAGCAGGATTTAAGTCGCGATGGGAGCCCACTGAATGACCATTTCATGTTATGTAAGCATATCTACGCACCACACAACCTTTAAATAATATTAGTTACCTCAAATGAACACATGCGGATTCGGACAAACATCGTTTGACCGTGTCCGACCATCACGCTTAGAAAACACGACACGCAATCTTGATGTTTCTATTCCAATTGTTTGGGTTGTATAAACCGTTGCGTGTGCAAGTGCTTACCCAGAATGACCGATGATGGAGACTTGGTGACGCATACATTTGAAATCTCGAAAGTGCCTCTTAAAATAGGTACTACCGGGATTAGAAATTATCATTCAGTACCATCAGTTGACAGTTTATAACAACAAATTGAGATATTGCCAAACGGCTATTCGACTCTTCACGTGACCAGAGGGCTGGCCTATTTTTTGGTCAAAGAATCAGCATTGCCATACAACGTGACAATGCTGCCAGCCTTTTGGGCACGTTTCCTGTTGACAACGATACAGACGAATTTTTTGATTATTTATTTTTATATATATGTACATATTTTTTAAGACTTAGATTTTTAATTATGTATATATTGTAAGATAAAATATTGAAATAAATTTAAATTGCTTAGAAAAAAAACAATAAATTAAATAAAAGGTATTTAAAACATTTCTATCAATTTGTAGTGAAGAAGTCACGCGAGTGAAAGCGCATATCACAATATTGCTTCTGAGTAAACAGAAAGGGAGCGGAGTAAACTGACGACTCATTTTTGAGTTAAAAATATTATGATTTGCTGCTTCTTTTCTTACGTTTATTCAGGAGAGTTTGACTAATTGTAAAATATTAATGACCATAGCTACTATACTGCTGCAAGCAGTACAGAAAGTCTTCTAGGATAGAGAGCTCATTGATAAGATATATTAATTTGTATTTATCCTCCTTAACATCTCACGTTTTTTTGTTATTTCCGCATCCATGACTTCATTGATCGTCAAATATTGAAGAAGATCCTCATTAAATTTAACCGGACTCATCAAGAGCAAGCGTTTATTTCAATGAAGTTCTCCGCTCCATTTAATAGACGTACTTACTTGTATTTTCTTTCCATTTTTGTAAGCATCATTACATAGATTTTAAAGATAACATTTTGTACCTGCAGCTTTTCTTTATGTTATTATGTTCTCCATTGCTTTCTTGTTCATTTACGGAAATGGCAATTAAGAAGCGTGTGCTCGGTGGCATTGAAAACAATAACAGCATCGGGAACTATCTCAGACTCTTTCTTCAGTTCGGTATAAGCGTTACGGGCCACAAATGAAATCAATCTTAAAATCCAAGAAAATAAAGTTTAATTTACTTTGAAATGCTATGTTGAGATGCAAAGTGTATTTGGATGATTTGCCAGACTAATTTGACCTTGATTCCATGGTATGGGAGCTGACTCTCGACAGCCATTGTGTGATTTTCATTCACTTTTTACTAAGAGTTAGACGCGATAGTATCACGCTTCTTAGCGTCAAGTCGTTTGTATAAAACTATGTGATGTCATCACTAATTTTAGATGTTTGTACCCAATATTCATTAACAAAATGTAGCGTAGATTTGAAAAAGTTTGGATTGTAACTTAAACTCCTCTGGTCAAATAGTTCCTAATCTTATGATTCTTTGTCAATTGAAGAAAAGTGTCAAAGAATGTCAACATGACGCGTAATCCTTACTGTAAAACAGTTTTTAATGATTTCTTTGATTACAAGATATATCTTATTTATACAATTAATATTTAATAGCTTCACAACATTTTCGATTAGTGTAAAAACATTCCAAGTGCGGCGCATTAATGAATCTAGCTATTTGGTAACAAATTTACCTGAATTCGAAAACGAAAATCGTAAACGGTTTAGTTACAATAGAATTACAGAGATAATTCCTCTAAATGATGATACGAGATTTACTAAACACCATGAGTCCACTACGTGCAGTATCTCCGTAGGTGAAAAACGACGTAAGTTAAAGGCAAAAACTGTTTCACAAGAGTATATTGAACAGGTGAGAGATAACTACTTCCGCACTTACTATACAACGGTTAAGAAGCCTATCCATACTTTGGTACCTGACAGGATGAATCCTTATCTAATTGATATCAATAATGCTACTGTTATAACTATCAAACTCAATCGTAATCTTCTAACAGCGAGGAAAATCGCTTCGTTATTAATGAATAAATACCCGACGAATGTAAGGAGAAGAGATATTTTTTTCGAAGGGTATAAAAGGAGAAAACGAAATATCCACAATAAAAGGAAAAGGCATGAGCCATATCGATCAAGTTTGTTTTGGAAACCCTTGCATACAAGGCTGTCGAAGAATCTCACCTTGCTCACTTGACCCACGCCTTACTTGAATACCGAAATAAATTTTCTAATATTTAAAATTTCAGTAAAATAATAACTCTTTTTTTTTGTAATAACTTTGTATGGTGAGTGCAGAGATCAATATCGAAGTCACTTTTAGATTTTAACAATGTTAATATTTATAACAAAGAAACGTTTTTCATTGCAAGTATTTCATTAACCACAGATGGTTGCTATGCCATGTCAAATGCTATGAATACCACAATAATAACTATTATGTGTCTCAAGTTTTGTCACATTACCTAAGTATTTCTCCTATTTTAAATAAAATTTCGAATGTATTTCGTTTTTATTTTTCACGTTATATTTGGGTATCGAAACTAATATAATATACATTTTGAAGTACAGAATAATAATAGTAACAATCATTACATCTTATTATTACAGGAACAATAGAAATATGTACGTTCTAAACGTGTTCCGTAACTAATACATTTTATTAATGGAATTGATAAAATGTATTTGTCATATATCATAAATAAATAGTAAACACATTACAACACTATTGCAGTAAACCGATCGAGAAAGTTCTTAAATACAATATTTAAGCAGTACAAGTGTAGTCTGTTGTACAATATTTGTTGATCGGATCGAATACTGAAATACTGGGACATGTGTACTCATTTAGGACATAGGTTCCGTTACTCAATAACACACAGTTGTAGTAATTTTGGCAGGTGGAGTCGGCGCTATTGGGGAATCTGCCAGCTGAAGAGCACGTGAAGGCACTTGAGCTTGAATCTGTTGGACATTGGTAGTCGAAGTCACATAGAGTTGTATCAGGATCGTAAAGTGAATTGTCCGGACATGTGTACTTTGTTTCCGTGTAACTGCTATTTTCGTTCTGAATGCATTCTATGTAACTGGTACAATCTGTGACATCTGGATCAACAATAAACCCTTGTGCGGTGCAAACTGAAGTCGGATTAGTGGTGTTGTCGGTTGAATTCGTGCCATTACTTGAATCTGTTGGGCATTCGTAGTCGAAGTCACATATAGTTGTATTAGGATTGTATAGTGAATTGTCAGGACATGTGTACTTTGTTTCCGTGTAAATGCCATTTTCGTTCTGAATGCATTCTATGTAACTAGTACAATCAGTGGAATTTGGATCAACAATAAACCCTTGTGCGGTGCAAACTGAAGTCGAATTAGTGGTGTTTTCGTTTGAATTTGTGCCGTCGCTTGAATCTGTTGGGCATTCGTAGTCGAAGTCACATATAGTTGTATTAGGATTGTAAAGTGAATTGTCAGCACATGTGTACTTTGTTTCCGTGTAAATGCCATTTTCGTTCTGAATGCATTCTATGTAACTAGTACAATCAATAGAATTTGGATCAGCAATAAACCCTTGTGCAGTGCAGACTGAAGTCGAATTATCAGTGTTGTCGGTTGAATTTGTGCCGTCGCTTGAATCTGTTGGGCATTCGTAGTCGAAGTCACATATAGTTGTATCAGGATTGTAGAGTGAACGGTCGGGACATGTGTACTTTGTTTCTGTGTAACTGCCGTTTTCATTTTGAATGCATTCTATGTAACTGGTACAATCAGTGGATTCTGGATCAGTAATAAACCCTTGTGCGGTGCAGATAGAAGTCGAATTTGAGCTGTCACTTGAATCATCGGTTTCGGTGTCAGTAGAATTTGTGGCGTCAGTTAATCCTGTTGTAGTATTTGTTGATTTACTGATGACAGTCTTATTTGAAACGTCAGACGTTCTTATGGAAGTAGTGGCATCTGAACTATTTCTGGATATAACAGTAGTCGTATCATTCCTTGTGTCATCAATTAATGTCGTTTCAATAATATCAGTACTGTTTAAAGTTGTAGTAGCAACCGTGGTTTCATTTCCATCAATATTAATCGTGGTTATTGTAGTGTTAATAAAGATTACTGTGGTTATTGCATCTGTGATTTCACTTGTTATTATATCTTCTGTACTATTCGTGTAACTAGTTATGTTAGTCACAACAGTTGTTTCTGTTATGTTTGTAATATCGTTGTCAACTGTTATAGTCATATTGGTTGTTATAATTGTAATAACAGTGACGTTGTCAGAAGTCTCTGTATTAACAGTGGTACTTGAAGTGTCAGTATTATTTTTAGTTATTATAGAAGTTTCGGTATCAATAACTTCGGTATTATTTCTGAGAGAATTGGTATTGGTTGAATAAGTCGTTTCTATATCTTCTGTGCTCATTGAACGTGTTGTGTTCTTATTAGCAATTGAGTTTACAGAAGATTCTTCAGAACTACTTGAACTGCTTGTTGGCACTAATATACTTGATGAAGATGTACTTGTTACCGAAGATGTATTGTTTGCTAACTTCTCAATTGTATTGGCAGTATTTGAACTATCACTGATAGACCGTGTTGATTCTGCATTAACAACTGTATAGTTCGATTTTAAAGATTCTGATTTTGCTGTTGAATTTAAGTTGGACATTTTACCTGAAGTTACAATGTCTGTTATATTTTCTGAATTTGATACATCATTAAAGTCCGTGGTAAATGTATATTTTTTTGAACTTGTGTTATTAGATGTGGCCGATAGGGATGCATCCATTTCCCTGGATGAATTTTTAATACCTTCGATGTTATTTGAACTTGATGATTTCACTATTTTCAATGTTGAGGAATTTGTATTTTCAGTATTTTTTTCTGAATTCGTAGTGTCTGCTGTAAAGGAGGAATCCAAAGAATACGTTGACTCTGATACGTATGATTCTGAAGAATCGCTTGAATCTGTTATATTTTCGGTTTTTGTAGAAGTAGAAACGTTGGAATGACCGCAGTTATATGACTTATCATCATGAGTAGTCGAATTTACAGTTTCTGAAATAACTGTTTCTGATATATTTGTTGAATTTGAAGATATTGTGGTATCTAAATCAGACGTAGAATCTACTGAACTCGTGGAGTTTGACACTGATGACATTAACACATCCATTGTGTATGATGAATTTGCAGCATTTTCGGCATTAGAGGAACTAGTGGAATCCGTTGTTTCTAAAATTGTAGAATCTGAAGCTTCTGTTAAGTTGAATGCGTTCTGAGTTACTTCAGCAGATGTAACATTTAATGAATTTTCGGATTCAACACTAGAAACATCTGTAGAATCACTAGAATTTGAAGAACTGATGGTATGTAAAGTTTTTCGTGTTGCTTGCGCATTTGAATTGTCTGTTTGGTCAGTTGAGCTCGTTGTATTTGCAGTTTCTGATGTAGAATTATTCGTGGTCCTCATGGAGCTAACTGAACTTATATTTTGTGAATCGGATGTCGTATTCGTTAATGTTGTTGAATTTAATTCAGACGAGGTCCGAATATCTAATACATAGGATGAGTTTGTTATGTCTGAAGAATCTGTTAAACTGGTTGAGCTTGAAGAATCTGAAGCCAAAGAATTTAAACTCTCGGTTGAGTTTACTGAATTTTCAGATTTAATAACAGAAGAAGAGTTTGATGAATATTCTGATTCCAAACTAGAAGTCTCTGAAGAATCGCTTGAATTTGAGGTTTGTATCGAATCGAGACTGGTTCTAGTACTTTGCGCGTTTGATTTTTCCGTAAGATCAGTCGTGCTTGTTGTATTTGCAGTATCTGAGGTCGAATTGCTCGTGGTCCTTAATGAATTTACTGAAATTTCAGTGTCAGACTCTAATGTCGTATTTGTTATTTTGGATGAATTTGATTCCGAAGAAATCCAAATATCTATCATCCATAATGAGGTATCTGTATCAGTAATATTTGTTGAATTCGTCAAGTTTGAAGTTGCTAAAGACGTCGAATTTAAAGTTTCTGTAGAGTTCACGGAATCCACATTTTCTAATTCATATATTGTATTTGTAGAATTTTCACAATCCAATTTAACTGTATCGGAAGCGTTTTCATATATGGTTATATTGGAAATTTCTAAGTTGCTTCTTAAAGAACTGTACGTTGTATTGCCTGTGACGTTTGTTGCGCTTGTTAAATTCAAACTATCTGAAATTTCAGTCTCTGCAGAATTCAAAGACCTTATAGAACTCTTCAAATCGGAGTCAAATGTAGAGTTAGTGACAGTCGTAGTATTGGCTAAAGAAGAAATTAAGCTATCGGTGAAAATAGATGAATTTGAAGTTATTATTGCACTTGTGGTATTCGTCAAATTTGATTTATCTAAAATGGAAGCATTTAAAGTTTCCGTTGAGTTTGTATAGCTAGTAGACTCCATAATTGATGTCACATTTGATGAACTTGAAGAATTCAAAGCAGAACTTTCTGTGTTGACATCTGAAGCCCTTGCGAAAGTTGCATATATTTTATCAGTCTTATTCACTGAGCTTTCGACATCCAAGGCTGACGTTGAATTTGTAGAGTTAGTAGAACTCGAAGTGAGTGTGCTCAAAGTATCCGTAGATGTTGTAAGATTAGCAGTATCTGAAGTAGATGAAGACAACAATGTCGTTGTAGTATTTGCTTCAGACGTAACGTCGATATTCGAAGAATTAACTGTATTAGCTAAATTCTCCGTGGACGAAAGCTTTGTCTTATTGGCAGAATACGCTGTGAATGCATCGTCAGTATTTGATGCATCGATCGTGTTTGTAATTCTCGTTGCATTTGTCGTGCTCACTGAAGTCTCATTAGTCGAAAAACCAGTTGAATTTGATAGACTTGTTTTATCGGAAGATGACTGGCTGTTACCACTTGAAGAGGTCTGAATCGATGCAGCGTGAGTAGTCCATACTGTTACGAATATCTGAAAATAAAGTGGCAGATCAAAAATTAAATCTACAGCTGCCTTAGAGAGTCACTTAAGGATTTTTGAATCAATAGATTTTTCCTTTTTTTACTAAGAAGAAGTCATTGACAAGACAAATGCAATAACAGCATATACTTGTCGTTTCGTCGACGGCGATTGGAAAAATTCCTTAAGGGCTGTTAGGTATATAATTTATTGTAATTGAATTAACGAATTAACCGTAGTAAAGGAACTACATAATCACTGATTAGTAATAGGTTTCTTTCAACGTCTGTGAAGCAGACACAGAAGCTAAACAATCACCACAGCCGATATTTGGTTTCAGTACGGGTCAACTCTTTCTACTATCTGAAAAGTCCTACTTAAAACTCCTAGAAATAACATCTGACAGGATAAATAAGGTGTCACACATTGAAAGTATAGCACAGTATTACGAATTGAATGTTTTTCATCACTTAGTAAGAAAAGTTTTACTAACTTATTTACAAAATTAATGACACGTAATTTCTTTCCCGCATTTGATGGCACACTTGAGACATTTAAAAACAAACAAAAGAATTACACTGAATTCATATAAACCACTGTATAACTATTAATGTAAGTTTAATTTTCATGACGAAAAAATAAAATATTGTAATAAAAATGTTACCAATATTCTATAATTTTAATATTAAACTGTGTATTGCCAAAAGTGGATTATGAAGGAAGTCGACGGTTCCACTTTAAATAATAATTAGGGCCTACAAATGAAAACAATAACAAAAGTACTTACGAGAAATACGGCGACAGTAATCCTTCTTTGCATCGTGAATTTCTAAATGTATTCTTCAAGCACTGAAGATTATATACTAAGATCAAGAGATAATGTAGTTATCTCGCTATTTTAAGTTAACAGCATTAATAAAAAGATTGTGTTCATGACGTTCCGGAATATTTCACATTATCTGACTTTGGATCTGATTTTTTTAATTAAATCCAACTAACAACTCACAAAAAGTCATTACTGGTAAGTGTCAGACTTCGCGCTCAAATAATTTTAACGATAACAACGGAACTAAAAAACCCCTGCATTTGTACATAAGAAGAATTGTTGTACTAACAAGGATGTGTTGAAATACAGACTGATCATCTTGAATATTAATTTACTTTGCACATTGTAACTCCCAAAGATCTCGATATCTGATTTCAACGAAAGGTCTTTAATGCCACCTTTGGTTCCTATATTTTAACCAAAATAACTGAGCAGAGAAAATAATAATTCAACATTATCACGCGCGTTATCAAAATCTGGTGTCTAAAACGTAATTATGTATTCAATATTGACATTACACCTACTCAGTAATAAATTACTTATGGCACATTGCTTTCTTGTTTGTGCATAATCAAATATAAGCGTTAAATTAAAGCAGGTAATGAAAAACAGCATTCGTTACGACAGAGTATTGTAATCGTTGGAACATTAATGACTGTAATTTGTCATTATTTTCAGAAACAAAATTTTCTGACGGTCGTCCACTATGTATTCCAGTATCCTTCGATTGAAGGTCAATGTGTTGCTCACTTAGTTAGAGAATACATCAATAAGTTCTATACAGCAGAGGTCTCCAAAAAACCAAAAGCTTTGCAGGAATATAAATGACCTAGTATGACTCAGCCATTCTATGAATGATCGCCATACAAAATCTTACTTGTTTTTTTTACTAAATTCGTTACAGTTACGATATTGACAAGCAGAAAAATATTGCTCAGATATTAAATGTTGATGCTTTTCCTCTTCATCATCTTACGATCGTTTGCTGTAGTATGTAGAGGTTTAATATCTTATAGGTATCACACATCATATAAAGCAAAACAGAAATAATGCATTATATAATCAAAGAACCATAGGATTAACTAGGAATTAGTACTTCTATCATCTCTAATCTGCTGGTTGGTATGTCGCATTATCATTTATAACTTGCTTGTTCTAAAGAGTCTTGTTTTCATCAAAAGGTGAAACCCTTATTTGCAACTAGCTTCTGCCTGCGACTTCGTCCTCGTTAAATTTCTTGTTCCCCCGACCCTTCCCGTCGCGTCGAATCGCCTACCCATGCGATTTTCCCCGTTTTTGCAACATTTTTCATTACTGCTCTGCTCTTCTTGGTTGTAGCGTGATGGCATATAGATTATTATAGATTATAGATAAAAGAACGCCTTTCTCTGGACATATTTTACCAATAAAATTGATGGATCATGAATTCACGTGCAACACTACTGAGTGACCATAAAATATGTGTCCATCCAAAAGTGTGTCAAAATAATAAATAAGAATAGAAGTGTCCATCCAAAAGTTTGTCAAAATCTATACCTACTAATATTATAAAGCTGAAGAGTTTGCTTGTTTGTTTGATTGAACGCGCTAATCTCAGGAACTACTGGCCCGAATTGAAAAATTTTTGTTTGTGTTGGGTAGCCTATGCATTGAGGGAGGCTATAGGCTATATAACATCACGCTACAACTAAGAGGAGTGGAGCAGTAATGAAAAATGTTGCAAAAACGGGGAAAATTGATTCCTTTTGAGAGTTTCCGTTGCGTGCGCTGCGTAAACGGTTAAAGGAACGCAAAAATCATGTATGACAGAATAGTTCCTTTTAAAAAGTTCTAAGAAAAAGTCCGCGAGAGCATATGTCTATCTTTTAAGGTTGACTCACTATAACTCAAAAGGAGCGAGCAGCAACGAAAAGTGGATGAAAACTAGCAGGCAAATCGATGCGACGGGAAGGGTCAGGGGAGCAATTTGACGCGGACGAAGTCGCGGGCAGAAGCTAGTAATAAATTAAAATAGAAAACTGGATTTTTAATTTTTTTCTGATGCTATTTACTAAATACTTACATGGTAAAGTTAACTTCTGATATGGTAATTAATTCCTTTTTCGTCATCTTATCTTTAAATAACTTATCGTTAACATACAAGATCAATGCTTAAGACTATATTCGCGCGACTAATTAACCTCACATAATTCGTTTGTTTCCAACGAATGCAACGCAATCTACTCCAAAAAAACGACACATCTAACAGTAGTGAGCGATGCTTTACACCAAAATGGCATACAACCCCGGTATTCTCTATACATCACGTATGTAAATATTAAATTAACGGTAAATATGAAATAGTTTGTACATTACAATATCGGATTAGATTATTTTTCTTGTTTTACTAGAGCGTGATGTTTAAGTAGTCGGGTTTTAGTTTTAAACTTATTTTGTTCAGAATCATGGTATGTACAACTTACAAGAAGTTCCCTACTGACTATTAAGTTATAATTAAACGTGTGAAAGAACTGAAAAAAAAAATTTTTTTTTCTTAACTGCATTCATAATCAGTCGTACAAAGTTTGGTTTCAGGATTAAACAACGAATCTGCGGGGCAGCTGTAATCAACCCGCGCAAAGGTGTCATTGTATAAATGAACACAGTGGTAATATCTGTGACAGGTGATGTCCGACGTGTCGGCGATCCTGCCAGCAGAAGAACAGGTGAACTTCGTACACTTGTAATCAGCCTCGCATAAAGTGGTATTTGGGTTGAAATATGTGGTACGCGGACAACTTCGTCTCAATTGAGTAAAATCGCCTGAGAAATTCACACACTGTATATAAGTAGAACAATTCACGTTTACAGGATCCGCGATGTAGCCGTCATAGGAGCAAATTTCAGACTGTTTAGGTTTGGGGGTGACAGTAATTCTGTTGTTGCAGGTGTAGTTGTTCGGTGAGGTACATTTGAAAGTTGTTGGGTTGAATAAAAAATCGTGGGGACAGACGGCATCGTACGCGATATAGCTGTCTTCGTCGCGTACGTAGATGCACAATGTGTAGTTCTGGCATGTGTCATCGTCAGGGTCGGGGAATCGACCATTTCCTGTTTCTCTGCAGTTGACAGCAGCATAAACCCACCAAGTGCCACACAATGCCTGAAAAAAAGGAATGGAAAGTCTTAGGCGGTTCTCACACGATGCCACGTACTGATGCGATAGACAAAGGACCTTCGCAGACTTACTTGGACTGACCGAAGCTCAACTAGACATATAATAGGATGATTTGATAGGTTTGTTTCCGAATCAAACACATAACTTAAATCCACTTGAGACTCTAATGTTGATCGTGCATTTAAAATAACTGATATGCCTGAAATCTTTAGAACCTTAAGTTTGTGATCACTAAATCAACGAGACAGTATATACTTCTATAGTATCTATGATAATTTAAAAATGCGAAAGTAACTTTGTCTGTCTGTTGCGCTTTCATGACTAAACCACTGAACCAATTTTGATGAAATTTGATACGGAGTAAGTTTGAAACCCAAGAAAAGACATAAGCTACTTTTTATTGCGCGATGTCGCTTCGTCTGAAGTCGCGTGCAAAAGCTAGTGAATAAATAGATGATAACTCACCAACAAAAGAATAAAGATCCGTGCTGTCTTGGTCATATCGTCTTGGAGACTAAACTAGGGAGGACACACATGCACTTGCACGACATTCTTTCAAAAACAAACACCATAATATTATTATGGGCACAATGGATAATCCAACAAACAGATAAGAATGCGGTCATTATTATACTTGAATAATTAAATCATCAGTTGTTCATCTCTTCTTACAAGACCGGAATGAAATATCAGACCAGAACAAAAAACTCCAAACTAATCTAAGATTTAACGCATTCTTCCAAACATTTTATGGTAATAATAACCATCATCGATTAACCCCTATCGATTTTGAAATAAACTCAATCCAAGTTAATTTCAAAATCTGCTAATTTCACGCTAAAGGTCCCAAACCTTAAATACAATAATTATAACAGAATATAATTTAGACTAGCATACACAAGTACCTTGGTGATCAATAAAAGTAAAAGTCACAAAAATAGAACATTGAATATATTCGTAAGTTTTTCAAACAAAAATGTATAATAATTTATCAAGTTTACCAGTTAGAAAGTTTAGGTCGAGTTTTGCATTCACAAGATATCTCTCATCATCGATGATAGTATCCGAACAGTCATCAACAACGTTGTCAATTAGTACATGTATAAGATGCAGTACACAACGCCGATGAAGGATTGAACAATGAAGTACTGGGGCAGGTGTAATTGTACTGAGTAAATGTCCCGTCACTCAAAAGAACACAGTAGAAATAAGTTTGACAAGTGGTGTCAGCAGTATTCGCAAATCTACCTGCTGTGGTACACGTGAATGTGGTGGTAACGGTGCAGTTGTAAGAAGCATCACAAAGAGTCGTATTCGGGTTATACAATGTGGTAGCTGGGCAAGTGTATGTTGTCTCGGTAAAGGTTCCGTTGATGTTGACACATTCTATGTAAGAAGAACAATTTGAAGAGTTGGGATCGGCAATGAACCCATCAGCTGTGCAAATCGAAGTTGTGGTGTTGGTTGTGGTGTTGTTAGTGGTAGCTGGGCAAGTGTAGGTGGTTGTGCACTGCGCGAGACTGGGGCTGAAGAGAGAGGTCGTCGGACAGACGTAGTTGTAAGAGACGTAGGAGCTGGTGCTGCTAACGTAGACGCAGAGAGTGTAGTTCTTACAGGTGGCGTCGGCGGGATCAGCTTGGCGACCAGCTCCAGTGGCTGTGCAGTTCACAACGGCATGCGTCTGCCACACGCACACGCACAGCATCTAGAACATTATCCGCCATTAGTGTTTTCTTTACTTTTTGATAACCAGGAAATTATTTGGAGCGAGATTTATTAAAATATTTTGTTCAAACATAAAAAAACAACGCACAAGGTTTCAAAGAATGATTAACACAATAGTGATGGTGAGGAAAAAATACACCATGCCAATCCTAACAGTTATGTCATTTTTTACTTAAAACTTAAAATTATTTATACTAGAAATAAATAAGTAAGTAATAAAACGGGACACGATACTTACAAAAACGATAATAATGATCTGTTTCGCCATTTTTCTTGCAATGAATAAACTGTAACTGAAAGTCAGGCTTTATACCATCAAGGATTGTAAACTTAAATACAAAGAACTGTAAACAATCATTTAATCGCATTGTTTCACAATTGTTGGATTATCCGATGGATCATCTGCTTCATTACCTACGGAACATAATCCACTAAATATGACTATACTTGAAGTCTTTTCATGGCGAGATCATACAATCAATCTTTTACAAAGTTCGCAATAATGTTCCCATGATCAGAAACATAAACAATTTTCTAAAATCTAGCATTTCCGAAGGTACTAGTTTCACATTTGTTAGCCTAAGTTATGTCTGTGTTGATATAATACAGTATTACATAAGTAAGCGAGCATGCCCTTTGTGCCTGGATACTTACTTAGGTATTCAGTTCTTTTTACGTTTGTTTGTTTTTATATTAAATGTTTCTGGTTGTGTTTAGTTTGCAATGTTTCGTTGGTATGTTGGCGTGTGCGAGCTGACATACATATTTATATTATACTATAATATTGTAAAGCAGAATTCTAGAAGCTAAGAGTTTGTTTGTTTGGTTGTACGAGCTAATCTCAGGAACTACTGGTTCGAACTGAAAAACTTTAATAGTGGTGGGTAGCTCATTAATTGAGAAAAGCTGTTTAGACAATATAACATTACGCTACGATCAATAGGAGAGGAGCATCAATGAAAATTGATGTGAAAACGGGGAAAATCTAAATATTATATAGCTGAAGAGTTTGTTTGGTTGACCTTACAATTAATATAAATATGAATCCGACGAATAAACACTAGATGTAGGTTTGTTGCTAATAGCATATGTACCTAGTTACCTATTGCAAAATCACGATGAGATAAATGTTTCGAACTGTATTTCAGGACATTTTGACAATCCGTCAAGCGAAAGTTCAGACCATTCGGTAGCTAGGAAGACCATTTCATCGAGTATTGACACTAGAAGGAGGGGCTTGAGACTAAGTAATAACAGCCACACAGATCAATCGATCAGGTTAAGCTACGCTTGCTGCTGTTGGTCCTCGGATGGGTGACCATCTTCACATGCCAAGACTATGCCTCGGATAGCACATTAAGCTGTTCGTACCGGCTGTCATTTGTGGATCTTTGACAATCGTCACGGGTTGTCGCAAGCCCGAAAGTTTGACAACCAGTCTTACCAAGGGGTACTTATCGTATATTTAGCTGCATCCGGTTAGACTGGAAGCCGACTCCAACATAATTGGGAAAAGGCTAAGCAGATAATGACATGAACACTGGTAGTGACTATAAGCTTAATTACAACTAGATAATTCATAACTTGTAAGTACTTCCATAGTGTCTCGACTCTGGGTTGCTGTCGACATCTTTCCGCTGATGATCATTCCTATTAGTTAGGGTTCAAAAGTAGCGATTGAATAAATTATTCAAAATCAATTTATTCAAACTTGGCTGGACGGCTGATAGTCAAGACTTTTTGAACGTCAAAATTACGTAAGACAGTCTCCTAAAACACCCGCTCTTCACCACTCCCTAGTGCTTCTGCTGGGAAGCACAAGTGGTGCAACATACTCTCCAGCAGCACAGCTGTCTGTTAGGTTAGGAGAACTTTATTATATTATATACAATTGTAAGTAATTAATATTACGCAACACAAAAAAAATACAATTTAATTATTATTTGCCACTAGCTTCTGCACACGACTTCGTCCGCGTCAAATTTCTTGTTCCCCCGACCCATCCCGTCGCATAGAATTGCCTGCCCGTGCGAGGTCTTCATATTTGTGACTTTTTTCTTTTTGCTCGGCTAATAATATTTCCAACACTAAACGTAATTCCTGAGATTAGGAATCGGCTACGACACTGCTACGAGATCGCTACGAGATCGCTACGAGAGCGCTACGAGACCGCTGCGAGACCGACACGAGGCCACTATGAAACCCTAACAAGACAGCTACGTCTATGAAGCGGCTAGGAGATGACTACGATGTGACGATGTGATCTCTCTATCATCACATCTTCAAAGCTGGTCATCTTAATCCCTGGACGATTTCAATCAACATAACAACAAAGTGACTTGCGGCCATGAGTGTCATGACAGTTTCGTTTGTATGAAGTTTCAGGGTGTGATAGTACGTACGTTTTATTAATAAAAACTTTTTAACAAAAAATTAAACCGCCGTCAAAACTGAAAAGCATAAAATAATAAACCTTAAAATTATGAGTCGGCGCTTTGAGTGATCTTTCTTCATTGATTTTTCAGCGCCGACTCAAAATTTTAAGGTTTATTATTTTATGCTTTTCAGTTTTTTCGGCGGTTTAATTTTTTGTTAAAAAGTTTTTATTTTATAATTTTTTGTGACTTTAATGTACCAATAATACTTGGCAAGGTATACCCTATCCAACAAAAAAAGAATTATCAAAATCGGACTACTCTGTATAAAGTTATGCGTGGTTATACATTACAATAAGTGAGTAAACAATCAATCATCCCCTGTTTTCCGACCATTAGGGTTTGATTTTGTTTTCCAAATTTATATGGGACCACCTTGGGAATATACCCTTTCCAATAGAAGAAGAATTGTCACAATCGGACCAATATGTAAAAAGTTACGCGTGGTCATTCATAAAAAAAAAAAAGTATACGCGTCGAATTGAGAACCTCCTCCGTTTTTTTTCGTCGGTTGAAAATAGCAATGCGACTCGGTAGTTCTGCGTCCTTATAACATTAATTAATTAAAAAATATACCGTCCATAATTTTCAAGATTGTGAAAAAAAGGATTCCTTTTTTCCATCAGTGTCGACACTGTCGACTCGAGTATAATAATAATTTAGCAGTCGCGCAGTGGTCGTAATTCGATAATAATTAATTTAAAACTCAATGTTTTTGTATTGCATTATTATACATAAATATTAGCTAACTGCACTCCTTCTCCATACAAACTTCAACAGTGCCAAATTCCATACGCCTGTGTAATTTACGTAAAAAGGGGCACAATGTGTTTGCTTCGCGTATAATTACAGATAATAAGTCTGGTAATCCACAGCTAGAAGCCTCTAAAATGCCTTACCTCGTACCTAAAAATACTTGCATTAAAAAAAACGCCCGTACGTAGGGCGATTTTCAACACGATCGCACACGCGGTTCGCTGCATTTCATCTTAACTCCAGATACATTCGAATCATCGATCAATTTAAAACTGTTTGAAAAGTCTGTTTCAATACTGTGATGCGTCCCGAGTTATATCCTGGATGTTAAAATTTTAAAAATGCTTAGCATACTAATGCATTGCATAATATTGCAGCTTACCACAATGCATCTGCATGGCATGAATAATTTACAGTTACAACAATTACACACAAACATTATTAAGATAAGCTTTATAACTCGTTGGATCATACATTTGTACATTGGTATACATATTTACTTACACTCGTAGAAAAATACCAACATGCACTTGAACGGAAATGCCGCATCAAGCAGTTAAGTAGCTTAATATAAGTCGCAGCCATGACCTATCACCCAGAGTCGCGAGATTTGTTTGAAAGAGCTACCGCAGCCCTGGCATATAGGCAACTGAAGGAACACGGGTGGGTTTTAGCCAGTAAAAGTCTGACGCACCGGAAAAAAAATTCTAAGGGTGTTTTTTTTTATTTAATATTTATAAATTATTTGACGCACATAAGAAATACTGGCTCCATCTAATTTTTTACGGCCCGAGACACCGCGGCCATGCTCGTGCCGTCCGGTCGTCGCCCTCGCAGCGTCAGGCGGGCCATTAATAAAATTTGGGGTAAAGGTTTTATGCAAAACTTCTCAAGTAGTTTTAAAATTATAATAATTACGAAAATTCAAAAACGCTTAGATAAAAATTTCTTTTTGCTTCTATAGCTTCTTTACCACCTACAGGTGTACCCCTTAAAATATTTCGTGTATGAATGGATACACCTTATATATAAGTATTTATTCAGGTAATCAGACAATGGCTATGCTTATATCAAATACACATCGTAATCCTTCGATCAATAATAGCACTCAATAATTTTTAACGACGCTTGCGTTGTGTACGTTGGGAGCACATGACGAATTATGGAACGTTTTGAGATGTCCCAAAGGCTGTAGGTATGTTTTTGTTCAGGATGTCAATATATAGATATATATTTTATTATATCCGAATATATACAGGTGTAATAAAAAAAAAACAAAAATAGTTTCTTTCGACAGGTCCGCCCTTCCGCTCCACGTAGAGCGGGAGACGCATTTGATGATATCCCACCCACAAAAAAAGGCGTTCAAATATTAAAGTAATGAAAACAAACTACTATTAATACTAAAGGAACAGCTCGTAAGTATTGTTTCAAAAATAGAGTATATGCAACGGTTTACATTAGACTAAAATACTAGTCTTAAGGTAACTATAAGATCATGTGTGTGGGCGTGAGCATAACCACATATCTAACTGAGATGTTTTTAAATATTTAAAAGGTTTACTGTTCCAATGTAATTAAATCCTAGCAGTCAAAATTAAACTGTTTATTACAACCAATCCTGGACATGAGTAGTACCTAATATTGTAGAACAGTACCCCAAAAACCAAAAGGCGGAGAAGCCAATCTAGGATTGACTGAGTCCATTTTAATTGACAGATTAGGTAGTTTATTGATTGGTGTTTAATACCTTGATAACTGGAATCCATATTGCTATGAAGTGTGACTCACATAATGCGTCAACACTAAGACGAAGAAATCAATTTGTTGATTTATAACACTTACTATAATAGGTAATTGATTTTAAAGATTGCAAGTCGACTAAGTGGTCGTAAACCGGCCTAATCACCCTACTTCAGTAAACCATAGAAAAGGATGAGTCAGTCAGGATTTGAAGGGTTGGCGAATAAATGACACTGTTGGATGATAATATCTTATTATGTAGGTACCTTTATTAGAGAAATATGTGACAAACGATGGTACAGACGCCACCAGGTCAAGCTACCCGAAACTGTCAATTTTTCCCAATGAACCTTGAACCTAATGCTCTAGAAATAAAGTCGAAAATCTATCAAAGAAATCTGACAGATTGTAGTAGCTTGATGTGTTGGCGTCTGTACATCTTATTGCTACATTGGTAGGTAGGTACAGGCGTCGGCCTACGTGGTTAAACAATATACAATAACGTTTAAGTATACGATAGTAATCAACAATTACTTACAACTACATAATTCAACAATGACAGTGTGAGAACTGTAATACAGATTATTATAATTAAAGGATTTATAAATATTCCTAAGGCAACTACCCAGACGTGAAACATCATCATAAAACCAATACATATTCTGTTATGACTTCACGATCTCGATGAGTTTATGAACGTGACCTAGCACGTACATTACATCCCTCACATGAGTAATCCATAAATGCTGGCTGTTACTGCAACAACGAGTTCGATGTACCATACACGTATTATGGCACCAATTATTTCACGGTAGCGATCCCAATAGTATCTATATAAATTAAATACTATACTAATAATACAATCTGACAAAAAACAGACATAGGTTACACAAAAATAAAACTTAGTTTACAAAACTTAAAACTTTTTAACAAAAAATTAAACCGCCGAAAAACTGAAAAGCATAAAATAATAAACCTTAAAATTATGAGTCTGCGCTTTGAGTGATCCTTGTTCATTGATTTTTCAGCGCCGACTCAAAATTTTAAGGTTTATTATTTTATGCTTTTCAGTTTTTCGGCGGTTTAATTTTTTGTTAAAAAGTTTTTATTTTATATTTTTTGTGGCTTTAACTTACTAATAATACTTGGCAAGGTATACCCTATCCAACACAAAAATAATTATCAAAATCGGACTACTCTGTATAAAGTTATGCATGTTTATACATTACAATCAGTGAGTGAACAATCAATCATCCCCTGTTTTCCGACCCTTAGGGTTCGATTTTGTTTTCCAAATTTATATGGGACCAATACCCTATGGGACCCTTTTCAATAGAAGAAGAATTGTCTCAATCGGACCACTATGTAAAAAGTTATGCGTGGTCATACATAAAAAAAAAAAAAAAAAATATACGCGTCGAATTGATAACCTCCTCCGTTTTTTTTCGTCGGTTGAAAATGTAACACACCACTGCACAGTGCAAGTGGTTTGCTTAATTGCAGATGTTACTTGCACATCAAATGTAGATGTAATAATGCAGAAAGCATCATAACTAACGGTACCCGGGCGTACAAATATGATATATTGAGGTCCAGGAAGTCAACGGAACACGTCTGTGTTCCCTCTCTATCACTTAAATAGATACCTAAGTGATAGAGCAAACACCACACCTAGCAAAGCTGAACTTTTCATTATCCAAAAGTGCTATATTTTCTTGTCGGGTAGTATTCCTTATTTAACCAGCTGTGGTACAAGTGTAGTTGGTGGTACAGAGTCGTGAGTTAGGGTTGAAGAGCGACGTCGTGGGACACACATAGTTGTAGGCCAAGTAGGTGTTATTGGTACTCAGGAACACACAGAGGGTGTAGTTCTTGCAGGTGATGTCGGTACGCTCCACGAAACGACCGGGGCCAGTCGCCGTGCAGTTCGCAGTCGTGTACACTTGCCATACAAAACACGCCGCCTGGAAATACACAAAAAAAATGTTTGAGGGCGGAGCGCCAGGGTTTACCACGAAATTCAAAATTTCTTACGTTTTTTTAAAAATGCAGGTCAGTGTCATGTTGCATAGCATCAGCATAATCAGCCGTTAATATTCCCAGTGGTAGGACACAGGCCTCCTCTCAGGGAGGGGGCCGTTATCCATCACGTGGGCCCAGTGCGGTTGGTAGATGTCACATGTCTTCGAATCTTTGGTTCTAGAACATTTCCTCACGGTGGTTTCCTTCACCGTTTTGAGAGCAGTAGTGATAAAATAACTTACACAAACCCTGTCTGGGTTCGAACCTACGACTTGCAACTCATGAGTCGCGGTCGTTACCACTGGGCCACCACAGCTGTCAGGCTGAATGAACCTTAAGTCACACATTTCTCCAGGCTCAAGAGATTGTTCGAAAGAGATACCGTGACCCTGGCACATGGGCAACTGAAGGAACACGGGTGGGTTTTACTCAGTAAAAGTCTGACAAGCCCCCTCCCGCTCCGCCCAGAGCAGGAGAAGTCATTTGATGATTTCCCATACAAAAAAAAAGTCACACATTTCTTGACAGCAAAATGCCATAAAGATTAAAGAGCTTAACGCTCCAAGAACTGTTTTTCTAAATGCAAGAGCACACTTAAAATTAACATCAAGCTGTTTACCCAAGAACAGCAATATTTCAAAAAGTAAACAAGAACTAAAGTAGACACTTACAATGATCGTTACAATAGCAATGGTGGTCTTCATGGCGGTTTAGTGAATACAAGCCTTACTAAACGTCATCTTTTATACCAGTTTTTTGTTTTACCAAGTAGAGTTAATAGGCTCAATGATGAGATTAATAGAATCGCCAAGATAACAGAGAATGGACAATTTGCAGAACAGTTGTACATATTTGTTTATTGCCACTGTCCTATATTTCGGACATAATCTTGTTGACTCTACATACGTATCCAAGGTCTGTGTTTAATAAACCATCATCTGACCTTGCTGAGTATTGCCATCAATTCACTGGGCTAGTTTACTTTGCCAAAGATTGTGCAAGAAAAAGATCATACTCAGTTTAGCGTTTGTTAAAACTATCCGAATGCAGGTTGTTCTTTCAATACCAACATCGCATTTGGGAAATTACCTCTTGTTCAACTTCAGTGTTATAATTAACTGACAGTAGTAATATAAATAACTAGCTTTTGCCCGCGGTTTCGCTCGCGTTAAATTTGGGGTAACACGGTTCGCCTTTCCTGATTTAGAAAACAGAAGAGAACTCGGAACAGAATGTTATTTTAATACGCTACTGTAGACGATATTATATGTCTTTCCATTTGGGGATAGAATGTAAAGATTCTGGGCATTGAACACACGCGAACATGCTACATACAATTGTCCATGGGTAAAGCACGGCTTTTCTAAGTTTACCCCAGCCATCTAAAAAAGAAAAAAAAAGTAGCCTATGTCAAGAGTGACATAGGCCATCCATGGGGATGGAGAGCCATCCCTTCAACTATCTCCACTTAAAAAATCACGTCAATTCGTCGCTCCGTTTTGCCATGAAAGATGGACAAACAGACACACACTTTCCCATTTATAATATCAGTATGGATATCAGCATACAAAGTAAGAGTATATAATTATCATTAATCAAACAAAAATATACGGACTGCGTTTAACCTACTCGTTTAAACATTTGACACTATGTATGCTAATATTCTGCCAGGGTCGCGGATGGGCTCGAGAATAACCGTGACCCTGCCACAGGCAACTGAAGGAACGATGATGTTGATGGTTTCCGACCCAGAAAAAGAAAATGTTGATATTATATTACAAATAAACTAGTAGACAAATGTTATGTATCTGAAAAAAATTGACGTGTGGCACTCGGGGACTGCCGCGGTAAAGCTATTGCATAGCATTTTTTATCAACTTATGCAATTATAATTATTTATTTATTTTTTATTTGACCGATAAGAAAACATTTTTTTTTTCTTTTATTGAATAAATGAGAAGTTACTGCCCCCGCTTTTTAAATCTCTGATATCTTCTAAGATCTTCATTTAAATTATTGCTGTAATGATCATATTGATCTATATTAAATGCACAATGTATTTAAGGTACCTAATTGGCCCTTATTTCTCGTAAAAAGCAAAGGAAAAAAATGGTTATTGTGGGTTATCCCTAAGAGGTAGACATATACCATCGCGGACATTTTTGTAGACCTTTCTAAGGTGTACAATACTGTAGTACATTATTTTGATCTATTTCGTAGGGTTCAGCCAGCGTTCGCAATGTAAGCGTAAAAAAATGAGCTTATTTATGACATCACATTAGAAACCCCTAAAATTATCAGCGTTTCTTTACTATATTATGCATGTTAAATACATATAAACCTTCCTCTTGAATTGTTCTATCTATTAAAAAAATCCGCATCAAAATCCGTTGCGTAGTTTTAAAGATCTAAGCATAATGAAGGCCGTGCCCTTCAAGCCACACCTCCGTGCCCGTCGAAGTGGGGAGCGTGAGGTTTTTTTTCGTTACGGAATTTCTGGTTTCGGTCCCCGCGCTCAAGGCCCTCGATAGAAGCTATGCAATAGCTTAAAAATTCTTCGACGTTAAGCATTAATAACGTAGGTACTAATTAATCCACTAAAACACAATCAGCCTAAATTAGTACAGCTTCTCAGCACAGTATGTCAATTTAAACCAAAGTCGACAATAATTTATGCACAATACTTCGAAATGTTCTGATTTTTTTCTGTGTTTATTGCTGTTAGTGTACCAAATAAATAAATAGGTTACTAATGCATTAATAAAACAAAGCGGAATTATAATACAGCGTCTAAAGGAAAACAATAAATGTATAATATCAGAACTGCAAAATACAATTGAAGTTGAAATAAATAAAGCAATCACCAAACTCAAACAGGATATTGAAGGAAAAACTGATTTCTTATATAAACAAAACGATAAAAAAACTCAGGAACTAGAAGAAATAAACAAAAAAATTGAAAAGCTACGTTATGAAAATGAAGCACTGAAAAATGAAATAACAAGTATGAAATTTCTACCACCAACTAAAGAAGTTAACGAAACAGAACGACTACAAGAAAATAGTAATATATGGCTTCTCCGAATTCTACAATGAGTCTGAAAATGAACTTCACAACAGATTGATTGAAATGTTTTATGAAATACTGCAAGTAGACCTTACTGGATACATAGAAGAAACAAAATGTATAGGAAGATTTACCATGAAAAGCAGACCCCTAATTGTTGAGCTTCTAAGCAAAAAAATGACTAGTTATACTGTCGAGAACAGCCACTACTTTCAAGGAACCGGAACATATCTCAGAATTTTTAAATGAAAATGCACGAAAAGAAAGAAAATTATTGCGTGAGGAAATGCTAAAAGCACGAAGAAATGGACAATATGCAGTAATACGTAATAATACATTATTTATAGATGGAAAACGGATTTCAGTAAGTGAAAAGATGACCAGAGAGACAGAGACGACATACCATAAAAACAACATAATATCTAACGAACAATTAGTAAACAACGAAGAAAAAACCCTCACTACACAATGCAATAAACCAAATAACAACGAATTTAATAAAAATCATAACTTTCGAAACCACAGAACAACATTTTAACATCCTATACCAGAACATACAAAGCATCTATAACAAACAGCATCTACTTGAAGCCTTCATCCATGAAAAAACAATATATAACGCTATATGTCTAAGTGAGACTTGGCTATCACCAGAAAAACTGAGTCATCTTCAGTTCAGCGGCTACAAAATGGCAGCATCCTACTGTCGCCGTACTCGAGGAGGCGGCGGCGTCTGTATCTTGTTACAAAATGATCTCAAATACAAAGAAATTTGTGATATTAGTAATATGTCTGTTGAGTATTGTATAGAGTTATGTGCAATAGAATTACCTAAGGAAAATGTACTTATAGTTACTATTTATTGGAACAGAAGAGAGGAGGAAGTATTTATTCGCCAATTAAAAGAAATGCTGTTTTATATTAATAATAAATATTTAAAATATAACGTAATAATAGGAGGAGATCTAAATATAAACGTCTTAGACAGTTGCTTAAAAACTAATCTGTTCTTAGACCTCATGTTGGAACATAAATTCATACAACACATCAAAGTCCCCACACGTATCTCACAAACTACCTCAACATGTCTAGACTTAATTTTTACAAATTTTAATAATAGAAACACTAAAGCTACCGTAGAAGAATTAGGTTTTTCCGACCACTGTGCTACCATTTTTCACATGAAAATACTTAGCGAAAATAATAAAAAAGCTAACTGGATTACAAAAAAACGATTGTATACTTTCCAAAATATAGAAAACTTCAAATCTGAATTAAAAAAACAAAATTGGAACGAAATAATATTATCAAATAAATTATAGATGAAAACTACTCTGCGTTTAATAATACATTACTTAAATAAAATTTTAAACGAGTGTATTCCTTTGCAACAAATAAAAATAAAACCTAAATATAAAAAATACTGGCTTACAAAAGGTATCAAATTATCCTGCAAAAACAAAAGACTACTCAAAATACTTACCACTAAAACAAGCAACCCCATATTATCAAAATATTACAAAAAATATGAAAAAACCCTAAAGCAGTCTGTTAAAACAGCAAAAAAACTACAATTTATAAACAAAATAAAAATTCAACTAATAAAGTTAAAACGATGTGGAGTATAATAAACGAAAGAACAAATAAATCAATACAAAGCGAAAAAACTAACATACAATTACATGAAAACAATAATTTGATAACTGAACCTAAACAAATAGCTTATACTTTCAACGACTTCTTTGCTTCAATTGGGGAAAAACCTTCATTGGCAAAGGGAGCTCCCGTGGTGTGCCCCACAGAAAACACTATGTTTCTCAGCCCTGTTGATCCTTGTGAAATAAATAAAATAATAAAAAATCTACGAAATAAAATGAGCTTTGGATTAGACGAACTTCCCCCATTTCTACTTAAGAAATGTGCAGATGAACTGACCCTACCATTTTATAAACTAGTTAATCAATCATTTGAAGAAGGAATTTTTCCCAATTTACTCAAACACGCTCTGATAAAACCCATACATAAGAAAAATTCTAAAACCGACCCTAACAATTATCGCCCTATCGCGCTGTTACCAACTGCATCTAAAATCTTTGAGAAGGCTATGTGTGACCGCGTTTATTCTTTTTGCGAAAAGTACAAAATACTTGACAACTGCCAAAACGGTTTCCGTAAAAATAGGTCTACTACGTTAGCGGTCTTTAAATACGTACAAGAGGCTCTAACTATCATTAATAATAAAAAGTATGCCATAGGTATGCTGTTAGATATGACTAAAGCCTATGACAAGGTAAAATTTAACATATTATTAGATAAGTTACAAGGAATAGGAATACGAGGAAAAGCTCATAAATGGTTTGCCTCATATCTAAAAGATAGGGAACAAATAATAGAAATTGAATATTACGATAAAAAATTTAAAAAACCCCCGACACAAAAACCTAATTTCCCTTTAAAAAGTAAAAAATAATAAAAAATAACTCAATCTTAAAGTACCTAAGAATGTATTTTAATTCAAAAAAAAATACGCCGCGTTGGGAGACCGCTTCAAACCTAACAATTTAATTACCAATAGTCTTATTACCTAACTTAGCAGTCAACGACGTCTGCAATCGCGGAGCGGTCCCCCAACGCGGCGTATTTTTTTTTGAATTATTAATACATTCTTAGGTACTTTAAGATTGAGTTATTTTTTATTATTTTTTACTTTTTAAAGGGAAATTAGGTTTTTGTGTCGGGGGTTTTTTAAATTTTTAATTTAATTTTTTATTTTGTACTTTTTATAGGTATATACTTAATATAATGTAGAATCAAACGAAGCTAAGAACACTTTCGATTAATTCATCAATATTCTCTTTCAGTGCGCTTTCATTTGAGACCCCACTCGAGTATATTTGCTGACATTCGGTTACTCTTCCCCACTTTCCCCCCCCACAACTTTTAAACGGCTCAACCGATTTTCATCAAACATGTCTAAGAACACTCGCAGATAAGTCACCTTTAATACATATTTTTTTTTTATTGAAATCGCATCATCCGTGCGGGAGCTATGATGCCACAGACAGACAGACAGACAGACAGACACGTCAAACTTATAACACCCCTCTTTTTGCGTCGGGGGTTTAAAATAGTAATGAAATAATTAAAATAAGATCGGACAGGAAAACAGTTCACGCATCTATTCCTCAAGGTAGCGTAATAGGTTGCCTTTTGTTTCTAATTTACATTAACGACCTCCCTAAATCTATTGAAGGACCTTGTGTATTATTTGCTGACGACATCTCTTTGCTTACCTCATGCCGAACGGACGAAAATATAAACGCCAAATTAAACTCCCTTCTTTCTACAGCTGCAAACTGGGTGGAAGATCATAATCTAGAAATTAATTTCACTAAAACTAAACTAATTACGTTCCATCCACATCAGAAATCCCCTTTAAAACTAAATTTTATGTTCAATAACAAAAAACTAGAACAAGTGAATGAATTTACTCTTCTCGGTTTGTCTATAGATACCCACATAAATTGGAAATCCCACATACAAAAAATACGAGCAAAATTATCCAAATTCTCATACGCCTTTTTTTTTTTTTTTTTTTTTTTTTTTTTTTTTTTTTTTTTTCAGGATGGTAAATCATCAAATTACTTCTCCCGCTCTGGGCGGAGCGGGAGGGCGTGTCAGACTTTTACTGACTAAAACCCCTTACGCGAAATAAAAAAAAACCACTAACCTGCAAACTGCACTTGTTATCTACTATGCATATGCCCAGGCATGGCTCAGCTATGGGCTCATGCTCTGGGGTAACAGTACAGACTCACAAACCATATTTATTTTACAAAAGAAGTTAATTCGAATAATAACAAACAGAGCAAACAGATAGCTGCAAACCACACTTCCAAAAACATATAATACTCACACTTCCCTGTTTATATATTTTAGAATTATGTAAATTTGTCAAAAAACATCAAGATTTCTACACTACTTGCGAAGAGACACAAAAAAGATACACCTTTAGACACAACAAAAACAAAATAAACAAACCTCAATCCCGAATCAAAATGCACTTAACCAGCCCTTTAATTATGTCCATCAAAATTTACAACAAATTACCAAATAATATTAGAGAAGAAAACAAAACAAATATATTTATTAATAAATTGAAAAGATTTCTTGAATCCAAGGCATACTACACCGTAAAGGACTTTCTAGATGATAAATCTATTTAAAAATAAAATACCTACTCTTTCTGATACATAACATTATAAAATATAATAAATATTAATAAAATATATAGGTACATAAAATATTAAATTAAATATTGAATACAGATATTTATGTAAATAATATAAAAAAATATGAATACTTAAAAAAATCTCATAATTTATTAAAATAAATGTATATGGTATATATACTTATAATATTTAATCTAATTGAGTACATAATAAAAGTGAAAACTTGGAAGAATTTAATAATAATAATGTAATCTCGTGCAAATATATATAATTAACAACTGATATGCTATACCTATCTACACGAACATAATAATAATATGTAGGTATACAATATAATTATATACCAAATGAAAGACAGTAAATGTGAATACTAATTTGATTAAATTGTAACTCAGCCCTCTTCCTCTCTCTTAATTTTTGCGTGCCCGACAGGGTCCATATTAGATCTTGTACCATTTCATTTTTAACCATCTATGTAACATATGGAATGCAATAAAGAATTGAGTATTGAGTAAAGAATTGTGATAATATTCCAGAACGATTGACCAGTACCCTCCTGTATCTGCTGAGTCAGTACGAGCAAACTGGTTATAGTCGGTAAGTATCCTACATACCAACTCTACTTTTTCTCAGACAAACGAAGTTCATCTAGATCATCGGAATAAAAGTATTGAAGAAGATTGTACCATTCGGTGGAAAATGTTAAAATGATCAGCATAATATGCTGATTTATTATAATGTTGTATTATAATGATTTATTATAATGCTGTTATATTATAATGTTCTCACCTCTAAGAGAGGGAGTGAGCCGTAATCCACCACGCGGACTCAGTGCGAGTTGGTCTCGAAAATGTTATGCACAATGGCTACAGTAAGGTTTATTTTATCCTCCTGCCTTTTCCCCAATTTATTGAAGATCGACGCAGTATATCTGTTTTCCTTGTACCTACATCTCTATTAGCCGAAATAACATGACTACCCAACATAGTTGGGAAATGCTAGGCAGATGAGTAAGAGGTGGGCCACAAACCCGGATAAGTGGCCCCTACTAAGAAATACCGAAACAGAGAACCCAGTAAGGTTTTTCCTGATGCTGAGCATAATAACGAGGATTCTCATAATTTTCTAAGAGGTCAGGTAAATCTTTATAGTTAACCAATTTCTTCATCACACAGAAGGTGCCATCTGCCAATCGATTATATTTAGACCTGGTCTTCGGCAACATCAGCTCTGACAGAACACTGGTGATCTGGACGCTTCCTCGTTTAGCATATTTGACAGAAGTTCACCAAAATCTGCATTTTGTCTGGCGAACTGGTGATCGCAACATGTTAGCGGCCACCGTGGTTGCATCCCCGTTACCAAAAATCAAGTGGAAATATAACGGTTTTTCAAAGAGCTGGAAACAGACAAAGTCTGCCATTAAGACAAGACACGGTTTTACCATTAACAGTCATAGTTAGCATCTTGATAAACTAGAGTTGAAATCAAACAATATTATCATTTTTATCTCGCAACAACATAGAGGTGAGACATTCATAAAGTTTGCAATTAAATAATTTTGATACAGATTTATCGACATCATATCTATCATCCTCCCACTTACTGGCGAACGGTCTAAGGAACGACTAAGCCTGTAACGACTTGGTGCTGCCCTACCAAACCCAATCGTTCCACCTGCTGAAAATCTCGCACCTGGACACGAGTTGCCTTGGCTTTCCTGGAAGTTTTTAAATAGGCTCCGGACTCAGGTAGGTTGAAGTAAAGAGAACCTGTTCGAGTGGAAATTCACAGATAACTCCATCTTGGAATGTGTGCTGTCTCACTAACAATGCGGCACTTAATTTATGTCCAGCATGTCTTGCTGCTAGCACGCTACAGGAGTTGATGGACGCTTCTGAAAGTGTTAAGCTCGTAGCCAAATTCTGGGCTGAGTATATTTAGATTGCTATAGAGACGCTAATACTATGATGAAACATCGTGAGGAAACCGGCATGTCTTAGAACCAAAAATTCGAAGACATGTGACATCTACCAACCCGCACTGGGCCCGCGTGGTGGATTATAGCCCACTCCCTCTCACCGAGAGGAGGCCTGTGTCCCAGCAGTGGGAATATTATAGGCTGATGATGATGAGAGACGCTAAGAAGAAGAAGATATCTATCGTGAGATCGCAGTTATACATTGCTGGTATTCCCCATTACCTATTAATTTGTTTTATACATCGATATAGCTGGAGTGTGGTTCGCACCTCTATTGAAAGCCGCAAACGAGAACATCTACGTTAGTTTCCATAACTCTGTAGCAGAGTAGCATTACACTCATAAAACTGAATTAATCGGGCAACTGCACAGTCGTGAGTTATTAAATAGTTATTGTAATAAAATATTTTATTGCCGAAATATAATTTTTATACAGCAAAGTCTTTGACCTTACGACAATGGAAAAGAAATACTTTTGTGTTGTTATATTATTCTTTGTAAGTACACTTCATAATAATTATGTTGACTAATTTACTGCAATATGATACAATTCCATAATCCTATAGGATTAATTTTACACCTTTTATAAAGGGGTCAAAGTTGACTTATCTTCATTTGAATGTTTGGTCAACTTTTCGATGCTCGACTCATCTTACTCGCACATACGTGGCTCATCTAAAGATTATCGCCATCTCCTTTAGGGTACGTATAAGAGGCCTTCATCACATCTCACGTTTCAACTTGCTTGTTATCTTTTCTCTGAAAAGGTATTAATGTCTTAAATCTAGATAACGGGTAATTTGTAATGTGGTTACTGATAACACACAATATTTCTAATTACAGGGATTATGTCACGGGGTAAGCAAAGCATCAGAATGTACCGCGCGAGGAAGATTCCCGAACGACGAGTCAGCTGACTGCCGAGGGTACACAATGTGTCTCATGGGGGGTCTCACAAACTTCACCCAGTACAAACTCATGTGTCCCATGGGCTCCGTTTATAGCCACTTAGAAGAACAATGCACTAATGCAACAAATTATAAATGTCGTCCGAACTTCAACTGCACGGGTGTCGGGAACTTCGCCGTTCCTGATAGTATGGATTGCTCTTCGTATGTGGCCTGCATCGAAGGCTTAGGAAACGTAGGCACAGCTAGAATTGTTGGATGTCCACCAAATACGCTCTTTAATTCCACTGCAGGTGTATGTGTTAATAGTAATGAATTTACTTGTGCAACTCCTAAAATAAATGTGAATCATGGCGTGACAGTGGTAGGACACCCACCCAATGGTCACGAAGAAGTATCAGATGGGCCAGTGAGCAATGCTGTTTTTGCGACCGTATCATTTTCATTGTTTTACTCTATAATTTTGCTACATTCGGTGTTGAAATAATAAGGATATTATAATTAAAACATATTACAATACACTTTGGATAAAATCTGGACAATTTTATTTTATTCTACAAATAAATAAATGAGTCGTATATCCAAATGTTTTTTTTTATTTCCAAGGAATTCCTTTACACTACCTACATTGTGATTAAAAGCCATGATGGGAGCCTCCCTCTGCGAATACTTCACTAAGATTAGCAATAATGTAGAGCTGTGTCTTGACGGGTCCGACCAAAGGTTAAATGGATGGCTTTGGAGTTAAATAGTTCATGGAGACAGAAGCATGGCAGACGAATTTGGGAAGCGGACCCGCGACTAAAGTATGCAGGTAAACAGCCTTGGCATTATTTAGTAAGGGCTCCCGAGTCAGCCAGGCTGTTGCAGCCAGCTTATGGCAGTCACTTCTTGCCTTAATGGAACCAGGGTACTAGGTGGACAAGAATCTACTTCTTATTATCTGTCAGTTACCGCAAGCAGGGTACCTCGTAGATAGGTCATCCTTGGACGATAAATTGGGTACCAGCAGTTCGATTTTGTAAAATTCGCAAATGGCCCCCTTATAAATGGGACCTTAACTATACTGGCAAAATGTAGGTAATATGCGGGTACTCCTTTACTTAACTCTTCAGTGGTTACAGTTGCGATGTAATAAATATAAAGTCAGATTGGTTGTATTATCTATGCTATTAGTTCAAAATGTCTAAACATTTGATTTTCATCCATCATATTGACAGGATTTATATTTCGCCAGTATGACTGACAATGAGTTGAGCGTCATAGCTCGGGAGCTAATAATAGCCAAGAGAAAAAGACTGTTTTAAAAATTATGACTTTATGAGAAATATAAATGTAACATATTGTATAAAACCTTGATAGGTTAGAAAGAGAATAGAATAGACATCTATTACTCAGTGATCTGAGTAATAGATGTCTATTCTATTCTATTTTTTATGAAATGGTAAGTAAAGCCGATGTTGACTATTCTGCTAATGTCTAAAGTGAGTTGGAGAAACAAGTGTGCTTTGTAAAAAAAGGACTTTATAGAAAAAAAAAAAACGATGTCAAAACAGAATCTGAGTATTTGATTTGACACTTCTGACAGTGACATTTATAATTGAGGTTATGTTTAAGTGTTTTGATGTAGGATTTCTCAATTTATTTTAATAAAACTTTAATATTTACCTATAGCTAATAAATAAAATACCATAGATATACATTGGATAAAAATACACCATCAATGTATTCAAACGTTATTGTTCCAAGGTAAGGCAATCGAGTCTTTTAGGTTAGAGATCGTGAATAAAAATGCCTTTTAATTACATAAAATGTATTTATTTGCAGACAATGGACAAGGCTAGCGTGTCTTTGTCGTTCACTGACATCTGTGGAAGGACAGAAGCTTCCTCAGAGTAGTAAATCTAGCGATGGCATATCACCTCCTCCTCGCAAGCATAGAGGGCCTACTGATATCCTACAGGCATTAGCGGCTACAGTTGGAACTGATCCCACAGCTGCACATTACAAGTAAAATATATAGTTATTACAGTGCATTATTAGTAATTTACACATAAATAAATAGTATTACCTACCTACTTACTGCATAATATTTCCAATCCATAGGGATTGGAAATATTCATAATTATTCTCCTGCCCTTATACCAATTTATTTGGGGTCGGCGCAACATGTCTTTTCTTCCACACTTCTCTATTAGTCGTCATCTCAGTAGTCACCCCCTTTCTATCCATATCATAATTCACACAGTCCATCCATCGTTTCTTTGGTCTCCCTGTACTCTTATAGCCATCGACATGCAAACTCAACACTTTCCTCACAATATTTTGCTCATTCCTCCATATCACATGACCATACCATGACAACCGATTCCCACACAACTTTTCAGTTATTAGTGCCACTTTCAGACTTCCTTTTATGTACTCATTTCTTATTCTATCCATTTGTATAACATCACTCATCCCTCTTAACATTCTCATCACAGCTGCATGCAATTGCCTATAATGAATTATTTAAATTGGCTTAGTTTTACTTTATTTGTATTCATTATCATCAATTTATTTGCCTTATAGAACATTTTAAAACAAATTGTGCTTACAGGTACCATGATGACCCATATTTAATACCACTGTCAAACTTCCGCAAGAGATCCTATGCGTTGTCAGCTGAAGCTGGCCGCAAAGCCGCAGCTTGGATACGTGATGAACATGCTGAACTATTCACCACAAGGGAATGGGACCCACCTAGCAAAATCAAAACACCCTATTTTAATGCGGACCCTAAGATAGATGCCTTCGCTCCTAAGCCTATATATAATGATGAAAGCAAGGTAAATACAAATAACAGGAATGGTTTTAAAATAAAAAAAATATATATATTATTTATCTGCCCTACTTTCCTAATTGTTTTCTATACATAATATTATAAAGCTGAAGCGTTTGTTTGTTTGTTTGGTTGAACACAGTAATCTCAGGTCTGAATTGAAAAATTCTTTTTGTGTTGGGTAGCGAATTTATTGAGGAAGGCTATAGGGTATATAATATCTAGCTACAATAAAAAGGAACAGAGCAGCAACTAAAAATGAATGAAATCTGGCAGGTAATTTGATGCAACGGGAAGGGTCAGGAGAGCAAAAATTTGACATGGACAAAGTCGCGGGTAGAAGCTAGTATTTATATAATTGTTTATTTTATTTATTAAGTTAAGACATAAAAACACACAAGAAGCAAGAAACAGCAAAATCTATATGTTTATATCCTGCATGTAGTTTGATGAAACAGAATTAGAAAAATATCTTACAAATTCTAACCCGTAAATGTGGGTAAAAACTAAAAGAACCTTTACTGACTAGAGATTGCAACAAACTTTGCAGTCAGCCAGAGAAACAATATAACCAAAATAAGAAAAACCTTTGTATCTTCCAGGTCACAGAGGAAGACTTGAAGTACACAATACAAAATGCCCTAATAGAAGATTCAATAATGATATACAAACTACTAGGTGCTGCAAGCGGAGTGAGTGATGAATTGAAGCTGCAGTTCCTGCAACTGTTGTGCTTCTACAATGAAAGGGAACCAGATTCCATGGAGTGGCTTGAGGAGAGGTGGTTTGCTGCGAATATTAGAGATAGGCAAGCAGCTACTTGGAGGTAAACATATTCATTTGTCTATTACTAGTAACTTGCCTTTGCACTGGTGCATTTCCCTAATGTGGCAACAAGCAAACATTGAGAGATTTCAGTACTGTCTAAATTAAACACACACATACACTTAACTAATCGAATGCCGTAATTAGAGACACAATAGAAAGACAATTGCTTATGTCGAACTGTGTATCTTAAGACATTCAAAAGGTTAATCATCTGGACCAAAACTTCTTAACAAGGGTGTAAACCTCGTGAAAATCCATTGTGCAGTTGAAGAACTAAGCAGTCAAGATAATAGACTCAAAAAGCTTTTTTGTTTTATATGATGTTATGTCTTCAAAAATTTTTATGAATTAATCTTCATATTTCAGCTGCCGTATACCATAGGCGGCCGTTGGAAGGGTTAAACTCATACTTATTTATAAAGTAATCCATCATAATCAGTCTATTTTGTTCCCACTGCTGGGACAAAGGTCTCCTCTCGTTGAGAGGGAATAAGCCGTAATCTACCACGCAGGCCCAGTGCGTGTTGCTAGATGTCACATGTCTTAAAATTTTTGATTCTAGGATGTGCCCATTTCCTCATTTAGCGTTATTCTTGAGATGTGTTGTGTGCGGAGATAAATAAAAGTCTGTACACTGGGACAGAATAGTTCAAGTTAGAATTAACGCCAGTTCTGTTATTTGAACTTGGCTTGACACGCTACCGCGTGTCTAGATATTAGAATAGCTCGCAGTAAGAATAAGATAGGACAGATTGATAGAAGGAGTTGACAGATAGAAAAGCATAGTGAAAGTTATATGACACGTAAGTGAAAGCGAGATAGCGACAGAGCAACACGGCGGTCACTTGCAAGGCGGTTAGTTTACTACGCCACACTCACAATGTTTTCCTTCACCGTTTTGAGAGTAGTGGTGATGAAATTATTTTCACAAACTAAAGCCTGCCTGCGTTTGAACCCACAACTCATAAGTCGGCCCAATACCACTGGGCCTCAACTGCAAATAGTCCATGCTGACTGCAAATTTGGAAAAAATGTAACTTGTTTGTAGTCATTGTTCATTCACAAGTTGGGATATTTACAAAATCTATAACATGTTTATTATTGTTCAAAAAATTAATAACTTATTTCTTATTTAATTGTTTTAAGACTTGGTGGACTTGCTGATCAGATTTTCGAATCAATGGACCCAAAGAAACCAGAAGCTTACTGTGTCATGATTCAGGGCATGGCTAAATATTACCAGGTAATTATCATTATCCATACATCTATGTCTATGTTAGTGGGTTATGCATACTTACTTTTAGATTTACCGTAGTGGGTGTGGTTTCCACACTTGTCCTTCAGGTGGAGCGTTGCGCGTGGGCCAACGTTTGTATGTACGGCCAACTGTATGGCGGCCATTGGTGGTTATTCTAACCAGCCCTTCCATAAGAATTATATCTTCTGGTCTGTTAAGAACATCTGTGTAAGATCTGGGTGCCCGAGAGTGTCTGTCCTAAGCTAGATGGCATAGTATCCTTAGACTGCCGGCATCCTGGTCTCGAGGTCCACCAGCTCTCCGCCTGTATGTGGGTGAAATCCTGTAGCCATCTGTGTAGTTGGTTGAAGGTTATAGGTGTGATAAGTTCGGATCCACAAACTAAATAGTTGAATGGATACTTTCTTCTCCTAAAATTGTTTGTCCGAAAATCATTATCCATAACACGTTAGCTATAAACGGCAGTAACCATAATATTCAAAAAGTCGAAATGTTGTTTTACATAATTATCTTTGCTTCGAAAACGATTCTGTCATAATATCAAATACCATGATCATTAAATCTCCTAATTTTGCATGTTATAAAGTCATATGTCCTAAGTATATTATACAACATTATTTTTAGTATATGCGAAACCTGAATATAGTTTGTTCAGAATCAGTAACTGAATCGATTCCAATAATTTTTACACCATGTTATATTTTGTACCAAAAATATTTAATTACGCTTAAAAGTTGGTATCCGCAATCATCTGTTTGCACACAGGGGTCACGAAAGTTCATAACGGCCGCGTACGGCGGCGTAGGCGCAGGACCGCGCGACGGCGCCCCCCCTTCCTTCAGTCGCCCGAATGCTACGGACTGATGTTCAAGTTCAAGTTCAAGTTATTTATTTCATAACAAAATGATATTTGTGTCGAAATATTTGCATAGTAGGTACAACAAAAAAAAAAAACGTAAACAATAATATTAAAAGTAACCTCGCTTGTCATTAAATATCCAAATTAAATATATTAACTTTACAAACATTAATAAATTTATATTTTTTTTATAAATATCTATTGTAATATTCTTATTGATACAGAACAAAAATCTCCCTAGCAAAATACGACAAAAGTACAATAAATGTCAAAATATTACGTATACAAAAGCAATATTTATAACATAGTCAAAGAGCAATACACATATTTAATTAAATTATTTAACAATAGTTTTAATGTTTTTGTCATTATAAAATTCGTCAATGCTGTAATAGGCTTTATTGATTAACAAAGACCTAAGTTTATTTTTAAACAAGTTCATATTCTGAATATTCTTTAATTCTGCCGGTAATTTGTTAAAGAGATTCACAGATTGCACACGTGACGAGTGTTTGACAACATTAAGCTTTGCCTGCAGAATAGTCAGAAGATCCTTTCTGCGAGTAACTACTCTATTTTCTCTTTCATCGTCTGTTTCAAACTCGTTCATGTTTTTGATTAAATGAGTAAGGAGAACTAAAATATAGAGACATGGTACCGTTAAAATTTCAAGTTTAATAAAATACTCCTTACATGATTCTATCTGCTTTAATCGAAGCATGGTTCTTAATGCTCGCTTTTGTATAGTAAAGGCTGCCTTAATATTATATTTATAGCTATTTCCCCAAAATTTGATGCTGTATCTAAGTTTAGATTCAACTAGGGCAAAATAGACGGTACGCAGTTGAGCAATAGGCAACATATCCCTCAGAGATCTGATAGCATAACACGCACTACTTATTGTATTCGTAATTGAATCTAGTTCTGACTTCCAATTAAGTAAGGAATCAATTTGTACCCCTAAAAATTTTAAACTTTCTACTATTTCAATTTGCCTGCCTAAAGATTCTACGTTTACTAAAGCTTTGTTCCTAGCTGTAGATCTAAATAACATACATTTTGTCTTGCTTACATTTAATTTAAGATTATTCATAGAAAACCAACTTTCACAAGCAGCTATTAATACATTTAATTTACATTTAAGGTATCCATGTTGTCAGCAGCTATAATAGCACTCGTATCGTCAGCAAATATTATCAGGTTAGCATCTGGTAAAATGTTTTTAATGTATTCAGCTAGATCGTTAAGAAATATTATAAAGAAAAAGGGGCCCAATACCGAACCCTGCGGAACACCTCTAGTTACAGTAAATGATTTAGATTTATGAATTTCTTCCACACCTTCGTGAAGTGATTTAATTTCGACGTACTGTTTCCTATTTGTCAAATAAGAGCTAAAAAGTTTTAAAACATTTTCTCTTATACCGTAATGATCTAACTTATCCATTAGAATGCAGTGTTCTACAGTATCAAACGCAGAACTTAAGTCTAGGAATAAGCCAGCAACTTTAAGTTTATTGTTCAATTTATTTACTACATTATTAACTAAGGAGTCTATTGCATCTAGTGTCCCTTTACTTTGTTGGTATCCAAACTGATTACGGTTTATTATTTTTAGACTGCTCAAATGTTTTACAAGCCTAGATTTGATTACTTTTTCAAAAATTTTGGATAGAACTGGTAACAATGAAATCGGCCTGTAATTACCTGGATCTGTTTTAGCACCTTTCTTAAATAGTGGTAGAACTCTAGCTAACTTAAATTGGTCAGGAAAGACGCCTTCATTGACACAGTTATTTATTATTTCAGATATTGGGTATGCCAGTATATCTATATTATCTTTGATTACACTCAGCGGTATTTCATCGTGTCCAAATGACTTTTTACTAGCCATACCTTTTACCATTTTGTAAATCTCTCCCGGCATTACGGGATTAAAAGTCATAGAATTATCAACTCTGTCGGTATTTTCAATTAAATGCTTCTTAGCCAGTTCTGGATTACCAGTGTCTATAACTTTACTGTTGTCAAACTTTTCCGCAAATATGATAGCAATATCTATAGGGTTACAGATTATTTTATTATTATGTTTAAGTATTATATTATCATTTTCGAAATTATTGTCAATTTTATTTCGAGTTTTATTGACTATTTTCCAGATTTCTTTACTGGAGTTAGCTCCTCGATTTATTTGATTGGTCACTGCCGTTTTTTTAGCGTTTCTAATCACCTTTTTATAAATTCTAAGATATTGTTCACGATATTTTAACAATGATTGGTCACACTTAGCTTTATTTATAGAATTTAGTAATCTCTTCATTTTGCTGGATATTCTTATTCCTTTCGTTAGCCATTTAGATCGGCCAGTTCTTTTTACATTGATTTTAACTTTCCTTTTTTTTAAAGTACTAGAATGAAGTTCTTTGATTTTTCGTATAAACGTGTTTGTACCTAAATTCCAGTCGTGCTCCAGTAGTTTCTGTCTGAATGCATTATTATTCTTCTCGTTATATAATCTTCTATCTATGTACTTAAAACCAACGCATTGTGTAGTATTAACTTTTTCCAAACATGCTGTACAAAAAAGGGCTGCATGTCCATCCGCTAACTGATTGTGGTCAATGTTTGTACTGTGAACATTTCTATCACAAGTGTTGGTCAAAATATTATCTATACACGATTTGGAGTTATTTCGCACAAATGTAATTGATTCAAATAAATATCTAAAATTATAGCATTTCAACAGTGATGTAAACGAACTTCTTTTATTGTCCTGTTTTGATAAGTCAATATTAAAATCTCCGCAGATAAAGCATATTTTATTAAAAAAGTACTGCAGTAATTGTTCCAATCTATCTAGAAAATCGTCAAAGTTTTTATTGACAGGTGTTCTATAGCAACAGACTATGTAAGAATTTGTCTCAATGTCCCTTACGCCACATACCTCAAAGCTATCCGTTTTATACAGCCTTTTACAAATGTCCAAGTCTTCAACTTGTCTGTTTTTGTGTGTTAATACTAAAGTACCGCCTCTTTTTTTCTTTAACCTTGTATTGTAAGAGCTTACGATATAATTAGGAAAATCAAACTGTGATACCATTATTCGGTTTAAAAAATGTTCACTTATACAAATAAAGCTTATTTCGTGTGGTAATTCAGTAACATAAATTTCGAGTTCATCCTTTTTATTATTTATTCCGCATATGTTTTGGTGAAAAATAGTAACATGTGAGTGACTATCCTTAGATATAGCAAAGTCGTTCAAACCACCCGCCAAGGTACTAATCTCGAAAAAGCTGACTGTGTTGTTCAACTTCCTGAAATCCTTCCTGGTTGGAATATTCAGAATATGAGTCAATATCTAATATAAGTTGTCGTATTTGATCAAATATACCAGCTATACCCCTGTTATTTACATTTCCAAATTTATCATAAGATATGAAGTCATAAGTCAGATTTAAATTTGAGTCAACTAAATAGATATAATTATGAGTTAAATTGTCATTATAAATTATATTATTAAATGCTTCTATTCGCCAGTTATACATGTCTTTATGATAATGATTTTTAAAAGTAGGTACGCACAGTATTATATTTGTATGCTGAATAGGCATTACTTTATCCCATATTCGTTTTACCAGCTTAGTGTAGTCGCATGAGGTCTTAAAATCCTCATCTCCAATTTGGATAACGCAGTAATCCTGACAGGTTAAATCTCTTAGTTTATCCTCCAATCCGTTTAATAATTGTTCTATGCCACAGTTTGTTTTTATGTAATGGCATATTTGGAAACTATCGCCAAATAATCTGGTAGCAATTGGTAGAATTTTGTTGGTTGAGTTGCTACTAAGGATCACAAGCTTCTTGTCCTTTTCATTCCTAAAATAATAATTATTTTTAACTTTCCTTTGCTTCCTATCTCTCTCTTCTACCATATTGTGCCCGTCCGCGACAGCACATATCTCGGCATTGGCTAAGTCCACAGTATCCCGCTTCAGTCCATCACGAATGGCAGGTGCACGGACATTGAAATTAGTTTGCATTAATAGTGCAATACGGTCCGTGAGGGCCGCTATCTCAAGTTGTGCAACCATCAATTGTTGCTGTAGGGTAACAATTTTTTGTTCCAAGGAAGACACATTTACATAGTCATTGGTGTCGACTTGCAAACTGGAGGACGGTAAAGGGGATGGTGTAGAAGGTATGTTTTGATTTGCCTGAGATTGTCTCTTTTTCTTAGAGTTTGTACGCGGACTTGTAAATAAAGATGGCGATTGGCATAAAGATATTAATGTTTTATTTTCTGCAGTTAACTTACATATTTGCTTCTGTAGGTCTGTATTTTCTATCAATATATTTCCCAGTTCATTTTCAGTACTCTCGAGTTTTAATGAGAGCTGAGTAATTTTCTCTTTCATTTCTGAAGCTAATACCAAGTCAGACACAGTACCGTCAACACTCATTGACAACTTATTGGGAGTATGAGATTCAACAGATGTTTCGAAATCAGTCAGTATGTGGGAATCAAGTAAATCAGTAGTATTTTGACCCGAATATCGACGTTTCAATGGTTCATCATGTACTACCTCCTTAGTTCTTATTGGCTGTTCTGTCGGTGTGGTTGGTTTTGTATCCGTTGGTTTTTGCCTCACTGTAATATTGGTTATACAGTTGGTACTAACGTATTTTTTAATTTTGATGCACGCCTTGCATCTCCACTTTTTTTTTGCTTCCGCATCCTTGAGCCGATACGTTTGTTCTGGGTAACCATCGCAATCCAATTCGTACCTGTTTTCACAAGCAGAACACAAAGCAGTACTTTTTATATTTACCAATTTCTTGCATTTATGGCATGTTACTAGTGCTGCCATCTTGCAGTGACTTTTTGCAGAGTTTGATGACATAAGGTTACAATAAATATTCAAGCACTCCTTTCTTTAAATAGTAAACTACTCGTTTTACTTTATACTTTATCCCAAATATGATTTTTGGAATTACGAAAAGTGGTGTTGTCACTGGGGTTTGAACTCACAACCACTCACGTGCGGCCAGTTAAATTGCAAAAGTTGACCTGTGTTAGCCACTGAGCCAACCATACATACTTGATATTATTAAATTTGTTGATCACTTGCAGCAAATATTTTTCCTTGTTTAAGTTAACCCGTTATTATGATACGTGACGGTTGAGATTTAAAACACTTTGTGAGTCACTTTTTCACTTCGTCTTTGTTATAATTGATTTGTTTTTAGTCGTTTTGATGAATTTGGGTCACAATTGCTAAAAGGTTTGCAATGTTATGTTTATTTAGTATTTTAATGTTGTGTTTTCTCCATGTTTGTTGACATAAAGCAGAGTTTATTGTTCAAAGTTTATTATGTATTTACTTCACAGTTTGCGTATGAAATCCGTGGATAACACTGTCACATATGTATTAGGTGATGTTTTATTGTTTCACTAAGGTTTTGTTCACTTATCAGCACTAATATTATTTTAACAAATATTTTTACTACAGAGCGTTTGTTTTTACTTTAGGCTAGATGCAGCGCCATCTAGCGAACCCGCCGTATTATGCCGAATGTGCACGTATCAGTCACGTCACGCAACAATACGAGATCGCGAGCGCGCGCACGTCGAGGCCCCGGGGCTAGTGTTTAGATTTTAAAATTATCATGTCTCTCTCGTACTCAAACGTCCGTACACTCGCTGTTTGTGGTGGTGTGGCAGTGCGTCAGTGAATAAGAGAAAAACGGGCCCTTTTTTAACAGTTGCTTCAGTTTGTTTGAGTGAATAGTGATTACGCCAATTATTGTAGATAGTGATGATTAACATTTTTAAACATGCAAAGATAGTCAAGGGTACAAATTTATTATTTGTTTACAGCCTGCTGTGATTCAGTAATGCGATGTTTAACAATTTTCATCCAATTTGAACTTTAAGTTGTTGACATAAGGTGCAACAAATTGCAGCATTGATTACATTTTACCACTTACTACTGCATTTACGAATAAAGTACATAATCATATCTACCTACACTTGACCATTACGACAGTCCAAAACCTGCAAGTGTGATGGAAAATGTTCATCACCAACTAATACATAAACAATCACTGTGGCAAATTATTATCAATGACGCCGACGGCGCGCACGCGGACGGGTGGCGCGGCCGGCTGGCCTCCGCTAGGCTGAATATGTTTTAGCGTGGACTATTAGGTAGGTAACGTAACCAGCTTATAACTTTGTGATTATTAATGATACAGTTTTGAAATTTTTTTCATAGATTCTTTACATAAAAATACTAGACCCGTGTTTCGGGTTTCGCATAAACAAAAATTAATGTTGTATAAAGTGTATTATGCCGAATGTTCATTTAAAATAATATCGTTAGTAGTAAAAGAATTGCTACAAGTTAGGTTTTAGTGACAGAAACGAATCACTGTAAATCCGACTCCACGTAGTCTTGTCTGCCCTACCCCTAGAGTGTAATTTAAAATCGCGTAGGCGCGGAGGGGCGAGGCGGCCCGTGAGCTGAGGAGCAGGTGGTTGTGATCATTAAACCGTCTGCGACGATAAGCTCGCGTGGGACCGCCTAAGCCCCGCAGTACCGGAGCCGTGACAGAAACCATGCCTGATGCATGCTCGCTTGCATACTGGATGCTCGATTGCATGCTGCTTGCCTGCTTGCATGCATGCTCGCTTGCATGCTGCATGCTTGCTAGCATACTACATGATGCATGCTTGCTTGCATGCTCGATTGCATGTTGCTTGCTTGCATGCATGCTGCATGCATGGTGTATGCTTTTTTGCATGTTTCTTAGAGGGATATTAAAACCACATGTTCACAAGCTCCTGTTTTATTGAGTGATAATGATAATACATGCAGCGCCATGCCAGGCCTTGATAAATGCCATACACAACTAATGCAAAAAAAAAAAAAACAAAGCAATGCAATACTATTTATGTATTGTATCAGTTGGATTTGATTAAATAATGAAAATCTTAATGAACTTCGTAATACAAATTTATTTAAAAAATATAATTAGGATAAATAAACATAAAATAATGTTACGTAGATCGTAAAGTCTAGAAACATCACGCTAACTCCGTCTCGGAAAGGGGCAGTGTGACGTAAATCGAAAAGTCTAGAAACATCACGCTAATTCCATCTAAGGACGGGGCAGTGTTGGAAACTACTGGAAATGACACGCTAACGCCATCTGTTATTGAATAGCAAGTACTACACGAAATTGTACGTAGACGCTACTGCCATCTATTGTCGAATAGTGGGATTAAACAGTTCAATGGAAGTTACTAGAAGCTTCTACGCTGTGGCGGTGTCGAATGTTCGAGAATGTTCTGCTCGGGATATAAATAGCGGATTGTCGGGCCGACAAGCAGTTCGTTTTACGAATACGAGCGAATACGATTCGAGTGATACAGTACAAGCTTAACAAGTGATTCCAAGTGACGTTTCTTGTAGTTGCGATATTTGTGTTTATTCAATTAAACTGTGTTGTGTGTTTTGGTAAATTGGTTTAAATTAAGTTATCCCGAACCCCAGCTCGTAACAATAATTTGGTTTCTCTATTCTAACCTAACTTTTTTATCCATAACCTAAAGAGCCATAATTTTTTTTCTGCTAATCATCATTTGTCCGAATGATAACTTGCCCGAACTAAATGTCGTATAATATCACATGCTATAAAATTGAAATCCCTAAATACAATATGCCCTATATCCGTTTGTCATAAATATTACTATCAATAATATACAAAAGACTTAAAACTGTTCTCCATAAAAGTTATAAGTTCTAAATTCAAATTATTTTATGTTTATTTATCCTAATTATATTTTTAAAACAAATTTGTATTACGGAGTTCATTAAGAACTAAATTATTTTATCAAATGCAACTGATACAATACATAAATTGTAAAGATACAAATGCATTATGGCATTTATCAAGGCCTGTTATAGCGCTGCATGTATTATCAGTATCACTCAGTAATTATATCACTCAATAAAACAGGTGATTGTGAACATGTGATTTTATTTCCCTCTAAGAAACATGCAAACAAGCGTACACCATGCATGCAGCATACATGCAAGCAAGCAACATGCAATCGAGCATGCAAGCAAGCATGCATCATGTAGCATGCAAGCAAGCAAGCAGCATGCATGCAAGCAAGCATGCAGTATGCAAGCGAGCATGCATCATGCAGCAGGCATGGTTTCTGTCACGGCTCCGGCACTGCGGGGCTTAGGCGGTCCCACGCGAGCTTATCGTCGCAGACGGTTTAACGATCACCACCGCAGCTTCGTCTTGCTGGCCGGCTTGGCTGGCCAGCCTCAGCAGCGGCGGCGAGCGTTACAACCACCTGCTCCTCAGCTCGCGGGCCGCCTCGCCACTCCGCGCCTACGCGATTTTAAATTACACTCTAGGGGTAGGGCAGACAAGACTACGTGAAGTCGGATTTACAGCGATTCGTTTCTGTCACTAAAACCTAACTTGTAGAATTTTTTTACTACTAACGATTTTATTATAAATGAACATTCGGCATAATACACTTTATATAATACAATACTTAGGACATAATGACTTTATGACATGCAAAATTAGGAGATTTAATGATTATAGTATTTGATATTATGACAGAATAGTTTTAGAAGCAAAGTTAATAATGTAAAACAAAATTTCGACTTTTTGAATATTATGGTTACTGCCGTTTATAGCTAACGTGTTATGGATAATGATTTTCGGACAAACAATTTTAGGAGAAGAAAGGGAGTACCCTCCCGCTCTGGGTGGAGCGGAAGGGCGTGTCAGACTTTTACTGAATAAAAGTCGCAGCAGCAGCGGCATCGCCCGCGAATTATACATATAAACCTTCCTCTTGAATCTATCTATTGGTGAAAACTGCATTTAAAACTGTTGCGTAGTTTAAAATATCTATGCATACAAACACAAAATGCGACTTTGTTTCAAAATATGTAAAGATGTTAATAGGCTGTAAATATTAATATAAATAGGCTGTGCCCAATTATGCCAATCCCTTTTTGATCATTTGCCATCATTCCATTTCCAGGCAGAAAGAGCACACATGTTAACCCAGGAGGCGATAGAGAAAGGCATCCCTCTATCCACTAGCGTGTACAACTCATTGATAGCCTGTGTCGGATTCCTGCGTGAAGGGACCACTCTGCGAGTCGAAGCTCTTCGATCTTTATTAGGAGAAATGAACCAACAGGTGAGAAATTGTTTGATAACTAATTGAATATTCATTGATAGGAAAATTTCTGTTCTTTATTCATTAACTAGTGACCCGCCGTACTTCACTTAACATCTAAATTTGTAAATGTAAGTTTATAGCTTCTAAATCCCAGGGTATATCGAGCAAAGGGTAATGGATTAGTCTTCATTACCCTTTAATACACTGTCATCTTCATCCTCATCCGAAAGATGTCCACTTCAGGATATAACCCTCCCCAAATGGAGGTTGGCACAGTATGGTAGTAATATGCATAGAGAATGTTGCTGCCCATTCTCTAGTCCCTTCCCTTAGTCGCCTTCTACGACACCCACGGGAAGAAATGGGGTGGTGTTATTCTTTACGTCCGCACGACACGGAACTGATAACAGACACGGTCATTATTGTATAAATCTTTCATTATAATTTTCCAGGGAATAACCCCGAACGACGAGACGTTGTCATCATGTCTGCGCTCATTATCTGCTTGGGGAGGCGGCAAGATATTGCAACAAACGGCACTGCAGATAATCGCTGAGTTCAGGAGAATAGATATCCAGCCCGGCCTAGCTGCGTATTACTACTTGCTGTGCTTGTTCTGTAAGGAAAGTAAGTACGAGGCGCAATATTCTTATCTTTGTATACGGTACAAGGTGTATAAGAATAAACACAAACCCTGAAAGTTGTTGTTCATAATTGATTGAGTACTGAATCGATTTCAGTAACTTTTATTATGAGTATTTTTTTTTCCAAAAATTATATACTTGAAAGGTCAGGTACGTAGTACTCGCAATCAGCGTGTGTGTATGACCAATTGTATGAACCGAGGCAAAAGGAGTGTGTAGAGATCGTTGTAGGTGGCGGTCCGTGGTTTCTGCCTACCCCCATGGGGAAAAGGCGTGAGTGTATGTATGTATATACTTGTCATACCCACCACCAATTAAAAACGATCAACTGTACGCCAAAAAAAAAACTTATTTCAAGCAAAAAGGCCCTATTCTAAATGCGTACAGTAATAAAAACAGCTTTACAAAATATAAGTTTGGGTTAGTGTATTATGTTTTAAACTCAATACTCTAATTGAGGTTTATGAGGTCTTGCGTTAAATATGTTACATGTTGTATACTAATAATAAAGCGGAATAATCTTTTTGTTTGTTTAAACGCGCTAATCTCTGGAACTACCACTCGGATATGAAAAATATTTTTTTCTTGGGTTTTTGGTAGCCCAATTATAGAGGAAGGTTATAGGATAATACATCACCCAACGACCCTTAGGGAACAAGCAAAAAGAAAAAAAAACAGAGAATTTGGGCAGACGCACTGGATCTAGCCTATTACGGCTATCTGTCAAAATATTTCCAGTTAAAGAAAACAGACGTTTGGAAGGGAATGCTAACATACCCGGCAAGTTGTAGTTCGTACGATACGTCCGTACGAACTACTGTACTGTTTGTAATGTTTAGGTTTTAATTGATACGACTCACTGGCTGAATCGCCTATTACGGCTATCTGTTATGACGGCGGCGTCCGTGGCGCTCTTTGTAATAGATCTATGAAGTAGATTAAGTTAAAATAAACAATTTTGCATGCATGTTGTGCTTTTCATTATTATTATAAAATTACGATACGTTCTTCTGAGATCGAGTAAGATCGATGCAGTACAATACTAGCAATATAATGTCCTAAGATATTTAATACGATTAAGATCGTGAATCGATTGACGAAGTTACGATCCAGAAGATTGATTCAAAACAAAGAATCGGGCATCTCTAGGGTGCACGATCAAAAGCGTCATTCTTGTACCCTACCGACGTACCCTAGGGCATCATAAAATCACTTTGGGATATCACCGCGCACTGCATTTTCAACTCTCGGTGTTGAACCGAACATTGAAAATCCAACAGAGTGCAGAGAGAGTGAGTCTCAGCACGTCGGCGACGGCAAAACATAGTGTTCGATTTTCAACTCTCTGGGCAAAGCAGTACGTTGAAGATTCAATACGCGAAAAAAATCAAAATATCGAATTATCCCCCTACAACTATTATGTCATTGACCCAGGCCTATACGGCATTCAGGAGTCAATAGCAGACTCCCGGCTACCGTAGGGGCGGGCTTGCAGGCGGCGAGCAATGGGTAGCTCGCCGCCCGGTAAGAACCAGGCCCGTGTCGACGGCGCGTAGTGTTCCACGCGCTCCTCAAAGAGATGTCTGCAAAACTTCGGGGGTCCGCTAAGACCGATGCCTGCCAGGGGCGCGAGATTTGTTCAAAAGAGATACCGTGGTCCTAGCATATAGGCAACTGAATGTACAAAGGTGGGCTTTAGCCAGTAAAAGTCTGACACGCCCTCCAACTCCGTCCAGAGCGGGCGACGTCAATTGATGATTTACCACCCAAAAAAAAGCCTATACGGCATCTAGTTTGATGTCTTGAACTCTATAATTAATCTTAATAACAATAATTGAAGAAGCAATTACTGTAAAACAAAGTCTTTCTGAGAAAAATACGTGTCTTTGCAGGAGGACCCCGTTTTGATATACTATCGACCATATTACCTGAGCTGGAACAAAAGGAACATTTAGATCCCAAAGAACCCGCTGATACGAACTTCTTTATAACGGCTATGGGCGTTTGCAGTGACCACCTTCAGGTTAGTTAATATCATAAACTAGTAAGTAATTATTACTCAGGCACTTATTCAATAAAGACTAAAAATATCAAATTCTAAACCATCTTCCTTTATTTGTCATCTTATATTATGTCCCACTTTTTTTTTAAACCAAATTCAAGAATGCATACGTAGTATACAAAAAACTTAAGTGAAGGTGGGCAGGACACATGACAAGAGAGAAAAAAGAAAAATGGACAAAACAAATAACAGTGGTACCCACTCGACAGCAAAAGAAACAGAGGGAGACAGACGAAGAGATGGGAGGATGACCTCAGGAAAATAGCGGGCCCAACATGGACTCGAACAGCATTGAACAAGACAGAATGGCGATCTTTTGAGGAGGCCTTTGTCGGAAGACAAGTTGAAACAGAATAATATTACCATTTGCCGAATTAAAAATAAAGTTTCATTATATTGTATTAGCTAAGTTAAAAAAAAAGTATAGCATCTTATAGTAGGTATAATATATAGTAGTTAAGAGTGCAACAGTTAATAATGAGGTTAAATAAGTAACTCTTGTAATTTAAACCAAATTCAACAATAAAAGCTTTTTATTTTATTTTTAATTTATTTATTATTGTGTCCCACAGCTGGATAAAGGCCCCTTTTCTTTCCAAACCTCCGTCTTGTGCACTCTCTGGCCATGTTCGCACTGCAAAGCGCACACCACCTTCCCCGCAGCCAAATATCTTTATTTTTTTGTGTAGCCTATACTGTCCCACTGCTAGGCAAGTTTCATCGGATAATCTAAGAAAATAGATCCCATATAAACTAAACTGTTTCAGAACATTACAATGGCAGAAAGGTTACACGCACTTCTGATGAAAGGAGACAACTACAAATTAGTCGGAGACGCATACAAAGAAAGCATTTACTATAGACATTACATCACAGTGGCTTGCAGGTAATATATAAATACAAAAGAACTTCACATTTCTGAGATATTACTTATTTGTTTCTCGTATAATAATAGGTATTATATCGTTTATCTCTTTATTCGACAGACACGCACCTTTTGAGAAAACTCTAGAACTACTAGACACGTTGGTGCCAAACGTTTATGTTCCTGAACCAACAGTAATGGAAGAGGTAAGTTTAAGTCTAACAAAAAAAAAAGTATCTTACGATTTTTTGTCAACAAAAAAATAAATGGCAACAAACAACTACCTTTGTATGTAGAGAAATAGTCTTACGGTGGTAAATTATTAGTGGTTAACATGATAAACTACAATTTAAAAAACTCAAAAATCACCAAAAGAGTTTGTCAGAAGTGGGATTCGAACCCACGCCCTCAGAGAGGACCAGAATAACTCAACTCACGTTCAGTGAGCAAGGGAACCTTGAGTCTGGCGCCTTAGACCGCTCGGCCATCCTGACAGCTGACGTAGTGATCGAAATTATAGCTCTATTGCATACAGACATAAAGTTTGCTTTTTATTTGATAAAAAATCAAGGTAAACATTATTTGGAATATATTACAATCATTATACGTATGATGCAGCAAAATTATGTAGAACAATTAGTTATTTTTTTAATCAACAATTTGCATAATAGGTATGGCGTTCTTTACTGACATAATCTATTATTTTATGTTATACACTTTATTTCTTATCCAATAAAAGTATATATATTTCAATTCTATTTCCCAACCAGGCGGAAAGTTGCGCAATTTAAGCTAGCAATCATCGCATTGAGCATTCGATGCGCATTGTGCTGTGTATGTAGGATATCGTGTGTCGACGAATTGCTGCTATAGTTTAAACCACACTTGGTAGATGGCACTGTCTTCCACTGTTTATCAAACTATCAAAGAATCATCTTTGTTATCATTTACTACTGTGATTACCAGAGCGATGAATACTGAGATAACGTTTGGTAAAATGCATGTGTGTACCTAAAAATAGATGCTGCGTTGAAACCAAATGAATTGGGATTATAGGGGCAGGTAGTTAATCTGCATTTTAAAAATTAGACCTATTGCTATTGCTTTTTGTAGTATTTGAAATAATATTCGTATTTGATCTCAATGCGACAAAGAAAAGCAGATTACCATATTCATCATTTCAGCCAAAAGACATTTCACCCCAATTTGGGGGGGTTTGCCATAATTGGCAGGCGGGTTGGCGATCGCAGTATGGTGGTAAACTACATAGAAAACGCTGCTGCCCATTTTTTTTTTTTTTTTCGGGATGGGAAATCATCAAATGACTTCTCCCGCTCTGTGCGGAGCGGGAGGGCGTGTCAGACTTTTACTGACTAAAACCCACCCGTGTTCCATCAGTTGCCCATGTGCCAGGGTCACGGTATCTCTTTCGAACAATCACGCGACCCCGGCAGGCATCGGTCCTAGTAGGCCCCTACACTGCTGCTGACATCTCTTTGAGGCGCGCGTGGAACACTGCGCGCCGTCGACCCGAGCTTGGTCCTTACCGGGTGGCGAGCTACCCATTGCTCGCCACCCGCAAGCTCGCGTCTACGGTGGCCGGGAGTCCGCTATTGACTCCCGACGCCCGGGGCACTCCCGACGCCCGGGGCTGCTGCCCATTCTCTAGTAAATCCCGTAGTCGTCTCTTATGACACCAACGGGAAGAAATGGGACGGTGCTCTTCTTCGAATCTTAAATCAGACACCACACGGATTACTATACTACATCTTATAGAATACTGGCAATATAGAATATACTGTGCACAGATAATAAAGACACTGGAATTGGGCGGGTCCGGAGACCGTCTGGCGCAGGCGTGGTCGCAACTGGTTGTGTTTGGTCACGGGAAGCGAGCCCGACTCGTCGAGAGGCTACTGGAGGCTATGATCAACACCTACCCGGGTCAAGGTGAGAACATTAGAAGGAACATTGCGTGTATGTGACATGTCGGCTGTGCAATATCAAAATCTGCATAAAACTAAATTTTACAGGAGAGCCGAAAAAATATTTCTGATTTTTCTAGATCGGTTCGGTCGGGTTGGTTTCCGACTTTGTGTAACTTCGTATTTGACTAATTTCTGGGAGTTTTTGCTAGCCTGGTATGTGGAGGGTGGTCTATAATGTCGAACAATGCAAAAACCCCCGTTTAAAAAAAAAGTCAGATACTAGGTTTTTTAAATTGAACAGCCGATTTGTCACTGGCAAATGGTATGACAAGCCTGCAAAACTATTTATGGAATTGTAAATCACCGGTGCATTTTAATGACACGAGTGTACCTATATGGTGCAGTAATCGTAAATAAGACACATCGTGCTTTAAAAAGAGACTGACACACAAGTTTGAGTCGCAGAAACGAAGGTTTACAATGCACAAAATTTAAAAAAATCTGTATGCCATGTATGTTCAGCTAGGCACGCACGGCGACAAAACGGCGATACTTTTCCAGTATAAGCTGACCTCTCATTGTTCGAAAATCCTATACAAAGTGAGATCAACCAAAACTGGAAATGTATGGCTTGATACGTCGCCTCGTGCTTTCATAATTGTTCACATTTTCTTACTTTTTTTTTAATAAAGGTTCTTATATCTCGCCATCAACAAAAACATTAGTATGTTCGTTGCATATCACAAGCACCTAGTGACTTTTATTAAGATAGACATAAAGTTTAAATTACAATGATTGACACGAATTTTTCTTTCAGAGGATGACATTAAAAGTAAAATGCGCGCTGCCGCCGCCGATATGCTCAGCTTTGGACAAATGACGCCAGAAGAGAAGGAGATAAAAGACATAAGATCACCTGTACAAAAGTAAGTTCTTTTAAAATATGTCTCCGTTTCTTTTTGGTTGGGAAATCATCAAATGACGTCTCCCGCTCAGGGTGGAGCGGAAGGGCGTGTCAGACTTTTGCTGACTAAAACTCACTTGTGTTGTTTAAGTTGCCTACGCCAGGGTAACTATTTCGAACAGTTCCGCGACTCTGACAGAAAATGTGTCTCCCTAGATTTAGTTTTTTATTTGGGTGTGATTTATCGGGAAATCTAATCATTTTGTAGGGAGGTACTGAAAACATTTGGACATGTTTTTCTTTATCTGTTCAGTTCTCAGTTTTACTTAATTCGGAATACTAGCAGCTAACTTAGTACAGCGTTGAAATATCTGAAATAGGTACGTATCACTGTGATGAAGAACATGAGTAGAAAAACCAAGGTCAGCACAAATAAAATAAATATTGTGGCTGACCGGCCACAATATTTATTTCCTTGCATACGTGAATGAAGAATGAATTTGAATTTTGGGCTAAACTAATTTCGAAAACTATATATGCATATTCTTCAGAACATTGAAAAGTAAACGATCGATTAATACAAACAAAGCAGTTAGCGAACAGTTTCTTTTCATTTTACCTTGATGTAGAAGTTTTCATCATGACACATTTACATAATTTTACACAGATTATCTGCATCAGCGGTATGCAACATTATCGAGATGTGTTCGGACACACAAGACAAGGCCGACCCACACTGGAAGAGCGTAGAAGAGGCGCTACAACGTCTACGTCGCGAGGAAGCCTCGGGTGTACCGGCCCGTCCACAGGCGCTGGCTGACGTCGCACAGAAAGCGGCCACAGTCGGACTACCGGGCATTGCTGCTGTAAGTAACTGACTCATAACATTGTAGTAATATATCGGACCTTTGTGGTTAGGTATTGTAATGTCTACATCGCGAGGAAGCAGCAGACGTACCTAAACATCCACAGGCACTGGCTGACGTCGCACAGAAAGCGGCCACAGTCGGACTACCGGGCATTGCTGCTGTAAGTAACTGACTCATAAAATTCTAGTAATATGTGGAACCTACGTGATAAGGTATTGTAATGATTACGTCGCGAGGAAGCCGCATACGAGCCTACATCCACAGGCGCTGGCTGACGTCGCACAGAAAGCGGCTACAGTCGGACTACCGGGCATTGCTGCTGTAAGTAACTAACTCATAACATTGTAGTAATATTTCGGGCCTACGTGGTAAGGTATTGTAATATCTACGTCGCGAGGAAGCCGCATACGTGCCTATACATCCACAGGCGCTGGCTGACGTCGCACACAAAGCGGCCACAGTCGGACTACCGGGCATTGCTGCTGTAAGTAACTGACTCATAACATTGTAGTAATATGTCGGGCCTACGTGGTAAGGTATTGTAATGTCTACGTCGAGAAGAAGCCGTGGATGTACCTACACGTCCACAGGCGCTGGCTGACGTCGCGAATAAAGCAGCCACATTTACACTACCGAGGATTGCTGCTGTAAGTAACTGACTCATAACATTGTAGTAATATATCGGACCTTTGTGGTAAGGTATTGTAATGTCTACGTCGCGAGGAAGCAGCAGACGTACCTATACATCCACCTGCGTTGGCTGACGTCGCACAGAAAGCGGCCACAGTCGGACTACCGGGCAAAGTTATTGTAAGTAACTGACTCATAACATTGTAGTAATATGTCGGGACCTTTGCGGTAAGATATTGTAATGTTTACGTCGCGAGGAAGCCTCGGGTGTACCGGCCCGTCCACAGGCGCTCGCTGACGTCGCACAGAAAGCGGCCACAGTTGAACTACCTGACATTACTGCTGTAAGTAACCAAATGACGTAAGAAAAAATTCGAAGCCCGTATAGAAATTAATTATGTACATATATCAGTAAGGCAAAGCGTTATTTTCTCTGCGACATTCGCATTGTTGCTTAAAGACTTAAACTTTTTGCTTAAAGTTATCTCTTGTGCTGTTTCTAGGCTAAGTTGAGGACTGTATTTCATTCGACTAGATGCAGCAGATCTTTATTTTTGTTTTGTTTTTTCTGTTTCGCAGCAGTCTGTAGTAAGCAATACGTTGCTACTGCTTTGTCCAATTTCTCTGGGATTCACACAGTTTAAAAAAAAAAGTCATCAAGCGCTTAAATGTCACGATGCTCTTGGAGAATAGTCCGTACAAAAACTTTTTTAAATTTCTATATGGGCCTGCTCTTGACGTTGATTACGCCTGATGGAAAGCGATGGATGAAGTCCATTAAGGCCCAGAAGATGCCTGTTAACTCTTGCTTTGAAGACAGTCGGTTTTAATTTAAAAGGGAACATATACGCTAGCAGAGAGTTGCACAATTTGGCTGTGCACATAATAAATGTGAAAGAAACTAATAGGTTTCCGTTATTTTCACGTCTGTCTTCTTTAAATGTTTATGAAAGTTTTCAACAAATAACGAATAAATCCTTTACCAACAGGCTGCAGTAACATACTTAGCGGAGTGCGGCTTCGAGGAAGCGATGCCTGCGAGTATACAAGTCCTGGGCACGATGCTGAACCGACCGGAGAAAGAAGTCGAGACGTTACTGACTGAGGGACATTCTAGCCTGGCTGGCTCTTTGCACCCGGCGGCCATGGCCGTCGCTGAGGCGTATAACTTGTAAGTACTGCTAAGCTACTAACATTTTATTTTATCATTATGCCTGTAATTTTCGAAGGGGTAGGCACAGGTGTATAACAGTTGGCCTCATAAAGATGCATGTAACGGCAAGAATTCATTGAATTGTCTACAATATGTGTTCCTTATTATTGTTTCAATGTGTAGCCACTAAATACATTATACATTCTGTACTTAATTGGAGCGGATGCAGTAAAATGGAACACAATTTTGACTCTAGTAGAATCTTGTCGATTTTTAAAATGACTGTTCACCATATCACCAAATTCTATGTAGTATAGACGGCCTCTTGCTTACTCTTGCATCATACCAGGCAGAAATCTAGACTCCAGGCTCCTAGTGTAAATTTCCTTATGAACCTCACTTCCCTCATCCTTCCCTCCTCCTATTCTAAGCCTAATTGTTAGGTCATTTATATTTAACTGTGTTGTCTAGGGCGCTCCGTCTTTCAAAAACTCTGATCAATCCTACTCCTTCCCTCTACCTTACAAATAACAAGAGAACAAGTAAGCATTGAGTTTTTTTTTATTTTTCTAGCCTAGCTATACATAATGAGCTGTTATCGAATTATATGCACTAACAAAATAGCTAAATATATTTACAATGCAATCGTCATTCTCCTAAGCAATAAGTATTTTTCTTCTATACTTCTCTATGAATCGTCATCTCGGTAGTCACCTCCTGAGTAACCATAGCATCATTCACACAGTAAGGAGCGAGAGGGCATGCGAAGCCGTCACCTCCTTCTGCGAAGCAGCAATGCTCGCGAAGGAGGAGGCGGAGCGCGTGAGGGAGTGGCAGTCTCTGCGCCCTCACGTCCCTAGCCGCCGTAGGAGGAGACGCCCCGGGCGTCGGGAGTCGATAGCGGACTCCCGGCCACCGTAGGCGCGAGCTTGCGGGCGGCGAACAATGGGTAGCTCGCCGCCCGGTAAGGACCAGGCTCGTGTCGACGGTGCGTAGTGTTCCACGCGCGCCTCAAAGAGATGTCAGCAGCACTGAAGGGGTCTGCCAGGACTGATGCCTGCCAGGGTCGCGAGATTGTTCGAAACAGACACCATGACGCTGGCACATGGGCAACTGAAGGAACACGGGTGGGTTTTAGTCAGTAAAAGTCTGACACGCCTTCCCGCTCCGCCCAAGAGCGGGAGACGTCACTTGATGATTTGCCATCCAAAAAAAAAAAACATTCACACAGTCCATCCATTGTTTCTTTGGTCTTCCCCTACAGCCATCGACATTCATACTCAAAACTTTCCTCACGAACGACATTTTCCTCATTCCTTCGTACCACATGCGCAAACCATTTTATTTATATGCCCTTTCAGACTTCCTCTACTGTACTCATTTCTTATTCTATACGTTCCCGTGATACCACATACCCCTTTTAGCATTCTCATCTCAGCTAAACGCAATTGCCTTTCATCCATACCCAACATTCTGACCCATAAAACTTAAATATGTATTTTCAATTACAATTTTCACTGCAAAAGCATATAATTCGATTTCAACTAATTAACAACTGTTTAAAATAAATGCTATTAACAAGTTATTTAGTCTAAGATGCAGTTAGTAGCATCAAAAAGATTTCATGCCACCTACTGCATCAGACTACTTAAAATGTGGGTTTTTTTTAGTTGCAGTTGCTTTTTTAATTTTTTCGTGTCATATTTTAGCAATCGTCTCCTCAAGCCCTTTATTTTAATACCCTATCTTTACTGTTAGGTAAAAAACATTGCATCGTCTTACACCAAGATGTCTTGGTGCGGAAAATTAGGACTAAATAGCCTTTTTGTGTGTGGGAAATCATCAAATCACGCATCCCGCTCTGGGCGGAGCGAGAGGGTGTGTCAGACTTTTACCGACTAAAACCCCCGTGTTCGTTCAGTTGCCTATACCAGGGCCACGGTAACTCTTTCGAACAAATACGCGACCCTGGCAGTGGACTAGTAGCCTGATAAATTTAATTAGATATCCTATAATATTAATGATGTGTTTGTCCACAGAGTGAAAACCGGCGGACCAATGACGCAAGACTCAGAGAGATCGTCCTCAAGCTCTGACAGCGACAGCGGGTCCTCGTCTGACGATGAGTAATGTTATGTTATTTGTAAATATCAGTATGATTTAGTTAATAAATGCATTTAGGTATTACTTACACTTATTTATTTATTTTTTCTACAATACCGTCCACCCAAATACACACTGACCTACATCAAAAAAAAAATCTACATTTACAAGTTCTGCTAATAAAATTAGCCAGGCAACATACATAATCATGGACACACGAACGTTTACAGTATAAATATTTATATTAGATTTATTTATGAGTTTTTAAAAGATATTTGTAACAATTTTTATCCCCCGACGCAAAAATATGCGTGTTATACAGCATGTAACAAAAACCCTGTCCGATCCTTATGGGTATTATTCGGCATCGTACTGCGTACATTATTACGTAACCAATTAATGGATTTGAGATTATTATTTTTCCCTTGTGAATTTAATTGAATAAAAATAAAAACGAATCAAAGGCAACACTGATCGCTCGACAAAGTTCACGTGTTACTACGTACAGTTTTGTGTCAAAGACGCCGCCAGAGCGAGGCGGTTTGTATGATCCTTTGTCATGAACCTGCTTTGTCGCGTGCCGCCAAACAAACTTATAACGAAAGTAAATTACACTACGTCATACCTTATGCCTACGCGTAGGTATCAGCTGATATTGTTTTGTAGGCATAGTGATCCGGAGACCTAATCATATTTATCAAGAAACAATTTATCGAATTAAATGTAGCCCTGATAAGGGCTTTTTGTAATATGATGTCCTTTGGGCAATGTACTTACCGACTGCAGGTTTCAGTTCTCTTGTTGTTGCATACTTCGACGATCGTGCTCCACATGTCCACCTCCAACACTGATACACATTCGACACCTTTTCACTAAATTTGCACGTACTCTTTGCAGCGCATTTGTGTCCGATTTAAGTGAGTCGAAAGCTGCCACACTTAGATTCTGCCACAATTCGAGCTCTGACTTCGATTTCCGAATCGCACTCTCTTTTATAAACAATTTGTTTAACATGACCCCATAAATAAAAATCCAGTGGAATGGCTGATTGGAATACGACATTATTCGCGAAACGATAGCGGTACGTGATACGTACAGACGTCCGATCAAAAGCTATCTACACGAAAGACTGGCCATTGGCCAACAAGTAGCGCGCCGGTAGGTAACCAGTCGGCAACATCAAAGAGTCGAATGAGTGCCTACAACGCGGTACTGTAGGGCGGTGGATCTTTGAAATAAAAATAGGTAAACTAAAAATAACAAGATTTTGCCGCTGGGTGGAGTGTTGTTAACTTATGAAAACTTCCCATATTCACTGTTATATTTCGCATGGATTATAAAAATAAAAAAATCAATTACCTTTTGTTTTTTTTTGAGATACATTTATATATCATTTTTTCTAGTACGTATGTTGAACGAGGATTACGCCTTTATTGGATCGGACAGGTTTTTTGTTACATATTGTATAGTATGACTGCTATAGGTGTCTGTTTGTGGCACCGTAGCTCTGAAATGGTTGAACCGATTTGAGTGCCGTTTATTTATAAGTAGGCTTTGTAGCGGTGGTTCTTAGACATGTTTTATGAAAATTTCAGCCGTTTCCGACACGACGATCCTATGATCAAAATATTACCTAAAACTTTAGAAAACGGTAAAGGTTTTTGTTTTGGTCGGGGGTTTTTAAAATATTAATTTTAACAATTTTATTTGCTGTTTCTGTTAATTTCTACTACATGTCCATGGTGATAATTGGACAGTGAGAGCGACTTTATTTCGTAGCAGTAGGAACGTTTTTCTTAGTTCAAGTGTTACAACTAACGTGCAGTTGATCGAACACTCTTTTCATTACCGTACTACCAGGTACTGTTTACATATTAAGCAAGCAGTGTTAACGTTTCTGAGAACAAATCGTAAACACATTGCTTGCCGTTACAACTATGACACATTTCAAACACCGAAGAAGGTGTCATAGTATAGGCGGTAAACAGTGCTTTGAAGGAACTAGGGTCAAGTAACAGAATTATTGATACTTGCTTATAGACCTTACACTCCGCCCTTCTAAAACTGGATAACCAGGTTTACAATCCATCTATACTGGATAAGTTTTTATTCAGTGCGTAAATTGTAACCATGAATTCAGCATATCATTGTAGACCCCTTTGCGCAGAAATTTTTCGTCGGTTTTACAAAAAAAAGCGGCTGTTTCATAGAAAAATGCAATACGTACGGGGTCAAAATGTATGGAACAGCAGATTTTTTTTTTTGTACTACCGACGAAAATTTTCTACGGTGGAGGGTCTAGAATGATATGCTGAATTCATGGTTACAATTTGCGCACTGGATAAAAAATGATCATGTATAAAGCTGGGTCTTCATTACGTTCGCGCACAATCTGTGCTCCGTGCATGTGCTTACGCATATTTAGTAAAAATTGAGAAAGAAAGAGGGGCTTGTGGCTAAGTAATAACAGCCACATGGATCGATCAGGTTAAGCTACGCTTGCCGCGGTTGGTTCGTGGATGGGTGACCATCTTTACATACCAACCCATCCATGCCCCGGAAAGTACGTTAACCCGTTGGTCACGGTTGTCATTTATGGATCTTTGACAGTCGTTACGGGTCGTCAGAAGCACGAAAGTCTGACAACCAAGGGGTATGGTATAACCCAGTAACTGGGTTGTGGAGGTAAAATAGGCAGTCGCTCCATGTAAAATACTGGTATTCAGCTACATCCAGTTAGACTGCAAGCCGACCCCAACAGAGTTGGGAAAAGGCTAGGCAGATGGTGATGATAGTGGAAACCCAACCTTATAAAAACAAAACGCTATTGAATTGTTGACGCCTACTCCCAAGCCCCCATGCAGTTGAATACCGTTACAAACATACGGAATTTTCGAAGTATCCGTGACAATGTGTCACCCATTTCTCCACATAGCCCAGAGGTGTTAAATACGCTAATTGAAGTATAACTCGACAGCATAAAGAAGGCATATATTGCCCGTTAGTCGTGCTTCTAACTTCGTAAAGGCAACATAGTTTAAAGTGGAAATCAAAAATGTTCAGTGCAAAACTAATAAAGGCTTTATTAGCGGTAAGTACCTAAAAACATTTATATATGTAATGTATCACTAAGCAGCTAAAATTATGATATACTATAAAAAGTATATTTATAATGTCGTAATTTCTCCCAAGATAAGTAACAACGAAATGGTTGTTGAGGACTTCTATTTTTTCCGTTTGAACCATAAACAGGTATTATGTTATTTGTCTTGTAGATTACAACGATTTACCGAATAATTTGTCGTGCGAGAATGTTTACACGTGAATCTTCACGTAGTAAAAGGGTAAAACAGACTAATAAACGAGTCGCTTTAAAAATATATTGCGCTAATGCAGAGCGTAAGGTCTTGAGTTCGATTCCCAGGTCGGGCAAAGGGGTTATTGGGTTTTTCTATCTGGAATTTCTCAATAGCAACCCAGAGTCCGGATTTTTGCTCGGTTGATGGCGATAGGCTCGCCCCCTATTAAACATAACTGACGAAATGTGAGTGGAATACAGGTACACTTCTGTCGAACCCTTTGGGAAAATAAGGCGTGATTCAATTTTTGTAATCTGTAGATAACTACTTTTATGCCTGTACTTACCTAATTAAATATCAATTTGTGTTACAGATATCATTCTACGTCAGTTTAACGGAGTCTTACTACATTAATCCGAACGATGACTGTGGGCAATACGGGTTTACGTGCGAACGAAACAATCGAGTGAGATTATGTGAAGGCACTAAATTAATCGGTCCCACATTCGTCTGCCCACTCGGGACATTCTGCAATGAGGAGTCTACAGCAGTTTGTGAAGATGCCGTCAACTTCATAGACCCAGCATTGACGAGAAGACTTCGATGTCACAGAAATGAAAGGATTGCTAATCCCAACGTACCAGGATGCAAAGGATATATCCTCTGCGTCCCCAATGGCAACCGCTTCCAAGGCATTAACTTCAAGTGTTCCGGCAACACCATTTTCAACGGCTACACACGCTCTTGTACTTCCTCGCTAAAATACAAGTGTCCCGTGAATACCACGAACAAGTCGACTCCTGAATTGTATGGGTCTGATAACCAAAAAGATCCATACTACAGCAATGAAAAGTCTAAGTCGGGATTGAGCACTCCTTTTTCAGGTCAACGACCCGCATCAATAGAGTGCAAGAATTACAAATTTAGAGTGACACAAGACGAAACCCCGAACAGTGTGACGTTTTTCTGTCCGCCGCGGCCTGTGAGAGGGGAAACTTCAATTCGTTGTACAATATTTTCTAATAACTTCTGTGTTACCTTGGAAAGAGATGACGAGGACCAATTCATTGTTGATAGCGGAGCAGTAGCTCGAAGACCGCGAATGTAAAGTAATCATGTTAATGACAATCAACTAATTACTTCGAAGACTGAATGTAACAACAAGGTCAAAAATAAAAGATCTGCATTTATTTAATTTTAACTTGTACACAGGTACTTTAATATTAATACTATTTCTTTAATTTATAATAGAGTATAAAATAAATTAAACTAAATTTAATAATAAAACGGATGACCTTATTTTATTTTCACAATGAATGCGCAAACATAGGCATTATATTGCACACCCTTGAAATATTTGTAATTCAGCATTAATCTTATTGATATATATTTCCAGGCCCAGCCAAGTAAATAATTGAAACTTAAAAAATGTGTCAAGTTGTAGGATGCTGAAGTTACGAAAGACGCAATAAATATATCAAAACAACTAACATTCTCTACTATCAGATTCTACGCATTTTTTCTTCTTTTTATCAAAAACTTCCTCGCTGGCGCAAATCTTGATCTTTCGCCGATAAACATTTTTAATTTTAGTACACTCGTAATATTTACTACAGTCTTTAGCAAATGGAAATTTACCTTCGTTTACACATTCAAAATCATCAGTAATGACATTTTTTTGTGACTTAGGTTTACTATCATCATTGTTCGTTTCACTAAGAGAAGAATGGGTTGAAACGACTTGATTTTTCTCACATTTAACCGTGTCCTTGTTTAGATGATAATCATCATGGCATTGTAATTTATATCTTATAAAACCATTAATTTTATTTTTAACACAGATATAATAAACATTTTGAATTTCATCACATACGTAATATTTGCTACAGTTTTTAATATATGGAAATTTACCTTCGTTTTCGCATTCAAAATCATCTTTACTGACTAGTTTTTCTAATTTAGGTTGAGGCTTACTTTCATCATTGCTCATTTCACTAACAGAAGACGCTGATATAGTTGATATGTCTACATTTTTCTCACACCTAACCAAGTCCTTGTTTAAGTGGTAACCATCTTGACATTGTATTTTATACCTTATAAAACCATGCATTCTATTTTTAACACAGATGTAATAAATGTTATCTTTAAAGAAGTCACTAAACCGTCCTTCAAGTAAACATCGGAACTGATTGTTTCTTACGCAATGCGATAAGTTTCTGGTACATTGTTTATTAATCTCACTAAATACTGTATTATTAGGGCATGTGCCTATTATAGGTTTTAGATTACTTATACAAGTATAGAATTTTCTACAATCTTTCTTATCTGCGTATTTGCCGCGAGTGTAATTAGAGCAATTAAAAACTACAGCAGAAACTTTAATAGCACTTGTGTTGTTACTGCTTGCATTTAATTTTATACTTGTTATATGTGGGTTGTGCATACTAGTTATATTTACTGTTAGCTCATCACTCGTTTTATGACTTTGTTTATCGCTTTCATTCGAATGAGTTTGAACTTCTGTCGTAATTGTATGATTCCTTGACATAAGATGTTGTTCTAATTCGTCATTGGTGGTACTGTTTTGTAGTGATAAATTATTGTGTGATGTAATAATATTTACAAGAGTAATGTTATTTATATAATAGATATCAGAAATGTTTTTAGGATCAACTTGGATTTGATATTTTTTGACATCAATTATTTCGATATTGGCATTTATCGGGCTATCAATTTCCGCATTTTTATTTTCTTTGGTGATTATAGTTTTCGATTGCGTCACATTATTTAGGTCACCTGATTCAACTTCTTTGTAAGTTGCCTTAACTGTAGTTAGTTTATATTCAATCTTATCGCCTGGTATATCATCTTTGGTTTCAATTGTAGATGTTATTGAAGAGTTTGAAGCCAAGGTTTTATTTTGAACGTCCGTACCAGATATTGAAACTGAGGACTTCGTGTCGTCTTCCTCAATAGAGGACTCTTTTCTTTTAACACTGTCTATATTGACGTCTGATGGCAACCAATTACTTTCTGTATGGTTCACAATTTCTGCTTTATTAATATTCACTGACTTCGAAAGAGTTATAGGCGTATTTTTTGTACGGTTTTTAGAACTATTTCCAATCACTATGCTTTCATGATCAATAATATTTTTTACTGACTTTTGACTATAATTAGCATTATTGACTGTTGGGTAGTAAGACATAACGTCACTAAAAGTTTTGTCTCCAAGATATGTTCCACTTCCTTTATCTCTAACTACTTTTATAGTTTCTACCATAGAATCTGGGACAGTCAGTGAATCAGTAATCGTTTCTGTTGTTATATCACTAATCCACTGAGTACTTTTGTATGCTGCTGTTGTCGTTACATATTGTGGCAAATCAGTTGTTTCGATTTCAGATGGACTCGTATTACCAGCCGCGGCTAACAGCGATGTGGTTTGAGGAAATACAGTAGTAGTTTGGGTAGGTTCAGTTGTGATTTGAGAAGCTGTCACTTCTGTAAATGGTAGTGATTCTATCGATTGAGAAAAATCATTATTTACCGTCATCACAGACTGTAAAAAATCTGTAGTTTTGATTCCAGGGAAAACATCTTGATTTGTCTTACTAGCCACATCTAACGGCTGTGGGGTTTGAGCAAATATATTCGTCGTATGAGTAGGTTCAGCCATTCGTGCAGCCGCAAGTCCCACTATAGGTAGCAATGGCATCGATTGAAGCATATTTTTGTTTACTGTTGACAATGCATTCTGGGGCAAATCAGTCGTTTCTATTCCAGATAGGACACCTTGATTTAGATTCATGCTACCAGCCGCTGCTAGCACCGGCGTAGTTTGAGCAAATACATTAGTAGGTTGGGTAGGTTCAGTAGTAATTTGTGCAGCTGTAACTCCTACTATAGGTTGCGATGTCATTAATATAGGAATATTGTTGTTGAATGTTGACGTCACATATTGAGGTAAATCTACAGTTGATATTCCAGAAAGGAGATCTTGATTTATCTTAGGTGTAGTTTGGGCTACTACATTGGATGTATGGGTAGGGTCAGTAATCATTTGTGGGACTGGTGGTAGCTCTGATATTGGCAGCGATGGTTCTGTATTATACGTAACAGTTTGTGTCTTCATGACTTGTGAGGTTAAAAGTGGGGACTCTGTGCTTATTTTTATATTATTTTCTGTCATGACTCTAGGTAATACTTCTGTCGAACTCATAATAAAAGCACTTTCTCTTATTGTAACTCCATCATAAACAGGTACTGTTTTTAAAACTTTGTGCGACGCTGGTGAGGCAGGTGTAAAATCACTAACTGAACTTACTGAAGAATCGGTGTCCACTTTAGTCAACTTATTAAGCTTAGTTAGAATTACTTCTGTCGAGGAAATATAGTCATTTGCTTTCTCTGACACATAATTAACTGCTGTTTCTGTTGGATTTATAATATGCTTGAGCTCTACTGTGCTAGATAAAGGTGCTTCAGTACCAACATATTGAACCTTTACTGTTTTTTCTGTTATTGGTAGTGTACTTTGTGTGGAAAAATTTGTATTCGTTACATTAGTTTGTGCCAATGACACAATTTCTTCTGGGTTTTTCTGAGTAACCAGTTCTATAGTTTCCAGTAAATATGTATAATCAGAAACATTTTCAGTCGCAGTTACATAAGTTTTCGACCCGTGTGACTCAGTGGTTTTGATATTATCATTTGATAATGTAGAGTTTGAACTTGTCGGTTGCCACGTCCCATTTTGCTTCACATTCTCTGAAGAGTTAACGACAGTCAAATCTGACACAATCTTACTACTTTCATCCTTGTTAGTAATAATCACAGGTAAAGAAGCGTTAACGTTATTTTTACCATTCATCGGGTTTACAGGTTCATTTTTATTGACATCTGCATTTGGAAAAACTTTAGAAATCACAGTTTCTATGTTGACTGAATCTTTCCAATTTGATGTATTCAAATCTGATGTGTTAAATACGACATATCCAGCAGTTGCAACAGTGGAAGAAACCAAATCATCAACTTTTTCACTTGTTGTACTAGTAGTAATTAATTGTTCTACTGTAGCAATGTTTTGGCCAGTTGCTTCTTGTGGTGCTAGAGTAGTTACTGGTATAACTGTGTCATTTTCTATATTAGTAATATGCGAAACATCTATTGGATGCAAAATACTGGTTTCAATCTTGTAATCCGTTGTAGGTACACTATTAATATTGAGTAATTCTGGGGTATTAGTTAATACTTGTTCAAATACCTTTGTAGATTTCACATTAACTGATGTTGTATGAACACTTGCGGACATAGTACTGGTAAGTTCAGTCAAAGGCGGTAATGTTTCCGGTAATATATCTTGAGTATTCACAATTTTTATAACCGAGCTGTTATCTTGATTATCAGATTTGACACTAGTCTTGTCGGTAACGCCACTTGAAAGTGGTGTAGTTGCACTATTTTCATTTTCTTTCCAATAGGTCGTTGTCATGCCAACTACATCTTCATGAACAACGGTTTTAATCAATATATCAACACTCGAATTTTCCGGCAACGATACTGTCACCAAATTCTCCGGCTGACTCAGAGAGCCTAGAATTTTACTTTCTGGATCGGTTCTTACTTTCTGAGTTGTTGCTTGGTGTGATGAGGTAAAGCCGTCGACAACCTTAAGTACAATGATTTCTGGAGTATAGCCTGTTTTTGGATTTGTCACAATATCTGATAGTGCCAAATCATTAACTGTTTCGTTTGTAACTGGAGCAGATGTCACGTTATAGGGAGCAGGTGTTGCTTGAACGCTCAAAAGTGCATTAATTCCAACATTTTCTAAATTGGGTTCATTGACACTATTTGAGACATTTGTTGCTGGTAACTTATTTCTAGCTTCTATTCCATGTGAAGTAAAGTCATTCTGTAAGTTTATAGTTGCCGATATCTTAATCGCAGATTGTTTTTCAGTAGGAGGTTCGTTGCTCGAACCATTATTATTGAATACTGTCTTAATCGTTTCAGTGGCATTAATTGTATTGGCCGTGTTGGTGTAATACAAAAGTGTGTCATTATTTACATTTTCAACGTAAGGTTCATCAACAAAAATAAGGGCATTTTTTGTATGTAACTCATTTTTTACTTCAGTCGCATTTGCTGTTAATCCTTTCTGTAATGTTTCAGCTATCGTTAACTCTATCGCAGGATTTTTCATAGTAATGGGTGGAAATAAAGTAAGTTCGATACCTTTGTTATTAATAATATCTGTACTTGAAGTATTAAACACTGGCTCAAGCCTTTCAGTAGTATTTATAGCACTGGCAGTATTATTTTGTGCTGTTATCATTGTTTGATTCATTTCTCGCTTTATCTGATATAAATTATCTGTAAGTTCTATTGGTGATTCTGTAGTTGTTATTATTTCTAACGGCTGGGTAGCAGTTGTGAGTTTCTCTACTAACAAGTCATTCTTGATTAAGTCATTCGTCTCTGTGGTGTAAATAATATTCGCTTCAGTAGTTATGGGACCATAACTCTTCTCTGTAGTTGTATGTAGACTTCCTAAAGTTACAAGTTCTGGAATAGAATAATTAACGTTCGTTTCTGGAACTTTTTTCACTAAAGTTATCTCAACAGTCGAGTTTAATTCAGTGAGGAAATCATGACTAACGTCATTTTTTAAAACATTTTGATAAATCGTATTTATTATAGGAGTCGTACTTATTACCTCCGCGGTAACAGCTTTATCTCTCAATGTTGTTTCTAATTTAGTGGTAGATTGATCGTGTGTCGTTACAGCAGTGAAACCGTAAAAAGTATTTTTGTAATCGTTCGTGCTCGGTGCATTTTGTTTGGGATCACGAATAATTAAGTCAACTAGTCCTATGGCAACAAAAGTATTATTCGTTGTTGTATGGGGAGTCAGATCTCGAGTTACTGGTTCAAGAATATTAACAATGGGAGTTAAATATTCTGTTGTCGTTTCCGGTACTGGTTCAGAAGTGTTGTTATTTTTACCAAGAGAATTTCCCACGTATGTTTGATTACCTGAATCGATTTTATGAATAAATTCAGTAGTATTTATATTACTTTCGATATACGTATTCACCACGGGAGTCGTATTAATTTCATCCGTAGTAACAGATCTTTCATTAAATATTATCTCTGTAGGTATAATAATTTTCTCTGTAATATTTTCAACTTTTGCACCGTGTAGTGTTACTTGTTTAGTGATATATTGTTCAGTTGTAGTAGCAATGTTATCATATAAAGTAGCTAAAGAAGTTAATACATCGGAAGACGGCTTTGTATTCACTACGCTTGGAAGATCAGTAGAAATTAAATTAATAAGTCCTATGACGGTAGTGACCGTATCAATAGATTTCGATTTATCTATTGAGGAAGTATTTACTGGATTATGTATTGAATTTTCTACAGCAGGTTCAAGATTTTTGTTGTTATCAGGGGCGGAAGTTGTTATTGTATGATTACTTGTTTGTTTATCTTTAACAACTTCATTTGTGCTGTCGATGAAGCTAGAAGTCACTTTAAAACTTGCCTCCGTGGTATTGTCACTGATAACTCCAACGGGATTCTTAATATTTTCAAGTACTTCCAATTTCACCACTGGTGTTACATCTTCAGGTATCGACAAAATTGTGGCAGTACTTTTTTCTTTGAACACACTGAATATTTCACTTAATGGTGATGGAGCAGTCACACTAGAAGTCACTAAAGTTGATTCACTTGTATCACTTTGTTTATAAACACCAATAACTTGAAGTGGAGGCGTAGTAACTTCCGGAAAGTCACACTCAAAAACGTTGTTTTCATGACACACTGTGCTGGCTGGACACGGTATGACGAAGTCATCGATCGTGGTGGACAGGCCGCCGCCCAAATCCACGCATATCATAAAATGTGTGGAGTTGACACAGTGGAAAGCCCTACCACTGCAGTTTATATTCGTGGGCGCTACCACTTGGATAGCGAACAATGCCTAAAAAAAGACAAACTAATTATTTGAGAATACTCATTTAAGAGATGTTTCAAAATATACAGAGCGGCAGGGACGTGTTAACTGCAACAACGAATTCAGCACATAATTCTAGACTCCCTAAGAAATTTTTCATAGGTTATCAGGTATTTTAATACACGTGGGTTCAGAATCCATGGTAACAGCTTTGGCGTCAACGTCCTTACCACCCTATATTTCATGAAGTCCTTCCATCTATCAGTAAATTAATACTCACCAAAATTAAAATTCCTTTTAGGTCGTTAATTTCGAAAGCCATTTTCGTTTCATCCGAAATTGGCAAGATCTAGTCGTTTAAAATTTCGTTTACGCTTGTCGTTTATCTCATGAGGTTTTCTCGCGAATGTCGCTCTTGTGTTTCTCCCAACAGATATGAATGACGGCGTAAAACAAGCTTTGTTAACATAAGTTTCGTTTACTTACATCACGAAATAGATTAGGCCGACAGGAGGCAAATAGTGTTGACACCTTATTTCCTGCGGCTTTTCAGTACGTATTGTTATTGAGATAAAGAATTCTCTTCTAAAGAATAATCGAAAATTATTTATTAGTGCCCTGGGGTTAGATATTGGTGACGTATGGATAGAATTTTGTAATAATTTTTACTGGCCAAAGTAATCAAACTTTGTTAAGGGTCCCCGAAACGATCAATTGTAGTGCAGCAACACAGTGATGCGCATATTGATCGTCTACCAAATGTAATTGAAGTGGTTTACAATTTTATTACAATAGTAATTGATCGTTTCGGGGACCTTTAAGAGTCATTGTGAGAGTTCTTACGTTTCTGTTATGATAAAAAATCATCTGACTGGAACAAGGTGGATTGGTGTATCTCCGATGTATTGGATCACGCGAAATTCCATCATGTATACCAACATATCGCTTTCGTCTCCTTGACTAACAGAAAAAGATAGAAAGCAATTTATATGTTAATGACCCAGGAAGGGTAGGCATTAGGAGGTTATCGTTTTTTGGCATACAATCACGTAAAAACCTAATGCTGCCCCTTTTGGTACACATTCATATAAATCAGCATCAACCTTCAAAACATTTGAGTCATAACGATATAGGTAGGCTTAGGTAGCAAGTGGCAACTTTAGATAACAAGGTGGAATTCACGGGAAGAGAAGTGATTCAGTTTTTAAAAATGCGGGCGACATAGCCCACATGTGACGACATATCATAAATAATCAAAATATAAACAAAGCTTAGTTATTTTAATACCACGGTTGCATTCCTTGAAGTGGTAGGTAAGATAGAGTATATATCACCTATTTGCAGCCGAAACATGGTCATATAGGTACAGACCATTAGAGAATTTTAAATTAAATTTGAAAAAACCCTTTACCGAATCGAATATCGAACCCTGCGGCAGTATTAATACTTAGTTATCAATAAATGTTATTAGATATTGTACCAAATAAACACATGTATCATTCGCCTAAGTTGTTATTAAACTAATTCGTGTTTACTTAAACACTGTTATGTACAATTAACGTGGATTTAATCACAACTGCAGTCTCTGACGTGCGAAGGCTGTTTGCTACCGATAGCACTAAACTCACTAAGGAATACCTATGACTGCATACTTGCAAAGTTTATATGCATGTGCATGATAGGTAAGATAGGCTGCCTACGCAATATACTGGTATTCAGCTGCATCCGGTTAGTTTAGAAGCCGACCCAAACATACTTGGTAAAAGGCTAAACTATATAAGGTGTATCTATTCATACACGAAATATTTTAAGAGGTACACCTTTAGGTGGTAAAGAACCTACAGCAACGAAAAAAAATGTTTCTAAATGGAATTTTAAAAAATTTAATATTTATAAATAATTTGAGGCACATAAGAAATACTAGCTCCTTATTTTTTACGGTTCGAGACACCGCGGCCATGCTCGTGCCGTCCGGTCACCGCCCTCGCAGCGTCAGGTGGGCCATTCATAGAATTTGGAGTAAAGATTTTATGCAAAACGTCTCAAGCAGTTTTAAAATTATAATAATTACGAAAATTCAAAAACGCTTAGATAAAAATTTTCTTTTTGCTTCTATAGCTTCTTTACCACCTACAGGTGTACCTCTTAAAATATTTCGTGTATGAATAGATACACCTTATATAGCTGTTATTAATCAAATTAAATAAAAGTTTGAGTATAATTTATAAAATATAATTTACTGATTAATTATACGTTACAATTACTTATTCACCTAACGTTTGATATCACAACTTCTCAACAGCACCACACGTATTTTATTATCCACATTATTGTTCCACTTTCGATTTCAAATTACAAATGAGTTTAACCTTATTTGCTCTAACAGTGATATATTAAAATACCCACCGTTTACTTATGCTTACGGATTTAATTTTGGTGATGTAAATGTATGCGATCGCTATGATCAACCATACAAAACTTATAATAGATAATATTATGGCTAAAATATACATAGCAAACTGTAAACCTCTGTCTTGATCGACAATGAAAGAAATTCCTACTACAAATAAAGCTAGTAGAGTACCGGAGATCGTTTCTAGAGGACTGTGGAGTTTCGGCCATTTTCTTGCTCCAACAAAATCTTGGACTGTGGTTTCCCAACAACATGATATGGCACCATATCCAAACCCAGCTATTACACATCCGATGGAGAATGAGTCATGGTTGTCTGCCTCAGCTAAAACTGCAAAATAAAGAAGAATGTGTGTAGGTAAACCACTATAATTACTAATTGCAAATCGTTCAACACTCCAAATTAAAGTCATAAATCAGAGGATTTTAGCGTTTCCAGACATTGCTAAGAATATTATATCTATCTTTATCTAACCTAATATTAACTAATGATAGCTAGCTAGATAAACCTTTTAAAAACTAAGATTATAAACGTTTTAGTAAAAAGGTCTATAAAGTTTTCGAACTCACCATAGCATCCTACAGTAGATATCATCAAGCCAGCAACTGTGACGTACTTGAAATTCCTTTTCGGCGTTTGTGCGAGCCATGGTGTACTCATTAAGAAACATACCCAAGTAAAGCCATACAATGTCATTAAGAAGTTGGCGTCGGAAATTGAAATCTTTGGATGCATTTCGGAAGCAATTATAGACAGGGACACCATTGTTACTGACGTTAAACTCAATCTAGAGAAATACAACATTAATGACGGGTAGAACTTCCAACATGACAACGATCTCGTCAATGGCTTGAAAAAAGTATCATTAATGTTATACATGAAAAATATCAGTCTCCGTCGTATCGTATAAACTCTGTACGACGGCATCCACATTCTCCTTCTCATACTAGCGTAGGCGGACTGACAACGAAAACTAAATGAATTAAATATTTTCTCTCTCTGAATTTCTGTTACTGGTGATACATTATCATAGGTCACTTCGACCTCAGTATATTCTCTCTGTTCAACACCATCGCGCTCGGGCTGCGAATCTCGTCTTGTTTGTTTGCTGATACAATCATCAAAATTATCGCCTAATGTACTCAGTCTCTTTATAACGACACTTAGTCGCTTTTTATTCTTACTTGTATTTTTGTCAGGAGGTTCCTCACACTCACTATCTTCACTTTCTTCCGGAATTTCTGGAAGAATTTCAACGCCAAATATATTTCTCCTCTTTTCCTCAGGACTAGGTGGAGGCGTGATTGTGGCGACTATATCGCCTTCATATTCAAAATCTTCAGTGAAATCCTGCTCCGAGTGCATAATGTCATCTGATGGATTTTTCCAACTTTTTTGACTCAGGTCATGTAGTTGTAACTCAGTCGTGTAGAAATTCTTATCCATGCCTTCGTTACTGAAAACAGCGTATGTTTTGGCTAAATCGCTATATCTGGAGAACGAAATTGGTCTTTGTATACTTTCGTCCACTCTCAGTAACATGATTGCTGGCAACGTTTGAAGCATTATCCCTCCTAGTACTATGTACATAAAGGAATATCCATAAGTGTCTATCAGTGCTGTTATAATATGAGGAAACATTGCTTGTCCAAATGCTTGACCGGCAAAACATAATCCACGGATAATTCCCAGTCGACTGTCGTAGGTATCAAATACTATTGCATCCACTTGAGCTGATATAAGTGATGATCCGAACCCTGAAAATGACAAATAAATAGTTCGGTTTATTTCTACATTTACAACTTTTAACGAAAATATTGAATATTGTTGAAAATTATAACCTCCGAGGATTCCATATGCAAATGGTTGTAGGTGATCGGGTATGAATGCACAGGCGAGAAGACTAGCCACTACCATGGTGAGACCTATGGTCGACATGACGCGGTACCCGATAGTTCCGCCCCAGGAGTCTGCTGCTTCCCTGCACCAGCATTCTGAAAACATTTTCAGTTTCATGTTATTTTTATTTATAATACAAGCTCATGCTCCATATGATAAAGCTAATTTATAACTAAATTAAAGAGATACGACACTTGATGGTTAGTCTCGAAATAATAAGAAAGATCACCACCGTTGGAACTGTAGGAATATTCATGGACTATTTACTGCACCCTAATTGCGAAACGCACAATTTATCAGAATCTGAATGGGATTGAAGATTATTTCTAAACCATTGCGTCATTTGTGCTCAGCAACGTAAATAACGCAATTAATGTTGTTTAACTATGAATATTAAACCAATTCCTACCGATAAAAAGTTCCGCAATTACCCCTCTGGTCTTTATATCATAAGGGTCTATTAGGCAGTCCATAACCGGTACTTCAAATGAGGAAGTTTGAGAAATGCTTATGTTAATACGATGAATAAATCATAAAAACCTTACGTGTAAGATTGTAGACGAGTATATAAATTGCAGGAGTGGAGATACCGAGCCATATCGGCACGTGAAGTTCATCCAAATGTACTAATATTACTCCATAAGCATACACGAGACTCGGCAGGCAGATCTGAAAGATAATGATTTTATAGTAACGTTAGATAACCCTTTGTAAAGGGTCTCGGACATAACACTTCTCAATGTCGCAATTTTAAATTCGGAATCATACCGATCCACCAATATCTAGGTAGGCACAGCATAATAACCCTATAGTAATAGCCAGAGAGGAGGCCTGTATTCCAGCAGTGGGATGTTCGACCTGCTGGGACATAGGCTTCAGTGTTCATGCTGTTGCTCTCGCAATAGTGTCTGAGACCATTCGAACAGTAATAACTACACCTAGCATAGTCATTTGTTTATTGTACCTACGTGTAATCTAGCAATGGCCTAATAAAATACTACAAACTATACAGCTGCATCCGTTTACACTCTAGAAAACTCAAAGGTACTTAGATACAGAAAAAGGTTTGTACACCAAATAGTGTAGTAAAATAAGTAGTATTTTCCTGTCTGAAAGAGAGCGCTATGATTGTATCCAGTTTTGCTATCGTTACTCATCTACAGCTTCTTTCACTCAGTGAAAGAGTCGGAACGAAATTACCGTTCAAGATTATCTTGACATAGTGAAAAGTAATAGAGAAAGATCTACAAACGAATCAATAATAGAATAATAAAGAGCTAAAATTAGTAAGTTTGTGGGTATGTAGGGGTTAATCTCTCCTGCCAGGGTCGCGAATTTGTTCGAAAGAGTTACCGTGGCCCTGGCACAGGCAACTAAAGGAACACGGATGGTTTAGTCAGTAAAAGTCTGGCACGCCCGCGCCCTCCCACTCCGCCCAGAGCGGGATAGGTCATATGATGATTTGGGAAACCCAGAAAAAAGAAGGGTTAATCTCTGTGAGTCCCAATAGTATTTGAAAAATTCTGTTTGCATTCGATAACCCAATTCTTGAGGAAGGTTGTGTGGTATTTCACATCTCGTAAAAAAAAACAAAAATAGGGAAACAACACTAAGAGAAAGCGAAGTAACATAGCGGATGGGCGATGCGGTGCAATATATTTTATGCCAAATCAAGAAATGTCACGCGGACGAAGTCGCGTGCAGAAGCTTCTAATAAAATAAAGGTGACAAAATAAATAAGTTGGAACATATTCATGAACGCCACCTGCTTATTAAATTACTTTATTAATCAATCATACCCGTGCCTACTAATTTTATTCAAGGGCCAAATAGATAGATACAGAAGAAATAAGTTGGTACTTTATGATTTATTTATCAATGTCTCTATTATGAAGCGTGGTTACCTTGTAGCTTTGCGCTCACATTTTACACTAATCACTAATCGGAATACCTATTAAAACATTAATAGGATAATAACGGCATAATGAACTAGAAACGTAATTATTATCATAGCTGACTTTGAATGTTAAAAACATATTTGCAACGACTTGAAAATATTACGTACGTTACGTTCTCAATAAATACTTATTATTAGAAAATATAACTTCAATTGCAGTATTTTTGTCAGATAGTTTATTAATCATTTTGCACACATCGTAAAAAAATCCAGATAGTAGATTGTCACTTCGATATGTTTTGATAGCAATTTTGTCAATTCCACTATGTTTTACTGTCGCGTGACGAATAAATCACGCAATTCCTTATCATCTACCTGTGCTGTGTGCATCTGTCTGTAACATGAGTGTTTCTCATACGAACGAGCGTGACGCCACTGTGGCATTGATATAAATTCATGGACTCGTAGCAACTGAATAATCGGAAACAGCGAATATGGAGATGTACCTAAACAGTTACTGCTAAAGTTAATCATGGAGAAGTTAATAATATAATCTTTTTAGCAAGTGGTACTGCCGATTACGTTAGAACAAGTAAAGGTTTTCAGTAATTATTCGAAAAATCAAAATAAATATTTACCTACTTATTATGTTTAGACAGACTTACGTTCAAGAGCACGACTGATAGCAGTAGAGGCCAGCGCCACGTCGCGCCATGCGCTCTTGCATCAAAATCCATCTATATAGTCTTCTTTTCCTGCATTTTCTGAAGTCGTGAAATGACATTATCCATATAAAATTGCACTTAACGAAACAGGCGTAGAATCACATGATCCGGAAATACTGTTTTACGAACACTACGAACTTTAACCGCACCAAGATGTTTTGAAATTAAAAAGTATGTTGTTTATTTTAAAACTTGTAGTCGTAAGAGAGCATATCGTCGTATTGACAGCATTCTATACATCAGTGGTGTTATCAAAAGGCCCCAACACGTAGTTACTTTGTCTTATCTTATCGTCTCAGTGAAAGAAACCAATATTAGTTTCTAATTGTTTTTATTATTTAACAAATTATGTAGTTATGTTCGGACACTATGTCATCAAATCAAAGTTGTATTATTGACCAGGGTGCAGGATATTTATTTGCCTAAATCGTGATTTTTATATGAGAACCATAATTGAATCGCTTACTGTTTTAGATTATCTAACACGCATTAGACAGAGAATATGGACTTTATCTATAAGATAATAACTATTTCAGTCTGTTATGCAAATAGCAGTAGCGCTGACTAAGACATACTTAAAATTATCTTATTTAACATCCCCAGAAACTTCAATGCTGAAGGAAGGACATAGTATTGGCCATAGTCCCTCAATTGTCTTCGTAAATTTTTGAAAAAAATCGTGCTGCTGCAGCATTTTGTACTTCTCAATGAAGAATGCTTCTTCTTGGATCTTAAAAAAGGTCACAACCGCCACTTCCTCTTTTTATCGTGTCAACCTCCTAGGTACTCTACTAGGTAGTCATTAAATAAAGTTCCTAACAAAATAATACATGTGCGTATACATAGTCAGGAAATACCTACGCTAATTAATGATACAATAGATGCTATTGGTAGTGGCTGTCAGCGACAGCGCGATGCTACTCTAGGAGAAGAATTTCTGTGAAAACTTGATGGATATTGTTGTAACAGAATGACGTAGCACCGTTGAATCGCACCTGTCTGCAGCCTTTAGTCTCTTAGTAGTACCTAGAGATACATAATATATAGTACGTTCTCATTTTCTTAGGAGGTGGGATTCCCATGTCCCGATATGGATAACGATACATATCGGGACAGCTGACCTTCGATTCATCGGATTATCTATCGTGTATCCATTATTATGAAAAACGTCTACTCACTGTATTTGTTTAGCTGTAAGTTTTCCTAAAATAAATAAAATAAAATAAATATTATAAGTGAAGGCTATCATCATCATTATTCCAGCCGAAAGACGTCCATGGCTGGACATAGGCCAATTTGGGAAGATAAAATACTGTAACAGTGAATTTGTATTTATTATTTAGCAAGATGATATTGACGATAAACTGTTATTAAAGAGTCGTCTAATTATGATATAATTACTTTTTTACACGCAATAATTTGATTAATTTGTAAGTACACGTAAATAAATAATTATGACACAAAATATTTTTATTTCATCACTAAACGAAGCACAAATCAAACTCCCAAGATAAATTATTTTTTTCACTACTAACGCTGAACTTGCTAACGCTACCTGCAGCTACGCATAGAAAAGCGCGTGTCCACTGTCCATACTCATCAAACTACAAGTATTGCTGACCCACCTTCGTGAGATAAAAAAACTGTATCATAAAACGTTATACGGTTAAGTGAACTACATAGCTTATCATACAATAATTCTAGTATCACTTACCTACTTATACAGAAATTGTTTATTAGACTATGATTGAAATATTCATTGTTAATTACCTAAAAGCTACGCACTTAATAATGTCATGGTTCAGTAATAATTACTGGGTTTTATTTATACGACAGGGGTTACTACAGAATGAAAACTCATGTCATGCTATCAATATTTAGGTCTTCGAAGGCTGACCGTGGATTCATACTACTGACTCACTATAGCTAAGTGCAGAATTGATAATCGCAACATAACACTAGTTCAAGTAGGAAAATCAGTTTGGTCCTAGAACAGACCCCTGCGGAAGTCCAGTGTTTTATGTGCTCTGTATTAACCTGTAGACTATTTGGTTGACCGACATCCTAGTCGGTCAACCAAATAGTCTTGAACCAACCGCCTTAGAAGCTGATAATAAGAATCTTTAAAACGTTGTTCATAAATAAAGACATTTGTATGTAAAATTGCGAAGGGCGAAGACTTAAAAATGGCTTTTTATAACTAATGGCCTCTCTTCAAACTTGCCATCCACGATTCATTTTCCAAATTAGAAGCTGACAACACTAACTGTAGACTTTTTTTTTGACGTTTACGACTGAAGGACGTGTATCCATAGTCAGGAATAAATTTAAAAAAAAAAACTTTTTGACGTTTAAATAATCGTCAGAACTAGTGGTGGGTCGTTGTCGAATTTTTGACGGACGAAACGCAACCGTTTTTCCGACGACGAAAATGGTTGCAGAAAACGGTCGTCGTCGCAACTGGTTTGAAGAGCCGTCTTCAAACCAGTTGTTGCGACGACGACCGTTTTGTAAAATAACGAAACTTATCGAATATGGAATAGAATTGCGTTTTCGTCGCGTGAAATAGTTGCCGTTTCTTCGAGAAGTAGTAATAAAATATAGACTCTATACCATTGACAAAAAGTTCACTTTTCACTGTAAGAACTGTTTTGTAAACGAACGCGGTATACTAAGGACGACGTCGCGACGAGTGTGATAGTTGAATCAATGCGTTCTCGACCGTATTTTCTTAGCTGTAAAATACATTATCGCATCTAGTCATTCGAAGACTGGTTTGTGCAACGAAAACTGTTTGGATCCAAGACGTAAAAACAGTTTCATCGTCGTAGTCGTCGCAGAACATAAAACGGTCTTTGGAACGGATTAAGGACGACGACGCGACGAGTGTGATAGTTGAATCAATGGGTTCTCGACCGTATTTTCTTAGCTGTAAAATACATAATCGCATCTAGTCATTCAAAGACTGGTTTTTGCAACGAAGACTGTTTGGACCCAGGACGTAAAACGGTTTCATCGTTGCAAAACATGAAACGGTCTTCGGAAACGGTTCGTTGTCGCAACGCCCACCACTAGTCAGAACCAGATAAAACTGACAGATGACAATCAGCTGTTGATGTAATGATGTTTTGAAGATTTCTGTTTAGCTTTTCGTAGTAGTTGCCACTGAAGCATAATTAAATTAATTTAACCTAAATGAATTTACATTCGTCATGCCGAACCAAGAAGCAGTACAAGAATATGCTAATTCCATTAAAAATCTAAAGAAACAGTGTAGGGATGCTGGCATGAGTGAAGAGGAATTTAGAAGAATGTATTTTAAATCTCTTAAAACTTTAGAGAATACTGGACGCCCAGAACCGAACACTCCACGTCGATTTGTCACTAAATTTAGAATTTTACTAGTTGGTATTATCATTGGAGTATATATGGTATATAATTACAAGACTATTTACAGCAGTATTGTATGTAACTTGCAAGAGTATATTTATCCCGGTTTAAAACTTCTGAGAAGGATATCAATTCCATTAATATCATTGTTTCCGTCTTTGACTGGTAAGCATAACACTACTCAAGTACTTCTATCAATTTTGCACAAATTTTTTGGCAAATAACATCAAATCATCCTTACAGATTTCTACCATGAAACATGTTTGATTCAAAATCCATACTTTGCTGTGGTGGACATGGACTGCTGGCCATGCAGCACAGTCAGTAATGTTAGGGAGGTGTATGATCCTATCCCAGTCAGCCAACAACAAACTGCACCTTTTATTTATGAGGTAAGAGTTCAGTTTCTCTATTACTTTATCATTCAAATAAACTTGTTATCTTTCCTGATAACCAATGCATTGAAGTGTGATCAAATAAATTGTTTGACGTACCTATATTTCTATTTTTTATTGTAATACTACACAATCTCATTAATTTTCTTCTGACCTTATCACAATTTAATTTCTCCCCCATTTCAGCTATATCATACAAATTTGAATTGAATTGAGAATAAATGTTAACTTTCTTTTCAGACTGAACAACAAATAATTAACATGGAAGTACTAAAGAAGATGTATTTAAGAAACAGAGACATATTTGACAAAGAATCTCCAAAAATCTTAACAAATAATAAATATAACTCAAGTCCAAAAGATTTATTTATTGACAGGCCAATAGATGACAAGAATTTTTATATCTGGTATGTTGAAAATTTATAAATATGGTTTTTTCTATTTATCAAATGACCGCAATGAAGGCTGCAGGAATCTGCTGGATGCGGGAAGCACAAAACCGATCAAAGTGGCAAAGCTTGGCGAGGCCTTTTGCCAGCAGTGGACATCTTATGCTGAAATTATGAAAATGTTGACATTATTTTAACAAAATATTTAAATTAAGTATATTTTTGCTATTTCAGGAAGTTCAATACAATGAATGTAGCAAAGGTGTTACGCCAAGTTATACCAAGACCAACAGTTGTTCCAAAGTTTGGACAGAGTACTGAAAGATTTCTAATTGTCGACACAAGTCATCAGAATATTAATATACCGGATACAGAATGCAGTTTCTCATTTCTATTAGCATTAAGTGGATCTAGAGAAATACGTTTAATACCAGCTGAAGAATGTAAGCATCAGTGCAAGTCACTGAAAGTTGAACTTAAAGAAACTTATTTATGTAAGTAGAATTTCTCCTAGCCTGCTACCAATATGCACTGTATCTCTTCCAAAACCCTACTAATATTATAAATGTGAAAGTTTGTAACCTGGATTAACACAAAGGGTACTTTTTATCCCAGTACTACATTTCTGTGGGACAATTTCTGACAGTGCAGGTGAAGCCGCTGGCAAAAGCTAGTAATCAATAAAAAAAAACAACTGCTACCTACTAAACATAATACTGATTATATTTTGCAGTGTGGTATAATTGGTGGTACTGGAGACCTGTGGTACAAAACTCTATGGGAAACCACACTTTCATCGCTCATGTTGGTTCATACTGCTGAATTGCTGATGATGGGATCACACCAAAGAAACACATAAGTGGAATGTACAAAACACCAATTTATTAAATAAATAAATAAAATTAACTAAAAATCAACTAAATGCTCTCATTCGAACTTGTCTTTCAACTTGTCTTTTAGGAATACTGGTACTAGGGAGATTAGAGCAAACAGACTCAGCACTGTAACTGATGTCCATGACCATGCATCACTTGTTGATGTTAATGTGTGTAGAGTTTGTCCAGCTTTGATAGCCACAAATGATGGCGGAGCTACACCTAGAAAATATAAAAGAAAATTCATTAATCATTACACAGGTCTGAATCATTACAGGTGAGATTCTGTAGTTTCTGCTCCACCCCAATAGGAAAAAGGCGTGAGTTTATGAGCTCTCTCTCTCTACCCCTCTTTTTAATGTATACTAATATTATAAAGCTGAAGAGTTTGTTTGTTTGTTTGATTGAACGCGCTAATCTCAGGAACTATTGGTCCGAAATTGAAAAATTCTTTTTGTGTTGGTTAGCCTATTTATCGTGGGAGGCTATAGGCTATATAACATCACGCTACAACTAAGAGGAGCGGAGCAGTAATGAAAAATGTTGCAAAAACGGGGAAAATTTATTCCTTTTGAGAGTTTCCGTTGCGTGCGCTGCGTAAACGGTTAAAGTAACGCAAAAATCATGTATGACGGAATTGTTCCTTTTAAAAAGTTCTAAAAAAAAGTCCGCGAGAGCATATGTCTATCTTTTAAGGTTGACTCACTATAACTCAAAAGGAGCGAGCAGCAACGAAAAATGGACGAAAACTAGCAGGCAAATCGATGCGACGGGAAGGGTCAGGGGAGCAAAAATTTGACGCGGACGAAGTCGCGGGCAGAAGCTAGTACATATATACAATGAAGTTTCCTTAGAGATATTCAATACATAACTACAAGGAAAGGTCATTAATCAAAATAGATTTCTGTTATCTATTGCTGCAAGTTCATTATAATAATATTTCACTCCTAATCACACTAATCCATTTAATTATTCTAAAAAACAGTATGTTCCTAGACCTTGTTATTGTAGATAACAACTTACCAATAAATGTTCCTAATGCAAATGGTACTAAAGGCACTCCAATTACAGGTGCTGACATATTGATGAACCAGTTTGGTAAAAAGGGTGTCACCCTCAAAAATATCATATAGTTGAGCAAATTATTTTTGTGCTTTGTCACTGCTTTCGCCCACTGTGCAGCTCTCTCGGGGAAAAACTTCTTCACCAATTTCTTCCCAAGAAGGTTTGATAGAAAGAAACATAAGCTTGCACCAATTGCTGAACAACAGCAAACTAGAAGTAATGCTAAGTAGAATGGGAACAAAAACCCTGAAAGAATACTTAGAAAAATAGATCCAGGTATTGCAAATGTTTGCAAACTGTGATAGGAGTTAAAGAAATCAACTATAAATATTCACGATGAAATTATGTAAATGCTTCAAAACAAATGCGGGAAATGTGAAAAGGATACAATATGTACACTAAGAAGACACCAAATAATACTTCATAAAAATATTTTTCCTTATAACGGTCTAGCACTAAACCTAAATGTTTAGCATCCTCAAGGTCCCATGGTAGATGTATATGTTGTTTCTCATGTCTGAAATGAAAATATTAGTTATGTTGTAAACACACATTCAAATAAATTAGGAATGATGTTATGGCAGAACATCAATATAATGTGGCCTTTGCCTGCTTGTCTTATAATCTAAAACCAAATGGAAATTATGTCAAGTTGAAAACCAAATTAATATTCTTTATAATAATAGGTATGTCATAAATTCATAATTGTGTAACAGTTGATTGATACTTACTCTTCTAAATCAGGGAACTGTTTATATAGCAGCCCCAAGGCTAACAGGGATGATACAAATATTATGGCGACTAGAATTATAGATTTAGATGTTGATAAGTCTTCTGCACTAGATGTCACATTAATTATAGAACCTGAAAAGTAAAAGATATCTTAAGAGTATTCATAATTTAAACACAAAGAAAAACAAAGTAGGTACATAATGGTAATGGGAATGGAATAGGAAATTCATTAAATATTCATTTACTACTTAAGTACGCAATATACGACAAAGGAAAATGAGGAATAGGTACTTGGTAGAGGATGATAAAGTCCAACACAATCAGGTCTTATATTCCTTATTCTTGGTTGTGTGATGGTGTAGGTAGGGATAAAAACCGTGGAGGAAATGTAGGGATCTTGAATAGTGTCTCGATTATCACCTTGAATGTTTCGTCCGCCAGAATTTCGTCTTCTAGCATTATTTGCGCTCATATTCGTTGCTTAAAATAAAATCAAGTTACTTTATTCAGTACGTCTGTAATACAATTATCCGTAGATCCAACCTACACTAACTATCCTATACATTTAATATAATAATCACTCACTTTACAAAAAAACATATATTTTTGGTAAAAAATTAACGAGTTCTCTGTGACAAGATGATGATTCGGAATTCGAATTTTTCATGACATGTTAATTTGAAAAATCAGGAGATGCATATTTCGTAAAACTTAACGTATCTTTTATTTCTCTCATAAGCGGGTTTTTAGACAGAGTAGCAGATAAATTAAATGCTAGCCTAACCTTAAAATTAACTTTGGAAATTGGAATGATTGGAACACTGACACTGATGACACTTGACTTGACAGTGACACTAATCATCGTTTCATTGACAGGCGCGATATACGGTCGTTTGTTTTGTTATACGCAGAGATTTCAAAAATTTTTTCAAGTTTTTATTGTTAATGAACATGTTCAAGAAATTAAATAAGCTTGGAAATTAAAAATATTTGGGCATGTCATTCTCATCACTTCCTACAGTTTGATCCATAATAGAGACGCTATCGGATGGTGCATTATTATTAGTGTATATTTTTTTCCAAATCCAACGGGTTCGATTGCTGGGTACTGGGTAGCATTTATTGATGTGCTTCTAATTTATCAACACCACCCCATGAACGTGGGATCATGGGGCTGATTACTAATACTGAACGAAGTCGGAGTGACTCCGTTGAGAATGAGTAATCAGCACCAAAATTTGAGTATTTGTCGATACCTAGGTATTTACCTACTACCTACCTATTACCTATTATGAACACCGCCGCCTTCGCTTTCTGGGAATCCGGGCTTGATGTGGCTTATGTTTATATCAAAAAACCTAAATAAATTCAATTCAAAGGTACACTGAAACTTGCTCTCCTCTAGACGAATCTTAAATAGGTACATACACCTTTACTATACCACACTCATTTCCTACTTTTATGTTTTATGGACTTTTAGTGTCCACCTATCCCCTGTAAACTTATCTCCACAATCTTGATACACACTGGCTTATACCTAATACTTACGTTCTGAAGGGGTACTTAACTAAATTCTGGTAATCAATAAAATGATAACGTGCAGTGTTTAGCTACGCAAATCGAACTGCGCTACGACAATATTAGGACAAGGTTGCACATGTTCCAATTTTTCTATAAAAACAAATTGATAGAGATAGATACTCAAAAGAAACGTCGAATAGATCTACCGTACGTTTCTATTGCCGGGTACAGCGTACGCGCATCCTGCGTAGGAGGAGGGATAGGGGACCGCAGAACAGTTGAATGTTATGCCGCGTCTCCCGCCCGCACGGCGCAGAACACACGGCGACCGCGGTCGAACCACAGCGCATCGCTTGCGCTGACTCTTATTAGCTTACTTAGCAAAAACAACGACTAGGTGTGTGAGTGATAAACCCAAGTGTTAATGGATTTAACACAGAAGTTTAATACAAATAGTTGCCACAAATCATTCGACAGTGACACCGGTGAAAGTGAACTTTCTAAACGAACACAATAATTATTCCGTACTGAGATGTGGTCCTTCATGAATACTTAGGCAGCATACATGAGTGTCAGCAAGGAGGTAATGCAATAATTTATTTATTTATATTTAATTAACTATAAATAGACCGGATAGATGCTTGCCAAATTATTTACTTACCGAATTAATTAGCTGTTATAATTGAATATAGTGTCTTACCGCAAAAAGGATCATCATAATTAACGTATGTTTTGATTAAATATAATTTAAAGGACTGCAAGACGTTCTTTTATATATTTTTCTTGCAAAAAAATAAGTTTGAATTGGTCAGTTTGGTCGTGCCACCTCTAGTCTTTTAGCCTACTTAAAATTATGTTTTGTATCTATTGATTTCAATAGACTATTGTCATCTAAACCTACTTTGCATTTCATTTTTTTGTACCTCAACAGTTAAGTATTACATTAGTAAACAATAGTAAACCATCCTCCCCAGTTTATCGGAATTCACACTGCACATAGTTTCCCCCCAAAATGGAGGCAATTATGTTGCAGTGTTACTTACACCGCTGCCACTTACATTGTACTAACACATTCATCACACATTACAGGTAATGCAAGGAGATATACCCAAGTTGTGTTTGCTAGTTGCTACACTGGCACTTGGGTCTGTGGCGGTAAGCGACGGCGCCTGCGAGCGCGGGCTGAGCTGGTGGGACCGCCAGCGTGGCACCTGCCTGCCTTGCACCCGATGCGACCCCGCCAAGCGGCTGGTCGTCAGATACCCCTGCGAAATCCACAGGGACACCATCTGCCAGTCGTTATACGAGGCCCAGATATCTCCCTTCAACACGCATCAGGTGCATAAAAAAAACAATGAGTCGAGTGAACTGGTGCCCAGTGACGTGGAGTATGAGTATGTGGACTACGATAGTGAAGTGACGGCTAATGATGAAGTGTCGTGGGACCTGCAGACGACCAGCCTTAGCGTGGCCGCGAGTGGCTGTGTCGTGTTCTTCGTCGTGGTGTTGGTGATGTCTCTGTACCATGCAAGGCAGTGGAGGGTGATCAAACGAGCGCTTAAGTCAGGTATGATATCAATGATACTGTGACTAATGAATCCATTTACTTAAAGGTATATTATACATAGGTAGCTACAAGACAGTCCTAAGATCGTACAAGACTGCTTGCGTCAGAAAACACCTAGGTACTATTACGATAATTTAAATGCAAGTGGGATGGCTATTCCGCGATCTGGAGGTGGTCACCGTCTCAATGACAAAAGGATGCCATCATAGGTACTTCGTACCGTGAAGAACGTTCACATCGTGCCAAGCCTATAATATCCAAGATTTCCTTAAGTCTTACAGTTCGAACCTAGACCTATGAGAAGATCCTGTAAGTTTCTTTCTATTTTGTTTTTAATTACAAACTGCACCAGTGTTTTAGACAAGACTTTATTTCCACTTTCGCGCCTTGCTCTATACATTTGTAACGTACCTATAGGTACCACAACAAAGCGTTTATTGTTATAGAACATGATTTTATTGCCAGTCTGACCACTGCATTGGAACTAGACGACCCACAAAGTTCGTTAAACGCTACTGTTGATATTCGTCAGACGTCATCGTCGTCTGGATAATAAAACGACATTACACGGAGGTCGCGCGAGCTGATCGTTCATCCTGAATAAATAAACCACAAATTATGCCGCGTCCAACGTGTTTACACCAAGCGAATTATTTATTTAACGTTTGGTTCTTGTTATTGGTCGAAATTATGCAGGAATAGGACTTGTTTAGGAAACATTGCTCTTATTTGAGTACAGTAGAATTCTGTGAGTCTTTGTTGTAGGTATCTACATTGTAATATAGAACTCTATGTTCCCTTGCAGCAGTTAGCCATATTTGGAAGTCTTAAAGATAAAGATATATTGATTAAAGATTCTTCATAGTGTTCAGATACACTATTACTGCAGATAACTTTAGCGGAACTTGTAGGGGGTGGTGACTTTCTAATGTTCCGATAAACCTTTAAATACGTACCTCCTAACAAAATGTATGTAATAACTGGCTACAAGCAGTCTCATGGTAGGTACTTAGAAACCCATGATTGATCACAAACAAAATAATACCCAAGTAAAAGTCATACATCTAAGCAGGGTTGCCAACCGTAAGAAAAAATCCCTCGTACAAATGCAGCTAAAAATCTCGTATTTTGACATTCAAACCTCGTACATTTATTATGCATTGAAAACGTGCTAAAACCAAAATTAAGGCATATTGAACTACTGGATTTAGGACTTTTTACTAAATGAAATAAACTATCGCAAGTTTCCTACTAAATAAAACATCACTTTCTGTTGTATTTCAAAAAATCTATAATAAAATCAAGAAAAAAAAAAAACGAAATGTGTCTTTATTGTTACGAAAATTTGCAAGGTATTATAACATCTCCTCTCCAAATATTATGCCAGGAATATCCTCACTGTCATCATTTTTATGGCACTAGTTCTTACTAGCTTCTGTCCGCGACTTCATCCGCGTCTTTTTGTTCAAATCGTTTGGAGCTAATATAATATATATAATATAATAATAATTATAATTGTGGCTGTCAAATAATAAACAATTAATTTGCAATAAAATAATATAGCGACTTTAAATTGAGATGTAAGCTATCCTATCTTTCAAGTTGGATCAAACTGCACACGGTGTGCAAATTTTATTAAAATCGGTTAAGTAGTTTAGGAGTCCATTCCGGACAAACAACGTGACGCGTTTTTTATATATATTAAGATAATGGTGATGCAAAATGTTCGTATGGCCATATCATCAAAATCTCGTACATAATTGTACGAGGTTGATAGTGCCCTCGTACCTCGTACGGAAGACCACAAATCTCGTATTTGTACGAGGAACCTCGTACGGTTGGCAACCCTGCATCTAAGCTTGCAGGCGTAGGCGTAGACCCAATTCTGTGGCAGCGCGCGCGCACCGATCCCATGTAAACAATACCAGTTTGTTTGAACATGTGCGCTACTAATTTTGACCTGCGTAGCGGACCGCACGCGTAACAATAGCTAACGGTTTTCGTTGCATTCAACTATTCCGAATTTAGAACTGTTGTAAAGATTCTGTTACTTTCATTAACCTCCCACCTCTATGGCGTTGATCAAACTTTGATTATGGCCATCATAAACACTATGATGTATGGTACTTAGAAGTACAGTAGCAGAGAGTCAAATAATAATTGTGGATTAAACTTTACAGATGTACACGATTTGACGGCGAAATTAAAATTAATGGAAGCTGGAGGTGAAACGACAACAGAGCCGGTCGTAGCGGCTGACCACCACATCTACTGCAACATTCATCACCTGGGCAAGGAGGCCTTACTTGGTACGTTATTATGCAAATAAATGATTCTTCTATGGCTGGCTTGTTGTAGGTAGGTACCTATAGGTACACTTATACAGTACATCATAAACTTTGTAGTGGGAGTAATTAAAGGCTTGTCTTATTTTGGATACTAATTAGCTCCATGAACTTTCACAAAGAACAAATACGTTCCCGAAAAGGGAATGTTTACGCGGTCATAACTCTCATTAACAGGCAGGTCGAGAGAGTGGGATCCTCTCGGTGCGGTGTCTGGCGCCATTCCAGTCAAGTTTAAAATACGGTCTTGCGTGGGCGTGGGTTGCGCTTGCGACTGTCTGGCGCTGGCGCCGGCATATCATTTATTTTCGATCGGAACGTCCTCGAGGTCAAATCTGTTATCTTATGCCAATATGCCATAAGTAAACACTTACCGTACACACAATTCCCTAGGCCAAAAGATGAGACAGAAATTGAAAATAAGTAGGCCACACAGTCAGCTCAGTCATAGATATTCCATGCTATATATTAGAGGAACTTGATGCAATAACACGCATGTTTGCGGCTGCTACGCAGTGTCCTACAATGCCGGCCAGTGTCCAAGCGCCTTGTTCCTAATTGTTGCTATATGGCTCCACTATGCACTGCATGGAGGCCACGGGATGCCGTCACGCGCGTGTGCTCGTTGTCGATCAAATTTTAATGGCTCTGTCGATACATTTATTCATTCTACACTCGATACCTTCGACAACGGTAATCGTGTTGCAATGGACGCTTTCCAAATTGCGATGGAGTGGAGAAACGCTTTAGTCTTGGTACTAAGTTAGGCCACTATATCTAGCAAGAGCTTTAAACCTAGCTATACATTCTGGTCTAATGTGTAAACGTCAAAACCGTGTTAAAAACAGAAGCTTTGAAGGGCGAATGAACATATTATTACTACCCAAGCAACGCGGGCCAGCACCTGGGGCCCCTCGCGTAAACAAACGTTTATTTTTTGTTTACAAAATTAACTTTTCGTAAAACAGGTCATGCTAAAATTATTTTTCGTCGGTAGTGAGATCAAATCTTCAAAGATGGCGATCCTAATTAGATTATATTTTTCTAGGCGTCAACATCATGTTGAAATACATAGCCAACCGTTTCAATAAATCTGTAAGACTGCAATGGTGTAGGGGCCCTAAAAGATAGAGCGGCCGACTTATAGCATTTCTCTATCGTTTTCGCATTTTGAGTTAGTTACAAACGTACAAACGTTTATACGTCTACTGTAATGCTTATTTGGGCACAAATTATACGGCTTTAGATCCTAAATAGGTTCACAATAGTTGTTAATGTGCATTACAGATGCATTTCATTAGCATTATAGTGGTCAAAGTAGATCAATAAATGAATCATCAATCCAACCGCTATATATATATAGCATCATGATGGTTTTGAAATTCCAATATAAAGCTTCAAGAAGCTCAGTGAACTTATTTATAAGTTTACACGGACCTCAAGTTCTACATAAGTTTACTATTGGTTTGTTAAAATGCTTCCTGTGTTACTTGGGTTCTGTATGATTTGCCATTTACCATAGATAGTGCTTCCTATTTCCAATATTGAACACGCTTGGCATGCCGCATTATTTTACTTTCTTAGAAAACGAAATCACGTCTAAAAATACAGATGCTATCATTTCATCGCAGTAGAAACGTTTATTTCCAACGAATGGATGAAAGACTAAAAAGTATTTAGCGAACTAGGCAACTAGGATTATCTTGGCTGCTTCGGAAGGCAGGTAATCGACCCAATCTGGCAGTAACTAACGCACGTGTGTTCATTAGGGGGTTATTTGTAATGCAAGCTTGTCGCCGAGGCGACCGCCGCTGCTTCCGCCCCAGGGCTTCACTCGCGCCGCCGGGAAGGCCCTCACTTCCTGCTTATACCGATTTTTGACAACAATAAATTTTAATTAACAATAAATACTAAATAGGCCCTTTCGATTGATAATTTATTAGGGTGTTGAACTGTTATTTCGTATTGGTCATTCAAAACGAGAAACGTTCGTTTAGTTACTGCTCCTCAGACGACAAGACTAAAAAAAAGGTGCAGATAAAATATCGATACTAAGGAAAAACGTTTCTTAGAAAAATTCGTTCCACCTTCAGTTTTTTCAGCGTTCTCCATAAACATCCAAACGTTTTAACGCTTCATTATATCGAACTGCCAGATAGGTTTTTTCTATAAACAACAGCTATTTTTAACTTTGGTATAACACAAAATCCAGACAAACGCGAGATAAGAAGCATCGCAAAAACTATTGAACGCGTCGGTAACTCCGCAAAACATCTTAGGATTTCGACACGGACGAACTACTAGAATAAAGATGCGGGCTAGTGGACGCAGGCGCAATCTTGTGCATTGAACTCGATAGCTTATTAGGTATTCTGTAAGGTGCGCGCGCGTCGTGGGATAAAGGATCAGCGGTGTGGTCTCGCTTGTTCGATCGGGGTTCGATTTCGGTGTTATTTACGTTTTCACTGTAGAATTTAGATGCGGCGTGGTAACAATATATGTAGTTTCTAGTAAAGCCCATTTCGTTTTTCTCCAAAAAAGAGTTAAGTAAATTAATATCTTAAGTCCCTTATCAAAATAATGAGACAAATGCGTTAGGATTACCCTGTATATGATTACCTACTTCGTAATTCAAGTATAAATAAAAACATTCATTTTTTTTTTTGAGCTTCCTTGTAAATCAATCATTACCTAGAGGTACTTAATCAATCAATAAATGAATATCTCATTAAACAAACACTTATATTATTAATTAAAGTAGCCAGTATGTTCATTACAATGGAATCGTTTAGAATTTAAAGTCAAGTCACGTTAGAAAGATCGTGATCACGGCTAAATCGTTATTGTTGTTTGGGATTTCTTACTAACTGACACGATTTATGTTAGCACTGGCAAGTAGACATTTACTCAAACTCTATAGGTACCGAGGTATAGTGCTGGTCATTCAATTTAACGTAGCTATGTGTCGTACATAGCTAACTGTGAATTAAATTAAACGTACTTAGAAGATAGACAAGAAGAAGTAGATAGACAAACGTTTGCTTTGAGGAACGTTGCAGGAATTAATACTTAAATCCTTTACATTATATAGACACATGCAGCAGTTGCAGCACATACCTACAGCCTATTTCCAACTCTTGTTTAGGTTCTGTACCCGAAAGGTAACCAACGGGACCCTAATACTAAGCCTTCGCTGTCCGTCCGTCGGACTGTCTGTCAGCGGGCTGTATCTCATGATCCGTAACAGGTAGACTGTTGAAATTTTCACCGAATATATACTTCTGTTGCTGCTATAACAACAAATAAATATGAAGACAATGTAAAAAATGTAAAGGGTCTCCATACAAGAAACGTGTTTCGTTTTCGGCGGTTTTTGCGTTTTGATAGACCTATATGTATGACAAATGACAGACAGATACTTGGTACATTTAAAATTGCGTGGCTATATGGTGGTATTGCTTTCATCGTCATCACCTAAGTTTTTAGAGCCGCACGCTATCTAGCCTGCACCCAAATAATCATTTTGAAGAATATTGCTATAAATCCATTGCTTTATTGTCAAAAAAATTGCAACGCAAATAACGAATGTAGTATATTTTCCATCGTCTTCAGATAAATTCAATTATTTATAGGTATGTCAGGATGCTTTCAGTTCTTTCACACTATGCTTTTCGAAGCGATGATTTTCCTATTAAGATTAAAAGGTTTCTCGTTAATGAATTCAAACACAGTACATTTGAAATACGTTAGTAAGTAATTAAAACTACAAAGGAAACAGTCGCACTAACTCCAGCTTAACAATTCTACACACCAGACTGTGTAGAATTGTAGATAAATAGCAAGCACTCGCTGCGCTAGCGAGTCTAGCAACTAGTGAAATTTTATCGTTTCCTTGTTTTGAAAGGGCTTAATTAAGAACTCTTGTTTCGGTGTTTGTATTTAAATAGTCTGCAGGAACTTGTTGTGTGAACCCACAAAACGTTTATTGTGCTACTTAGTACGTTTGCACCTATGTAATACATTGTAATGTCGGATTTCAGAGCGTTATTCTAATAATCTCGGTAATAGACGAAACGATGAGATTTTGATTCGTGGGAAAAGGGGTTTATGCGAATATGTTTTAGAAGTAGGATGTTAGTTTGTAGGACTAGTAGAAAATCTACGGTTATAAAAAAAAGGTATAATTATAAGCGGATGCAGAGGTAAAAACATGCGTCACGGAACGCTCGGCCCCATTTCACTCAGCGCCAGGAAATGGCCGAAAAGCTTCCTTTCACACGATGTTTGCGCAGTCAATAAATAGATTTCATCAGATTCCTCGCTATCTGTTTTATACATCTATCATAAATATAACATCAACTACACGAAGCGAGCCGAATTTACCAGAGCAAGATATGTATATACTCAACTCAACTGCGTATAAATCTGTGAAGTTATTCATGTGGATCACGTTATATTAATTTGCTCGCATCGGCAAAGATACTAAGGATGTGCCGAATATTCTATCGAATCACAATCTACTAAAAAAGTCTTAAACATAAATGAAGTATCACAAATATGTTACAAGTGGGGTCTAGAGTCTCTAGACTCACGGTAACGGCGCGGCCGCGACATCAGCGGGCGGAAAGGACGTGCGTTGTTGGTTGCAACGCGCTCGATAAGCACATATCTGATTCTTTGAGATGCACGATAGAGTGCACGAAATCCTGCCGAATATCCGGTTCGGTAAATTTACCCGAATATTCGGCCGATTTTTCGTATTCAGCTCATCACTATACTTATACATACGCTATACTACTTTTGTTTTAGTGAGCAAAAAGTCAAACTGCTCAAATTAACCTTCCGTCTGTAAACCTGGGTATTTCGTGTCCGAGCCAAAACTGTTTAGTTCAATAATTTTCTATCGAGCGAATAGAAAGAGCTACTATCCCTACCTAAAAAAAATTAAACAAGAAATGGACTTGACACCTAACGTTGAAGGTCTCAGTCCCTACTATGCAGTAACAGTGCGCAGTTGAAAATCGGAACGGACACGAAATACCCAGGTTTACAGACGCCGTATACTGAACTCGCAGGCCCTGAAAACTTTTTTTTTTCATTTTAACTTGTTTTTCTCATGATTAAAAGTACAGAATGAGAAGATTTTTTTTTACACGCTTTATATTAGCTTCAGTTGTATGTTTGTTTGTAGCCGACTCCTTATAGCGCGTTTTGACCTACTTTAAACGACCAGATTTCATTAAAACTTTGCACACCTGTCAAAGACCGACAATGCAATAATTTCATAAATTTGTGCCATTATCCTTGCCAGGGTTACCAGGACAGCAAAAAAACTGTCTTCGAAAACTACGCTGACATACGTCACAAACTACGCTGACATACGTCTCAAAATTCGAAACACCCTATAAAATAGAAAATAAATAATAGTTAAAAAACACTAAAAAACACGCTTCCATAGAAAACCAAACTAAAAAGTAGAAAATAATGGAAAAAAAGCGCGGGGTGCTTTTAAAGGTATTTTTTTATTGATATCGCTCACGCTTTTTTTTTCCATTATTTTGATTGAAGCGTGTTTTTTAAACTATTATTTATTTTAAATAACATACATTTTTCTTTGTTAGTATAATGGAACAACGGTCGCGGTTTGATAATTAAATGTGTTTATACCGTTTATACTAATGTTTAATACATGTTTCATTGCCTGTTCTACCTGTCCAAACTTTTGAGCATTTATTGATAAAAATAAAATATATTTTTTCTGAAAACTGCATGATTAACCTTTAATTTGTTTTTTCTTAAATTACAATAACTAAATTTTTCATAAAGTTGCGATTTTTTGAGTAAACCTCCGTTTTTTTAGCAAGTTGCTCCATTTTTTTTTTGTAAAAAATATATGTAAAAATGAATTTCCCTACAATTTTATGATCGATATATTAAATTGAACGTTTCACACATTAGCATGAATTTTTATGAATTTTTTCGAAATCATTAACAGGTTGAAAAAACGACCGGACTTGAAATACCCACGTTTACAAACGGGAGGCGTCGAAAAAACGTTTACAGACGAAGTGTTAAGATCATCTACATAACAGCATTTCACGTCATCATATCGGTGTCGAAAAACCCAATTGGTCATCTTCAATAACAAAGAATATTCATTTAAAACAAGAAATAGGGTAGTTCTCAAAGCAACAGATTTTGGGGCCCACCACAAACATAGATTCTGCGTTAAGTTAAAATGATGTTCCTATAAATAATAAAACAGGCATAAAGCGTGTTGTATAGTTGGTTATTAATAACCAGATAGCATGGGAACAGTGGAGCACTGGGCACAATGTCACGATCGTGAACAGAATGGCAAATTCGCGAGTGAATTTCCTTTCCTTTCGGGGCTCCGGAAGTGGCTCGTAGGCTGGTTATGGTGCTTATTCTTTTTAACATGCGCGGACACGATGTCAATAATACAACTTTATTGTCATCGAAAAATTCCTATAATGAAACATTGTGAAGAGACATCGAATTTCTACTTTATTTATAGAGTTGGATGATTTTGGAAGAGTCCAGTGACTGGCTATAATTTTGGGTAGATTGTAAGTAGTTATGAACATGAAATAGGTGGACAAATATTTTTTTTATAATATGTATTCATTTGTAATTTTATTAGAATTAAGTATGTGTTAGGTATATTTTTTCCGTAAGCGGGCAAATAGCTATGATGCCTTATGTTTACATATTACAAAGGTGCTTTTAAACTTACAAGAGCAGGCTCGTATTCTTAAAGGTCGTCCGAGTAAAGTCCTTCGATTCGAAGATAAACAAACTGGAACTTTAATTCAAGGTGCTTTGGGGCTTTGTATGCATCCATCGAATCGTAGATACATACATACCATTTATTAATTTTCCGGACACGTTCGTATATAATAACGACAAGATCAATATAATATAGCAAGAGTACTAGCGGGAGGAAGTCATGGCCAATAAAACGTTACGATAGTTCCGTGTTGCTATGTGTTCCTTCGTCCCTATGGTCAACGAAACGGTATAATATTTACCTAATAAAGTAGAAACAATAATTTGTATTTTAATTTCATATTAAATTACGTGTTATAATTATGACAGTTTAAAAATAAACTATAATAACAAAAACAAAAGGCGCGTGCGAGGCGTCCTACAAAGCTCTTATCGCGCTACAAATATCTCGTCGCCAGTTCGCGACATACAGACTGAATGGCACATGATTTATTATGTTTATGCACCGCGTCTTTCGCCTCACAAACTGCTACTCATTTTCAAATAAGATTTAAATTGTTAGTCTCGCGCATCAGACGGAACGAAGAATTGGCGAGCGTTTGAAGGTTAAATAAAATTGAAATGGGAATATTAGCGAGATGTTTAGTTGGAAGCTTCCTGGAAACACAGAGCATGTATGTAGATGTTTCTCGCACGTTTCGTGTTACTTGCCAACATTACTGTTTATATAAATATAAGTAGGTAAACTCAGAACGCCGAAAGTTCAAAAATAAATGGAATAAAATCATTCTCTAGTTTGGATAATATATTTAAGTACTTATAATTAGATGTGGGAATCTAGGTGGTGCAGAAAATAAGAGCTGAATGTGTTAAACCAATCGATAACTTCATAAGAAAATTACATACTTCATCAATTATTCCACGACTTCCTATACAGAGGATATGTAGTTTACAAGGAACTTTTTTATATCCGCAAGATTTTACGACAGGTTGCCCGTGAATAATATCTGCAGCTGGGGACCGTTTAGAATGCCAGGCGCACGCGCACAAGCCGTAAATTCAAATATGGCGGCTACAAACCGCAATTAGCATTGCCTATAAGCAGAGAAACTTTTTATATCAGAAATGGATAGTTACGCAAGAGTAATTATACATTCTGTAAGTGTTTATTTAATTTAACGGTTTTTTTTTTGTTTCAGGTCCAAATTCAACCAAAAAAGGATTGGGCAATGTGTACACACAGGAGAAGCACAACTCTTAAAACCACCGAAATCGTTCTTCAACAAGTCAACAGTACAAATAATTCTTAATTATTCTAAATGACCTCGCACATCAAGATTTTTTAAAGGTTAAGAAAAATATATTTTCTTAAGATAAAATATATGAATTCAAAGAAATCCCATAACTTTTTCATTATGTCATCCGCACTTTATTTTGTACTGCGACTTCTCACATTCTGGGGCGCGCTACGACACAGTGCGTCGCGTCGCTGCGCTGACGCAGACGATCTCCAAATAGATTTGACCGTTCCTCGTCTAGCACATATCTTATACCCACTACTCATATAATAAGCAGCTATATGACAACCTTATACACAGCTATGTTTAATAGCACCGTGAAAAAACATGGTTGGTGCGGAAGGAAGACATTCCTCAATGTCTGCCGTGATTACAGTTCACCCGCTATGTATAAGAGGTCTTTCAAAAATGAATAAAATGATAGCATAAATAAAACAACTATTTATTTATTTAAAATACTATATTTATTACCAATATAGGTACTTGTACTGTACGATTATATTATTATATTAAATTAAAAACTACTAACCAATATTAAAAACATACCTTACATCTCAAAAATAATAATTTACTAACAAACATCGCACTGAAATGCTATCAATTGGAGCTTGGAAATGAAATAAAATCCAATACTACACTAATAGTTTCCCAATAAGAATGGCGCCTTCAATTTTAAGTTTTGTAATTGTAGATTTTAAAACCCTGTAGAATTTGCTTTTTATTAAAGCGTTGATCAAATTTGAACCCTTTACTTTAAAAATAAAACATTGAAAGTTTCTGCAAAAAAGTTTATAAATCTTAAAATATCTGGAAAAAAGCGGGAAGACCTCCGAAGATGAACACAGTAAGGGTTATGATGACGACGTAAAATAGACTCACAAACTTAAGTTTAAACATTTGTACATTAATAAATTATGGTCAAGACGAGTGTTCGTTAATGTTATAAAATGTGTATAAGTAAAACTTTTTGAGGTGCGATTCTTTGGGGGTAATGTGTATTCTATTTTTCATGTATGGTAATTTGGGAAGTGAAATGAAGTTTCTTGAATTGAATTTAATGCCTTTGAACCACTCATCGTGATATCATATAATCACAATACACAGTAAAAAACTAACAGAAGTCGAAGGTTTTTTATTTCCATAGGAAAATGTTAAATCTAAAACTAGCATAACAACTCACAAAATATCCCAATCACTCATACGTAAACATTCGATTTTCTCGAGATTCTTCATATTAAGATTAGGATAAATGCAATAAAGTCTTAGTTTCAAATTAAGAATACTCAGAAATGTTTAGTACTCACCTTACGTGTTCTACTGCTTAGCGTTTGCTGTTATCAATAAAATATTTCTACACCACAAAACAAGGCAAACATGGATAAAAAGGACCCACGCCCATAGCTTCAGCAATACGTTATTTATTACTAGTTCTCGTGTTATTTACTATGGAAATAGTATCTATAAGGATTTTTTTTTTCAAAGCTTACTTTTCTGTTATTGAAAAATATAGAATTACTTATTGTAGGCATATATTTCATTTTGTAAATCTTTGGCCGTATAAGTATAACGAGGAAATTATGATTAAGTTACCAACTGGCCATGATTTGGTTAGTTTGTACTTTCAACACGAGTGGTATTACTAGGATACTGAACTATGAAATACTGAAATAATCAGTTGACTGAGCAAAAAAGCGCGAGGGCTGTATAAACACTAATTCGGGTCACTCATCTTACCACACACCGAGGGCCAGTTTTCCGAACAAAAATTATGGCAAAATTTGACAAACTATCAAGCTCGCGTCCACCGCTATGATTGGTTGAATAGTTTATTAACAGCCAATCGCACAGGTTTACGCGCTTTTAACAATTAGTCTAATTAATTTTGCGGTCATTTTCGTTCGAGAAACTGGCCCTGTGTTAATTCGACTACTAAGTAAAGCGTTGGGCCGTGGTCGGGAATTTACTAGCTGTTCCGAGTGACGTCGGCCGCAGGCCTGCTGTTGTTAGGCGGTGCCGGCGGCTGATACTTCGGCACCGGGAACATGGGCCTGGGCTCGATCATAGACACGCCATCGAATCTAAAAAAAAATTTGTCAAATAAAGACATCGATCATTCATATCGATCTAGCATGGCAGCCGGATTAAGTCCTTTGATCGACCAATAATTATGTTTTGTTTTGTGGCAATCAATAACGATTGGTCGACGATGAGCAACTAGTCTAAAGAGGAATTTATGTTAAGAGAATGTCTTGGTTCACTAAGGACTGACTTAGTCAACCTCTCATAGAACACATCAACAAAATTTTAAATAAAGTTGGGCTGGTGAACTGCTTAGTTTTTTAAAACCGAATCATCAAATACTTACTTGTTGCTCTTGTACTTGTCTGGTACAGCTTGGTAGGGTTGCAGAGAAGCATGCGAGTGCGTGCGCGCGAGTTCCCTCAGGCAAGTTTCGAGGTCTGCTAGTGAGTAGCCGGAGCACGTGGCGAGGGCGGCGGGCCAAGCTATGGCGGCACAGGCTGCGTGCAGTCGCGCCTCTTTAGTTTCACGGCCTTCCTTTCCGTCACGCGAGTCGCGCCGATCCTTGTCCTCTCCCGCGCAGTGCTCGCATAGCAAAGAGTGACGAGCGGTTGCAAGCGCACTCGCCGCGATTATCGACGGCTTGAATTGAAGGTACGGATCCGCCTCCAGCAAGCAAAGTTCGGCGAGGTACTGTTGAAATTATAGCACGTTTTAGTTCAGTCGCGCGTGTCGGCAAGTGGTAGATGTTAAATGATCTTTGCAAAATCTTTTTTTATTTGTTTAGTATTTTAAGCTGTACAAGAAAAACTGTTCATGTTTAATTTGTATAGAAATACAACCAAAAAAGTAAATTGATACTTACAGCAGCTAAGTGAAATATCCTCTTTGATAGCCCATTGGATATGCAGTAGTGAGAGAGGAAGGCGAGAGAGGTTGGTGTCGACAGATCAAATGATAGGACCTTCAGAATGAGATGTTCCATGCGAAGAACCTCACGCTTCGTGTATGTATCATCTGTGATGTACACAAACTCTGACACTTCTGGCGGGTATACCTCTTCATATTTCCTATTTGGAAAATAAGAACATAATCCATACAGTAAAGGTTTATTATAATCTTTTGATCATTTCCCATATTACATGCTAAAATGGGAGAACCATATTACATACTAAAATTGGAAAATCAAGCAGTAATTAAAATAAGTTTTTAGAAAAGGGTGGATAGATATTATTATAAATTAATACATGCCTATTTGGACTACAGTGACTACTTCTGTTTGTGACAATGTCATAGGTTACAAGTGTATACTCACGCAGCAATATAAGTAGCAGCTGTGCCTACAAGCTGCAATTTGGTCCGTACAACGCTCATGTAAGACAGGAATCGGTCCACATATGACACAGCAAGATGCAAGGTCTCGCTCTGCTGGTTGTACTCATCACACACCTCCACCAGCCAATCAATGAGGATAGAACGCATCAAATGTGTGATGTCTGGCTGTTTGCGCATGTAACGGGGGTTGGCTCTGTTCTTTGCCTAAAAAAAGATACAGAGTGAAACGAAAAATTGAAACAATAACTTGGTTAAGAGCACAATTAAATACTTAAAACAAGTTGTCAGCATTTTTAACTAACGCTGACACAAATAAGAATACCAATATTTTTTTGCCTAAAATTGAATTTATGTTGACTGTTATGGAACAAGTAAAGCAGTAAGCAAATTGTAGTAGGTCATAATAAAATGATTTCCAAATATCTTGTAACAAGTCCTGGTAAAATTGCAATATTGGCATTTTTTAAATTCAAGGAAGCCATGGAAAGTGGTCCGAGGTCATTGACACCATTTTATAGTCAGAAAAAGCACAAGACAGCAGTTAGCAGTTTTGCTAGCATGTTTTCAATGGAATAAGGTTATTCATTACTTTCTGCACTTGCATAATACTGCATTTTCTGCAGAGAATCAATATTGCAGCAACTAAAGTAATAGGCAATATATTTTTTTATCTTGCTTACACCGACATTGATTCTTTTGAGGTTAACAGATAGAAAGGACTGCCACAACCTGACCTAAATATAATTTGTGACCTTCTTTTATTTATGTCAAACTGATAGTGCTAATGGTCTAAAAAGTTAAGATTTTACAATCTAATCAATATCGGAAGTCAACAACATTGTTAGGTCTTTTGGCCAGTTTAAGACCATAATAAATTATTATTTTGCGTTTGATGCAAATCTCTGCAGAGTTTGTTGCGGCACTTTTTCTGTCTGCACTAGGAAGTGGTGAAGTGCCAGGCGTTTTGGGGAATGTTTTATGTAATTCTGATGTTAAATAAAAGTGGTGATTCTCAGACTTGTTGAAAAGTTTTTTTGATTGATTTCTTGATATGTTACAGCAGATATCTTTAAACAATTTTACCTCAATTTCCTTCATGTACTCGTAGATGTCCTGTTGGTATTCCACCACATGGAAAAACATCTCCCGGTCAGTCTGTGCAGTAGTAGCATTGTCATCCTCATCATCAATGATCTGACTCTCATTCTTGGAGATGGACATAGAGAGCACACTGGTGTCCACAACTGACATGGGTGACTCCACCCCATTTTTCTTCTCATGTAAAGGCCTAAGAAATCCAATATGTATTTCTAGTTAAATATATATGTGTAATGTGAAACTATGGAAGTTTGTTGAAAGTATATTGTCCTAAGCTATTATAAAAAATTTAAATCTGACCAAAACATCCAAATTTATGCCAATCAATCTAATTTGTAGCATTGCTTAAGATCCCTCTGATCTAGAATTCTATAGTTTCCATGACATCACAGGGTATGCCTGTATTGCAATGCACATGGATAGCTAAATTATGTTAGGTTACAACAACAGTAGTAGTACTGAGCAAGGTCCCACTTACCGAACTGAAGGCGGGTCTATCAGCCGATCTGGTTTCTTCTCAGCTTGAAGGCACAGTGCTTTCGAATTCTCGTTGCTGATGAATAGGCTATCTTTCTTCGTATCTTTAGCAACAAACGGTTTGAATGTGTGCTCTCTCTTCTTGACCTCTGCCTCCGTTGGCTTGTCTTCATAAACGCTAAAGGCGCGAAATTGCGCCACGGGTGGTACGATGTTCTTCTCATTTTTAATCTGGCGCATTGTCCTGTTTTCATCTTGAACTTTACAAGGTCCATTCGTCAATCCCGGCTAGAAACAGATTGATATTTGGAAAACAGAACAAAATACAACTTAATGCTTACTGATTCGAAACTCACGAGTTTTAGGTTCCGACTTTGGTTGCACGCAAACTGGCTAAGATCGCCAAGGGCACGACGTTGGTTAGCAGCAAATATTTCTGCGCTATCTTTCCTAAGCCCCAGAGAGGCATTTTCTTGATCTTCGTGTATTCTAAAAGCCATTGCCCCCGCTTCCGTAAACACTAACAAAATACCAGATCAGCTCAACGCGGGCAACGCGAATGCAATAATGGCAACCGAAGCGGAAATGTGCAAATATAAAGAACTAGAGGCACATTTTGTTAATAAATTGTGAGTAGAGTTCACAAAAACGCCGATTTTGTCAAAATACACCCTCAAAACGCAAGTAAAGCGTCAACGGACAAGACATTTAACAAGTTTCAGCTGTTGCAGTTTACGTTTATCTTTTGTCTTTGGTTATTCAAATCTGGACCAATGAAATTGCGAGATGCACAATATTAGTCTATAGTTTATGCGAACTTCGAAACTTTATGGTTTTAGCCGTTTGGCTGGCACGTTGTTCGGTTTATAATATAAAATCCTATAAAATAGGTTTATAAAAACCGTTAAAGTGGGTCAGTATAAATAAATCTAAAAATTTAAGAGGTTGTGTACGATGCTTGGAAATACACCGTCCTATTGTCCCTTTTCAAAATTATAGCATAATTTAACATGTTTTTTAGCCCGAAGTGATCGGCAAAGATGAAAGAAGAAAAAGAAGAAGGAGATGAAGGTGATGATGGTGATTGGGCAGAGATGAAAGTGTTTTGTTTCCATAAATGCAGAAACTGCGTGAGCTACTATCTACTCAGTATTTAATCAAAAGTTGTCCCACTACGTACCAAGCGCAGTGAATGGTTCCATATTTAGGGTCAAAGACATTAAATTATATAGACGGGACATAACGAACAAACTCGTAATCCAATACTTGTGTCCTAGTGGTCATATGGCGTTTAGTCTAGGATGGCATGTCTGCATGTCAACACGTATTTGTGTCCGTTTAACAAGAAAAGAAAAACATTTCTTAAATAAATATGCCGAGTTGCGCTTTACGATATTGCAAATGACGCTACGGTAAAACGTCTGGACCTAAGTTCGGTTTGTTTTCGTAAATATTTTTCAGTAATTTAATTAAATAATATTCATGGATGGTTCTAGAACATACGATAATTTTGTAATAAACGCCCTCTATTGCTGAGTAGCTTTACTACTGCCTTGCAGAGATGTTATGATGTTTATCGACTTTGTTATCGATAATATTTAATTATTGGTTTCTGTTATTTTAGGTTTCCGAATGTAAATAAAGTTGAACGTGAAAAGTGGATATAGTTTGTTCAAAAAGATCGTAGAGAAGTAAATTGGCTTCCATATGCTTCGTCAAAATTATGTTCCAAGCATTTTAAAAGCGGAGACATTTAATTTGGAAAGTTGGGTCGATCAAATTTAAAAAAAGGATCGGTACCTTGTACTACAAGAGAAGTTTATACATTTTTCGTAGTCGTTCTTTATGTATGTATGGTAAACTAGAACATTGCCTATAATTCCCACTACTCACTTGACTTTTGATATCTGTCTGCTCGACTATTTTAGGCCTTTTTAAAAGTTAACAAAACTGATCTATTTGTCTTAAATCTCTTTGTTTAGGGTGAATATTTACTCAATACACATGCATGCTACTGATTTTATCGACCGCAAAAAATAAGTTTGTATTTCATAGTATTTCTTTCACTGCGGTTGCACTGATATTATACCATCAATCACAATCTGACTGATTTTAATTAAAGAAGTAATCATGTCATAATGCATGGTTGAAAATCTAACCTGTTCAAGCTGAGCGGCGGCGGCGCGGCGTGCTAAAATTGTTGAGTTTCACTCGTTTCGGTCGTTCCTACATTCATTCTCATATTTATTCATTTTGTCCTATTTGTCGAGTTTTCATATATCATAATTAGTGACTTGCCGGATGGTCAAAAATGTAAATCCGCGGATACGGATCCGGATACAAATTATCATCCGGTGTCAAATTCCGCGGATACGGCTACGGATCTTAACTTTCTTATCCAATCGGCGTCGATGCTCGATGTCAAGAATTGATAGAAAAACTATTAAAGCGCTCTTCCTCTATTCTCCTAAGAATTTAAAATGTTGCTGTGCCCGACAGGGTCCATAATTGTTTCTATTGTTTACCCATCACCTATTTATTTTATGGACTGCAATAAATATTTGAGATTAGAGTTTATAGTTTAATCTATTAGCATTTGATTTTAAGAACTGAAAAAAATTTGAATGGCATTTAATCGTTTTTCATTGCTACTTAATCATCTATAAACCACCTAGAATTCATCTATGTAAAGAAAATTAATACGGTAAAAGATCTGTAAGCAAACAGCTTAAAAATTGAAAAGCCCCTGATGAGGACGGGATTACGACCGAGCTCCTGAAAGCGGGAGGAGATCCAGTCCTGAAAGAGCTTCAGGAGCTCTTCAATTTGGTCCTGTTCTCTGGGAGAACTCCAGAAGCGTGGCGAAGGAGCGTGGTCGTACTTTTCTTTAAAAAGGGGGATAAAACCCTTTTAAACAACTACAGACCCATTTCGCTCCTAAGCCACGTACAGTTTGTCAAAAAAGAGTCTGGAAAAAATGAGGGTGCCTCCTAGCAGGTATGGCCACTCTGTATACTAGGACTAAAAGTGATAAGATACTTGTTGTTTTAATCCACAAACACGAGATCCCGGAAATTCTTATCAGTCAAGATTTCAAGACTTGATAGGCACACAGGCTTTTAGTTTGATTGTATTTAGTAGATTGCGCATTATTTCGCTGGAATAATCTTTTATCTAAGAGTGCCATCATAATAACATAGTGAAAACTTATTTAGTTTAAAAATTAATTAAATTACACTCTGGGATTGCCGGTTGAACCCGATACACAAGACATAATGTTCAGCAATCGCATTTGCGGCCACCATCTAGGGTATTCACAACCATTCGATGGTTGGTATGCCTGTATCAAATTTGACATTAATGATACTGAACGAATCCTCTTAATGCTGACAGTTTCGTCAGCAAGTTCGTTTGTCGACAAGAAGGCGACTTACAGCTGCTTACTATCGGAAACTAATCGGAAGTCAGAGAGTACCTATAACATGTCGCATTCAAAAGGTACGGGCAATATCGAATAAACTTGAACAGATGACTAATGAAGGCGTCAGGTATGTCTATGTGGGGTACATAACATTATCACTATTCACATGAAAATGAAATAACACGCTAACTTTAGATTTTATTTTAAAAAGAAAAACGTGACATTACATCATTCGTGTATTCCTTTTCGGTGCTTTGATAATTTTTTTCCATTAACACTGATTTGTCAGTATTACATTTCTTATTTATGAAATCTAAATAGTGTAAATATCTTTCTTAGACGTTTACGGCTCCCATTACAACCTGTCTCCGCAAACTATAGACAAATCAACACGTCAGTATTAGCAGCTGTTGACACTTTGCTATTTGTCAAAGTTGACAGTTTTTTGACACTTTTACAACGTAAACAGACCTCTGTCAGATATTAGGTACACTGTTGGAATATTGTTGAATGTTAGATTGTGAGATCAAAATCAATGAGAATAAGCTATAACTTTACCTCCATGAATAAAAAAGTAATAAGTCGAATATTAATATGATTAAGTCGGTTTTTTTCTTTTTTATTCTATACTATGGGTGTGATACATGTCATGCTGTTAGAGTGTACAAGAAGTCTGATATTTTGAAGCTCAGGTAAGTTGTAAGCCTAACTCAAAATTCAAAAAGGCATCATCTATTATTTCTTATGTGATATGTCTTCTGCAATACAATGTTATAGTCGTAATTACTGAACTAATTCAATCAGCACGGTTCTTCGCCTTGTGTGTAAGTGTAAACAAGAACTCATAAATTACATACATTACTGACTTACATTCCTTATTATTTAATTATTGATGTGAATACATAAAATTGAATAGTCCGTAGCTTTTCTAACTTAAGTGGGTAGGGACATACCTTGCAGAACACATGGCCAATGCGGCCCAATAGTTCTAAAGTGGCGACTGAGAACCTGATGACACCGAGTTGAAAGACTTCCCACAAAATTAACTGATGATCTTATAAAAGCCGCTAAATCCACTGGAGGCGAGAAGCACAGAACTGGTAGAAGTGGTGGAGCTTGGCGGGAGGCCTGTGTCCTATATTGGACATCTTTTGGGTCAACTGATGAGCTTTTGTAACTAACAGAATTAAATCTTTTATTGCAGAGAGGAGGTTCGGGATATGTTCCAGCATGCCTATGATAGTTACTTACGATATGCTTACCCTTATGATGAGCTAAGGCCGCTAAGCTGCGATGGTGTTGACACATGGGGAAGCTACTCCCTTACCCTCATAGATGCTCTAGACACATTGGCTATAATGGGAAACTACACCGAGTTCAACCGGGTAGTTGATATAGTTTTACAAAAGAAGAACTTTGATGCTGATATTAATGTGTCGGTGTTTGAAACAAATATTAGAATCATTGGTGGACTTTTGAGTGCTCATCTATTATCACATAAGTAAGGGTTGTAGTAATTTTAATTATTGATAAGTGATGGAGTAGAATGTATCTTAGTATTTTGTAATTGTTCAAGACCTATGATATGCCTTTGATTAAGAGCAAGAGAAACTAATATGTAAAACACAGAATTTTCTTCTCAATTTTCATCATACAACTTTATATCCGTTTTTCTCAAATAGATACTAATAAGAATAACACATAACTTATACCATTCTGACCAGTTTCCTTATTATATTTAAGTCATGGAACTTACACATGAATCTATTACATGGGTTAAACTAATACTGGCAATAAAAGTCCTTCTATGTGATGCATGTGTGTGATGAAATAATGAAAGTTGGAGTGCCACAGGGATCCCGTGTTTGTCTCTTACACAACAGCTTAACATAAATCTGTGTTATTTTCCAAATGTCTTAAATTAGATGAAATTGGACAATTTTATTATTAATTCCAGAACAGGGACGAAACTAGAACCAGGCTGGCCATGTAATGGTCCACTCTTAAGACTTGCAGAAGATGTTGCTCAAAGGCTTATTGCTGCTTTTGATACCACAACTGGTATGCCATATGGTACTATCAACTTAAGGTCAGGAGTACCACCTGGAGAGACAAGTGTCACATGTACTGCTGGAGTTGGGACCTTTATAATAGAATTTGGAACATTAAGCCGGCTCACCGGTGATCCCTTATATGAAGAGGTATGTTTAAAGGAAAAGGGTTTTAAATAAGGATATGAAAATCATACATATCTATCATTCCCTGTACTAATTAGAACACTTGCACATAGCTTCGTATTTTGTTTATCCTGTCCATGTTAGAATATTATTTTCATTTATCTATTTTCTTATTGTTGTACACTATAGAGATATATATTTTTTTTTAATTTTAACCGCCTTTATTTCTACCATTCGGAAATAAACTGGAAGCGCCAGTGTAGCCCAAGAAATTCAGATTTTCTTCCTTTTTTTGCAATTTGCAGGACAGTGTCAATATACAGGGTGATTGGAAGATGGGTGCAGAGCTTTAAGGCGAAGATAGTACAGACAATTTAGAACCATTTAAGCCATGGTTGTCTTAGACGAAGTCTTACCAAATATTTTTAACCAAATTTTTAAGTTTTTTTCGGAAATTCTCAAAATTTAATGTAAACTGCATAATTATGGCCAAATTGAATGATAAATGAATTCATTTTTTATTTATTTAATTAAAGTAATGTGTAAGCAATCAAGCAAAACATGTTTTAGGCTTCTGTGTCATTAGACATTTTTTTACAGACATTTAAAGCTCAGAAAAAATTAAAAATTTGTACAATACGTCTTTTAAACCTTATTAAAAAAAAAACAGAGGGTGCTTTTTTTGTTCAAACCTTTTTGAAGACATGCTTGATAATCGCTCTTTCTTTTGAGGTATCATTTATGCGGATATCTTACAAATTATTGAAATTAGGGCCTACAAACCAATTTGAGGGAGAAATTTTTTATTTCAGGCAGACTAATTAAAACAACATTTGAATTAAAATGATTTATGAAAAATGATTTATGATACATGAAAAATGTTCAAAATGACGGCCGTGATCCCTAATACAAGCACGGCCCCGTCTTCTAACTTCTGTAGTCGTTATTTTCAACATCATCTCCTGCTTCATTGTCTCAAATGCTGAATTTATTCTTTGTATCAATTCTTCTCTAGTGTTTATTTCTATGTTGTTATACACCAGTTCCTTGGCCCGGCCCCACACGAAAAAGTCCAACGGGGTCAGATCTGGGGAGCGAGCGGGCCAAGGGATGGGTCCATCCCTGCCGATCCAGCTATCAGGAAAGCAATTGTTGAGGTGTTCCCTTACATTTAAAGTCCAATGCGCTGGACAGCCATCTTGCTGAAAGATGACTGTTCGGTCTCTTTCGAAGATCGGGACACCTGATTCCTCTACCAGCAGTGGTAAATCAATTTGCAGAAATTGCAAATAATTTTCGCCATTCAATGGATCAGGCAAAAAGTGGGGCCCAATCAATGTTCTGCCAATTATTCCAGCCCATACATTCACAGAGAATTTCATCTGAAATGACACCTGCTTCTTAAAATGTGGATTGTTGTCTGCGTCGGCCCATTCATGGATGTTGTGAAAGTTTGTAATACCTTCCCTTGAAAATTTACTTTCATCCGTCCACAAGAGTCCTCTGTTGAGGAGGAAACGGCAGAACTGAATTCTTCTTTGGGGATCTTGCTCTACTAGACCTTGCACACTCCTGCCATGGAACGGATACTTATCATTTTGGTGCATTGTATGCCACACCTTCCATTGAGAAATGTTTACATTTCGAGCTACTGCTCTAGTACTGGTAGTAGGATCCGCTTGAAATGCTGCTAAAATGCCTTCGTCGACGGCAGTTTCGTGTCTGCCCGGGTTGACTCCAGGTTCCACGCGGTGAAACCCATCTTGGGCAAGACGACGAAGCGTGTTGTAAAACACTCGGACATTCGGTATCCTGCGATTCGGATAGCGCTCTTGATACATCCGTCGCGCCAAAGATCCATTGCCGTCTGCTCTACCGTACATAAATACGATATCCGCATATTCTTGATTGGAAAAAGTAGCCATAGTCACTTAACAATTAAGAAAAACGGCGTAGGAGCGCACTAAATGTCAACTCAACACAATTAAGTCAACAATCAACACGTGCAGGAGCGCGAGGCTACGACTGGACACGGTGAAACAAAAACGTTCAAAACTAACGCAAACAACACGTGCAGGAACGCAAAGGGCTACAACTGAACACGGTAAATTGTGAATCAACACGACAACGTCCACTCACAAGGGCGGTAGTTTGACTAATAAGTAAAAGATGTAACGGCTTCATCACAGACCGACTGACCCTGACTAAAGAAAAACGACTTTGTTGCCGCAGTAACTAAGACCATTTTGCTGTAAAAACCATTTCTTATCGCTTTTTGCTATTCATTGGGCGTTCTACCTGGAAATGCCGTCGCACCGCGCTCGGTGGCCATTGTTTAGAGAATCCCCTCAATGGGTTCCCCTCAATTGGTTCCTGCATGTGCCAAAAATTCTTAGAATTGAACAATGTTATCATTTCGAGCACATAAAGTATTCTTTTAAGCAAAAATTTTGTGTTTTGTTAGACTGCCTAAAATTTAAAATTTCTCCCTCGAATTGGTGTGTGCGTTACGATTGCTCCGCCAGATTATCCAAATATATTTTTTTTAGCCAAAACTTTTGTCGAAATTTGTCAAAATCGAATGGCACAAACCAAAAATTTGTCAAAATAGAAATAAAGAAGTTATAAGGGTTTTAAGTTGGCCGCGCGAACGTAACGTGGAGGATTGCGCGGCCATGGAGATCTCAGCAACTACTTGGGCTAGAGATCTAATTCTTTTTGTCAATTGAAGACTGAATTTGTCAAAAATTGTCGAAAAAAGAATTACATGCTCTAGATTAATAATATCTGGATGACCGAGCTTCGCTCGGTATTTTTTGGTAAATTGTGTTTAAAATAAGTTTATGTTCAAGTTGATCATCGATAAAGTTGATCATTGAAAACACGAATAAAACGACAATTTATAAAAATTAATCCAAGCTAGATCGATTTATAGCCCCCAAAACCCCCTGTATACAAAATTTCATGAAAATCGTTGGAGCCGTTTCCGAGATTCAGATTATATATATATATATATAATATCTGGATGACCGAGCTACGCTCGGTATTTTTTGGTAAATTGTGTTTAAAATAATAAGTTTATCATCTTCTAGATCTTCAAGAGTTGGTCATTGAAAACACGAATAAAACGACATTTTATAAAAATGAATCCTAGCTAGATCGATTTATCACCCCCAAAATCCCCTGTATACTAAATTTCATGAAAATCGTTGGAGCCGTTTCCGAGATTCAGATTATATATATATATACAAGAATTGCTCGTTTAAAGTATAAGAATTTTACGAAATATTTACCTTTGAAGTTATGGCCGCGCAATCGTGCACTTGTCGTTTCTTTGTTGTTGATTATTTCTTTAATCTTAAGATTTTATGCCGTAAAACTGTTACAAGAAGGAAGGTCTTAATTTGTCGAAACTAACTAAAACAATAAATAATACTAAAGTTTAATTAAACAGAAGATATCAGTCCAAAACAAAAAAGTCGTGGCCGCGCAATCGTAACGCTACTTTGAACGCTGATATCTCATTACCTATAATTGCTAGGAGTTCGGTATAAACATCCATTTATACGGCATATTACTCTCATTAGGATGACATATCGTTTTACCCTCAGAACAGTTTCCAACGAGAGTAATCTCAAAAATTATTTCATCTCGTACAATGTTCGAGTAGGGTAACCATAATTTCGATTTGATTTGGGAATACCTATAACTGGGGACGAGCACTTATATTGAACAATCTGCAAAATTAATTACTATTAAATAAAAACTTCTATGTTTCAAAAATTAGATATATTTATTGATAAGTGTATTCTCTCTGATGGGTCCGAATTCAGGCACGTACTATTGGAACAATTACCAATAGAACGAGCGCTAAAAATAATGTCATTTACGATGTGTTCATAAAAAATGCAGCGTTACAGTCGCAACTATATCGGTTATCGTATTTCTACCGTTAAATTTGGATATGATAAACATTTTCACAATTAGCAACCTGGAAGATGCTATTATTATTTATGAATGGGAGAATAAACGTTGCAGAAACTGCAATGAATTAGTTGCATTTACTTATACCTTATCAAAAATAGTAACATTTGATTTAAATGGCACACAAATGATGTTGTTACATGGCATACCTCAAAATATTATAATAAAAAAATATAAATTGTTAGATGCCATTGAATATATTCCTCCAATCCTTGGAACAATAGGACTCTCCATTTTGTTACACATTGTTTTGTAGAAATGTAACCAGATATATTCTTCAATTGACAAAAAGAATTAGATCTCTAGCCCAAGTAGTTGCTGAGATCTCCATGGCCACGCAATCCTCCACGTTACGTTCGCGCGGCCAACTTAAAACCCTTATAACTTCTTTATTTCTACTTTGACAAATTTTTGGTTTATGCCATTCGATTTTGACAAATTTCGACAAAAGTTTTGGCTAAAAAAAAATATATTTGGATAATCTGGCGGAGCAATCGTAACGCACACGAATTGGTTTGTAGGTCCTAATTTCAATAATTTGTCAGATATCCGCATAAATGATACCTCAAAAGAAAGAGCGATTATCAAGCATGTCTTCAAAAAGGTTTGAACAAAAAAGCACCCTCCATTTTTTTTTTTAAATAAGGTTTAAAAGACGTATTGTACAAATTTTTATTTTTTCTGAGCTTTAAATATCTGTAAAAAAAATGTCTAATGACACAGAAGCCTAAAACATGTTTTGCTTGGTTGCTTATACATTACTTTAATTATATAAATAAAAAATGAATTCATTTATCATTCAATTTGGCCATAATTATGCAGTTTACATTAAATTTTGAGAATTTCCAAAAAAAAACTTAAAAATTTGGTTAAAAAAATTTGGTAAGACTTCGTCTAAGACAACCATGGCTTAAATGGTTCTAAATTGTCTATACTATCTTCACCTTAAAGCTTTGCACCCATCTTCCAATCACCCTGTATTTCATGGACTACTTTAGTGCATCTTTTTTAACAGTCTATAATTCTATACTAATATTATAAATGCGAAAGTAACTCTGTCTGTCTGTTATGCTTTTGCGGCTAAACTACTGAACCGATTTTGATGAAATTTGGTATGGGATAAGTTCGAACTCCAAGAAAGGACATAGGCTACTTTTATTCCGCGACTTCGTCTGCGTCTTTCGGTTATCGTGGACGCAGACGAAGTCGCGGGCAGAAGCTAGTAAACAATATTCTATTTTGAAAATCTGCCGTTAACCTTTATGTAAATTAAATAACATAGTATTTGTTTTTACACAACTTTTTGCATGTAGAATATATGATTTTTTACTGCTATGCTTCACAGATCGCCCATAATGCGCTTCTTGCACTGTACAATCATAAATCACCGATCGGGCTGGTCGGTAATCATGTTGATGTGATGACAGGCAGGTGGACTGCGCAAGACGCTGGTATTGGAGGCGGCGTCGACTCTTATTATGAATATTTAGTGAAAGGTATGTGATGTGACTGAACTGTTATTTTGAAAAATAGAATAAAAACACAATCACACAAACACTGTTTTTAATTATAATTTTGTGTTCAGAATCTCATGTATGTATTTATTTGAACTTGTATGTTCTTTGTTAGAAGGGTTTTGTTTCCGCACTTGTCCTTTAAGTGGACCATTGTGCGTGGGCCGCCATGGCCCAATGGCAATGGCCACAATGGTCGTTTGAACTCATTTATCTCTTGTTTATCATAATCTAACAGTCTCCTCAAACTACAAGATCACCATTTTACTTACGCTTAGTCAGTGGACACCAAACATGTCACATATCATTTTATTCTTATTTTTTAATGAAAAAACGTTATTGTTATTATTTACTTGTACTGCTGGGCAAGTCTTTTCTCAGACAGACGAGGAACAAACATCAATCACCATGCTGTGCGGTCTGATTTCACACCATAATATTCATTACAATTATTGTAAAACAAAATGTTTTTTTTTTGTAGGCGCTATTTTATTAGAAAGACCAGAACTGATGTCAATGTTCAAGGAAGCACGACAAGCGATAGAGAAGTATTTGAAAAAAGACGACTGGTTTGTATGGGCGACCATGTTGAGAGGGCACGTCACTCTGCCCGTGTTCCAGTCACTCGAGTCCTATTGGCCTGGCGTGCTTAGTCTTGTTGGTAAGTTTCGCTGCCCTAGCTGCTGTAGATACTACATTCAGTAAAAATTTCTTTTAATTTAAATCAAATCATCCTTGAATGTATTTACTGACAAAATAACAAAGTATAACAAACTGAAAAAACATATGCACTAACAGTTAAATCAAATACAAATAACTCTTACGGGTGGGAATCGAACCCGTGACACGTATCGTATAACAGATATACTCGTTACACTTACGGCCGGTTCCCCTCCTGGCGGCAATGTAGCATAGTTTTCGCCGCCGAAGAAATATTAACTTTGCTCGCATTACAATAAAGTTGAAAACCACACTTGACATCATTATCCACTCTTTTCTTAACTATTTCTAAAAACTGTGTCCATTTACAGGTGAAAGCGACACAGCAATGCGTATAATACACAACTACCACAGTGTATGGAGGCAATATGGCTTCACTCCTGAAGTGTACAACCTCGGTACGGGCGAAGCGTCATCGTCGCGAGAGAGCTACCCCCTGCGTCCGGAACTAATAGAGTCGATAATGTACTTGTATCGAGACACCAGGGATCCCATACTGCTGCAAATGGGTGAAGATATTCTCAGAAGTATACAACATTCTGCAAGGACACCTTGCGGCTATGCTACGGTAAGTTGGAGTAAAGATTAAAAGAGTTATGTGCTTTTATTAAGGCAAAAGTAACATGATGTTATATTCATTAAATGAATTTCACTGCGTAACTAAAATATTTGGTACCAAAATAATTATATCAAACATAAGAGTGATTGTTTGTAAAGCTACTTATTATTGATCAGATGATCATAATTATAATGCAAATAATCAAGAATCTGAAATCAATCAAAATTGACTTATCTTTGCCTTGATCAGCGGATCTGGTTCAATAAAATAGCTACTAAAACATTAATACTGTTACGTAGATCGTAAAGTCTAGAAGCATCATGCTAACTCCGTCTCAGAAAGGGGCAGTGTGACGTAAATCGAAAAGTCTAGAAACATCACGCTAATTCCATCTAAGTACGGGGCAGTGTTAGAAACTACTGGAAATGACACTCTGATGCCATCTGTTGTCAAGTAGCAAGTACTACACTAAATTGTACGTAGACGCTACCGCCATCTATCGTCTAATAGTGGGATTAAACAGTTGGCTCCCGAAAGGACTCGAAGCTTCTACGCTACTTGTGGACTGTGGCACAGTATAGAATGTTCCCGAATGTTCTGCTCGGAATATAAATAGCGGATTGTGGGGCCGACAGGCAGTTCGATTTCGGAAGCGAGCGAATACGATTCGAGTGAGCGAAACAAGTGATTCCTAGTGACGTTTCTTGTAGTTGCGATATTTGTGTTTATTTAATTAAACTGTGTTGTGTGTTTTGGTAAATTGGTTTCCATTAATTTATCCCGAACCCCAGCTCGTAACATTTGGTGTCAGAAGTAAGGGATAAATTATGCCAGTTTTACCGAAGGAGGATACGGAAGGTATCCGTACCAGGAGTCAGCGCCAGCAGGAGGTGGATCAGAGGCGGTTTGAAGGAACTTCTAGACAGACACCTGGGGGTAATCAGCCGACGACGGAGCCAGTCTCCCAAGCGTCTGGTGTCCCTACAGCATCACCAGCCATGGATCTTTCTGCGCTAATGGCGATGCTGCAGGAGCAGGCCCGCCGACAGGAAGAACAGGCCCGCCGACAGGAAGAACAGGCCCGCCGACAGGAAGAACAGGCCCGCCGCCTACAGGAACAGCTGCAGCAGGACAAAGAGGAGCAAGCTCGCCGGCAGGAAGAACAGGCCCGTCGACAGGAAGAACAGGCTCGCCGACAGGAAGAACAGACCCGCCGCCTGCAAGAACAGCTTCAGCGTGATAAAGAGGAGCAGGTTCTCCTTTTGAAAGATCTACACTCGACTTTTGGCAAGGACATCAAAGCCATGAAGGAGACTGTTCAGGTACATGAAAATCGTATCTCCGAGGCCGAAGTCCAGATCGCTGATATAAGAAAAGCGGTTGGAGTTCTGAAAGCTGGAGACCGGACTACGGCTTCGATAGTTGCTGCACCTTCCGTGCGCGGGTTTAAAGTGCCACCCTTTGACGGAACATCTTCCTGGTCGGCATACAAAATTCAATTTGAAGCTGTCACGGAAGCAAATGGGTGGACAACGGGCCAGGCCATGACCGCGCTTACTTTGGCCCTTCGTGACCAGGCTTTAACTGTGTTAGAGGCTCTCGGCAAAAATGTTACCTACGAGCAGCTTGTTGAGGCGTTAGAGGCCAGATACGGTGATGCGCACCTGGAACACGTTTTTCGTGCCCAGTTGAAGGATCGTGTGCAGCGCAGTGGTGAAAACCTGCAGCAGTGGGCCCTGGAAATCGAAAAGCTGGTTCGAAAGGCGTACCAGTCTGCACCCGCGCTCATCGAGGGTATACTAATTCAAACCTTCATAGATGGCATACGGGACCTGGAAGTAAGGGCTGCTGTGAGACTTGGGCACCATGAGACCCTCAAGGACGCCTTGGCCCATGCGTTGGAGGTGGAGGCAGTGAGGCATGATCATCGAGCCCATCGCATCAGGGAGGTTGCGGCGTCACCTGTTCGTGATCGTGTTAGGTACAGCCTTAGATGCTACACTTGCGGAGAAAAAGGCCACCTTCGCTCAAGTTGCCCGAAGCGAAGCACAGCTAACGAAGACCAGACCCAGGAAAGAAGGGCGGCTGATGTCACCGCCCAGCAGCAGGGAAACTAATAAACGCCAGGACTGCGGGGCGGGTGCTGGCTGGTGTTAAAATAGCCCCAAGAATTTCGGTCTCACAAGCCCATGATGGGAACACCCTAGTCATAAAAGGTGAAGTGAACGGAAGACCATGTAAGCTGACATTGGATACTGGAGCTTCTCGCACGGTTGTCAGTTCCCAACTAGCGAATCGTTTTCTTGGGGACTTCTTCGGTAAGCATAATGGCGTAAATTTAGTAACAGCTACCGGTCAGCACATAACCGTCCGTGGTGAGAAGGAGGTGGAGTTAAAACTGGGTAACACAATCTACCGGCATAAGGTCATCATGGCTGACATAGTGGACGACTGCATCCTAGGTCTGGACTTCATGCGACAGCACTGTTGTGAGATTGACGTTAATCAAGGAGTCCTCAAATGTGGGTCAGAAGAAGTCTTCATGGAAGGTGCACCATCAGGGAAAGTGTACTGCTTGAAGAAAATTGTTCTTCCTCCCCGATCGGAAACAATAGTTCCAGTTAGTCTTCCACATAATTCTGGGCAGAAAAATCGATGTATTCTCATTGAAGGATTGGATGAAAACCTTCCATGGAAAATTGCGCGGACCTTGGTAAAGGCAATCGACGTTGCAGCCGTACGCATACTGAACCCAAGTGAAAAGGAGCAAGCAATCAAGAAGGGTACGTTGATGGGTTCCTGTGGGGAAGTAGCTTGGATGCGTGAATGCCAACATCGGCCTTCTCAAAATAACGCCCAAAGTGCAAGATTTAATGTGTTAAATCTTTTGGAAGACTGTCGTAAAGATTTATCGGAAGAGGAAAGAGAGAAGGCTAGGAAGATGCTACTTCAGTATGCAGACATATTCTCTACAAATGATGCTGACATAGGGAAGACTGGTTTGGTTCAACACAGAATTAATACCGGAAATGAGTTACCAATACGACAGCGACCAAGAAGACTACCAGTGGCAAGGGAAAAGGAGGTAGATACCATGATTAAAGGAATGGTAAAGGATGGAGTTATAGAGCCTTCATCTAGTCCTTGGTGTTCTCCTGTGGTCCTGGTGAAAAAGAAAGATGGCAGCATGCGGTTTTGTGTAGACTATCGTCGATTGAATGACGTTACTAAAAAAGACAGCTATCCACTACCCCGGATCGACGACACACTGGACACGCTGTCAGGAATGAAGTGGTTCACCACGTTAGACCTAAAAAGTGGCTACTGGCAAGTGGAAATAGACCCTAAAGACAAGGAGAAAACTGCATTTTCTACGGGAAAGGGACTATGGCAGTTTAACGTTATGCCATTTGGATTGTGCAATGCTCCTGCAACTTTTGAAAGGCTAATGGAGCTAGTTCTCACGGGACTAATTGGAGACGCCTGCCTTGTCTATTTAGATGACATCATCATCGTGGGCCGCACATTCGAAGACCACCTTCAAAATCTGGAACGTGTTCTATCGAAAATCCGAGGAGCCAATCTTAAGCTAAGTCCAAAGAAGTGCTCATTCTTCAGACAGCAAGTAAGCTTTTTGGGGCACGTGGTTTCGAAGGAAGGAGTACAAACAGATCCTGAGAAAATCGTCGCCGTCAAGGAATGGCCAGTCCCGAAAGACAAGACGCAGGTCAGGGCATTTTTGGGTTTGTGCTCATACTATCGACGGTTTGTCAAGAATTTTGCTGACATTGCCAAACCTCTTCACAAGCTTACTGAGGAGAAAAGACCGTTCTGTTGGGATGAGAACTGTGACATCGCATTTCAAGATTTAAAGGAACGTTTGTGCAATACCCCAATTTTAGGCTACCCTGACACAGAAAATGAATTCATAGTTGACACGGACGCAAGTAATACGGGAATAGGCGGTGTGTTATCTCAACGGAAAGGAGATTATGAAGTTGTGATAGCTTACTTCAGCAAATCTTTATCAAAGCCAGAAAGAAATTATTGCGTCACGAGACGCGAACTTCTTGCCGTAGTAAAGACATTGCAGCATTTCAGCAAATACTTGCTTGGACGCAAATTCCACCTGCGGACTGACCATGCTGCATTAAAGTGGTTGTTGCAGTTTAAGAATCCAGAAGGACAAGTGGCGAGATGGATTGAACTGCTACAAGAGTACGACTTCGCAATTGAACATCGTAGTGGGAAGTCTCACGGCAACGCGGACGCGTTATCAAGAAGACCTTGTCCTGAAGACTGCAAGCATTGTGTCAGGCAAGAAGCTAAGGAAACGGTACCTGTCAGGATGCTAAGAACGGACCTTAGTGACGAATGGAAGGAAACCCTACAGCATGCTCAGCAAAGTGACACAGATATCCGGCCAATTCTCGAGTGGATTAAAGCTAATGCTCCCAAACCGAAATGGTGTGATATTGCAGCGATGAGTACCACCACCAAAAGTTATTGGGCACAATGGGAGAGCTTGGTGATCCAGGATGGTGTCTTGTGCCGAAAATGGGAAAATGCTCGAGGGAATAGCTGCCACCTGCAAATGGTAGTCCCAAAAACGAAGGTACCAGAAGTTCTACAGCTCTACCACAATGGTTCTTCAGGAGGTCATATGGGAGTAAGAAGGACTTTGTTAAAGATCCGAGAAAGGTTTTACTGGATCCATTGTCGAGAAGATGTGGAGGACTGGTGTCGTAGATGTACCAGTTGTGCAGCGGTAAAAGGACCACACACACGCAGCAGGGGTGCAATGAAAGTGTACAACGTGGGAGCCCCCTGGGAACGGATAGCACTAGATGTCGCTGGGCCATTCCCTGAAAGTGAAAGTGGAAATAAATATTTCATGGTTGTTATGGATTACTTCACCAAGTGGCCGGAAGTCTTCGCCATCCCTAATCAAGAAGCTTCAACAGTCGCTGATAAATTAGTCCACGAAGTCTTCTGTCGGTTTGGGGTACCCTTGGAAATCCACAGCGATCAAGGAAGGAATTTCGAGTCTCAAGTGTTTCAGGAAACATGTCGGGTTATGGGTACTCACAAAACCAGAACCACTTCATACCACCCACAATCTGACGGAATGGTGGAGAGATTTAATCAGACGTTGGAAAGATATCTGGCAAAAGTTGTAGCAAGCAGACAAAAGGATTGGGACAAGCACATACAACCGTTTCTTCTGTCATACCGAAGTGCAGTTCACGAGAGTACAACTGTGACACCAGCCTTCGCAAACTTTGGAAGGGAGCTAAGATTACCAGCTGATCTAATAACCGGCATTCCCCCTGATTCACCACGGAGTATAACAGATTATGCAAATGATCTGCGCAACAAGATGAATGACGTATATGAGCATGTTAGAGAATCAGGCCAACAGATGTCCGAAAGAATGAAAACTCGTTATGATCGGAAGATGAACAATACTGGCTTCGACGAAGGTTCGCTAGTGTGGTTGCATAACCCAGTGCGCAGCAAAGGAAAGTCCCCTAAACTACAGGCAAAATGGGACGGGCCGTACCGAATTGTGACCAAGATCAACGACGTCACTTACCGAATACAAAAGGGTATGCGAACTGCACCTAAAATTGTCCATGTAGATCGATTGGCACGATACTACGGGAATAATGATGCTCGGGACGAGCATGTCTAAGGAGGGGGCAGTGTTACGTAGATCGTAAAGTCTAGAAGCATCATGCTAACTCCGTCTCAGAAAGGGGCAGTGTGACGTAAATCGAAAAGTCTAGAAACATCACGCTAATTCCATCTAAGTACGGGGCAGTGTTAGAAACTACTGGAAATGACACTCTGATGCCATCTGTTGTCAAGTAGCAAGTACTACACTAAATTGTACGTAGACGCTACCGCCATCTATCGTCTAATAGTGGGATTAAACAGTTGGCTCCCGAAAGGACTCGAAGCTTCTACGCTACTTGTGGACTGTGGCACAGTATAGAATGTTCCCGAATGTTCTGCTCGGAATATAAATAGCGGATTGTGGGGCCGACAGGCAGTTCGATTTCGGAAGCGAGCGAATACGATTCGAGTGAGCGAAACAAGTGATTCCTAGTGACGTTTCTTGTAGTTGCGATATTTGTGTTTATTTAATTAAACTGTGTTGTGTGTTTTGGTAAATTGGTTTCCATTAATTTATCCCGAACCCCAGCTCGTAACAATACGTTATTTACAGATCAAAGACGTACGCGATCACCGCAAAGAGGATCGTATGGAATCATTTTTCCTGGCCGAAACAACTAAATATCTGTACTTACTCTTTGACCCGGACAACTTCATCCACAACCCGGGCGTGCACGGTACAGTTATCAACACGCCCAACGGCGAGTGCGTTGTAGACGTAGGCGGCTATATATTCAACACAGAAGCACATCCAATTGACCCCACTATGCTATATTGCTGCCACGAAGCCAGACAAGGGTAAGAATATATTAAGTATTAGCTGCTGCCCGCGGATTCACCCGCGTGGGTGTCGGAAATTATACAGACACAGTGTGCTATCGGGAAAAAAAAAACTATTTTACTCTTTATTACATCAGCTATCTGCCAGTGAAAATATATTTATTTTGATTTGATTTGATCAGTAGAGTCGTTAGGACTTCGAATGGACAATTAATAATTAATCGGTAAGGGTTGTCGAAAATAACGTATTTGAAGACGTTATTTTCGAAAAAAAAACCTGAGAATATTTACATAATCTGTTTGTTGTAAATAAAGCAATTCCTGGATTAAGTTAGCACTGAGGCAATACTGGAGGGTCGTCATATATTGGCTACAGCATATATTTTATTTTTTCAGAATAAATATTAGCGAAGTTCACAGAATGTATCAAATACTTGAAGAAGAAGACAATATAAAGTTTATGACTATAATTGAAGGTACACCCAAAGACAATGCACCAAACGAGACAGTTGAAACGCCCCAAGAAGCTAAAGTAAATATATCTGAAGATGTAAAAAGTGGCACTGTTGAAAAGATTGATCAAAACCAAGTCTTGATTAAGACTGAAACTAGAACTGGGTATGTCAATATTGACGGCACAGAGAGAGAGAAAACAAAGAATGAAACTAGTCTAAGAGATATAGTGAAAGAACGTATCAATAATTACTATAACAATAGTAGTACAAATCAAGAATCTGATGAAGAATTAGCATTTTCATCAGAAAACAATACTCCAACAACACAATTTGATGTCGATGATATAATAGTTCCAAAAAATCCGCCGGAACCTTTGCAGACGCCGAGCGAAACAAAGGCGAAGGAAACTTTTAAAATATTGCCGAAGGTTATCCAAGACTTTTTGACTAGCGACTGGAAATCGAAAACGAAGTGCGAACCTCAGCATATGTTAGAGCGAATACGTAAAGAGAAGAGGTACCCCGCTCATCCCGATGTTGGCAAATATGAGTTGCTGCTGACACCAGCACCGTCGTTCTTACAGAGGATATCGTTAGCTGGCGAATTTTTAAACAAAAAGCAATTAGAATTATAGGCAATCATTTATTGTTAACAAAGTTAAAGACAGGACAATGAAAGTTATGTTGATTTGTTCAACAAAGTTGTACACACGTTTTTGTACATGTAAGTTATATTTCTTTCATACCTTTTATATTTATAATGTTAAGCAAATTAAATGTATTTGTTACTTGGAATAGTAAAGTTTGAAATGTTACTAAAGGGTTTCAGTTACAAATTATATACAGTATCTGGTTAGTATTTTAGGAGAGAGCGAAGTCCACCCAATTTGTCATAGTTTATTGGTTTATTTTATACCATCCAGGCTAACCAAAGTTAAACAGCTGTTGTCACACAGCCGAAGTCGAGTGAACTTCTGACTTCTGACAAATTTTCAATTTAAAGGTAGTGGTAGCCTTAGGTAACTGCTTAACCTTTGAGTCCCGCCGTGAGTGCGGCCTGGCACCTCGCGTCGAAAAATCTTGCATCATGACCATTTAATTTCACATGGATTTTCCTCATGTAAACACAGCTTTAATGAGGTTTTAAATGGTACGTCTAGCAATATAAACAATGTCTTAATGATTTATGAAGAAAGAAGAATAGCAGCTTGCGTCAGTGAGACGCGTTTGACAGCATATGACACGTTTAGACATGAAACACAATGAAGACCTGTAAATATAAATTTTAGTAATTAAAGCAACATTATTAACATCATAAAAATGCATAAGTTCCCTTTGAATATGAGTAGCCGACCAGCGATTCGAAAGGGTGCGTTGAAAGGTGATGCGTGGGAAACACTGTGCTCGATGTTCAACCACATGTTTATATTAACATGTCAGAACTGAAATCGTCTATCTCAGAAGAAATTACTTTGTCTTCAAAAGGATACAAATTACAAAAATTTTTAGGCGAAGGCGCCTACGCTAAGGTATGTATATTTTCTCTACTAATCGTAATGAATATTTTTTGAAGTATAAGCTCCTTTGCCGCTCCATAACTAGCCCAATTCTTAGTTTCTTATCTAATGACTGCAGTGTTCTTCAACAGGTGTATTTAACTGAATTCTCTGCAAAGGATGATTCTCATAAGATTCCACTCGCTTGTAAGGTTATAGAAACGGCTAAGGCTCCGAGAGACTTTGTAGTGAAGTTTTTGCCACGCGAAATAGACGTGCTTGTGCATTTGAATCATCCACATCTTATTCACGTACACAGTATATTTCAAAGAAAAACAAAGTATTATATTTTCATGAGATACACTGAGAATGGAGATTTGTTGGGGTATATTTTGAAGAACGGCTGTGTAACTGAGAATCAGTCAAGAGTGTGGTTCCGGCAACTCGCACTCGGTTTACAATACCTCCACGAACTGGATATAGCACATCGTGACATTAAATGTGAGAACGTGCTATTGACGGCGAACTTCAACGTTAAACTTTCAGATTTTGGTTTCGCGCGGTTTTGCCTTGACGAAAACAACTCGTCCATTCTAAGTGAGACATACTGCGGGTCGATGTCATATGCGGCACCAGAAATTCTCCGCGGTAAACCTTACCTGCCTAAACCGACGGACCTTTGGTCTTTGGGGGTGGTGTTGTTTGTGATGCTGAATAAGTCTATGCCGTTTGACGACACGCGAATGCGAAAGTTATATGAGCAGCAGATGGGCAAGAAATATAGATTCAGATCTCGAGTAGGCAACTCTATCTCGCTCGAGTGTAAGACTATCGTGAAGCACCTATTGGAGCCCGACCCAGGACTACGCCACGGTGCTCAGCAGGTGCTCAGTTCCGAATGGATTGCTATGGATAGTAGGCTTACTAGTGAGTTGAAAACGAAATCTTAATTTATATCAACGTATCAGACCATCGTACTTTGTTGGTGTGACTTCAAAACCAGTAAGCTCGTTTTGAACTCTCACCTCGTGTGTGCTTGTTTGGGCAGCTATGTGACCTACTGATTTGAACACTAAACGTGTAGGTCAGTAGATAGATGTAGGTAACCAATATTTGTGTTGTACACTCATCTACCTACGTTGTGAAAACTTAAAAAAAAGGAAACAAAAACGGAAACATCTTACAAACTTACATGATTAGAAATATTCTATTAATGATAAATCTCAAACTAAATCTTAAATAGCTTTGAACGCAGTAGAAGCACAAGCACTCAAACGTGCCAAAGAGGATAATCGGCGGACCTCGAATCCACTTCCGAAGCAAGGCGACATACTCGACGTAGGCGTGCGAAGAGGGTTATCTGTATACAAGGTAAATTCCGCATAAAAAATAATGGGTTAGTTGAACTTATAATTACAGCGAAAAAAAAATTAACCTTTATTTAGGATCCGGTTCAATTCACAAACAAGTAAAATGAGCCAAATGGCTTAGGGTATAGGTACTATTGTGCCCGATCCTTTATATTGTGCGTGAGTTCAAAAATATGTGTACTGGCAAGTAGCCAATCTTAAGTACGTTAATCGAACCTTTATGTAAAACACAATGAGTGCAAAATAATTTAGATTAAACTAATAATTATATTTACAGGCCAGTGAAATGATAAAGGCTCTTGCTACTGTAACTTCAGAGCACAAGAACACACCCGAATAAATGGAGGGAAAGACAAAAGTAGGTACCAACTTAACTTTTTCGACAATTATATTATTAATACTAGCTCACGAAACGACGCGTGTGTGTATGTGCTCACGCTACTCGTCTTAGCGCACACATTCACAGCGTGTTTGTAAACTTGGTTACCATCATATCCAATGAGAGTCCAATTTGATTGATGAAGGCACTTGAAGTGTTGCAGGAAAATGTCTCAAAACCATGAATTTAAAACGTAAAATAATCACACACCTTTAACAGATGGATTATTTTGATACACTTATAAGGTATATTTACTTTGGTGTTTATTTTCTTCAAGTAACATGCCATGTTTCATACATAATTAATAATAAGCAATACGTCAGTAAATTTTTCTACAGGCGCATCGTTTGGATGAAGAATTAAAACTAAGTGGATCTGAACAATTAACATTGGCTACACGCGGTTACAAAATGATTAAAAAAGTTAATGAAGGATCCTATGCCAAGGTAATAATTAGAAGTAACTTAAAAGTGAATTATAGATAATTTATGTATGTAAGAAAACTGTATTAAATCTTATCAAATAATACAGGTGTATCTAGCGGAATACAGAAACCCATCGAAAACCGATAAGTTATCAGTGCTTGCATGTAAAGTAATTGATACCAATACCGCACCAAAAGACTTCGTAAGGAAGTTTCTACCGAGAGAAATAGACATGTTGATCAAATTAAACCACCCCCACCTCGTACACACCCATAGCATATTTCAAAGAAGATATAAATATTTCATTTTCATGCGGTTCATGGAGCACGGAGACTTACTGGAGTATATTCTTCAAAAGGGTGCCGTACAAGAGGACCAGGCGCGGATATGGGCAAGGCAGCTTGCTTTAGCCGTACAGTACATGCACGAACTCGAAATAGCTCACCGAGATATAAAGTGTGAAAATGTTCTCCTTACTGCCAACCAAAATGCCAAATTGTCCGACTTTGGGTTTGCTCGTTCATGTGTCGATAAATCTATGAAAGAAATTCAAAGTGAAACTTTTTGTGGCTCGCTATCTTACACTGCTCCAGAAATATTGCAAGGTGCACCGTACTTCCCTAAGCCAACTGACGTGTGGTCACTGGGGATCGTAGTCTATGTGATGCTGAACAGAGCAATGCCTTTCGAAGATAAGCATATCAAACAGTTGTTTCAAGCACAAATGAATAGAAATTGGAAATTTCGGTCGCGATACATAGATTCTCTTTCAGAAAATTGTAGGCGTTTGGTAACGCTTATGTTAGAGCCACACCAACAAAACAGAATAAAAATAGACAGTATTATCAACAGCGAATGGATAGCTATGGACTCAAGATTATTGGGTAATATTATGATGCTATTTAACCTTTTGCCTCTGCTTTAATGCGCTCTCGATTTTCGGTGAATATCTATTGACACAAGCATGGCGCGCCGCTGTGGTAAGATTCGGAAAACATTTCATCAATCTTGCATCAGACTCATCTGCCTAGCCTTTTCCCAACGATGTTGGGGTCGGCTTCCAGTCTTACCGGTTACAGCTGAGTACCAGTATTTTACATGGAGCGACTGCCTATCTGACCTCCACAGCCCAGGGTAATACGATACCCCCTGGTAACACTGGTTGTCAGACTTTCGGGCTTCTGACGACCCGTAACGACTGTCTAAGATCTACGAAAAACAGCCGGAACCAACGGCTTAACGTGCTTTCCGAGGCACGGAAGGGTCTTGGTATGTAAAGATGGTCACCCATCCACGGACAAGGTGGCAAGCGTAGCTTAACCTGAACGATCGACCCGTGCGGCTGTTGTAACTTAGCCACAAGCCCTTCAATGCTATATAGGAGGTTTTGTTTTGCTTCAACCACAAATATTTAACTTTTATTCATATGACAGAATGGACACCTCAGGAAACAATGGCATTTAAAAAGGCTAAGGAAGAGAGAACACTGTTACTAAAGAAACTGGAGGACCCAGTCGACCCAAAATTAGAAAAGGATGTTTCGCCACTGCCTGAAACATCAATTAGGAAGGTTGATGTGAACGGATCGGCAAGCTCCTGGTAAAAACTTGGTTTTATAATACTTGCCTTCTACATTCTATAAAGTACTAGCTGACCCGGCAAACGTTGTTTTGCCATATAAATAATTTCCTAGGCGGGGATAACTAATTAAATGACGATTGATCAGTTTTCGACCGGAGAGGAAAAATGATTAAATTACTAAAATGGCTATTAAAAAATAAGGGTTGATCGTAGAAGGGTGAAAATTGAGGATTGTATGTATTTTTGTATGTTGTATCATAAAAAAATAGAAATTAAAAAATTTGTCTAAAAAATAAAAAATAAAATTTAGGGGTGGACTACCCCTAACATTTAGGGGGATGAAAAATAGATGTTGGCCGATTCTCAGACCTACCCGATGTCCACACAAAATTTCATCAAAATCGGTCAAGCCGTTTCGGAGGAGTTTGGCAACGAAAACTGTGACACGAGAATTTTATATATTAGATTTAAGATGCAGCAGTAGGTACTGGGTGTTTACCATAATTTATTATACTTACCTACCTACAGAATTCACAAGTTTGAAAAAGTTAAATTGGTGCCTGGCTTGCCAGGTGTCGACCCCGGAGCCGTCCATGAGAAGTGATCTAATTAACCGCAGGACCAGCACGATATTCAGTGCTAATATTAAAATAAGTAGTTTAAGTAGGTACTTACTTATTTTATAAGATGACAAAAAACAAAATGATATAGAAACAGGCACCAAAAATAGTTGTCCAAGCGCGACGATCATCAAATGATCCATATAAAAAATAGTAGTGAAGGCCATTACATATTTTTGAAAAAAGTCTTTGCTACCACGTGTGGGAACGATTCAGATACCGAAACTATCGTTTTTAGATTCATGAATAATAGTGAGATTTTGAATCGGCGGCGGCGGTCCGCTGGTTGGGCAACACAACCGAAGCGCCTCTAACAAGTAGGTTTTATAATGAGCTGTCATTCAAACACTGGTACTGTAGCCTGTTAATGACATAAAAAATACAAATGTCACACATACTTTAGGTAAACATCATTTCAACATTCGCAGTTTTAAAACAAATAAAAATGAATATTTATAGACCATAACAGTTTTTTATCATAAATGTACCAGTATGCTCCCGTTAAAAGTAAAAATGAAGGAATAAATTTTGAGAATCATGAGAATGACAAATGGGTCCTCCTACCGAGAAGGTAGATCTAAGCAATACACAATCCGATCTTATGGTATTACAAGAAAAAGGATTCATATTAGAGAAAATGATCGGAGAAGGTTCCTATGCTAAGGTAAATAATGTAACGAATCAATATAATGAATCAAGTAATCTCGCGAAAGAACTTTTCAAAATGTTAAATTATCCTCTTTACAGGTTTACAAAGCAACACACATGGTAGACGAGACACGGCATGCTGTGTTGGCCTGTAAAGTTATAGACACAGCGGCAGCTCCGCGAGACTACCTCACTAAGTTCTTACCACGAGAACTAGACATTTTAATACGCATCAACCACCCTCACATAGTAAACGTGTCCAACATTTTCCAACGTCGCGCTAAATACTTCATTTTTCTACGTTTCGCAGAAAACGGCGATCTATTGGATTTTTTAACACAAAACGGTGCAGTGCCGGAGAACCAGGGCAGGTTGTGGATGAGGCAGATTTTATCGGGGATTCACTACTTACACAGTATGAACATAGCTCATAGAGATATGAAATGTGAAAATATACTGATTACATCAAATTATAACGTCAAGGTTACTGATTTCGGTTTCGCTCGCAACGTGCTATCGCGCGGCCACCACATTCTGAGCGAGACTTACTGCGGCTCTCTATCCTACGCAGCTCCTGAAGTGTTGAAAGGCGTGCCGTACTTGCCCAAGTCAGCGGATATGTGGTCAATAGGCATTATCCTCTATACGATGCTCAATAAAGCATTACCATTCAATGAGACCTCAGTTAAGAAGCTCTATGAAAAACAGGTACAACCCACTGATATATAACAAGCATTGTAAATATAAAGAACAAGTTCTAGCTAACATAGGTAGAACTTGTTCTTTGTAGGAACATAGTAGTTGGAGCAACCTAAATTGCGATTGACTGCCTTAATTATATTGTTGGGTGAAAGAGGTATTACCCAAATTACCACTAGTTGCTTAATAAGAAGTGAGTCCTGAAGCAAGGCCTCAATGCGTTGTCCTCCAGTGCAACGTTTCGCTTCTTAACTTTTCAACGCACCGTCATCATATTAGCAGCATAAACCGGTTAGCTTGGATTAACCCGGCACATTTATCTATCAGGTGATGCGTAAGTGGCGTTTTCGTACAACTGTAGTCAACCAACTGTCGACGGAATGCAAACAGCAAGTAACAAGTCTGATCGAGCCTGATCCCATCGCACGGCCCACAGCCGGCAGTCTCTTCACCGCGCCCTGGATATCGATGGATCCCAGGCTAACAAGTAATATTATTAACTTTATTGTCAATAACATACAGCATAAAAAATGATCTATCTCATAGCCGTTATCTAAGCATTCTGTGCACCATTAACGCCGAGGTGATCAGAATTTTTACTAACTTTGCAACGTGTTTATTTATTATGTTATCGGACCAAAAAAAAAATGCAATATCTCTATTCCTACGCGAAATTTGATGCTCTTTCAGAATCTGAGCTAAAAATTTCGATTAGACACCAAGAGAGTTTGAAAAATTTGTATTTTTGAAAAATTTGATTTTATGAAATTTTTCGATAATCAAAAATTATGTTCAAAAATTCTGAAAAAAATTTGAGAGTGTTCTTCTAATTTAAAGACATTTTTCTACAAATTTTTTTTTCTAATGTTTATAGTTTTTAAGAAAACGATAGATTAAGATTTTTCATTCTCGCCGCCATTTTGAAAAAATGCGTCGATGAAATTTTCTGAAAAAAAATCCTCTTAATGTTCGAGTGCCATGATCACCTCTGATCTGAAGTTGATACATTTGCGGTATCATTGTGAGAAAAAAATACGTTTTTTTTTTTGAAAATTTTCCCGTTTTTCACGTTTTAATCGGGCGTATTTATTATTTATTTATATATACTTTATTGTACACCATAAAAATACATCACAAAAAACATTACAAAGTATACAATGGGCGGCCTTATCGCTTTATGCGATCTCTTCCAGGCAACCATGGAATGGACAGTGAAAAGCGTGAACTGGGTATGTCAATGGTGTGAACACAACTAAACAGAAAACTAAAATAATTAATAAAACAGTTAATTATATCCTAAATAATTTATACATAAATACATACATACTAAATATCCATTATAAGACACAAAAATTAATGACGACAGTACATAGAAAATTACAGTTCGGTTAGGAGAACAAGATCACAACGACAAGTAGTGTTCCTTCACGAGTCCTTTAAAAACATGTAACGTCTGCGCGCGTTTTATTTCAACAGGCAATGCATTCCACAACCGAGCGGCTTGGAGAGTAAAGGAATGGTCGAAGAAAGTTGTGGAATGCATAGGCATTTTAAGCTTCAAGTTATCTGATGACCTTAAGAATTTCGTGTGGGAGTCACAAAGAAATTGAAAACGTTTCTTGAGATAGAGAGGAGTGGAGAGAGAAAATAGCACATTACACAAAAGAGAAAGAATATGAGCATTCCGGCGAAGGCGAATTGTTAACCACTTGAGCTTTACTCGAAATTCGGAAACATGGTCATATTTGCGCTAACCAAATATGAACCTCATACCTCATACCTCAGGCGCTCAAGTTTATCCAGTTGGTCTTGGGTAAGGTCAAGATAGCTGGCATCGGCATACTCAAGGATGGGTAGAAGAAGTGATTGTGCAAGCGCAATGTTGGTGGCAGTCGGGAGAAAGTTACGCAATCTCTTCTAAGACGCAGCGGATGCAAATAGCTTTCGGCTAACTTCCTGTAGCTGTGCAGTCCAAGAAAAGTTCTTATCAATAAATATTCCCAAGTTTTTGACTGTATCGCTGAAAGGAACAACTGTATTGTCAAAACAAACTTGGGGAAGAATACCAGTCCAGTCAATCCTTGAGACCATTCTTGAACTGCCTACCACCACAACTTGCGTCTTTATAGGGTTAACCATAAGTCCATATCTCTTGCTCCAGTCGCATATACGGGCCAGATCACGATTTATTTTTAAAATAGCCTCGGACAGATTCCCAAGAGGAGCTCGCGAGTAAATTTGTAAGCCATCTGCATAAAGATGGTAGAAAGAAATAATTTATATGCCGTATATTTTTTCTTGGTGTCTAATCGAAATTTTGAGCTCAGATTCTGAAAGAGCATCAAATTTCGCGTAGGATAGATAGGAGATATTGCATATTTTTTTTGGTTCGATAACATAATAAATAAACACGTTGCAAAGTTAGGCTGACCCCACATTAGGCGTGCGCGATCCTCGGGCGTGTGAGTAGCGCGAGCGCCGCGCGCGCGTCGCGAGCGCGCTGCGTGAGCGTCGCGTTTTGCTGCCCTGCGGCGTGTGTGAAGAGTGCAAGCGGCGCGCGCGGTATCCGGTATAATAATCATTCCTACATCCGTAACCAATCCGTATCCGAAATTTCATATCCATAACATCCCTATAATTTACTTACTGCGCCCCCTCCTCGCCTTTCGTATTTTGTGGGTGTGAAAGTTGTAATAACATTTTGAGGAGAACAGAGCTCTACGACATTGGATTTAAACATAGCAGGTGAAATTTGGGAGTACTATAGATCACCTTTGTCTAACCTCTCAGGGAATAAAATGAAGGTTATAATAAAACAATTTAACTGCTGAGATAATGGCTGATCAAGGGATCTAAACCCTGGTGACAGCATCAGCATCATCGTCAGCAGTCGCTCTTGTGAACATGAACACTATACCAAAGCGCCAGTTAACGCATTGTTTTAATTATTATGTTTTCAGAAATGTCATTTTTAGAAGATTCATTAATAAAACAAGCTCACGATGAATCAGCTAAGAGGGATAGAGAGAAGGAAGAAGAAAGTGAGGTGGAGAGAATCGCAGAGCTGCGTCGCAAAGGACGCGGGAAAGGTACATACAACACTTTTTCCAAATATTCAATAACATAACAGATAACATCACGTTTTGTTTCCCCGAAGGCTTGGGTAGAGTTGTACGTATAGGCTATGAGAGTGAGGGAAGAGGTAGTGCCCCTGTGTCTGCGCACACACTTGTGCATTATAATATCTCCAGCGTCGATGGCTAATCTCCGTTGAATGGCCTTCGTGGTCGAAATAAGGTCCAGTTAACGTGTTAACTTGATTTTTCATATGGTACATTAAAACTTATAGAAATACAGTATCTTAAATGTAAAAACACGTTTATAAAACCACGTTAACCCTTTATCGGGCACAGTATTTTCCCACCCCGTCCATCTAGCTAAATACACGTATATTTTTAAAATGACAACTCCCCAGACTCTGTCTTTTACCCATATCTAAATCAGTATTTATCCAAGTTTAGATTTCGGTAAAAAATAAATTCTGGAGAGTTTCCATTAAAAAAATATTCGCGTATTTAGTTACATTAACGGGGTAGGAAAATAGTTCCTTGTGCCCGATAAAGGGTTAATCAGCTTAATTCGAAAATGTCGTGTACAGCTTCATAAGGACATTAAGTTACTTGCATTGGCCTGCGGGTATATCGAACGCGATAACTAGCAGTACTAGTTGCTTCTTTTTAGGATCTCGTACCCAAATGGTGCCAACGGCACCCTATCATTAAGTTACGCTGTCGGTACGTCTATCTGTCAGCGGGCTGTATCTAATGAAAAGTATTAGTAGATAGTTGACATTTTGACGTGAGAGATTGTATTTCATGGCCACTATAATAACAGATAATAAAAATAAAGTTAAGGGTGGCCCGAATACAAAAATATATATGTTAAAATTGTAAAGTGGTACTTATCCGTACCACTGTACAATATTAAACATTGGGGTTCTGACAGTACGTGAGGCCAACTCGCACTTGGCCGGTTATTTTTTAATACGTATCCTTTATTTCTGTTGCAGAGGGCCTGAAAATATTGAAAAACACTGAAGTCGTCATTGAAAAATCACAACCGTTATTTGATAAATAATAATCTTCCTTCTGACGCAGTCGTCTAAAATTAAAGAACATTAAAATAAAATGCAAATCAGTAATTGTGTTCATTCAGTATTTATTAAACTTTTAAAATTCTTTATTTTATATTTTTAAGATATTGTAAAAATGTTTATTACGTAATTGTACAAAGACTTTGTTGTTTTAATGATATACATTAGTGAAATTATTCACTCACTAGTTTTTAACTCGTATTAATTTATAAAGCCTATGGAAGACGAGGGACTATCGTACAGGGCTTACAACATTTATAACATTTGGCACAACGTGTTAGGAACAGGATTGTGGACTATTCTATTGCCTCAAAAATTCTGTAAATGTTTTAAAATTAGCATTGTGTTATTTCTTCAACATTGTGCGATAGAATTTAATATAAAGCATGTTTCACACAAACTGAAAAAATATGTCACAAAAATTGTAACATAACAGAAGTTTTTTTTTTGTAACCAGGGTAAGACTTAAACTTATATTTATAATACATTTCTTTAAAAAAAAAACAAGAGCACTTAAAAGAAACACTATGAAAGCCGCCTCAATTCTATCTAAGTAAATATATTATAAACTGTTATATAATCTCTTACTACTACATGAAAAATTATTTCCAGGAAATGGAAAAGAGACCAGATTAATATTGTCGCCTTTCAGTCGATTCCTAATATGCTACTTAATTACTTGTATAAAGCGCTAAGTACGGCAAAACTTGTAACAACTGTATAATACTTATGATTATGAAAAGTGTTAGTTCAATGTGTTCACTTTTAAATAAATGATTTCATTTTTTTGGTAAAAAATCATGGAATGTCTATTGTTCGCTTGATAATCTGAATTTCTTCCGTTTTCTACTAACGTTAGGTCAACCAGCACAAAAGTCATCAAAGATATTCGCTCGCTTAACCATAAAATTAAAGGTAAAATAAATATTTTGCTTAAATACATGAATTATATCAATTTCTATGTTTTATTGGTTGTCAGTCATTTATTAGTTATTCAAAATTTCGGCACAATGGTTGTGTCGCATCAACCCCATTGTTTATCATAATAATTAATGTATTTACATGGAGCTTCTAAGGTATTATTGCGAACCCAAAATTAAATATTAATTTAAGTTTTCTGACTTTATAAACGAATGACTATCTCAATTAAACCTACAACAAAATTATTGTTTCTCTTAAGATTTTTGGCAGTTGCATTCAATATTAGACATAGTTATCTTTTTTATACACTATGTTAACTTTTTTATTTGAATTTGGACTTGGATATACTTCTAACTTCCGAGGACTAAATCTTAAATATCCATTTTTAATTATTTTTAGGGCCAAACGCCAAAATACATAATTTAGCACCAACACACTGTCGAAATTAGACAAAGACTTCGATAAAAATATTCACTAACATTTAAAACATTGACCATACCACGGTACATAATTTATTTCCATAATATTAACCGAAATTCAAGGATTTTATTAACACTCATTTACACCTGAACTCCATTATAAGAAAATTCAATAGAACTTTTACCGTCTCTACCACATCCCTTCAAATAGGGACGTACTTTGTCGATAACATCTTCGTCAGTACATTAGTTACTTATTATTTCATTTACTAAACTTAACACTGTTTCGATAAGATCCAACAAAAAAAGAAGAAATATAGATTAATGTCACAAGTGCTTTTAGATTAGTAATTTTCTTTATACAATTTTTGTTAGACCTTATAAAACGTCGTCTGCTAAATTTTAGATTTTCGTGTCCAAATGATTTATTTCATAATTTAACGATAGCACATACGTAGAACTCCTATAAGGATAAAAGTTAGTATACAGTTCTGATTAGCTGCCGGAGCGTGTGGGCGTGTGTGCGGGTTAGTGCGCGCGCGCCTCGTCACGCGGGAGAGAGACACCCGACGCGACGTCCGCTGCTGCTGATTTTACTTTCATCATCTGAAAATGTTGGCAACACAGCTTATAATAAAATACAATGTGGCTCCAGAGGTTACCTTGAAATAAAAAAAGATTAAGTCAGCTACGAGACTTTCTAATACATGGTATTAAAAATCTTGGAAATGTGTTATTAGAATATACAAAAAATGAGAAGAAACATCAAATAAATGCTGTTGAACTTACGTTTTTCTAATTTTGTTCTACTACCCAAACCACCAAAAGCTTAACCCAATTATTGCCGTGTTAAATTTTGTTAAGAAAGTACACAATCACCAAACTACAGTGCTCACTCGTTATGAAATAGTGCAGTAAACAAACATACCTCAGCCTCTTTTGTAATGGATCGAAACCATTACTTTCTGTGTGAGTAATACTGATAATAATTAATCATATAATCTTACTATACTTAGACTTTTAATGTTATCAATCAATCAATCAATCAATCAATCAATCAATCAATCAATCAATCAATCAATCAATCAATCAATCAATCAATCAATCAATCAATCAATCAATCAATCAATCAATCAATCAATCAATCAATCAATCAATCAATCAATCAATCAATCAATCAATCAATCAATCAATCAATCAATCAATCAATCAATCAATCAATCAATCAATCAATCAATCAATCAATCAATCAATCAATCAATCAATCAATCAATCAATCAATCAATCAATCAATCAATCAATCAATCAATCAATCAATCAATCAATCAATCAATCAATCAATCAATCAATCAATCAATCAATCAATCAATCAATTTTTACTCTTCAGCTTTATAATATTAAGTATAGATTCTTTACACAAAATCGTTCACTATCCCAACACTATGAGTTATGGCGGTTCTTTGAACTGTCAAGTTACATCTATACTTCTATACTTTTTTTTTTATACTATAAACCTGAAGAGTTTGTTTGTTTGTTTGTTTGATTGAACGCGCTAATCTCAGGAACTACTGGTCCAAATTGAAAAATTATTTTTGTGTTGGGTAGCCTATTTATCGAGGGAGGCTATAGGCTATATAACATCACGCTACAACTAAGACCAGCGGAGCAGTAATGAAAAATGTTGAAAAAACGGGGAAAACTTATTCCTTTTGAGAGTTTCTGTTGCGTGCGCTGCGTAAACGGTTAAAGTAACGCAAAAATCATGTATCACGGAATTGTTCCTTTTAAAAAGATTTAAAAAAATCCGCGAGAGTATGCTCTCGCGGATTTTTTTAAATCTTCTTCTTCTTTTTTTTTTCTTCTTCTTCTAGACATATGTGTCTATCTTTTAAGGCTGACTCACTATAACTCAAAAGGAGCGAGCAGCAACGAAAAATGGACGGAAACTAGCAGGCAAATCGATGCGACGGGAAGGGTCAGGGGAGCAAAAATTTGACGCGGACGAAGTCGCGGGCAGAAGCTAGTACTGAATACGATTAAAAGTCCAGGTATAAGTATTTATTTGCATAGTAAGTTGTATTTGATTGATCCACCAAATTATATAGTAACACTAAGGCCATTTTCAAATGTCCAGACTGCCGGTAGCGAATGTATTGGTTTACCTAACCGGATGAAAAATCTCTTGTTTGGTTCGTAGCCGGCTACCTGACAGTCAATCTCCCTGGTCTTTTGAGCTTCCAGTTTTACCGGATGCAGTAGAATATCAGTACCTATTTTACATGGCGCGTGTGGCTAACTGGCCTCCTCAACACAGTTACTGGGAAACACGATAGCCCTTGATAAGATCTGTTACCTGACAGTCTGAGCGAGTAAATAGGCAGTAACGTTTACATGTTGAAGATTTTAAAATTCATAATGGCAATGTATCTTAGTCGTATCAAGTTCGTCAAAACTTTATAACGACATACAATATTTGTCACCGTTTGTTTGCAACATTTCTAAATTTGTATCCTGTAAATGTTTAAAACATGTATAATTAAGTGTTGGACTATTTGCGAAGTAACGCTAGACGGTACTGATTCCATAATCAAGTAAAAGGCATCATTTGGGCTAAGAATGTCTTTCAGAAATCATCAGTAAAGTCAAATAAATTCTTTAAAGTACAGTTACGTGAAAAATAGGATATATTTCATAAATGCAACAGAAACCGCGGGTAGTTACTGATGATTTCGTGAGGAATGCTACAGTATTACAGATTAGTGGGGTTAGTGAGGCGACTTACTGGCGAGTTGGTTATGTCACCTGAGCAGTCATCGTGCAGCGGGCACACGAGGTCGCCGAGGTCAAGGTCATCCTTACTCTTCTTGCGTTTTAATGAGAACTGGCTTTTCTTTGGTACCTATAAAAAGATAAGCTTATAATCCGATCAGATTTTGAAAAGAAAAACAAATTTACTTGCTTCAAAGGTTTTAAAATATCGTCTGGTCAACTATGTAAATAACATAATAAGGGTTGTTGGACTGCCAAGGTGAAAGGCATAGACAGTTTTTTTATTTTTGAAAAAAATTTGCGAAACTCGACAAATGTATCGATGTATAACGAATAAATAAAAATACAGTATTAGAATTAACAATTTACCTTGTATTTGGTAGTTGCAGTAAGTGGTTGATAACCGAGGGTCTGCTCTGCATTACGCTTCTGCTGAATGACATCTCGGCCCAACAGGTCGTTAAATCTAGAAGACAAAAAAACACTATGAAACTTACAGATACCTTTACGGTCAAAGGACGTATCGACCAAAACACTTCCACAGACTTTCAGGAGAGTCAAAAACAAAACAGTTTGCCGACATAACTATTTTTGGGCTAATAGCTATAAAAAAGCAAAAGACAAAAGTAGTTAGAATTTTGAGATAAAGAACATCGTAGAACAAATGTGCCTCAGTCTAGTCCCCCTTGGGGTACCACGATCGAATATTTTTGTTCGTGGAACCCCAAGTAGACCTAGACTGGGGGACCGCGGGCAAATACTGTCATCTAGGTTGACTTTCAGTGGAACCAATCCAAACTTGGTTGATCATTAACTATTCCAGAATTCATCAGATTCCTCATTCATTGAATGCCAAATCTGCCAGATTCATCACCTGAGCAGGTTTTATTTACTTCGGCCTACTTGAATCCGGGACTCCGGGGTCATAGACACAGCTATATAACAGTCAAGAACAAGCTTAATCCAAGCTTAATCAAATGTTAATTTATGTGAGACTAGCTTCTGCCTGCGACTTCATCCGCGTCAAAGTTTCGTTTCCCTGAACCTTCCCGTCGCATCGAATTGCCTGCCAATTTTCATCCATTTTTCGTTGCTGCTACGCTCCTTTTAATTGTAGCGGATGTTATATACCATATAGCCTTTCTCAATAAATAGGCTCCCCAACACAAAAAAAAAATTCAATTGGGACCAGAAGTTCCTGAGATTACCGCGTTCAACCAAACAAACAAACTCTTCAGCTTAACTTCTTAGATATAAAAAGTATCCTATGTCCGTCTCCTGGTTCTAAGCTTAAACCCCACCAATTTTCAGCCAAATCGGTTCAGCCGTTCTTGAGTTATAAATAGTGTAACTAACACGACTTTCTTTTATATATATAGATAGTTACCTCTGCGTGAGATGCCGCCGCAGTAGCGTCTTGTTAGCTGGAATGTTTAGTAAAGCTGCCAGAAGTTCCGCCGTGAACCGCGGCTCTAGTAACATCAGGCCTCCGTGGATACCTACCGACAGAAAGTTATGAAATATAGCACATTACAAGTCAAAGGCTAAAACGACCCATAAATTGTTAGTAACAGATTTGCACTAAAACACTATTGTTAGTAACTTAAAGACGAATTAATGAACAGACCACTCATCAACTAGACACAACGAGAAATGTAAACTAGGGTGTAAGTCTTCTCGCCGATCGCTCGAACTGGCCGATAAGTTGGCGCGGCGCGTAACGGATGTATTCGGAAATATCCTGAATGCTCGATTGGCCAATATGCAGCCAAGTCCAGTTCCTGAGGGAAACCACCGGCCGTTACTTGCAGCGGACAAACGGCGACAAGAACAATCGCGGTCGGGGCACACGCAAGAAGCCGAGAAACCCGAGGTGAATAACAGGCCTGCCGAGGTGGCAAAAAAGCCTGTGGAGGGGGCCAAAAAACCCGCGAAGGGGACCCAAAAGTCCGTAGGCACGCGACCTGCCACTACGCCGTTGGCAGAATCCGATGGTTGGAGCCGTAAAAAGAGAAAGAAGAAGAACGGTAAGAGGCGGAAAGCCGTAGGAACCGACCGGACAGGCAGCCAAGAATGGCCAGAAAACGCCTACAGTCCATATCCCTCGTTCTGCGGCTGTGGTAATCACCCTGCAGCCCGAAGCTGAAAAAAGGGGCGTCCAATATGCGACGATTCTGGCAGCGGCAAGAAAGAAGCTGCCTTTTAGCGATTTTGGCACCCCAGCCGGCTTCCGATTTAAAACAGCAGCCACGGGTGCCAAAGTGTTCGAGCTGTCGGGCACGGGAAGTGAAGAGAGGGCAGATGCTCTAGCAGCCAAGCTGCGGGATGTTCTCAACCCAGAGGAGGCCCGGGTTGCAAGGCCTACTAAAACAGCTGAGATGCGCATAAGTGGGCTGGATGATTCGGTAACCCCAGAAGAAGTAGCGGTAGCCATAGCCCATAAGGGTGAGTGCTCACCTGAAAGCGTGAAGGCGGGTGGAATCAGGTTCGGCGTTGACGGGTTGGGCACGATTTGGGTGCGGTGTCCGGTTACGGCGGCTAAGCGAGTGACCGATGGGGGACGCCTTCTGGTGGGTTGGGTATCAGCGAGTGTCAAACTCCTGCCACCCAGGGTCATGCAGTGCTATCGCTGCCTGGAAAAGGGGCATGTCCGGGCACAATGCACTGCAGATACAGACCGCAGTGACCTCTGCTATCGCTGCAGTCAGCCTGGCCATAAGGCGGCCCAGTGCTTGTTGGAACCAAACTGCAGCCTTTGTGCAGCTGCAGGAAAGTCCGCAGGGCACAGCATAGGTGGAAAAGCCTGTGGTGTGCCTAAAAAGCGCAGCAAAAGGTGGGCTAAGACTGTTGGGGGAACTGCACCCCCCTTACAGCCTAGCACCCAGTCGGTCGACTCTCGACCCAGGGAAAGAGGAGTCGCCGAGGAAATGGAGTGCCAGTAATGGCACAATTCCATTTCCTTCAGGCTAACATCAACCACTCTACCAGAGCTCAGGATCTTTTGCTCCTGAGTATGGCAGAGTGGTCGATCCATGCGGCAGTGGTCGCTGAGCCATATTTCGTTCCCCCCCGAGACAACTGGGTGGGAGACCTTGACGGCCTGGTGGCCATTATAGGTGGGACTCTTGTGAACGCCTCTCGAGGTCACGGCTGGGTAGCCGCCCTCGTGGAGGGCATAGTCACTATCGGGGTTTATTTCTCGCCCAACAGGAGTCTCGCCGACTTTGAGAGCTTTCTCGTAGATTTGGGAGCCGTCGTGGGCCGGTATCACCCTCGACCCACGTTGCTTCTCGGTGATTTCAACGCCAAGTCTGCGGCTTGGGGTTCATCGGTCACTGATCCCAGAGGTGAAGTGTTGGAGGAGTGGGCCATCACGACTGGGATGACCGTTTTAAATAGGGGCTCGGCCTACACGTGTGTGCGGCAGAGGGGCGGGTCAATAGTGGACATATCGTTTGCCAGTCCCTCTGTCGCGCACCGCATCCATGATTGGCGTGTTATGGCAGAGGTGGAGACACTGTCGGACCACAAATACATACGATTCAATGTCTCTCCCCAGACCGCTGGTAGTCATTACCAATCGGCATCGGCATCGACGTCGAAGAGGAGGCGCTGTGGTTCAGCGAGGCAATGATGCATATCTGCGATGCATCGATGCCACGCGTCCACACACAGTCCACAAGACGCCGACTGTACTGGTGGTCTATCGAGATCGAGCGGTTGCGCGTCGCATGTACGGACGCCAGACACCCGTACACGCATTACCGGAGGAGACGTCGACGGGATCCACGTGAGGAAGCTGCGCTCTACGAAGTATACCGCGCGGCGAAGGCGGCTCTGTGGCTGGCCATAGGTGAGTCGAAGACGCGAGCCTGGGAAGAACTGCTGGAGAATCTAGATGGAGATCCGTGGGGGCGCCCTTACCGTACAGTCCGGGGGAAACTTCGTCCCTGGGCCCCTCCACTCACGGAGAGTCTCGAGCCGCAGTTGCTACAAGAAGTGGTCTCAGCTCTCTTCCCTGCAAGAATAGAGCACGAACCACCAATGATGACTCTGCTCACAGCCACAGAGCCTGAAGAAGAGGAGGCAGAAAGCGTCCCAGAGGTGACACAACCTGAGATGATGGCGGCCGTGAGTCGGCTCCGGGCTAAAAACACAGCTCCGGGGCCCGATGGGGTACCAGGCCGTGCTCTAGTACTTGCCGTAAAGCAACTGGAGCCCCCGCTAAGAGGACTCTTTTCAGCGTGCCTTGAGCGGGGCCAGTTTCCCACTCAGTGGAAATCAGGACGACTGGTCCTTCTCAGGAAGGCAGGGCGCCCTGCAGACTCGCCATCCGCTTATCGGCCCATAGTGTTGCTAGACGAGGTGAGCAAGCTATTCGAGCGTATAATCGCAGACTGCCTCATCAGCCACTTGTGCAGAGAAGGGCCGAATCTGGATGACAACCAGTTTGGGTTTCGGCACGGGCGCTCTACCATTGATGCCATAAAGAGAGTCAGAGAGCTGGCGGAGGAAGCGGTGTCCCAGGGAGGGGTATTGCTGGCTGTGTCCTTAGACATCTCTAACGCATTTAACACCCTGCCCTGGAGTTGCGTTAGGGAGGCGTTACGTTATCATCGGGTGCCTCCCTACCTCCGCCACATTGTGGGAGCTTATCTTACAAGGCGATGTGTCACCTACACGGGGCGCGACGGCAGAGGCCGGCGTGAGATGTCGTGCGGTGTTCCACATGGTTCGGTCGTAGGTCCGCTCCTGTGGAACATCGGATACGACTGGGTACTGAGGGGCGAGCTCGAGCCGGGCGTGAACCTGACGTGTTATGCGGAGGACACGCTGGTCACGGCCCGGGGGAGCTCTTACGGGGAGGCAGCGTTGCTGGCGACGGCTGCGGTCTCGCGGGTGGTGAGCCGCATACGGCGCCTAGGCTTGGAGGTGGCCCTCAACAAGTCGGAGGCCATGGTCTTTCATGGTCCCCGGCGGGCGCCGCCGGCCGGATCGAAAATTCTGGTCGGGGGGTGTCGGATCGCTGTCGAGTCTACCATGAAATATCTTGGATTGGTGCTCGACAGCCGGTGGGACTTCGGCCCCCACTTCCGGAGGCTGGCGCCCAAGTTGTTGGGTGCGGCTGGGGCGCTGTCAACGCTGCTTCCCAATCTGGGGGGCCCGAGCGCTGCTTGTAGGCGGCTCTACGTGGGGATCGTGCGATCCATGGCCCTGTATGGGGCCCCGATCTGGGCGGCTGACCTGACGGCCGGCAGCATCGCTGTTCTGCGAAGACCGCAGCGAGCAATGGCCGTCAGAGTCATCAGGGGGTATCGCACGATCTCCTACGAGGCGGCTTGTGTGCTGGCTGGATCCCCGCCGTGGGACCTCGAGGCAAAAGTGCTCGCGTCACTATATCGGTGGCGCGAGGAAGCGAGGGAGCGGGGCGAGCGACTGACGGACCGACACATGGAGCTTCCTCGGTCGCAGCTCCGCGCAGCCCTGGTGGCGGGCTGGCGGGACAGGCTTTCACGCCCTACCGCCGGGCTCGCCACCATCGAGGCGGTCCAGCCAGTACTCGAGCGCTGGCTCGGGAGGGAACACGGCTCCCTGTCGTTTCGGGCGACGCAGGTGCTCTCGGGGCATGGTTGCTTCGGGAAGTACCTGTGTCGCATAAACAGGGAGCCGGACGCCCGGTGTCACCACTGCGTCGACTGCCGGGAGGACACGGCGTGGCATACACTGGCAGAGTGTGCCGCTTGGGAGGAGCCGCGCCGTGCCCTCATCTCAGGAGTAGGCAGTGACCTGTCGCTGCCGGCTGTGGTCGAGTCAATGGTCGGCAGCGAGGAGTCCTGGGACGCGGTGGTAACCTTCTGCGAAACAGTCGTGTCGCAGAAGGAGGCTGCGGAAAGGGAGCGGGAGATCTCTTCCGCTCACCCGGCCCGCAGCAGGCGCACCGGGCGTCGGCGGAGGGCGGATAACGCCCTCTTCCGGCCCCCCTAAATGGGTCCAGGGGCAATGGATCTGGGGACATCCATCGCCCCCTATTTCTTAGGACCCGGGATGGCGGCGCGTTGTGTTCCACGCGCGCCTCTGTGATGTACGGGGGGAAGTTTAGCATCTCACTCCCCCCTAACGTGAGGAGGCCCGCAGAGGCGGGCTGGCACCAGTCGGGGATCGCGGAAGACGCAATAGTTCCCGTGGTCCCCGACGTAGGTGTGGGACGGAACACCGGGGTGGTTTTAGTCAGTAGGAGTCTGACAGACCCCTCCGCCCACCCCAGGGCGGAGGACATCCATGAGGATTTCCACCTCGATATCAAAAAAAAAAAGCGCTAACATCGGTTTAACGATACGGATACGTTCGACGAACCCACACTTCGACGTAAAGTTTCAATAAGCACTGACCAGCTAAGTTTAATGTGCCAGACTGACAGCTGAACCTTACATAGACGATAGCTAGTTACCCGCGCCGCGCAGGTAGGGCGCGTACTCCGCGAGGTCGATCTCCTTGAGCCACTGCATGACGCGGTGCGACGGATCATTACATAGACGATAGCTAGTTACCCACGCCGCGCAGGTTGGGCGCGTACTCCGCGTGGTCGATCTCCTTGAGCCACTGCATGACGCGGTGCGACGGATCATTACATAGACGATAGCTAGTTACCCGCGCCGCCCAGGTTGGGCGCGTACTCCGCGAGGTCGATCTCCTTGAGCCACTGCATGACGCGGTGCGACAGATCATTACATAGACGATAGCTAGTTACCCGCGCCGCGCAGGTTGGGCGCGTACTCCGCGAGGTCGATCTCCTTGAGCCACTGCATGACGCGGTGCGACGGATTATTACATAGACGATAGCTAGTTACCCGCGCCGCGCAGGTTGGGCGCGTACTCCGCGAGGTCGATCTCCTTGAGCCACTGCATGACGCGGTGCGACAGATCATTACATAGACGATAGCTAGTTACCCGCGCCGCGCAGGTTGGGCGCGTACTCCGCGAGGTCGATCTCCTTGAGCCACTGCATGACGCGGTGCGACAGATCATTACATAGACGATAGCTAGTTACCCGCACCGCGCAGGTTGGGCGCGTACTCCGCGAGGTCGATCTCCTTGAGCCACTGCATGACGCGGTGCGACGGATTATTACATAGACGATAGCTAGTTACCCGCGCCGCGCAGGTTGGGCGCGTACTCCGCGAGGTCGATCTCCTTGAGCCACTGCATGACGCGGTGCGACAGATCATTACATAGACGATAGCTAGTTACCCGCGCCGCGCAGGTTGGGCGCGTACTCCGCGAGGTCGATCTCCTTGAGCCACTGCATGACGCGGTGCGACAGATCATTACATAGACGATAGCTAGTTACCCGCGCCGCGCAGGTTGGGCGCGTACTCCGCGAGGTCGATCTCCTTGAGCCACTGCATGACGCGGTGCGACAGATCATTACATAGACGATAGCTAGTTACCCGCGCCGCGCAGGTTGGGCGCGTACTCCGCGAGGTCGATCTCCTTGAGCCACTGCATGACGCGGTGCGACAGATCATTACATAGACGATAGCTAGTTACCCGCGCCGCGCAGGTTGGGCGCGTACTCCGCGAGGTCGATCTCCTTGAGCCACTGCATGACGCGGTGCGACAGATCATTACATAGACGATAGCTAGTTACCCGCGCCGCGCAGGTTGGGCGCGTACTCCGCGAGGTCGATCTCCTTGAGCCACTGCATGACGCGGTGCGACAGATCATTACATAGACGATAGCTAGTTACCCGCGCCGCGCAGGTTGGGCGCGTACTCCGCGAGGTCGATCTCCTTGAGCCACTGCATGACGCGGTGCGACAGATCATTACATAGACGATAGCTAGTTACCCGCGCCGCGCAGGTTGGGCGCGTACTCCGCGAGGTCGATCTCCTTGAGCCACTGCATGACGCGGTGCGACAGATCATTACATAGACGATAGCTAGTTACCCGCGCCGCGCAGGTTGGGCGCGTACTCCGCGAGGTCGATCTCCTTGAGCCACTGCATGACGCGGTGCGACAGATCATTACATAGACGATAGCTAGTTACCCGCGCCGCGCAGGTTGGGCGCGTACTCCGCGAGGTCGATCTCCTTGAGCCACTGCATGACGCGGTGCGACAGATCATTACATAGACGATAGCTAGTTACCCGCGCCGCGCAGGTTGGGCGCGTACTCCGCGAGGTCGATCTCCTTGAGCCACTGCATGACGCGGTGCGAGGACCAGCGCGCGAGGCGCTCGGGCGGCACGCACGCCTCGGCCGCGCCCTCCGCGCCCACGCTCTCGCCCTCCGCCGCGCGACGGATCATCGTCTCGGGGTCGAACTTGTTGTCGCGGAGCACTTGGATACCTATGGACATTTATTATATTAATACATACATTTTATTCTTTACACTCAAATTTATCTCTGTCAAAGTCAATACTCAAATCATTTATTTCAAGTATGCTATTAAAAGGCTCCCTGCTCTGGGTCTGGAAACAGTACTCCGATTGAAATTATTTTTTGATGGAACTCTGAACAACGTAATATCGTCGAGGTTAGTGAGATGTGTGGTACCTCTGCGTATAGACAGCGCGTGTAGCGCATGCGTGACCCGCAGGTGCGCGTGCAGGTCGGCGTGCGTGAGGCGGTGCAGCAGGCGCGCGTCGAGGCAGCAGTCGGCGGCGGCGGCGCGGGCCCCACAGGCCCCTACATCCTCCATCCAGCGCAGCGTCCACGCCGTGTCCAGGCGCCCCGCCAGCGTCAGCATCGGGTCGCCGTGCCCGCCCTGGAAATAAAACAATGATATAGTAGCACGGGTTTTGCTGAGGCCAAAGCTGGTCCAATGATGTTGCTACGCAGTGCCACACCGCGCGGAGTGGGGACTCCTGCGCACGCCGCTAGTACAAAGAGAGAGACGACATGCAGCGTTCCTACGCGACTCCGCGACTCATTTTTTCTATTGTTAATTGCGATTTTATGTTCAGTGCTGTCTGTTCAACCGTAAAATTGTATAGGTCAATGAATGACTGAATACTTAGAGGAAATTAATATTGTTACGAACTGGGGGTAAAACAAAATCACTCGTCTCGCTTGTACTGTATTACTTGAATCGCATTGGATCGCATTCGTAATCAAACTGAACTCTCAGCACGACAATCCGCTATTTATAAGCTAAACAGAACATTTGCGAACAATCGCGACTCTTTGCAACAGTTCACAGGTAGCGTAGAAGCTTCCAGATATTACCAGAGATAACTGTTTAATTCCGCTATTCGATAATAGATGGCGGTGGCGTCTACGTGCAATTGTTTGTGTAGTACTTGCTACTTGATAACAGATGGCGTTAGCATGTCGTTTCTAGTCTTTTCGATCTACGTAACACTGCCCCCTCCTGAGATGGAGTTAGAGTAATGTTTCTAGAATTTACGATCTACGTAGCAATATATTTAAAATTATTATTTACGCGGAAATATATATTATTGACTAATAGAGTATGCTCAAGGATACTGGATGGAAAACCTATAAATATGAAAGAGTTACGCCCATATCTAGTCTTATCTATGATACACTGTTGTTTTCTAGTCTACAGTTAAAATAGTTTAAAAACCGATACACTATTTATAAAAAATATATTGCCTATACAACTGACCAGTAAATCCGTCAAGGCGAGTAGAATTTTCTTCTTATGCAACGGATGCTTGATGCCCAGTTCTTTTTCAATAGCATTGTGTGAGGCAGATGCTATGACCCCGCGTGCGTCAGGCGTAGAACCTAGCCATGCACGAGCACCGGGTATGTATACTTCGAGCCCAAGACTCTCCAGCCAGCCACATGTGGTCTCGCAGTCCCATTCACGGACGTCTGTTGTTTCCCTAGAAATGGGGGATAACGTTTTTTATTATTGTAACGAAGGTGTATGTTAAGAGTTTACTTGTAGAAATCATCAAATAATAAGAATTGAGAAAAAACATCTCATAAAGTAAAGCCCCATCCATGCGAGTTTTTACTAAATATAGTAAGAAAGAGACGGAACGAAAAATATAATAGTTTCCATGATTTTCGAGGGTGCTCAAGCCAATGTTAAGCTAAAATTGAAAATCCAAGATGGCGGCTGCAAAATTAATATTTTTTTTGTCTTGGGTGCCATTTTCATGGTTTGTGAAGCTAAGCCGATGAAGCCAAAGAAGCTGGAGCTGATCACACTGGTCAAAATAAAAATCGAAGACGAAGGCTGTATAAATTTTAAATTTGACGTCTTGGGTGTCGTTTTCATTGTTTTCAAGGGTGCCAATATTAAGGTAAAAATGTAAATCCAAAGATGGAAGCTACGAAAATTTTGCTGCTTGGCTGGCACGCCCGCTTGCCTTCTCCTTGCGCGCTGGACATATGTGACTACGGGCTGCAGTACATGCACAAGCTAGTTACCACGGCATAGGAGAGGTGCGCAGGCGGGGCGTGGAGGCGCGGGGCGCGCGCGCGGCGTCCCCGCCCTCCAGGCGCGCGCGCAGGGCGGCGGCCGGGCTGGCGCGCCCGCTCGTTTCTTCCTTCTCCGCTGAACAAATCAAACGCGGTCAAGTGCATACTTGGGGTTCACATCACAATATACTCTATTGTACAGACGCCAGCACATCAAGGTACCCGAAACTGTCAAATTCTCCCAATCAACCTTGAACCTAATTCTTTAGCGATTAAGGTTGAAATCCTATTAAAGAAATTTGACAGACTGTAGTAGCTCGATGTTCTGGCGTCTGTACATCAGTGGCGTGCATAGCTTTGCAGGCTTGGCATGCGCGTTGGCGGTCGATGCTATGGTGGTAAATGCCTTTTTGCCTGCCTATTCTCTAGGAAATCTCTTAGTCGCCTCTTACGACACCCAGGAGAATAAATAGGACATATTAGGTACGGAAGCACTTTTAAGTAAAAACGTAATTGATAAAGTAAGCATGCCTACCTAAGGCTGAAAAATTGCGAATGTCGAACGTCTTGGTATTCGGCGTGGGACATATGTACATTTTTATTTGGTCGTATTAACTTGTACGAGTAAAGAAAAATGACCTTGTGCCAATAGTACGCAAGCCGAGTAGGCCGTTGGGCGACTATTTACTACCCGTATTTGTTTGAAGTTTTTGTCTGTTATATAATTATGATAATTTATTAAGTTCCTTAATAATTGCGGGACACACGGTAAAATGTAATTTACAGGCTGATGGTGTTTTTTAGAGGTAGCACCGCTTAGATGCCTTTATGCAATGCACGCCACTTATAATTTTTTTTAAAGACAGTCATACATTAATTATACTTGAGTACCCAATCTTGAAGACCGAATTATGATGGTTGTTGAGAGAAACTTTTATTCGTCTTTCGCGACAGGCATGGGTGTACTATCTTGTTTTATCTTTCTTATAAACTAGTAAGCCGAAAAGCCCGCAGTTAATAAGACTTTTATTTCGGCTTGCATTTAATAATTCTTCGACAAATAAATAGCTAAATCATTGTATTGCTGTACAAGGATCTTTTGGTTGTTTTATGTCGATTAAAATATGATTTACGACCGAAAAAAATATGGCTTTACAGAATTATAATTATCAATCCTCTAAGTTCATTAAATGTCACTGATAAACTTTTTCATGAAATAGTTAACATAAAGCCTGACGCTGACCTGAAAATTGAAAAAAAAATCGTAATAAAATTTGTCTTTACACTGCGACTTTTTAAAGTCATTTGGACGCCAAAAGATCCTTGCAGCAGAGCACGATCAAAAGCTACATGCATAAACGATTGAAGTAATTTTATATCGTTTTTAGGGCTAAGGCATAACGCAACACATGCTTGGATATTATCTAAAATAATATTTTCTATTTACATTAACAACACCAATATTACGACATTGACGAAAGCGCGGAAAAGCTGGCATATATCACCGGGAATTTACTTGCACTGGGTAGTCCATTGCAAGAAAATTAAGAAAGAACAGAAAGAGAACAGAAGACGAAACAGAAGATAGGGCCTTATTTCTAAAAGGGTAATCAGAGGTTTACCGTCCAAATTGGCAAATGAAGGCATTAGGTAACGTGAAAAATTGTCTGATTTTTAAAACTTATGAGAATTTTGGAGGTTTGAGGAAAAGAGTGTAAAGTTCACTCAACCTCAGTAGAAAAGAAAAGAAAAGGGAATTAGAAGACGGGTGTCGTGTCTGGTGGACAACTGTCCGACGATTGAAATCGGAAAGTTGTATATTTGCCAGTTGCGCGGTAAACTTTGATTGCGCGATGCACGATTTTTGGCGGTGTAGATGTCGCCACATACTCATTGACTCTCAAATCAAAAGGGCTGGAAAGCGACTATATGTTCATCACCAAACTGACTACCCAACTATTAGAAGTGGACCTATTGGATAATTCGGTAGTTTACTTTTGTACGTAAAATATAGGATGAAAGTAAAGGATTTAACGAGTTTGTGTGACTGTATATGGCAAGAATATCAAAATTACAGGTAACGGGATTGGGCCTATGCTACGGCACAAAGCAGGATCGAGCCTATGTTATAGCATGTAAGGTAGGATTTAGCCTGGCACATGCTAACAGCGAAGCTATCGTGTTGCTATGCCAGAGACCTAGGTTCGGCACAGAGTGTCCGCGGCCGCGAGCCACCACCATGTTGTTCTGTTTACCGAAGGCGACGCGCGCCTCTGACGTCACCACGGACGAGCGCGGCAGCGACGAGTACATGTGAGTGTTGCGCTCGATCTGACGACCGTAGTTTGCCGGCGGCGTCTGGAAATTTTATCTCTTCTCGTTAATTTTAAAAGGAATTTGTTTTAGTATAATTGAGTTGCATTTGATTGACTGGCCTGTTATTGTAGTGGTTAGTGACCCTGACTGCTAAGACGGAGGTCGTGGGTTCAATTCTCACCCAGGACGAGTCTTTGTGTGATGAGCACAATTATTTGTTTTGTTGTTTTTTAGAAATACAAAAGTATATTTATCTGTTGTCATAGTACAGACTCTGCCTAATTTGGGATCAGATAACGGTGTGTTACTTGCCCTAGGATACTATTATTATAAATAGACTGCCTTACGACTGCTGAGAACCAAGTCACCATACTATTTCAGTCAACAGTGTTTTTTTTTGTATGTTCAGTTGACAAAGAGATACATAGGTGTAGGTAGCAACTTTTTTAAATGCAATTTTTAACGCATATGTCATCGCTCGAAATGATGTGTTCCATGTTTAAAAAGTTATAATATTCGCAACAACAACTAATATTGTAATTTGAATCATGGATATTCATTTCTTGCGCCACCAAAAATCTTTTCATTGTAAATAGAATAAAGATAAACAAGTTATCCCAACAACTCAGCCCAATTTATGGAGGTCAATTATAAAACTTCAAAACATACTCTAGGGGGCGCAGGCCTAGCCACAGGCAGAGGTGCGACGGGCTCGGGTGGCGGCGGCGAGCGCTCCAGCATGCCGCGCTCCGCCGCACGCAGCCTCACTTCACTCAGTTTCGACAGCAACTCCAACTTCTGCGTTTCCAAAGACGAACGCTGGAGCATTTCCTGGAAAAATAAAGAATATCATTGTTCAATAAATTGCACATAATTCAATTAATAATAAGCGTCACAGAGACAGGGCTAAGAAATAATAGATCGATCAGATCAAACTACGCTTGCCGCGGTTAGTCCGTGGATGGGTGACCATCTTTACATACCAAGACCCCTTCGTGCCTCGGAAAGCACGTTAAGCCGTTGGTCCCGGCTGTCATTCGTTTATCTATGACAGTAATTACGGGTCGTCAGAAGCCCGAAAGTTTGAAAACCCGTCATACCAAGGAATATCGTATTACCCAGTAACTGGGTTGTGGACGTGATATAGGCAGTCACTCCATGTAAAGTATTGGTATTCAACTGCATCCGGTTAGACTGGAAGTCGACACCGACATATGTAGTTGCGAAAAGGCTAGGTAGGTATAATCTTTATTGCATCGCATCAATAAAACACAATTTGAACATCATCAACATCATCTTCTTGCCCTGATCACCATTCATTTCGAGTCATCGCAGCATGTGTTCTTCAGTCGCTAACAGCCATCAATCCATTAACTTTGTATTCACGATCCCTTTATCTAGACACACTACTTTTGCACTATCATTCTAACGGTTCTTTCATCTTTCTACCATTTTTATTCATACTATTTCTTATTCGTCTGTAACACGTGCCCATGCCATAACAACCGATTGGCACACAAATTCTCGGTCACACCACTTTCACACTTCCTGGCACAAACAAAAAAGATAATAACTGTATCAAAGGAACGTTGAGGATTCCAATATACGTTTGCTTCAGGACATGCATACATGAACACGTAGAAACATTACGCTCAGTAAAAGGTGAGGTTCAAGGTACGAACCCACTGAAGTGTTATATAAAAATAAAATTCCATTCCATTAGTTGGGATGCTTATATTCTAACTGCAATTTATGTACATATATTGTGCCAGAATTCTCTCTTATCAGACGAACGGGCAAAGTTTTACAAGTTTATAAATAATATGCTGATGCTAACTACTCTAAGGAACTAATCAGTATGAAACAGTTTTTATTTATTGCCATAAAAACAGGTTACAGAAAAATGTGCGGCCCTGGCTCCAGAACTAGATAACAGTAGGTATGTGCCTATATTTCAGGAGACAGAAATAAAAAAAGTTAAAAAGGAATTGCATATAAATTCTAGAGTTGTATAAACGCATTCATAAAAATAATGTAAAAGCTAGACGTCTAAAAGACCAAATATATTTCAGCTTCCATTTTAAAATAAAGAAAAAGCAGACTGGAGCTGTCTCAAACAACTGTGCCTCTAATAGGATCTCTAAATCGAAACGTCTAAACAGCATTGACCCGTTCGAAATTAAAGTTCAATCCGAAAGGAATTTTATAGTACGAAGACTGCGAAGCTGTCTCTACTCGTTTGTCGGTTGTTAATAAAATGGCGTATCTGGTAGTTCGTGCGATATACACACGCTACACATTTCTCCGACGTAAATGGACTACGAAATTAGAACGTTTTAAAACGAAATGTTTATTTTATTTACTCATTAACACGTTGATTGGCATCTCACATAACTAGTTTTCGTGCCATTGCTAATTTCTTATTCGACGTTCAGATGGGCGTATTAAAATGGCGCGTTTTTTTTTCGCACTACATTTTCAATGCACTGTTAAGCGCTGAGACATTTGAAAATCGAACAGTGATTTTCCCGCTGTCTGTTTGAACGTCGACTTATAAAAATTGGTACAAATTAGTATCGGTAACACGTTCTCGCAAATCGCATTTCATTTCCTTTACACTATCTGCTTTTTGCGCAGTTTACATTTGAATTCATTAATTTAAACCTACAGCTGATAGCGTTTAATCAATAACATTAACATTTCGTACAATTTTACAAACTACTAGTGAGTTTAACTGTTCCTAATCTATTACGGTGATTGATCTGTTGGCACTCGCGGGTGGCCATGTGTGTTATGTAGGTGAAGCAATCATTATTTTCTGTGGAGCGACTATTTTATCGAGTTCCAGGCCTGGATGTGACGCATAGTTTCTTTTAACTTCACTATACGATTGAATTCCATTAAATTTTCGTGGTGTCAATCATGAAAATGGAAAGAATTTAGAGTTAAAGCTTTTATCTTTTTTTGTAATATGCTAGACGTGTTTATTTCATGGAAATTATTGAAGATCAAACAAAAGAACTCGTGTTTTAAGAATCTTTTACAAAATGAGCTGTGCTGGTTTTACCCGCGTGGATGTCGTAAACTATCCCACGAGTAAGTTCTTTCGGGACAAAAAATTGCCTGAGTTATAGCCTCCTCATACACATAGCGCAATATCTGTACATGAAAGTCTCGTCAAAATCGGTCCAGACGTTACGGAGACTAGCCGGAAGAAACAGACAGACATTTTTTGTTTGTTTTATGTGTCATATAAACTTTTATATGCATTTGGTAAAAAGCTGTTATTTTGACATTACAAATAAACACTTCAATTGTATTTATTTATAACAATGCTTAGGTCGCGTCATGAACCCTATCGTTCTTAACAGTTTGGAGTTTGGGCTGTTCATACTTTTACATCATTTCATAACGAGTATGATCACTGAAGCAAGATGGCAGGGGACATAAATCTCTTGTCATAGCTCGGTGTGAGTCTGTGAGACAATGAACAACATTCTCGCACGCTCAGCCGACTTGACAACGCAATTCGTATAATTTCCATCAACAAGACACGCAACGATAGTGATTCAGTCATATTATTCGCATAGTAATACACACGTCATTTAAAGTCTAGTATTACGTACAATCAAAGTGTTTTCTATATTTAACTAGTGTGTTTGTGTAATACATAGCCTTTAATTGCGGTAATATGTGTATTGCAAATAACATACATGAATCAATAGATAAAGTTCAACACGCGTTATAGCAGATGGCCAGTTCTCTAGTTACTGGTTTAGCACTTATGCAGTTAAAATATTTAGATGATACATTAGAAATATGGTTCATAAACTTCATATTTTGTGTAGTAGTACAAAATATTTGGGAATATCGCTGTTGTACTACTACACAAGTAGTAGTACAACAGCGATATTCCCAAATATTTTTAAACGAAAATATTATTTTTGATTCGTAAAAAAAGCCCAGCCCAAATTCGTTTTTTATGAGATAAAACAATGAAAATAATTTCATTTATTAACCTAATTGAATACGACCGGGCGAGCAAGCTTTTGGTAAAATCCTAGGATTACAACTTTGCTAACAATGCCCGTAGGAAATACGTACATGGAAGCCAACTAGCCCTTATTCGACAAAATCGTGATAGCGCTAACAAGTGGCAACTCGCATCCTATCTATTAGAAAGGAAAAGTTATCGTTGAGCCCATGGATCCCACTTTCGGAGCCTATGATACGACTTATTACTTAATCTCTAGTTCCTAGTGATTGTGTGACGGGCACGCCGAGCTGAATGCGATAAAGAGATCGGGCACCGCCTGAGGCGCGCGCTAGAAATTGTGCGGCCCACACCGATCATGATTATTCAATAGCCCCGTTCCACCGGGATCTAGGCCGTGCTGAATGTTAAACAGTTTACCGTCTTGCTATCATATTTATTCATTCAACTGCAAATCCAAGCTAACAATGTCCCTGTTCCCTAACAAATAGGATACGGTACACTCCAAGACTTGTTTCAGTAACTCAAATTAATCAATTTACTGTAGGCATTTTATGAAATGTTTAGGAAGTAAATGAGATTGTAAAGTTTCACGGTAAATAATGGGCTACAAACGCGAAACTTGTAAAGTAGCAAGACAAGCGAGCAGCGAAGTTGTAAAACAACCAAGTCTGTTAGAACTAACGTGACCTTTGTAGCGCCTAGTTTCTAACTTAAATAGTACAAGACAGGGATTTTTGTTTCAATATTTGGTTTTGCAAAACTCCGGGACAAAAATAAAACTATTATTTCTGAAGTAAACGCAAACAAAAAATAGGCGCATCTATTTTTTGTAGGACACGACATGCAAAACAAGAAATGTACTGGCGTTAAATCTTGTCCCAGTTAAGATTTCACGCATTTTTAAGTGGAATCCAGCTCGAAGCCGAGTACAAACCCAATTTCAACGTTACGTTATTTTGTTGTTAACCTAGTATTTTCAACATGCCCTGGAATTCGGGTTGGATATTCGGGCTGAATTTTTGTATGCTAGAGCTGAAATAATATAATGTTTTTTACCTTCTGCAGCCTTTGTTCAGCATCATCGAGCCTCTGCCTTGCATCCTGCAAGGCGCGCTCCAAGTCCGTCATCTTCTCAGTCTGCGCGGAGATTTGTTCCGACAACACTTGCACCTGTAGATGCAAGCTCTCCTTGTCTGCCTCGAGCCGACGTACGCGATCCTCCGCATCGTTCTGTAATGTTCGTCACACTAATACAGTCACTGTTATACTAGGCTCTAAAAAACACACAAGTCTGCCGTGCAAAAACAATATTTAATTAACAGCTCTCTTTATGCTTCTGATCATATTTTTAAAGAGCATTTATAACAACACTAGTTAGTGTAACCATTAAATAAAAAACAGAGGGTAACCGTGTTAACAACTCGCTGTGTTAAAAACACATTCACAACAATTATTTATGTACACTTTATATCCGTGTATACCAATAGAACTAAATTAGAACAAGATCGCTCGCTGCACCTATTTCTTACATTCCTTTCCTCGAAACCCTCGGTTTATTGACACAAGCTGGCGAGTAGGAGGTGTAGTGAATTGTATAAGAGCGGAACGTGTTTATTAACACTCTAAGTAATTTCCTAGCTCAATTCTCCAATTGTCTGAATTAAATTTTTGTCTACTCTCAGTTGTCGTACCTTATTGTAACTTCGTGTGGGCATGGGCGGAAGCGATGGGTTGGACGGCCAAGCTCTGTCGTGCATGTAACATGGAGGCGGCACCGGAGGTCCATGACACCAACACATGGGAGGCCACCAGCCGCCCTCCGGCCATCGGAACTGCTCGTAAGAGTTCCATCGCCTCTGTAGCTCTGGAGGTGTGTCTTCATTCCGAGAACGCCGCGGTCGAGGTGAAGCGCGTACGCTCGCCGGGTGTTGTGGCGGTTTGGATGTCATAGACGACCTTGTTTTACGGTCGCGATCTTGCCGGTCGCCTGGCGCACGGCGTCGTCTTTCCAAACTTGCTGCTGAATAATCATCCCCTCTGGGTTCTGAGACATGATCGTCGCCTTCGTCCACCATGTTTCCGGTAGGCATCCACATAAAATCATCATCGCGTCGAGTGGAATTATCCAAACGCTTGCTAGGCGTCAGTGTGCGGTATTCTGCATCACAACCTCGAGGTTCGTAATCATGTTCATCAGAATCATCGCCGCTGGAGGAGCTGGATTCTGTGTCAGATGAGCCAGTTCGAGCCGCGGCTACAGCGCCGTCTGGCCACGTCGTGCATTTCACTGTGGCCTCATCAGGGCTGTCCGAATCACCGCCTGCCACGAGATAAGCGATGAAAAGTAAATAAAACGCGCTGGAGCCTCATGACCGACGGCAACTCACCCATCGGGGAGTACATGTAGGAGCGCACGGCGGGGTGTACAAAGCCGGCCGCCGCACGCTCCTGCTCCTCATCGAAGGGCTCCGTCAGATATTCGCAGTCGGACATGAGGCTCCGCTAATGCGACACTGCGCGACAAGCTCTCGGCACGAGTCACCTACGTGTCTCTATTTTAAAGTTTGGCTAAGTTCCAGTAATATGCTACGTCAGTGACTCGTCCGCAGATCGCGTGTTACGTACTCTCCTGTGGGGGCGGCTCCTCACTGGACTGCACTGAAGCGGAGTCACGTTCAGAGGCTTCAGACGCGGTGGACACAGGACGTTCGCTGCAGCCGGACGCTCTCCGAGAGCGAATTTCACCAAAAGTTTCTTCCGTTATAGAACGCGCAACATTTCTTATCTCCGCGGAAGTCGATCGTGATTTGAGCGGCCGAGGCTTTTCCTCGACTACGGTTCGATTGTGCAATGCCGCGATGGTGGCAGCCACGAGTGAGCCCCCGCGGCCGAGCTCGCGCATGTTTTAGTTCAAAATGAACGAGGCTTACACGAATAGGGCCGACGCCCGCGCCCGGAAATAGATCGCGGTATATGCGCCTGATGCATTCTGGACACCCTTCTCGCTTTGATCCGAGTTTTATTAGGTTTAAGAAAAAATTTACGTTTCGTTATGTAAACAAACCCATTCTCTTTTACGTCAGCAACAAACGCGTTTTCTGTTAATTTTAAAACGTAATGTTGAAATATACAGCATTTTGTTTATGTACACACATAGCACACGGCAACAAGGCGTAATGGTAGTAGGCAGCGTGCGACGCGAAGCACACAAGCTGGCGCACTCACCGGCATACAGTTGACGCCTTCGTACAAGGAGCGGCGGGCTCGCCCCCACTCGTCATAGTTTTCGAAAGTATTTTCAGCGTAGAACTCGCCATAGTAGGTGCTCCACAAGTTAGCAGGATCCAAAACCGCTGTTTCATCATATTCAACATGTTCATCGGTGAAATCGGGGTTGTAAGGTAATTGCGGTGGGTAGTAAGGCGGGGCGCTTGTCTCCGCCAGTTTAAATTCATAGCGGCCCTTACACGAACCCAAACAATTCATATTGGCTCCTCTCGCTCCTCTGTGTCTGTACGTAGTATAAGCAGCTATTTTAGATGATATATTATTCACAATCATTCTGGTATTTATTGCATGGTACGAACACTGGCATCACAAAAGATCCTATTGTGAAAGTACTTATAATTAATCCTAGGTTAGGAGGACACAGTTAAACTTAAAACAACGACGTTCCTAAATTAGTTTAACAAAACGACAACAATCACTCACAGCATGCCTTCGTGGAATGGATGAAACATTTACTAAGATAGCCAAACGACATTAAACTAAATTATTTACAAAGTAAGTTATTCACCATTCATTATTTATCCTGATTTATTAAATGTTAACAATAACATCCAACTAAATTCATCTTGAAAATAAGATAACTCCCCTCATGTCGGAAATAACTCGACAGCTGTTCCGTTGGGAATATCCGACAAAAGACCCATTTTAATGTTCCACAGAGGGTGAGAACGTGTGCCGAAGCCCTAAAAATAGACACATGTTGTAAACTTTCGCGTTCATGAAGCAATTGTTGTTACTAACATAAACAACTACTGAAACTGTGATGATTCAGAAGAAAATGTTACGAGTTACAGTGTGAAATATTTTGGGATTTGTATTGCATAGTATTTACCTAGGTTATTGCAGTTCAAATTGGATTGTAGATACCATAAATACTGCTTCACTCAACACAGCTCTACGCGATGAATTATCGATTTAACTAAACTAGGTTTATTAGGAGCGATAAATAAACATACTATAAAAGATGTGCAGGACATGGGACGATAAATTCAATGAACCATTAAATAAATTAAATCCACAGACGTTCTTACTGAGATTGGGGTACACTCCCTGTACTTATTATCATCGTTTTTGCGCCATAGGGAGAGGAAAAAGAACATAGAAATAATTCGATGGGGAAACTTTGTAAAATAAAACATGTTATAATTCACTATCACTACCTACATAATATAAAACAAAGTCGCTATCCTCTGTCTGTCCCTATGTATGCTTAGATCTTTAAAACTACGCAACGGATTTTGATGCGGTTTTTTTTAAGAGATAAAGTGATTCAAGAGAAAATTTTATACGTATAAACCGCGGGCGAAGCCGCTGGCAAAAGCTAGTAATGTTATAAAGCTGAAGAGTTTGTGAAGTTGAACTTACTTATCACCGGAAATACGTTAATGTGTTGGATAGCCCATTTATTGAGGAAAGCTACACAGACTATATTACATCATGCTAGCACTCTTGGGAGCCGAGCAAAAAGAAAAATCGTCACAAATACGAAGACCTCGCACGGGCAGGCGATTCGATGCGACGGGATGGGTCGGAAGAGCAAGAAATTTAAGTTGGACGATTTCGCGGGCATATGCTAGTTATACTACTTAAAAACCTTCCTTTTGAATCACTCTGTCTATTGATAAAAGCTGCATTAAAATCCGTAGCGTAGTTTAAAATATCTCAGCATACAAACACGAAACGCGACTTTGTTTTATACTACGCAAAGAAGATGTGATTCTTAGAAAATAACACCATCTTATAACATACCAATAAAAAAAATGCAATGAATTCATACGTGCAAGAGTAATTGCTACAAATTGGTTAGAAAACCCGATCATATTATTATCCCGTATTATGTATGCGACAGACATCATGTAATGTCTGATAATGAAACATGATCATTTACGTGCGTGTTCGTTTTCTGAACATCAATAAATTCTGTTAACGTAGAGCAGCTCCACTGAAATTTAATTTTCCATCTTTCAGTCAAATATACGAACTCAAATTGTTTAAATTAAGGAAGAATCCTCAGAATCTAATCTGAAATAAAATGTCACGAACTCACGATAAGGAAAGGTTGACAGGAAAAGCACAAAAGTGAGGGTCACGAAAGTTGAGATTCAATAAGTTAGTAGAAGTCTTCGAACCGAATGTCTTCGTGATTCGTGACACGGGCTTGGTGAAGCGAACAACTCTCAAACGATTCCGGAATACTGACATAGCATAATTCCTGAGGATACGTACAACTGATCGTAATAATACCGAAGTATCCTCAAATATTTTACAGTTCTAAGCAATGCAGCTCGAATACGTTTCCAATATCAGGAATGGAATTGCTTGCCAATAACATAATGAAATCTTAATAAGAACCTGATACAATATCGTCCACTTGATTGTAACAGTTGGCTGTTTTAGTCCTGTTTTTGGGAATATCTTTTAAAAATTCCTTATTAAATATTTAAATATCTGGACGACGGCGACGGTGTGAATTATGATATGGATAGAAAATAGGTGACTACTGAGTTAACGGCTAATAGAGAAATGTGGAAGAAAAGGACATGTTACGCCAACCCCAAATACAATAAATTGGGATAAGGGCAGGAGAATGATAATGAAATATTAAAATATCCGTTATTTATTTAACGTTTATTTCAAAATCCATTACGTTATATCAAAATCCATTATTAATAAGGCTCACCAGCTTTGCCTAGATATTAAATAAATTGCCTCATCATTTCAGCCGTAAGACGTCCACTGCTGGAATTAGGCCTCCCCCAATTTGGGGGGGCTTTGCCATAATCACCACGCTTAATAAATTGCCTACTAAGTTTTATTCTGAAAATCCAGATTTAAAATCGAAACAGTTTTTATCAAACGATTGTAAGTACTTACAACAGTATATAACAAGGGACATTTCAATGAATTGACGATCGCTGTGCCCGAGTCGTTATTCAAAGGGGAATGTTGCCACCCATTGCTGCCCATTCATCTAATATAATCCCTTAGTTGCCTTTAGCACTCCAGGAGTAGTCATGGGGTCGTATTTATAGTAAAGCTACTAGTTAACAGCTTTAAATGTAATACAATGTAAATGAAATTATCTTTACAACGAATTCAAAACTGAAGAAAAGTATAACCCATTAAGTTTTTTAATGTGTACTCAAATAGCTTTCTGGTAATTAAAACTGGTCTGTTTATATAGTTGTATCAAAGTGCAGACCGTTATTGTTTGAACAAGCTGGTCTTTTGTAACTTATTAAACGGTTCAGTGGAAGTCTGAGTTGCGGGGTGTGTTCTAAAAAGGAAATATAAAACTTAATGGCAACTTAGCCTGAAGTTGACAGCGACTGACTGCCTGCCGCGGTGAGACCGGCTAGCGGGACGACGCAACTTTTATCCTTCTTTTATACTTTGAAATACAATCGATAGCCCTGTCTGTTCTGCTATGACTCACAATTACCTTTTCTCAGGAAATATATTTCTTTACTCACGGTGTAATATTTATGTTAGAAAGAAATGAAAGATAGGTTTTTCGAATCCGATTGTTTTAAAAAATCACAATAAAAAAAACACTTCACAGTTTCACAAATCACAATATCGCTAACTCACAATTAAAAAAATACGGCTGGCGACTACGCTACGACTGAAAGCTACAAACTGCCGCTAAAAATTCGTCACATCACTACGTAAACGCTTTGGGTCATTAGTGGTGCGAAACATGCGCTATCTGAACAAAATAATATTTATGACTGAATTTTCAGCTCACAGCAAAAGTATTGTGTATGTTAACAATATTTATTAAAAGATAAATTGCTACGATAGTGGGTGGTTTTTAAGCTTTTAACTACAATAGAAATTCTACGTTATGTATGTTGTTGTTTTCTTATTTTTGATCTACATGTGTTTTTCAATTATTATTAGGTACTTATAATAAGATCTTATTTTTATTAATCTGTACCTACCAAAGCAATATTCAATTTGACTTTAACGTATTAATTGAAAGCAAGTCAAAATCATTTGTAAAATTCCTTCGTTTTAAAAATGTCAACATTAATTTCCTACATCACAATGATGTAACAAAAACCATGAAAACAGAGAGACGAGATGTAAATTATGCAAATAAAAAGGGGAACAAAAAGGAATGGTTATATTTTACTTTTTTCCACAATAAAATGTAACAAGCCCAGTGTGCAAAACGCGGGTCGACACCCTAGCGGCCCGGTGGGCGGCGAATGGACTCTTGGGCGGGGGACTATAAATATCACTTGTTACTATAATATACTGTGCCACTTAATTATTGGCTGTTGAAATAGAGGAACCTAATGTTTTCCGCGGGATACAGATATATCTGGGTTAATCGCGCCATTGTTTATGAATCGGGCAAATGAAACCATCGTACGGGAGCGCGCCATAACTATTTTAAGACATTCTATAGCATAAAAAGAACCAACTCGGGAATAGCCGGGAATTTCTTACGTTCCCCACTGCTAACATAAATTAAGATGAGAAAACATGAAATAGCCACGTGCCTGTGATCTGAGGAAGGGAATGACGAAGCGTACTACAGAGCACTCGTCAACTTATCTCAACAGCTCATAAACTTCCACCGCTTTAGCACCCATGTTTACATGGGTCGGCTATAACGCCTGCTAGTGTACGGGCGTATAAACGGGCATCCATCTTGCCCAGTGCCTACGATCATTACCAAATTAAGCCCAACAACTTTTAGACTATAACCACCAGTCAAAACTCAAAGCATTTATTTCAAATAAACCAATTACAGGCACTTTTGAATTGTCAAGGAGGCGGCCAGTCAGAAAGATAAAGTTAGTTGCTTATTCCAAAGTGTAGTTGGTACTTATAGAGAAGAACGAGCACTAAACTCCAAATATAAATCAAAATATTGTAACAAAAATTGGTTATACGTACATTTCGGACGAGATCCCGGGTCCAAAGACCAATTCGGATCTTGCTAGAGTACAATCGAATACAAGAATATCACAACTGGATGCAAAACTGTAGCAAAAAACATAACAAAAATAAATCCCTTCATCCCACACCCAAGCCCAAGGTATTAAAAATTGACACCATTATCCAAAAAGTTAAATTAAATTACCTAATCGAGTTTTCAGGGACGCCATCCATAAATAAAAAGTTTACAGACGCAGTCACGGAAGTGAGTTGAGAAACAACATCGCAACCAAGTACCCAACATAGATATTTATTTTCCTTTTATTATGTAAAACGTGATGAATGGAACAGCTGTGAGTCTGTGACAAAGGCATACATGCCACTTATCTTTTGCATTGATAAATAGGCTGTCTGTAAAGGCTGACTTAAAGCTTGCTCTTTCATTTTTCAGGAACGTGTTTGTATTGATCTCAGATCTTTCTTGTCTTTGTAGCATACCAATGTGACTTTTTCAATTCAGATGTACTTTCTCCACTTTATTACAAAACGCGAGAAAGTTTGGTTCTAGGCTGAAGTTCTAAGCTAATTTTGCATTTCCAATTTTATAAATTTCGTAATACAAAACTAACAACACCGGACTAAGTTGTTAGTTTTGTGAGAAGGAAGTGTATTTCGATTTTCGTTCGGTTCTTATTTCGAAAACAGCCTCGATGGCTTTTAAACCATACTTAAAGAAAAATACAACCGTCTCAGTTTATCTTGGACATTTCTGAAATCAGTGAAGGAAAAACATCTGGACAGGTGGAGGAATCCTGGACTTATAGTCAACATAATAGGTTTACCTACTTTATCTACGAAAATGCCGTTTTGTATGAAAAAAATTAAACGAATTTTTTTCATGTATTTTTTATTTGTATTAATCGAAATAATCACCCATGCAATCAATGCATCTTTGCCAACGCAGTGGCAGTTTATTGATGCCCTTCTTAAAAAAATCAGCTGGACGGGAGGCAACAAATTCTTCAAAGGCATTTTGTACTGCCTCTCGGGTATTGAATTTTTTCCCGCCAAGAAGTTATCCAAATTCTGGAAAAAGTAGTAGTCTGTAGGCGCAAGGTCTGATGAGTAGGGCGGATGACGGAGAGCTTCCAACCCCAGTTCTTGCAACTTGGAGACCGTCTGCTGTGCAGTATGAGGTCGCGCGTTGTCGTGCAGGAGCAGCGGAGACGAGCGATTGACCAATGCTGTTTGGAGATGTGCCAGCTTCTCGATCATTGAGTTTAGTTCTTCACAGTACACATCTGCAGTAATGCTCACCCCGTTTGGTAAGAAGCTGTGATGAATCACACCGGCGCTAGACCACCAAACAGTGACCACCACTTTTCTAGGGGTAAGTTTTCGTTTAGGGCATTGTTTAGGTGCTGAACCACGATGCAACCAACTTGCTGAGCACTTGCGGTTATCAAACAGAATCCATTTTTCATCGCAGGTAACAATGCGGTTCAAAATCCTTCATTTGTGTGTCTTTTGAACAGTGCAAGGTACGTCTCGACGCGTACTTCGCGCTGGCGATCATTGAGTTCGTGGGGCACCCATTTGTCAAGCTTTTTTACCTTGCCTATTTGACGCAAATGGACCAATATTGTTTTGACGCTAACGTCGAAAGCTGCTGGTAATTCAGCCGGAGATTGTGTATCATCAGCTTCCACAATCGCCTTTAATTCGTCATTGTCGACCAAAGTCTTCGGACGACCGCGAGGTTCATTTTTCAGGTCGAAATTTCCAGAACGGAAGCGAGCAAACCAATAACAGGTGGTGCGTTGGTTTGTAGTGTTAGCTCCGTAAACGTCGTTGATGTTGCGTGCCGCTTGTGCCGCGTTGCTGCCACGACGGTACTCATATTCCATAATTACTCGCGATGAAAATGAACACAACTAATGAACTAATCAATAAACAAATGACTACTTTTGGAAAAAGAATTCCATGTTTTTAAAATAAAATTAATTTGAAATTAGAATTCTTAGACAAACAAAAATTATTTTGATTTGAAATGGCCAGTACTGCAGAACGGCAATTTCATAGGTAAAGACCTAATATGTAAGTCTGAAGTTCACTTTGTGCTTTGGCAATAAAAGTGCTGAAAGTGCACTTCAGTTACACCAGTTTTTACAGGATTTCGAGAATGCACGAAAACATAAAATTAAATCTACTAAAATTGTAAAACGAAGATCTTGCGGTAGGAGTTAACTTGTAGAAATAGTCACGTGATTAAAAAGCGTTAAGCTCCATGTGACTTTTTATTAGAGACAGAGTGATTGAGAAAGAGAGAGATAGTTCTCAGGGTATTTGAGGATGCTGTAGGTAACAATGACGTCAAAATGGTGGCTGCGAACATTTTCCAATTTTCATCATGTGTGTCGTTTTCATGGTTGTCGAGGGTGATGAAGTCAATAGTGAGGTCTAAGTGAAAATCCAAGATGGCGGCTGCGAAAATTTTAAACTTTTCTTCATATGTGTCGTTTTCATGATTTTCGAGGTTGCAATAGCCGATAGTGAAATCTGAGTATTTTAAACATATAGTGAACGACGTCACACTCGGAGTTGAAGAAAAAACGTAAGGAACTTCGTTCCTGATGGAGTCTCCCAACTCCACATGTTTTTTATTTCCCAATACGCAGCCATAATAAAGATACAGGCTATATCAAGTAAAGGTGTTTAATTAACTGTTATTATCGCTGTTGGTTGTAAATAAAACATTAGAAATGGCTGTGCCTTCATCCAATAAAAATATAATTACTCTAACTGGCTTTTATTAAGTCGGCTGATAACATATGACGCACTTACTCATCGTTTTAGTTTTCATACTTCGATCTCTACGTTTTATTTCTAACTAGATCAGCTTTTGAGAGGGAGTTTAATTGTTGATGATTTAAAGCGGGTCATAGTTCACTGATCGTCCAAAAACTTAAGATGTACGCTTTTTTAAATAAATAAACCTCTAAAAACTTATTGGGAGAAGCCCAATAAGTAATTAATTAAAAACTAAAAAGGCTTATTTAAAATTTTCTGACAGTGGAGCAAACGGTCGATGACCCGACGAGCGAGCAATTCGAGCGATGCCCAGTCAGGGGCGCAACATCCAATTTGGTCGAAGATACTTAGCTGTTTAGTATATTTGCGACCTCAAACTAGGAAATATTTGAGGTTCAAAGAGCACCTTCATTATATTACAGCGTTCAATAACATTTTAAAAAAAGCAAAATGGGAGTTGATTGAGGTATCCTTAATTAGATGCCTTTTAAAACTTTGTGGTTCTTTTGATGGCTGTCCAATGAAGGATATCCATCAACTCTGAATATTTCTCCTTGTCCATTGCGCGGTATAGGCTATGGAAAACCAAAAATCCCATAGCGTTTATCAGTTAAGAAACTATCCCCGTCAACCAGTCATCCAAACACTCACTTTTAACATTATTGAAATAATTTAGCCCTATCGGAGGGGCAGTTCCCTTAATTTTAAAAACGTTCACAGTCTGATCTCTCTCAATCTGTCAATCTGTCAACAATACTTCGACTTTCCATATATTTTTGGCAAGTTTTTGACATTTGGATGTCGCCGAGATGAGACTGCGACTAGATTTTGAACGTTTTTAATTACGAGAATTGGCCTTCTGAATTCATGTTCAAGACGGCTTATAATAAATTAGGTGCCAACTAACATTAATATGTCCGCGTGCATCTGTCACAAACGTGTTCAGTCAACAGACGCATGACTTTGGCTCCACAACGTTCTGTACTTGACCCAGTACTCTGGGACTCAACTTTAGAATGCTCAGTAAGTACTTGACCTGTATAGAATCTATTTACAATGCTAAGCGACTCTTCAGCGTAAAATGCGTAGCGCTGAGCCTTGCCTCAATGCCAATGTTCCTTCTAAGTTGATTCAGAAATGTGCTTCGAAATCTAATTGTTAACGGTTTACTGTTATTTAGTAAGTCATAGATTTAATTATTAAATAATATTTACATTATATATAAGCCAAGAGACTTAAAATACTTAATATTAATAATATGTAAATATATGTAGGGATCGTAGCGGGTGGCGTTCCGTAGTTTCTGCCGGGTGTACTACGCCAAATCGAATGCCAAATAATCGAATATCAATTGATCGAACACTATAAATCGAACGTCTAAATACTCGAACGTTCATAATATCGAATGGTTAATAAATCGAACATTCAATATATCGCACACTCAATACATCGAGTGTTCAAAATATCGAATGTTTGTTTGATCGAGCGGTCAACGCATATTCATTATATTGAAATATAAATATACTGAATACTTTAAGTACTAGAAAAACACAAAATTTACCAAAAAATCACATTTTACTTTTAATTATTATCTTTTACTAGCTGTGCCCGCAGCTTCGACCCCTTGGTGTTCGAAAATTATTACACAGGGATCTCGTGGGATACAGCGCGGACGATTGTCACAATCCAGTGCTGGGCACGCCAAAGTTTTGGCGGTAAGCTACCTCTTTGAGGGGTAGCTGGAGAGGCGCCACGGCGTCCTCACCTTCCGCCTTACGCACGCACGTCCTCAGCGGGCATGGCTGCTTTGGAAGGTTCCTGTTCAGGATAAGGCGGAAGGAAACGCCCGGGTGTTTTCATCGCGTGGATCGCCCGGAGGATAAGGTAGAGGTCTGCCCTGCCTGGGTGGAGCACCACCATATCCTCGTGGAGGCAATTGGCGGCGGCGATCTCTCGCGTCTGGCCCTGGTCCAGGCCATGTTACGGAGCGAAATGGCATAAGAAGTCGTCACCTCCTTCTGCGAAGTAGTAATACTCGCGAAGGAGGAGGCAGAGTGCGTGAGGGAGAGACAATCTCTGCACCCGCTCGCGCGCTAGCCACCGCAGAAGACGCCCCAGGCGTCGTCGTTGCCATAGCGGAAAAGCGGCCACCGTAGGCGCGGGCTTGCGGGTGGCGAGCAATGGGTAGCTCTCTGCCAGGGTCGCGGATTTGTTCGAAAGAATTATAGTGGCACTGGGAAGGAATATGGGTGGTTTTAAGTCAGTAAAAGTTTGTCACGCCCTCCCGCGTCACCCAGAGCGGACACGTCATTTGACGATTTTTCACCCAAAAAAAGAGACGTCCTACTCAGACAAAAAGTAGGCAGCCTATGTTACTCCTAGTAACATCAGCCATCCTTCAATGTTATTTTGAGTTCTAGGAAAACCCAGTGTATTATCACAGTTCATTGAAGGATGGCACAGACGATGGAACACGTTGCTTGTTAAGCACAAACGGGGTCTTTATGCTGCCATAGACATAGTAGTTAAGAAGGTTAGTTATTACAATGCTGCAACCTACTCGCGCACTACCCTGTGAATTGAAAAGGCAAACGCGGGATTGGGAAGACCTACTCCACAATAAAAGTGGCAAGACGGATGAAAATCTGATGATCTGAAAAAATATTAAATAATAGAAACAACATGGATTTAATAGTTTCTCCGAACAATTCACACAAAACTTTTAAATGTAAGTACCTATAAAAAATAATAATTAAAAAGTAAAATGTGATTAATTAGTAAATTTTGTGTTTTTCTTGTACTTTATAGACAAAAGTATTCAGTATATGGATATTTCGATATCTGAATATGCGATGTGTTGACCGCTCGATCAAATAAACATTCGATATTTTGAACACTCGATGTATTGAGTGTGCGATATATTGAATGTTCGATTTATTAACCATTCGATATTATGAACGTTCGAGTATTTAGACGTTCGATTTATAGTGTTCGATCAATTGATATTCGATTATTTGGCATTCGATTTGGCGTAGTACACCCGTTTCTGCCTACCCCCATTGGAAAAAGGCGTGAGTTTATGTATGTTAGTATATATTTAATATGAAATAAATATTTTTTGTATTGTATGTATATAAAAAATAGGGAAAAGAATCACGAAATCGAAAAAATCCTCCGCATCGCTGTCAACAGAAAAAATGCCCAAAAGCCAGCACTGCCATATTGTATGGCGATGTAAGTACGTTGTACTTAGATATTTTGTGCTGTACATATGTACGCGTGAGGAAACTTCAATATTATGTTTTTTAGATATACTTAGTCTTTTCATTTTATGGAATAAGTAACGAGCCGCCGCTGCTTCGCACGGTTTTTTATAACCCTACGATTTTATTGATCGAGCTACTTTTAATTTATTTAGTTTAATATTAATTTCTATTATCTCCAAATGATTGTGAAAAAGTAGACAACTGAGTCACACAGACAGACACCAAAAGCGACTTTAATTTATAATATGTTTATATAGATAACCTAAGTGTTATTCAGGATGATTGACTTATTTCAACATCGAATAATATCAATTTATATTAATACACACATTCGTACAACATGGTCCTGGGCGTGGGCGGAGGCTTAAATACATATACAAAGGAAAATTTCGTCAAAACAATTAGATTGTCGACGCTTTTCTGTAGCTGGCGGGTTTATGTCTCCAAGGACCAAAAGCTCAAATGTGTCACACCTAGGATTACATTTGAAGACATCCGAGCAGAACACCAAAGAGTGTTAATTCACACAACATATTAACAACAAACAGGGCATAAACAACAATATAGTTTAAAAAAACAACATAACGCACAACATGTATAACAATGAGGCAATAATGACCGACCCGACGCGACTGAGGCGCTCTGAATTTTAAATTACTCTTTGCACAGGCGAATTCACTGAGCCAGCTCGTAAACAGCCTATGTCGATGACTGCGCAAGGAAACATACCCCTTTTTACGTATTGTCATGTTGGAACGTACTTATTGAAGGAATTTGTTGTGTTCGGGACTTGTTTTAACGAAGAACCTTTTTGAAAAAAGAATTCTCTTCAAAGCAAAAATCAGATACTCATTAATTAAAACCGAAATTCGCGATCGTTTCTCGAAGTCGAAGACAACCTTAAAGTTGTTGGGTCGAGCTCCTTCAAAATTTACATAACTCCTACCCAAGTTACGAGATAGCTTTTCATACAGCGATTTGTGTAGCTTCTTCAAAAATGAATAAAAAAATGTTCCGGCTAACTTTCCAGACGATTGCATTGTAGCTCTCTAGACGAGTTTTGAACCTCGCTTACAAATAGTTTTAAGAACGAAATGAGAAACAGTAGCTGCTTATCGACTTTATACATTCGTGGAGTTCGTGAAATTGGGCGAGTTCAATCCAAGCCGGTTTGAAGGGATTTTAATTATGGCACCCTAGTCGAAATACCAACATTGACGCTTGGAAACAAATTGAACGGGATCGGGAATCAGAGTATGCAATAACATTTCACATTCCATTTCCTCTGAAATTGCTACAGCATTGTTTCCTCGGGAAAACTGTCAAACTAAAAATATATGAATATTGGTAACTGTATGCAAAGGGCTTGTGGATATGTTTGTCGCGGCTGACCCGTAGAGAGGTGACCATCTTTACTTACCAAGACCCCTCCGTGTCTCGGACAGCACGTCAGGCCGTTGGTCACGGTTGTGAATCGTGGATTTTTGACACTCGTTACGAGTCGTCGGAAACCCGAAAGTCTGACAAACTAGACTTCCCAAAGAGGATAACTCAGGGATAACCCAGTAACTGGGTTGTGGAGGTCGGGTAGGCAGTAGCTCCATGTAAAATACTGGTAAAACACGTTTAAACTGTTGGGAAATGGCTAGGCAGATTGATTGGTAACTGCACGCTTTGCTTTTACCCTTTCTGACACTGAAATAACCAGTTAGAGTAGTATTACAGGTTGAACAATAATTTATCAAAAGATTTGCTATCTGATTCGTTCAGGACGAGTCGATTCCAGAATACTGTTCAGCGGAAACGGGTGACAGGCATCGGATGTACAGCGAAGCCTACTTTCATGCCTGTCACGCTGATGAGGCCAATGCCGAGGGCAGGGCACTGTGGCCTTTATATTTGTTATTTATATTATGTTGTACGTACTTAGCTTCCATATTTTTCCAAATTGCTTATAAGACGTGTATATGTACGCAACCTTTCCGTTTTTTTTTTATATGGTGCCTGTTACTAGCTATCTTAGATAAATAGAAAAGAAGGGAAGAAACCTAAACAATATAATAATTAAGCGATAAGTATCCCCATTTTAACATCATTTCCCAGGGAATTTCAATTATGAGAAAGGTTTTCTTATAACTTTATTTCGCTTTCGGCCTGTGACAACCTGTACGTTTCATTTTGTTTTTATTTTTTACATGAATAATGGAGAGCGGGCAGGATATAAGGAGGCCTTTTCCCTGTAGAAGAATTTGATTTTCTTTAACTATCTTTACACAATATAAAACAAAGTCCCTTGCTGTGTTTGTGCGCTTAGATCTTCATATTTTTTATTTTATCAATAAACAGACTGATTCAGGACGAAGGTTTATATGTATGATAGGCGGGCGAAGCGGCTGGCAAAAGCTAGGACACAAATAAAATTGAAATGGCCATTTGTAATGCCAAAATAACAGCTGCTTACTAAATGCATATGAAAGTTATCATACACTGTACTTTTACAACAATGAAAAAAAAAAAATTTTTTTGTCTGTTTCAGCTTAGCTCCAAAACGGTTGGACCAAGTTTGACCATCTACGCGGGCGAAGCAACGGGCTACCCAAAAGCTGGTTGAAAATAAAATGAGTTTGGTAGAGAAGTCGGTCTGAGCATACATCTCTTAAACTGAAACGTATCGAACAGTAACTCAGAACGTTTAAAGAGTTATTTTGAGCCAAACACGTAACAGTTTCATTTTATTAATAACTAAATCTGTTAATACCGTGTATGTACGTCCAGTGCAATCAATGTTCGACATAGCGCAAGCACATAGTTCGAACGACGGACGTGATTACACAATATTAAACATTGGGGCAGGGACACATAGTGGAATCTAACCAGTAAGCCATATAAACTACGATATAATAATATGGTACTACGATATCATATTGACGCTAACGTGTTGGCCTGTTTCGCGGTCTCAATTTATAACCTATTATTTAGCAGAAATAAATTCGTTTTGCGCTCCACGCCGAGTTTTCCGATCAAACGCCGAATGCCCGACATTTTAATTGAAATGCTCTTGATGTCGATCCTATCTTGTAAATTAAAAAGTTTAAATGTTTTATAAAAAAAGTATTTTTTTATTATAAACCCATGCTAAACACAAATAAAATTATATGGCAAGCACAAGTACATAAGCTAAGTAGAACTTAATCCATACCACGTCGACTTCAACTAACTACACATGGCTCTCCAGGCTATTAAAGTTTTGATTCATTACTTAATTATATTCGAGTCATACTGCTTTTGCCCACGGATTTATTCATTTTCTGTAAAAAATACGGAATACATTTTCTTTCCAATAAATAATAAGCTTTGCCGTAATACAGCCTCTAAGCTTCCTAGTCAATCAATGAGGGTATCGCACAGCTTCCGCCGGCACAATGGAACAATATATGTATAAAATCGGCTGCGGTGCCGTCAATTTTAAATGGGCCTGAGAGGCTCCTTGAAAATTCTCCCAGTTCCACGTACGAATCGTTAACTTGGAACGATTTTATTATTGGTATAGATAAGAGGCGTGAAACACGGCTCCCGAGTGTGGGGGCAGGGGGCTTGGAGAAATTCTAATTAGCGCTAATGGAACGCGCGTTCACCTGGAACTAGTCTGCGGCGAGCGCTTCGTACCTTGTGAAATTAATGTTAAATATTTTACAATGCACAGGGCTATGATCACACGAAATTAACCAAGTACAACAGCCACGTCAAAGTTATAGCGTAACAACAAAGTTCACTAACCCAGTTCTTAATTACGACCCATTCCCGGGAGGTATCTAGGCTGACAATACCCAGCTAAATAAGTATTCAGATTTGGGAGTAAGTCCACGTTCCCTCGGACGTAATAAAATCGCGGCCAGGATTTTTTTGCTCCTTGGCTTATTGCTTAGCGTCCAGAGTCTAAAATCGAACAGTAGAACATACTGTTATATTTTCAACGTGCTGAGATGGATTTGTTGCATGGATTGCGCTGTTGGATTCTCAATTCACGGTTCAACGCTGACAGTTGTAAATCCAGTGCACGAAAAATAACCGACTCGATTATATTACGTCCATATGAACGTTGACTGAGATCAAACATTGACTTACTCTTTAATACAACGGGACGAGGCAAACATCTGAATAAGAGTCACGTAGATTCTAAATTCTTTCCTTAAATCATTTTTACCTTTAAAGAGCTTCGAACAGTATAAACAAAGTTGAGAGTTGAATATGAAAAGAAGTGAATTCAGCTATACAATGTATTTCAGTTGTCCGATAGCCTAGCCTTTAATCGTTAACGCGTTAATAAGTTTAACGGGTAATTTCTCCCTTCAGTTTACTTGCACAAAGTAAGTAAGTAATTATTACAAAGACGGTAAAGAACAATATGTGCAATGTTTAAACAAAAGAGTTTTTACAAAAAGTATCCGTAAAACTGTTTTGTTTATACAGCATATAATCATTTTTTGTTTTTAGTCTTTACATTCACAAGTGTTATGTTCCCAAAAAAAAAAGGTTAAAAAGATAGGATATAGTAAAGATCCCTGAACGGAATCTGCTAAAGTTTAAGCTCATTTTGTCTTACCGGATGAGCACAACTTGGACCGGCATCAAACTAAATACTTCGACAGTAGCATCGTAACTTGCTAACAAGTAAGCTACTGCAGGGTATATACTGGTTAGATATCATTAAAATATTCCAATTATGAATACAACATGTCGATATTGGTATTCGGTTTCCAAAAAGTTATATACGCGAACTATTCGAGGGTTCTCGACTGTTTTATACTATGCTATAGTATTAACAGTGCATGCAGCGTACAGCGAGGTTAGTTACCCCGTATGCTGTGAGGGAGGCACCCGGCAATGAATGCCTAAGTGGTGCACACGGCTTATGAGATCCATTCATCCACGAGGTTCAATGCTGGTCAGTAAACAGCACATTCATGGCATACGAGTCACCTCGTAGCCCAGTGTTAATTTGCGAATATCGAACTATTGGAATAATTTGACTGGGAATAATAAGCCTATACGTTCATTTACATAAAAATGAAATTTTGGTCATTTTCGGAAGGCCGATACAGTTGGTCCAATTTGCAAGCATATATGATTGGTGTATTGTCCATGTAGTAACAAGGTTTAAAAATGTAGCTCGATTAATCAAAAGTGACCAATTCGTTATGTATCAGAACTATAAAGATACCAATCCATTTTCCCGCAACATGCGGTAAAATTGTACCGGTTGATTGATACGTAACCAGAGGAGGCCTTATGAATAAAATCTGTAATATTTCATTGAGAAAAAAAGTGTAGCTGTTTACAATTTTATTTTATTTTAGAGAGAAAACAATATTGTACGAGAACGTTTTAATTGAAAAGAGTGCTACAAAAAAATAGAAACTAAAGAACTGATGAAAATTGACAAAGTTTTACGCTATTTTTTGTCTCCGTTCTGCTAATTTTGGCGTTATTTTTTATATTGATAACTTGGGTTAAAAAATTGATTGTACTACTAATACATTCAATATAGTAGAGTAGAAAATTGATTATTTTTGTTGCGGGTTGTTAACAATTTAAGTTGGTAAAATTTAAAAAGTATCTATCAAAATAAAATAAACAAAACGAAACATTCTTACATGGATAGGATGCACAGAAAACTAAGCCATGTAAGTAAGAACAAGAACAATTTTAAGTAAAAAGAAAAGATAGAAATATTAAGATTTTGTTAGAATTATTACTATACTCTTACTTGTTACTGAAATATCGCTACAGAGGTAAACCATAAAACCGTGATCATAATCACTCCAAAATGGAGTGTTAACCTGGGCGATCCGTCACGTAATAACGAGTCCTGCGTCACGGCGTGTTCACTGAGCTGAAAGCCACTTGGGTAGTCACAGACAGACAGCTACCGACAAGCTGTGGCGACGGGAACAGCCCGTTGTTGGGGAGAGACAGGGCTCATGCACAAGAAGATAAGGGATCGATAGCTATGCGATTATTTGTTTACAGTGATAATCGACTGTGAAAGGTTCCACTTTAAAAATTCTTTTTAAAGTGGTTTTTAAATATATTTATTTTGTAAAAATCAAATTTTGTTTTGCCATCGCTATTTGTTTTTTTTTATCTGAACGATGTTTGAAAGATAGATTACCCTGCACACTGCGCCGATATGGTCTGATGACTCTTCAGTGAATTGTATTTTAATTGAATAGGGGAGCGAACTAAATACATTCTACCAATGACTCTACCCAAAATTATACGACTCGCATTCTAATCACAGTAGGTTAGTGCGAAATAAACTGAAAATGCTAATCATAAGGTAAGGTATTTTATAATAGGTTACATACTCATGTTAAATAAAATGCATGTCTCCTATAACATGGGTGGAATGATGTCAGTGTTCTATATGTAGTACACATTTGCCTAACCCCTTCAGGGTATACAGGTGTAATGTCATGTGAAAGTTTAAATAATAAATGAGAAATACTCGGATGAAACGCTAAGTAACCCGAAGCTATAACAGAACTTTTACAAACAAGCATTTTTCTTCCACTTCCCTTAATTCATAAAGTTGTATGAGGTAGTAAGCTACTTTTATAAGTCTTTCAGATAATTCTGATCCGTATTCTGTATATCCGTATTCCCTATATTTATTGTAGCGGTCTTTAAGGGACTTATGTTCAGAAATATATGATTTTTAGGCGATATTGCGAAAATAGCATGATTATAAAAGTTGTTCAAGAAAAACAGGAACTACGGATGGCTTAGCCAATGCCTGAATCACGGAAAATTACTTCTTCCTGTCGAAACCACTTAGGAGTTTGTAAACCACAAACCACAGCACCATAAAACTAACTTTCCTTATTTCAAATGCCAGAAAAGCATACCTTCTTTTTATTATAGGTAGGTACTTTTTACTGCCATAAGAAGAGTGAGAAGAGATACCTCGCATTTTTGCAGATGATTCGAAGTTCGTCTTGCTTTTAAATATAATAAAAGTATATTCCTGCAAAATTTCATTACTTACAATTCACAGTTAAATTAAAAGGAACAAAGGTTGAGAAGTAGGGACCGTCGCGGGCTGTATTATACGTTAGCAATAGTCACGGAAGCTTGCTAATTTTGGGCACGCCACAATTGCGGCGGTAAGTCCCCTCTTTGAGGAGTGGATAGAGAGGCGCCACGGCGTCCTCACCTTCCGCCTGACGCAGGTTCTCACCGGGCATGGGTGCTTCGGTGGGTTCCTGTTCAGGATAAAGCGGGAGGATACGTCCGGGTGTTTCCATTGCGAGGATCGTCTGGAGGACACGGTGGAGCATACGGTGGAGGTGTGCCCAGCCTGGGCGGAGCACCGCCGTGTCCTCGTGGAGGCGATCGGCGGCGGCGACCTCTCGCGTCCGGCCCTGGTGCGAGCCATGGTACGGAGCGAGAGGGAATGGGAAGCCGTCACCTCCTTCTGCGAAGCAGTAATGCTCGCGAAGGAGGAGGCGGGGCGCGTGAGGGAGTGGCAGTCTCTGCTCCCTCACGTCCCTAGCCGCCGCAGGAGGAGACGCCCCGGGCGTCGGGAGTCGATTGCGGACTCCCGGCCACCGTAGGCGCGAGCTTGCGGGTGGCGAGCAATGGGTAGCTCGCCGCCCGGTAAGGACCAAGCTCGGGTCGACGGCGCGCAGTGTTCCACTAGGACCGATGCCTGCCGGGGTCGCGTGATTGTTCGAAAGAGATACCGTGACCCTGGCACATGGGCAACTGATGGAACACGGGTGGGTTTTAGTCAGTAAAAGTCTGACACGCCCTCCCGCTCCGCCCAGAGCGGGAGAAGTCATTTGCTGATTTCCCATCCTGAAAAAAAAAAAAAAAAAGCTTGCTAATTTCATTGTCCATTAATGGAATAAATGTAGGTAAAGGAAAATCAATTATACTGCATATCGCAGGACCCGAGTATAATTGAAATCGGATTAATTGAATCGGTGGTTAACTTCAGCTCCAACTTCCACTTGAGAGGCGTCATGGTGACAGGTAACCAAGTTAGCGCGTCCACCGTCAGCGTTTCGACTATACGTTATATAGACTATACCTATACGTTGAATATTCAACGTTTCGTTATAAGCATGGAAATTCTCCATATTTAGAGCTTTCAATATCAAATGTTTGTTTAGGACCAAAAAACGATTGGCAAACAAACAGTTTTGCTAAATTTTACTAACCGGCTTGAGTAGCTTCGCTTGTGACGACATTAGTTTAATGACGTGCCTGAAAATGTAAAGACAGAGTTGGGAGCGAGGTAGCACGTGCTATTTGTACGCTTGTTGCGAACGTATTCACGTCAGCGAGCAAACGTACCATGGGTGTGCAATTAGTTCCCTTCCGCACACAGCTTCTAAAGGCTTTTATGACCGTCGGAGTTTTAAACGTAAACGTAACCAAGACTTGCTCTAGCGAACACCGGCCCGAAAGCTTTTCGGCAGAATTTTAAAAACTCTTCAATATTGTGCTTGATTTTGAACGATTCTACATGATTCATGGAAGAATTACGTGACAAACTGACTGACTAGAAGACAACTGACGAGCACAATTGGAGACAGAACGTGAGAAAGATTTGTTAATAAATTCCTAAGGGGTGCACTATGTGAAAGGATTTTTGTAAACTCTCTGAGCGTGTCAAAGGGGGTTGTAGTTTGTATGCGAACATGCGTTTATTAAAGAACAATGCCTGGTAGGTAGGTAATAAAACGAAATACTTTTCAAGTGCAAGTGGCAAACTAGTACATTTCTCCTTGGAACGAAATTTGGCAGATAAGCAGAACATTACTAATGAGTTTAATATGAAGACAAATAAGTTACATCAATTTTGTAAGAGTGGCCGATTTTGAAACTGCAATCCACCAATCTATTCTCAATGTTAGTAGTGTAGTTATATTTTCATTGCAATTTCCTGTTATTTATTATTTAGAATGCTACTGAGCTTTTAAAACGTTATAAATTGCAGACTTTATTCGACTAGCTATTTTCTGAAAATAATAAGGTTCTTACAGACTTGTTGAGCATACACAATGTGGAAGCTGTTACGTTGCCGCTCACGTTGTTTGCCGAGACAGAAGCTTATCTACGAGGTGAATTGAATTCCGTTTGTGGATACGACTTTAGAGATGTCTTGGATTTTATAGTAACACTAATGTTTTACTAAAATAAAATCCACAAGGTGGTACCGTTTAAAATATGTCCGTAAATATATTTATTTTGAAGATAAACATTTTCTTTAGCCTTCGCTTTTTGTTATATTTTTATCACAACGATGTTTGAAGGATAGCTAACCGCTGCTCCGATATGGTCTAATGACTCTTCAGTGGATTGTATTTTAAAATGAATGGGGAAGCAACCTAATCATATTCTACCAATGACTCTACACAAAATTAAACGACTCGCAATCTAATCAGAGTAATATTTATCGCAAGTTCACCTTCTTTCTTACTGCAGATAATTGTCACAGTTCCATTCCAACTGCGGAGAAATTCAAAAGTAAACAAAGCTAAGGAAGTAACTTCTTATCGGTAAAACAAAGAAAACTCTACGGTACTACCTACTACTTACTAGGGCAACGGAGTTGTTGTTCTGTTGAAGCCACCGCAGTATGGCACTGGCTGTCGTGAAGTCAGGTCGTGGGGGCGGAGGCACTGCGTGTTGGAGCGAGCTGGCCAGTTGCTGCGCCAGCTCCAGGGCACGGGCGCGAGCCGCTCGACCTGGCCCTGTCGTCGCCGAACCACCCGTACCGCCTGCCTCTGAAACATCAAACAGGATTTTATAAGACGAGATTTTTTTTATTAGCCTATGTTACCCCACTGTTGGGCAACGGACTCCTCCATACTTTCCTAATTTATTTTTTGAGACAAAATTTTTTAAACATAATTTTGGTATACAGGGTGATTTTTGGGATGAGACATTTTTAGTATGATAAGGTCAAAAACTGTAATAAAAAGACCAAATTGGCAAAGGAAGAATCAGCTCGATTATCGAAATCTACTTTTTGAAATCCATCAAAATATGTAGAGTTGAAAACAAAATGAAATCAATAACAAAGACGGGGCAATGACATCACTACAACATAATTAAGTATGATGCAAGGAAGTACTATTTAAGTATTCAAGCAGCGATGTGTTAACAACTGCATTTCCACATGAAAACGGTATAATATTGACACCGTCCTCACTAAGTTGAAAAAAAAACTATTAACCTTATCTTACTATGGGCTCATTTTAATATACCCATACAACGAGAAACAATGAAAACCCCAGAAGACACTAAAGACAGATGAAGTAAATACTTATTTTGAACCTAAAAGGCTTTACTGAGCGCTAAAACAACGCAATAGATGGCGTTATTATGCATTTCGCAAAACATAGACGAAAAAAATGCGATTAAGAAATAATTACACAGAACATTTAGGTTTTTATAGTTCAATTTTTACTAAAATTATGATATCTACGTATGTTATAAAGTTCGTTAGCTATGATGTCCTCTAATATATCAATTCAATCAAAAAGTCTGACTCGCGCTATTATGATTTTCACAGCGCTTCGTATATAAGCAAAGAGCCATGCTGAACCGATGGAAGTGTACGTCTTCTGCTGTGTCGAAACTTACTGGGCATTGATCGCTGCTCAATGCAGTCGTATCTGCTCAGTAAGAAAACGTCACGCATTTCACGGTATAGTTTAACGGTGTTAAACCGGCTGGCTTGTAGCGTGCGCCGACTCCCGATCGCCCGGACGGCCGGCCGCGACGGTGAGGCTTAGCGCACATTCCCTGACCGGCCTTTGCAATACGCGTTGTTAGTCTAGACACCGGGTTTAGAAGTCTTGAACACTTCCATGCGTAGGCGCTGACAACGTCAGGCGCCAGATTTTTGTAATTTTATTTTAATTTACGAATTCACAATGAGGATTAGGACTGTTTACTGACCAATGACATAGTGTCAACTAAGCTGCACCATCGATACTTTATTAATATCAGGTATCAAATAGCCGAAAGGAACACCGTCATTCGATACATCGACGAGCTTCAGTGCGCATTATTATTATGTGAGTATTGTATTTTCGCAGTCATGTACAAGATCACCTTCAACGTATTTACAAAACTCGCTCTGATAATATACGCGACCTCCACCGCATATGCCAAGTTTCGATGTAAAGTTAACAAACCAGCGAGAGCGAGAATTAACAAACTTTTGCATTCACCGTAATGTCGGACTATTTGTAAAAAAAAAACCATGCGGGTCTGAGAGAAGATTGTTTCAAAGCGTTCGTAGCCGAGATGTTATGTGAGCTTTGCTTACTGCAAAAGCCCACTGTAGTATATCTACAAAATATAATTTATAAAAATGTAAATTCGTTTTCAAGTGAAGCTCTATCAGTTAGACCACAATGGTCTGATAGATGGTAAGGCGGTGACCCGTGTACCCGTTGCATCGGTTTCATTCCTGACCTGGATTAACCCAGTGAAGTTAATGCTTTAGGAAATCCTCATTGGCAACCCGATGCTCGCAACTGTGACTGCTATACTACAGGCTCGTCTAACTTTATGTGGAATTATCTAGCATGATCAACAAAATGTGGGTACACACAGTTACCGAACCCACAGTACACTTGAATTATGCTAAACATTCAGGAAATTTATTTTTACAGGTTGGTGAACCTACTACAAATGAGCTCTCTACTCCTCTTGATTAAAAATCTTACTACCATTACCTACTTTTCTTGATTAACAAAGTTAATCAGGAAGAGGTCTCTAAGGCAAGGCAATTGTATCGTTTATGAGTATCACAGGTATTTTGTTCATCAAGATGCGGGAAGAATGATACATAATTTTATATGGATATTAGTTAGAGATAAATGTAGAACGCGAAGATAAGAAAAACATAAAATAGAATCTTATAAATCTCTCCATTCATTAACCACCGTACAGCCAGCATAAGCGCCACGACACAAATCTCTTCGAAATTACTCCACTCGCGCAAATTGCGCGGGGACCGAGTGAATTGCATCCGCCTAGGAACAATGGCGCTTTTGCTTCGAGCAAAAAAATCTTCATCATTTTATCCTTCGTTATAATAGTAGGAACGCGAACGTTGCGATATCTTCATACCAAGCTACGGCACCGCATATAATATTATGAGCAGCTCTTTTATTTTCAGGATTAAATAACCGGACACATAATTAGCACATGCACACAAGTGAGCCCGCATTCACGAGTTTAGAGTAATATTATTGTTGTGGTTTGGGACGCAGAGGAAATATGTAGCTATAAGCTAGGTAGGTAGGTGAAATGTGCATACGTTGCGGTATCTGGGAATCCGTAGCATCTGCATCGCCGAACAACCGCTGCGTACAGATATCCAGCAGCCACCACCTGGTCACGTGTTCGGGCAAATGCCAACACCCCGGCATTGCAATCACATCAAACACTCATTTTAAACATATCGCTGTTCACTGATTAATACAACTTTTAAGGAGTCAGTTATGCTTTAGCTTCTCCGGACATCACAAAGTACTTCATTTTCGATGACTGTTTCGGACACATCATCCTGTATCTACCTAAAGTATTGGGTTAGATTACCCACACAAAACTAATAACAGGGAAATCACAAAAAAAGAATAACAGAAGCTTTTATACGGTGTAGCGGAAGAAAACATTTTATTACGAACGTATAAATTTTCCCGGTGACCCGCTTCGGCTTCACTGGAAGGCAATTTTTACGTTTGACTCGTACGGTGCACTTTTAACATGTTTTCTTATTGAACTCTTAAGTGGCATATGACGGGAATGTAATTTTGAACGGAATAGTAATGTAATGCTTTAAAGTTTTCAAATATTTTTTTAGAACGGCTTAAGATTTAGTCGAAAGCTTGTATTACAAATTAAAGGAAAGGCGGATTTACGTTAGTTTTTTAAATCGTCAATTAGAATTTAATTTGGAATCGATGAATAACTCACCAGTCTTTACGTATTGTTTAAATATAAAAAGCCTTGACAAACTATATTAAAGATCTTTGTTGTCTATAAAGGCAGACAGAGAGATAAGCCGCATCCATTTGGACTTAGTGGACACTAGGAGTTGAAGGGTAGGATTTACGAGCGCTGATGAAAATGTTGAGAAAAAAAAAAATACGAATGGTACCTGTTGAACACACGGAAAATAGTAGAAAAGACCCCCAGAGAGGGTAGTAATTACGAAACTTCCTAAGCTCAAAGAATAAAAATAAATAGAAGTAGTGAACGGAATAAGGCCCACCATTTGTTAAAGAGAAAATTGAACTAGACGTTGGTCTGGCACCGTCATTAGTGCGACTATACAATCTACCTTGTTGGGTACAAGCAATAGGTGGTCACGTCGTACGTAACTGCTTGTCAGTTACGTACATAATCGTTTTAAGGGATAGGAGAAAGAAGGAACGAACGGAATTCCTGAACTTATATTACAGTTTTGATTAAAGGTGGAGAAAAATATAATTGGTTTTTAATGATAAATGATAAATGATTTTATTTCTGTAAGTAGGTTTGTACAAACACTTTTACATGTCAATGATATTTTTTTAAACTAGATGAGTTCGGCGTTTCCTAACTGACTACTCTGAGAAGAAAGGCCGAAACAAACTCAGAGGTCACAGTCTCTTTTAAAGTCCAGACATAATCTTGTTCACATCATGTGAAGATCATGTAGATTGGTGACTGAAATGGTCTTTTGAAGAAAGAACCACACAGATTGAGTGGACCTGTCCAGTCAGTGCAAGCATTTGTCACTAATCGTTTAGCTCAACTCGGAAGATAAGGAGCCCAACGCTTTGACGAACAGTACCAAAGAAAGGAAATTTGGGTAGGCCACATAAATTACTCAAACTGTCAGATCATGATTACTAAGAACGAAAGAAAACAAAATTAAAAAAAAAAAAAAAAAAATATCTTTAATATCTCGTATCTTCTCCATACAAACAAAATATACATATATGCTCATTTCTATTTAATATCTACATGTCAACTTGCATATTCTATCAATATAAACTTCTAAAATAACCCTTTTTGCCTCATATTCAGCTTACACTCACATAGTTAGTTTCGCATTTTGAAAAAAAAAATGTGAGTACCTACCATTCAAATTTTTTTTTTTTAAGAAAGTGCGACAATATTTGAAAAAGATCATAAAAGTAAACAAGAAGAGGAAAACACAAAAGTTTCCTAGCAAATATTTGTGAAATAAGGATGCCAGGGATAAGAATAACGCCTGAAAATTTAATCTTGACGCTATCCAACTGAGATTAAATTCTCCTGTTTGTGTTCATTATATCAGGAGAATATTTCAAAGCAGAATATTGCTAGAAGAATATCATGAGAATTGTAATTCTAAAATTATAAAATGAGTTATAGGTATTTACTAATATTACGCGGCCAAATTAATTATAATGTCTTCTACACCCCGTAGATTATGAACCTACGTACAAGAGTAGGAAGCGGATTTTGTGGTTTCACTGTTAACTTATGCAGAATGTAATCCAGGATTGATCAGTCTTAACAAAAGGATCGCGGTTTCAATTGTGAACACTCGGGTTTCGCAAACTCATCTTGGGTTTTATATTATTTTTGTTCAAGAAGCAATATTTTTTTGCGGTCATTTTTTTATAAATGAATAAGCACTAAGACTTTTTGTAAGATATTTAAATTAATCACTTCAACAGAATAATAAATAAGTCGTACTGAACATAGTTTAATTCACAATATCTTAGAAGTGCACGCAAAACAAAAACCTGTCATTCTGCTGAGCCGGTTGCTCTTAAAAAGCGTGAAATACCGCGACTCTCGATAATTAATAACGTATACAAAATATTACATTCCAATTAGCCGATTTGGCTTTAACAAGATTTATGGGTTTGTTTTAAAGTAGCAACTAGTGATAATTACTGTAATTAAATACAACGTAAAAAAGTAATTAAGGGATTATTTGGTAACAATAGCGAGGGCAATTTGACGCGTGCAGAATATTCGCAAGGACGGCGGAGCGTCCGCGGAGGCTGCGTGCGGGCGGCGGACTGGCGCCACGCCACCCTCTGTTCAACAGTTTGCACCCTCTCCCACGAAAATGTCACCCCTATTTCCTGTAAAGCCTACAATCCGCCTGTTACACTCGAAGATCATTCAAAATGTACTTCTCACGTATTTTATAAGTAGGTTAGTACTCTAACAGATAACTACGCAGTATTAAGAATTTCTAAGATACCTATGAACTTGAGAATTATAGAAGTTTGGAAAAACGAAGTATCTCGCCCCCTAATGACAAAATACGTATGAAGAAAAAAATATTTTATCCACGGAACTAACAAGTGCAATAATTATTTAGCCTGTCAAAATCAATATGCAATGCATTTATATTATCAGAAAGCGTCATTGTCTACTGACATACAAAACAATTTTAAAGGCTAGGCAACTTTAAAGCCTGTTATAAAAGTTAAACAATTAATAAAATATTTTTATAAAAATATCTCAAAATCCATACTTCCATACTAATATTATAAATGCAAAAGTAACTCTGTCTGTCTGTCTCGCTTACCTGCTAAAACTACTGCACCGATTTAAATGAAATTTGGTACACAGATAGTTTAGAGCCTGAGAAAGGACATAGGCTACTTTTCCCGGTAGTATGTTCCCGCGGGATAAGTTCCGACCTCCACGCGGGCGAAGCCGCTGGCAAAAGCTAGTAAATAATTATTTCTGCAGTTTAGGATTAAGCCCTTGTGTTTTTCAATAGAAATCAAATACAAGAAACACCCTGTATAATACGCAAAATATAATAATTATTATTAGACCATTAGCTTAATTTTTGTCTATTATTTGAAGCAGCTGTAGCTCAATTGCTAACCAATTACAATTCAGATTGCACAACATCAGCTATTAATAAATAGTAAATGAGTATTGGTTTGCACATAAAACTAAGGCCTTCCCAGGCGCCTAGACATAAGAAGGAAATTAACTACTAACAAGATGGTATGTTTGAAGACTCAATATTAATAAACATGTTTATATATTTCAGGTAGAATTATTTCATTCAAATGGTATGTTATGGTTATGTTCATTCATTTGTATTGAAGATTTATGTCAGCAATAGCTTCTGCCCGCCACTTCGTCCGCGTTAAATTTCTTGTTCCCCCGACCCTTCCCGTCGCGTCGAATCACCTACCCATGCGATTTTCCCCGTTTTTGCAACATTTTTCATTACTGCTCCGCTCCTCTTGGTTTGAGCGTGATGTTATATAGCCTATAGCCTTTCTCGATAAATAGGCAACCCAACACAAAAAGATTTTTTTCAATTCGGACCAGTAGTTCCTGAGATTAGCGCGTTCAATCAAACAAACAAACAAACAAACTCTTCAGCTTTATAATATTAGTATAGATATATAAATATATATATAATATAATATATATATATATATATATATATATATATGTGTAGTAATATATAGTATACATATGTATACAGGGCGTCCCACGGATATTCCACATGGAGGGAAAGTACCTTGAATATAGTAGATGAAAGAAGACATTATTTGAATTTAAAAAAAAATTTAAACTGCATTCATAGATATTTAAATAATTGCATGGTTGAACCGGGAATCGAACCCGTTACACGAAAAAAATAATCACCTTGTAGTTTTATCATACCAATTGAAAGGCTTCATCATAAGGATTATTTTTTGCTGAATAACATAGTGTGACAAATAAAAGGCAGACCATGAATTTTAACATTTTTAATACAAAATTAATCAATTTATCAAATGCTCAAAATGAGTCCCTTCCTGTTGAATACAAAGTTGCACTCTTTTGATTATTTCGATTCTGAGGCGGTACGAAGTTTATAAAACTGGCCCCTAAATATGTTACTAGTAAAATATGGGTGTACTATTATGAACACCTCTGTTTACCCTTCGAGGAATACAGGCATTATGTTATGTAAGCTAATATTATAATACAGAGAAAAGACTTAATTATTTGTGTTTGTTAGTGGCTAATTTGGATTTTGATTTGGCGAACTGATTTGAATGAAATTTTGTGCATGGTAGACCTCATAGTCTCCCTACATGCCGTCTGCCTACATGGTCTCCAATGCCATTCTAGGTTATAAGAAAGAATACCTTTTATCCCGATATTACCACAAAATCAAGGCTATTTGAGACTTATGCAGTGAAACTGAGAGGTGCAGCTTATTTTTATTATTTTACAAAATGTGTAATAAACATCACTAAATTATCTTGATTGTTGGTAGATAAGTTTGACTGGAGTATTCTTATACTACTGGCAAGTGAATGGACTTACATTCTAATTCCAACAGCCTGTTAATCTCTCAAAATTCATTTTTAATTTTTTATGCAGACAGACGATTTAATAACCTCTAGGTTCTATATATTGAATTATCCAAATAAGAACAATTTTTTTTATGTTTATGATTGAGTGTGGCATACAAGAGGTTGAACTAAGTATGCCTAAAAATGGGAGTTTATTGAGTCACTTCTTCTGCCTAGCTGAACCACTATGACAGGGATGGCACACCTCTATACGTCTATGTATCATTTTGTTCAAATAAACATTCAATATGGCTATGAGGTACCAACAACAAATCTTGAATAGTGACTACTGAATAAAAAATTTATAACTCCACAACCAATTTTAATCATTATTATTCATCTACTCCTTGCAAACAGTAATATGTGTGTATGAATAAAAAGTACCTATATACTTTTATTTTATTCTTCTTGGTGGGAAATCATGAAATTATTGAGGTCCAGACGGACAAGACAGAAAACCAGAGTGGGATGGTTGGTTAAAAGACTTACTTAGAAACAAACAGTTTCTAAGCAAGTCTTTTTCTTTCTAAAAATAATTACTCATAGGAATAGGTAAATGAAAATATCTGTTTTCTATGTTTGTTACTGTGCCTTAGGTTTTTCTGAAAAATTCCTCAAGCAATGCCCAAATTATTATATTGTCGGCCATTGGTTCGCCCTGCATTATGACGCAGTGATGGTTGGGCGTTTAGGGGACTGTCTTATGTAATTTTAAGGTTCAAAAAGTTCTAATTCTCAGATGACTTTGAATAAATGAGTTTTGATTTTATGGTAAGTATGTATTTTAAGTAAAAAACAATAATTGAAAGTTGTATCAATGAACACTTAATTCAAAAATAAACAAAATAGTGGGAAATTGATGTTATTTGTGGTAACCATTCATTATTAAAATACCTAGACATTAACATTATGTGTGTTGTGTCTATGGAAAGTTGAGAAAACAAAATAAGAAAGTTATCATGAGTCGGTATCTTTGAACTGAGGTTATAGTTTTCTTTAAATCAACTTTTTAGTAGTTTGCTCTCTCTCATCTCATTTTATCTCACTCAAACGAGTTTTAGAATTTTTTCAGGCATGTTAAAGTATATTTATCAACTAAAGACCCCAATAGTCGATGAACCATGAAGTTATCAAAGTGAATGTTATTTGCTGTTGAAACCTATTAAATAGGAGATGAGGATATTCGACAAACAAATTGAATTTATATAATTTCTTGCTAATTGTACTTACCGGCTATAATCCCATCCATCTGCAGCAAAGCAGCTTCCAATAGCTTTGTTGGATCAGATTCTGGCGAAGTCGGGTTATTATCGCCATCAAGTTCTGTTGTTTTTCCCATTACACCACCAGTAATTAATTACGTATTCTTAAAATATGCTTTAATTTATTTAGTAACTTTTGTGATAGTTACTCCAAGTTTTTAGAATTAATGGAAAAAGTTAACTTTTTGTCAACAAAACTTTGACTTGACATTTCAATAGATCAATTTTTGACAGAATGACATGACATGGCTGACATTTTCTATATTTGGCAGTGGCAGAAATTCATTCAGCCTACCTCATTTATTTTGTGAGAATCCTCCGCATTTAAAGTATGGTGATTCAGTACACTGTTTCGAATATCAGGCAATGCAACATGACTGTGAATTGGATGACCCAAATTCGCAAGAAGGAGGCGGAAGCCCCCTCACTTTTAAATGTAGCTCGTAAGACATACACGTAACCGGTATAAACTTTAACGCTTTGTTAACACATAGGTTTTGGCCAAACCCTCTCCAACCTAATTGACGCTACCTTGTCGGTAAATGACCTTCCTTCCCATATTCATTAACGATTATCGACATCTTCTTTACATAGTATAAAACAAAGTCGCTTGCTGTGTTTGCACGCTTAGATCTTATAAACTACGTAATGGATTTTGAAGTGATCCAAAAATAAGATTTATACGTTTCATATAGAAAAGCTAGATGTTGCATAAAGAACAACAGTCGATCAACAACATCATTCTACCCTGATTATTTTGAGTTTACAAGGAAAAAAGAAATTGTTGATAATACTTCATATCTTGAAAATTTAATTAAATTCAGAGTCATACCTCTGAATAAAATACTACATCACATTATAAAATGATCTAGTTCATACATCTGAAATTATGCGGTTGCTATGCATCCGCATAGCATCTACCAGAAAAAAGGGATAATTGATTTATCAGATAACATTCTACATCCTTTGCCAGGGTCGCGAGATTAGTTCGAAAGAGTTACCGTGATCCTGGCATATGGGCAACTTACGGAACACAGGTGGGTTTTAGTCAGTAAAAGTCTGACACGCCCTTCCGCTCCACCCAGAGCGGGAGACGTCATTTGATGATTTCCCACCCACAAAAAGAAAAAGCCTGCATCCCAATGATTTTGGTGTAGTATCTTGAGAGTGATGCTGCTTTCGGTTACGTGCAGCTATTAACGAACAGAATCAAAAATCGATACTGTAACTCTTACAAAAGTATCATTTAGATTAAGTCGTGATAGGTACAGTTTCTTTTCACCATTTCAAAATTATAACGGTTTGTGATGAGTCAAAATTAAATGCAAGTCAAGTGATCAGATTGGCTGTTGATAATTCAGTCAAACAATCTCAACAATTGTTTAATCTAAAAGAAATCTGAAACAATAAATGAAAATATTTTCTTTGCTGTCGGTACAAACTGTGCTTGCGACTCTAAAGGATGTCGGAAATAATAGAGGAGGGATGCTGTCGGAAAAAAATATTCTGTCTTTAGTTTTTGTGTAGATATAGTATGGCAGAGTCCCGGATATTTTTTCGAGGCAGGGCAAAAAACTACCGTCTGTTGTCCCCCATCCCAGCCCACCAATCCTTTAACCTTTTCCATGAAGCCTTATTTTTAATATGTTGAACATTTATTTCAATTAAGAGAGGACAGGTTAGTGTTTAAAATAAATTGTGAGATTATAGCATACTTATTAACTGTAGACTGCGACTTTCCGCAAAATTTCGGCTCCTTGACCCACTGCATCGTTAGCCCACGCTATTACTTCGTTTTCGGAATTTATAACCGCCAAGGAACTTGGATAAAAGTTCCTTGATAACCGCCTTCAAAAAGGAGGAGTTCCGAATTCGGTCGTATTTTTATGTTTGTTAGGTACCTCAGAACTCCCGTCATATAATAGGTCTTTACCTATGAAAATGCCGTTTTGTATGAAAAAAATTAAACGAATTTTTTTCATGTATTTTTTATTTGTATTAATCGAAATAATCACCCATGCAATCAATGCATCTTTGCCAACGCAGTGGCAGTTTATTGACACCCTTCTTAAAAAAATCAGCTGGACGGGAGGCAACAAATTCTTCAAAGGCATTTTGTACTGCCTCTCGGGTATTGAATTTTTTTCCCGCCAAGAAGTTATCCAAATTCTGGAAAAAGTAGTAGTCTGTAGGCGCAAGGTCTGGTGAGTAGGGCGGATGACGGAGAGCTTCCAACCCCAGTTCTTACAACTTGGAGACCGTCTGCTGTGCAGTATGAGGTCGCGCGTTCTCATGCAGGAGCAGCGGAGACGAGCGATTGACCAATGCTGGTTGGAGATGTGCCAGCTTCTCCATCATTGAGTTCAGTTCTTCACAGTACACATCTGCAGTAATGCTCACTCCGTTTGGTAAGAAGCTGTGATGAATCACACCAGCGCCAGACCACCAAACAGTGACCATCACTTTTCTAGGGGTAAGTTTTCGTTTAGGGCATTGTTTAGGTGCTGAACCAGGATCCAACCAACTTGCTGAGCGCTTGCGGTTATCAAACAGAATCCATTTTTTAACCGACTTCAAAAAAAGGAGGAGGTTTCTCAATTCGACCGTATATATACAATATGTAACAAAAACCCTGTCCGATCCAATAAAGGCGTAATCTTCGTTCAACATACGTACTAGAAAAAATGATATATAAATCTATCTAAAAAAAAAACAAAAGGTAATTGATTTTTTTATTTTTATAATCCATGCGAAATATAACAGTGAATATGGGAAATTTTCATAAGTTAACAACACTCCACCCGCCGGCAAAATCTTGTTATTTTTACCTATTTTTATTTCAAAGGCCACCGCCCTACAGTACCGCGTTGTAGGCACTCGTTCGACTCTTTGATGATGCCGACTGGTTGCCTACCGGCGCGCTACTTGTTGGCCAATGGCCAGTCTTTCGTGTAGATAGCTTTTGATCGGACGTCTGTCTGTACGTATCACGTGCCGCTATCGTTTCGCGAAAATTGTCGTATTCCAATCAGCCATTCCACTCGATTTTTATTTATGGGGTCATGTTAAACAAATTGTTTATAAAAGAGAGTGCGATTCGGAAATCGAAGTCAGAGCTCGAATTGTGGCAGAATCTTAAGTGTGGCAGCTTTCGACTCACTTAAATCGGACACAAATTCGCTGCAAAGACTACGTGCAAATTTAGTGAAAAGGTGTCGAATGTGTATCGGTGTTGGAGGTGGACATGTGGACCACGATCGCCGAAGTATGCAACAACAAGAGAACTGAAACCTGCAGTCGGTAAGTACTTTGCCCAAAGGACATCATATTAAAAAAGCCCTTATCAGGGCTACATTTAATTCAATAAATTGTTTCTTAATAAACATGATTAGGTCTCCGGATCACTATGCCTACAAAACAATATCAGCTGATACCTACGCGTAGGCATAAGGTATGACGTAGCGTAATTTTCTTTCGTTATAAGTTTGTTTGGCGGCACGCGACAAAGCAGGTTCATGACAAAGGCGGCGGCTTTTTTGACACAAAACTGTACATAGTAACACGTGAACTTTGTGAGCGATCAGTGTTGCCTTTGATTCGTTTTTATTTTTTATTTTTATTTAATTATATTCACAAGGGAAAAATAATAATCTCAAATCCATTAATTGGTTACGTAATAATGTACGCAGTACGATGCCGAATAATACCCTTAAGGATCGGACAGGGTTTTTGTAACGTGCTGTATATATATATATTTTTTTTTTATGTGTGTTCACCGATAACTTCGTCGTATATGGGCCGATTTTGATGATTCTTTTTTTGTTGGAAAGGAGATATCCCAAGGGTGGTCTCATGATAAGGAAACCAGGATCTGATGATGGCATCCCAGAGAAGTCGAAGGGAACCTTCGTAAATCGTAGTGGCGACTAGTGCGTTTTTTTATTTCTTTCATTAATTATCTTAAAGCACTACTATTTAGGAGTTCAATTTGAACCCTCGCACAGTGGAACGAATGTATGGGAGCGGTTGGACGTAGACATGTCCGAAAAAAAAGAGTAAAATTATGCCAAACTAATGATGCCATCTTATTCGATTACTTAATGCCTTCATAACTTGTGGTGATGAATTTCTTCATAACTCCCATATTTCGGGAGTAATTTGAGAAAATGTGAAATTTTACTATGAAAATGAGTGTATCGAGCTCTCTCCCTCCTGATTCCGGGCTTGTTTCAAGTAGCGGTCTCTAATATCATAATGCTAATACTAAGAGCTATATTTAATACTAAGACACATAGTGCGCCAAATGTGCACTTTCTGGGATAAAGAGTGATGTTTATTTTATAACACAATTTTTTTATTTTTTGTTTATTTTGTTGATTAAAACCGTTTTTCTAAAGGTTTACCTTATTACAATAACATTTCTGAGCAGCCAATTAGGATATATAATTATATAATTAGGGACTTAAGGTTTACATATAAAACTGATGCACTAATGATTACTGATAAGAACATTGCTATTATTTAATTACTAAATGGCTCTTAATACACTAATTTAGCATGCATCATTTACTAATTATCACAATAACTAATTACCTTGCAATATTTAACAAAGGATACCTGGGATACCTGGATTTTATATAAATAGGTCACTATTAGTAACTTTAAAATCAGTGTTGATTTACACCTCGTTGTATCCAAGCTAATCTCGCAATGTATTTTCCAAATTTTAATACAAATCTTGATATTCACGTTGCTTTATGCGCACGCGCACATAAAGATTTACGCGACTTTAACTATTTGTTCAGTGTTTTAAAAGATAACAGTTGTGTTCAGTTATGTGAAAGTGCTGAAACAAGTTTAAAAGACTGGTGTCGTCGATTTTGCTACCGCATTTATGCAAAATGGACACAGTCTGGAAGAAGCACAGATAAGTTTCGGAAGAAACATGAGATTTGGCTAGAGGCTGCAATTCAATGGCCGGAATTAAAGAATGAAAATATGGAACCTTCTACAGAAAATATAAGTGACGTCATCGAGCCCATAATTTCTCCTGCTAAATCTGATGCTTCAACTTGTACACATCCTAGTCCTCGTAAATCTTTTAAGGACCTTAGTAACCGGCAAAAAAGAAGACGCACTGAAGATAGTCTTTCATGCAGCAGTAGCAGCGCTGAAATTATGTTTTCGGCCGAAAGGGCGCTTCAAAAGGCAGGACAAAGCGATACAGCTTATGTTATGAAATACTTGACGGAGAATCCAGAAGAGGCCTCAAAAATCAAAGCCTTCATTGAAGGTAAATCAATTCAGGTACGGGAAATATCCCCTTTGAAGGCATTGGCTCTTTATGTATCGATGAACTTATCGAAATGGCGCTATAACACTCTTCGGGATTTCAACACTCAAGAAGGAGCTCTTCAATACCCGAGTTACTACATGTTGGTTAAAGAAAAAATTAAGTGCTATCCGGCCAAAGAAGATCTCACAGTTACAGAGAGCTCTGCAAAAATCAAATTACAAGCCTTGATGGATTTAACCTCAAGAAGACTTATTAGGTCGTTAGAAACCCCTGTTGATCCCAATCAACAGCTCGTATTGACCAGCAAATGGGGTTTTGACGGATCATCTAGCCAAAGCATTTATCATCAAAGGACGAGTGAAGATGAGCAAATCGATCTTGCTAGTAATTTTATGATTAGTCTTGTACCACTGCGGCTCGTCTCAAAAGGTGTAACAATTTGGGAAAACGAGCGACCATCTTCCACTTCATTTTGCCGGCCAATATTGTTTAAGTTTATAAAGGAAACCAAAGAAAATGTGCAGAGAGAGATGGCTGAAATCGAAGCAGAGATTGAAGCCTTAACTCCATCCACCATCACTGATGGAATTAGTGTCAAACACCAACTGCTGTTGACAATGATTGATGGTAAAATTCATTCCATTATATCCAATACAGCAGCTTCAGTGTGTGACATATGCAAGGCTTGTCCTAAAGAAATGAATAATTTAGAGTTAATCAAAGATAAACACGCAAACGAGGACATGTATAAATATAGCTTAAGCACCCTTCACGCTTGGATTCGCTCAATGGAATGCTTATTACACATTTCCTACAAATTAGACATAAAATCATGGCAAGTAAGGGGTGATATAGCAAAAAGGCAAGTTGATGACAGGAAGAAAAGAGTTCAAGAGGCTGTAAGAAGAGAAACGGGCTTACTTCTCGATGTTGTGAAACAAGGCAGTGGATCCACCAACAATGGCAACTCGGCAAGGAGATTTTTTGAAAACTACACTAAATCTGCTGAACTGACCGGAATAGATGCTATGCTTTTAAGAAAAATCTGTGTGATCTTGCAGTGTATTTCATCAGGAGAGAAGATCAACGTAACTAAATTCCGAGAGTTCTGCTTTGATACTGCTAAGCTTTACGTGGAGTTATACCCATGGTATTATATGCCTTCTTCACTTCATAAAATTTTAATGCATGGGCCAGACATAGTTCAGAACATGTCAATTGTGCCCATTGGTTTTCTATCCGAAGAGGCATCTGAGGCTAGAAATAAAGATTTTAGAAAATATAGAGAGGGGCATTCTCGAAAGCATAGCAGTATCTCATGCAATGAAGATATTATGCACAATCTTTTACTGTCTTCTGATCCACTTGTTACAAGTATCCGTCCAAAAGGAAATAAGTTTGTAAAAAAATCTTCTTTTAAGGAATTTTATGAGCTTACGGATTCTGAGAAAAGTGATATCGAATTTGTTAACATAAATGATTTAGCGGACATCGATTCTGAATTTGAATTAATTGATGATGATGATGATGACGAAGATAATTAAATGATGTTATTGTTTTAAAATGTGTAACTTAGTAAATTAGAGCTTACATCTTAATTATTTATTGTACTTTTAATGAAACTAGGTAATTTATTATCAACTTACTTAAAAGTCATACTCTCATCAGTTCTTGTGAATATTTTTGTTAATATATATTTCTGTATATATATAATATATTTATAGACCTCTTAATAAGTCTGTCTGCGGTTTAAAGTAAATACAAATGGGGAAAAAACGTTTTTTTTTTTAAATTTTCATTTCCTTTTATCCCAGAAAGTGCACATTTGGCGCACTATGTGTCTTAGTATTAAATATAGCTCTTAGTAATAGCATTACGATATTAGAGACCGCTACTTGAAACAAGCCCGGAATCAGGAGGGAGAGAGCTCGATACACTCATTTTCATAGTAAAATTTCACATTTTTTCAAATTACTCCCGAAATATGGGAGTTATGAAGAAATTCATCACCACAATTTATGAAGGCATTAAGTAATCGAATAAGATGGCATCATTAGTTTGTCATAATTTTACTCTTATTTTTCGGACATGTCTACGTCCAACCGCTCCCATACATTCGTTCCACTGTGCCTCGTCGCAAGCGGTCGTCTGTGCGCGCGCGCAACACATGTTGGTTCGCCCGACTTCGAAATCAAAACGCGTTTTTTGTGTTTGTGTCTCTCTGTGTCGTAACTTGTAAAATCGGGTGGCTACAACGTGTAACATAATTAACGCAAGACCTCATATACCCCCATTAGACTATTGAGTTAAAAGCATAATACAATAACCAAAACTTACTCCTTTTAAAGCTAGCAGTTATAATTAATAAAATCGGGCTGACCCTAACATCACTCTACGCATTTAAAATTGTGTCTTAAAGCCTTCAAATAAGGTTGAATTCTCTTTGGGCCATTCGGCGGACTTGCATCTATTCTGTTACACCTTGTATAAAACAAAACACTGTAGTGAAGACTGACTGCAGGAGGACGAGTAACCCATGGCGTTAAACCCGGTGAGACCGTTCTTAATATTACAGGGATTCGTTTGCTAAACTGCGTACGACGGGCCTTGATATGCCGCGCACGCGCACACAACGTCATCTCAAGCAGCCGTTGCGGACTAGTGTCTTCACACCAACAAATTCACGTTATTATTCTAATACTAAATATGACATCGTTAAAGACGCCGTACACACGGCTACGTATCAAGCTATGGATTTCCAGTTTTAACAGACCTCGCATCGTATAGGCTTTCCGTACAAAGAGAAGTCAGTTTATACTGGAAATAATGGCTTGATTTGTCGACGTGTGTACCATGGTAACAAATTCCTTAAATTGTATTGCAAAACGGTCACGGTCACCGGAATTTAGATGTACATGTGGACTGAAGAGATAAAAAAAATGTACCCCGAACTCTTGAGTTTGCACCAGACGTTTTTGCTCTACAGATAGCGATACAAAACAAAAAAAAGGGTCAAGCTCACAAATTAGACAGTTTCAGCCCCTTACTGACACAAATGTGTTTGACTAAACAAAAGCAATTACAATGTTTGTAATCGTGCTCATCTCAAAAGACGGGAACTGTTAGACGGGAACTGTTTGTCTTGTAAGATATCCCACCAAATACTCGTAACTAATCTAACGGGCTTAACATTTGATCACAAGAATATCCGTCAAGGTCTCGCTACATATGTTTTGGAACATTATCAGGATGATAGAATTCGCCTAGCGCTTCTAAATAATATATAGGAATTTCTCCCCAACAGCATTCTTTTCCAGGAACAAAGGATAACAAAATACATAACCGTGCAATTAATTAATAATTCTGGTATATCGAATATACCATCATCACCGCGTCCGAATTGTACCTCGTAAATGTGAATGTACACATAAACAGAACGCATAAAAACACCGATCGGCAATCGAGAGAATCCGCCAATACATCCGCCAATACACATCCTCTACACGAAGCACTATGATAGCTGGGTCCTGATCAAAGTAACAATACAACAACAACTGGATAAACAAAACGCAAAGTTCAACAAACGCATCATACCACCACACATTATACCAGACCTTTAGGTAACCAGTACAACATATACATGAAAAAGCCACAAAACGTCAGCTTCAACCGAACAGTCCCCAATTAGTTATTTCATTAACACCGTGCGAACAACAAGAAGCAACACTACCTACACCGTTATCAGACATAATCGCAGACGACACTGCATGTACGTACACCAGAAACCTGACCACCACCGCAAAAAGTACATTTGCCCAGATCTGAGTATTGCAAGTTGAAACGATCGCGGCGATTCAAAACCGACCAAAAAAAAGAAAAAAAAATTTTAGACGCTGAACTTTCACGTAGAGGCATTCATATAGCCAATCTACGGGGAACAGGGATGAATGCAAGAACGTATATCTCCACACACTACGAATGACACCTCTCAGGAATTGCGGGTAACACACACCGGGGCCTTGCAATTTCATTAAGAAAGGATGCCCAAAATGAAGCAGTTTACAATAAAAAGTATACCGACGCGATGTCAGCTACCCTTGAGGTTGGCATCGGAAGAGACAAGCCAACTCCTCTGTACATAATAAATTCACACCCAACAGCTGTACTTAGAAAACAATCAGATCCTTCACAAACGTATTAAGCTTGATTAGACGAAAAACAAGGAAAGGTGCGCTGCAAATACGGCACTTCAACGCCCATAATGGTCGAGGTCGAAGTATCCAACGCAAAGGTTTGATGCAACACACGCTTCAGCATGAAGATTCCAACTACAACGGCGAACTATTAATGAATATTGCCAACAGGGAAACACTTCAAATAGAATACAATAAAATAATGTGGGGACTGCCAAGATCAAATATCATAGAACCGTAAACAAAAAGGAGAAAAAAAAACCAAACACAAAAACAATGACAAGGTATGAATGAAACAACGGTTGAGACCAAGTATGTCAATCATAAACAATGCAACTGTGCCGCGCTGAATAGAAATTCTACCAAACCAAAATACCAGGACTGTATAACAAAAAACTAGCAAATGTAGTAATCACCCCAACGAATGAAAACATCGAAGTACCTTGGAACATTCTAACGGAGATAATTCTGACTCTTCAGACAATTTACTCAAGGGACCACCGATTAGCCTTTCCTAACCTACAGAAGGCCAAATTCCTACAAAGCAAGCAACCAAATAACTCCAATATGCATAATCACGTAAAAGAAAGCCAGACAACACTCCAAAAGGTTAAATATCAGAACAAGAAACAGGCAAACAACGACTTGATAAACCTGCCTCACCGGACTAGGGGAAAAAAAATCACCCCGCAAAACACATGCAAACGCTCAACACATTCCACAGGAAAAAAAAAAGCAACAAACAAAACTGAAAAACAGGGTACCGATATTCAAACGGGAGAAAAGAAAAAAAAGGTCAGAGGGCCTTCATATACCAACGGTTAATAAAACAAAACTGATAATCGAAGGAAAGGCCGACCACGAAAGAAACAAAGGAAATCATCATCACTCCCGGTGGAATTATCATTTTCGGACGACCTTATCCTCATTACAGATGAGCTGGAAGAACTAAACGCATCCAATACCACATTATTGCGGCTCAGAAGAAATGAACGAGTTGAGTCATGATTTGATTGGCCAAGCTAGGAAAAAGGAAACCAGGAACTGCGGACATAAGAAAATGCATCAAATCCTAATCGGTAAAACCGCAACAAAACCCGCAAAGAACCCTAGGATGTGCTACCTAGGACACGGTGAACTACACCACGCATGCACGCAGCAATGCAGTACAAGGCCAAATCTAAGAAGGTCGAGCGACCTACTTACAAATGGAACGACAACCTTGAAATACGAGTACTTCGACATGGGAATCAAGTTTTGGACGGACACAGCTAGAGACCAACCGACCAAGACCGAGAAGATATGAACGAGTTATTAGAGAGACTCGATCAACAAACCGAGACAGAGAAAATGCATCAAATCTTAGACGGGAAAACATAACAAAACGCATCAAGAACCACAGGATGTGCTGCTACCTGGCACACATTTTTAGACGCTCTGAACCACACCTGTTTCATGCAGCAATGCAGTACAGGGCCAAATCTAAGAAGGTGAGACGATCTATTTAGATTTACTCATGGAATGACAATCTAAAACAGGACATGAAATACTTCGACAAGGATATCCAGTTTTGGAGGGACACGGCTGGAGACGAAAATACGATCAAGTAAGCGGCTAGTGATATCTACAAAAAAAAAACCAGAAACTGATATCAGCGAGAACTCAGAAGACGACCAAGAAAACAACAACACGGAACATAGCGAAGCCTCGACATAGAAAAAACCCCACCTAAAGATGCATCGGTGAAGCTAGACCTGGATCAACATGCCGGCGACGACGTGAAAAGATGCCCTCCTTTAGACAAATATCACCCTTCTCTCCACTAGTCCAATGCTTACTTAAGGCTGCATAGTCGGTAGGCTCGTAATCCTTTCCTATCCTATGGGCACGTCTTCCCTACCATTACAGCGCCCCCCGGTCTACTTCTTGATATGCAATGGCCTATGTAGCACCATGAATCATGACGCTTCAAGGGCTAGTGCAAATCTCGGGGTTCATTCGATTAATCGAGTCTGGTCAAACCACGCTGGGATCGGTGCAATTCATTTCATTTTAAAGCACTACTATTTAATGAAGGTCTGAAGTTGATCTGATGATGAAGCCGAAAGACAGTCGAGGGAACTCTTCAACGACTTACAGCAATTACGCGGTGTTTGGACTTAATTCATTTCTATTGATGAGAACTTTGCACCCATATGGGCTATAAGTGCCATTACAGGTCTGATGATGGAGACCATAGACAGTTGAGGGAATTCCTCAACGATTTACAGCAGTTCCCTGTTGTTGGGGTTACTTTATACGGTTTAAAGTGCCAATTTTATCACTACTATTTAATTAAGGTCCGGAGTTGATCTGATGATGGAGCCAAAAGACAATCGAGGGAACTCCTCAACGATTTACAGCAATTACCTGGTGTTTGAACTTAATTCATTTCTATTGATGAGAAAGCTCCCATAAGGCTTATAAGTACCATAACAGGTCTGATGATGGAGACCATAGACAGACAGTCAAGGGAATTCCTCAACGATTTACAGCAGTAGTAAAGTATTAAATTTCACCTGGCGATTAGTGGTATAGGAATTAGTGCGGGTAAATACCATAACTAAATAGTAAAAAATAAAAACTTTTTGACAAAAAAAAAACCGACTTCCTCAAAAACACTAGAAAGTGAAAAATAACTTTAATTTCGGAAGTCGGTGGCAAAAAACTCAAATACAGATCCTAAGACACCGACTTCCGAAATTAAAGTTATTTTTCACTTTCTAGTGTTTTTGAGGAAGTCGGTTTTTTTTTTGTCAAAAAGTTTTTTCATCGCAGGTAACAATGCGGTTCAAAATTCTTTCATTTGTGTGTCTGTTGAGCAGTGCAAGGCACGACGCGTACTTCGCGCTGGCGATCATTGAGTTCGTGGGGCACCCATTTATCAAGCTTTTTTACCTTGCCAATTTGACGCAAATGGACCAATATTGTTTTGACGCTAACGTCGAAAGCTGCTGCTAATTCAGCCGTAGATTGTGTATCATCAGCTTCCACAATCGCCTTTAATTCGTCATTGTCGACCAAAGTCTTCGGACGACCGCGAGGTTCATTTTTCAGGTCGAAATTTCCAGAACGGAAGCGAGCAAACCAATAACAGGTGGTACGTTGGTTTGTAGTGTTAGCTCCGTAAACGTCGTTGATGTTGCGTGCCGCTTGTGCCGCGTTACTGCCACGACGGTACTCATATTGCATAATTACTCGAATTTTTAACGTATCCATGATGATGAAAAAGATCGAAATGCGATGAAAATGTAACACTAATCAATAAACAAATGACCACTTTTGGAAAAAGAATTCCATGTTATAAAAATAAAATTAATTTGAAATTAGAATTCTTAGACAAACAAAAATTATTTTGATTTGAAATGGCCAGTACTGCAGAACGGCAATTTCATAGGTAAAGACCTAATATCCTAATATAAACCGATTTGAAAGAATGTTTTGATTGAAAGGGTATACTATACTTACTATGACTATGTTGAGTGTTCCACATACATTTGGTCAACTTCTGATTAGTCGATTTGAGCTAGCTTCAATAATACGTAGGTATTTTAACCACTATAGTTGGTAGTTGATTAGTAGTGTTGATATAAAATTACTTTAATTTCGGCAGTCGGTGATAAAAAACGAAATTGAAGTTATTATTCACTATGGTGAGTTCAGATATCGTAGCGAGATGCCTTTAATATAACCCTCCTCAAGAATTGGGCTAACAAGCGCAAAAAGAATTTTATATGTGACTTGCACATGAGTGCCGGGAGCGGGGTACGAGGGACTGCAAGTGCACTCGCCTGGCTTACTACTAGGTACTAAAATATAAATAAGTAGGTTAGTATAAAAATATTCGAAACTAAATGCCGACAACGCGCGATAGAATAATGGAGAACTCAAGTTATTCGAGGCAAGAAACCTAAAATTTTAAATTAAACTATTGCATTTTGTAATCGTTCATTCTTGATTCTAAAGCTTTCGTGCATCTACTTAAGTTAACAAAGTTTTAAAAAAACGTTAGCCTAACATATCCAAGGTGAAGCAAAAATGATCGAGCTCTCTTCGTGGAGCTGAAAATCCTCTGAAGTAATCTTGTCGGCGCCCATGGACTTGCTAGTTTCAAAAATTTCGTGCACGCTTTGCCACCATCCATAGTTGGCGCCCAAAGCAAAGACCTCGGCTTGAAACCCCACTTATATCTTGGAATGGATATGCAATATATGTCACCACTGCGTTAACTGCCGGGAGGACACGGCGTAGCATACGCTGGCAGTGTGCTGCTTGGGAGGAGCCGCGCCATGCCCTCATCTCAGGAATCGGCAGTGACCTGTCGCTGTCGGACGTGGTAGAGTCAATGGTCGGCAGGGAGGAATCCCGGGACGCGGTGTTATCCTTCTGCGAAACAGTCATGTCGCAGAAGAAGGCTGCGGAATGAGACACTCTTCCAGCCCCCCAAATGCTTCCAGGGGTGACAGATTTGAGGGAATCCGTCGCTCTCTATTCCTTAGGACCCGAGATGGCGGCGCGTAGTGTTTGACGTGCGCCTCTGTGAAATGTAAGAGGGGGGCAAATCAAAACCTCTCTCGCGCACCCTGACTTGAAGTAGCCCGCGGACGCGGGCCGGCAACAGCCAGGGATCGCGAAAGTCGCATTAGATCCCGCGATCACCGCCGTAGGAGTGGGAGGGAACCCCTCAGTCTACCCCAGGGTGGAAGACATCCATAAAGATTTCCACCAAAATCAAAAATCAAAATCAAAAGTCATTTATTCAAACTAGGCTGAGAGTCAGCACTTTTTGAACGTCAAAGTTACAAAAGACAGTCCCCCCAAAACGCCCGCCCTTCGACACTTCCTAGTGCTTTAGCTGGGAAGAAGAAGTGGCGGAACAAACTCCCCAGCAGCACAGCTGTCTGTTAAGTTAGAAGAACTTGATTCTATACAATATTGTGTAAATAATTAATATTATAAAACGAAACATACATTATTCACCATATGTCAGCTAGCACACGCCAATATACCAGCAACAAAACACTGAAAACTAAACTCAAGCTGAAATAAATAATAAACAAATTCGTAAACAGAACTTAAAACGTAAATAATAATAATAATATTAAACCCGCAGGGCAGCATGTGGGCTGTGGCGTGCTGTTGGGCAGTAGCGACCCCACGGACACGATCTCCTGGGAGAATTCTTGTTCCTCATCTCTGGCTTGCCTTTATTGGCCGGCTGGAGTGAACACTGACGAGGTTCAGATCTCCCACCTCATTCTTGCCTTTATTGGCTGCCTTGAGTGGAGATTCGCAAGAGCAAACGTGCTCGGGGAAAGGAAGTATTCCAGTAAGTGCTCGTAGGGACTTGACCATCTTCCGGGCTCTGGGATTGTTCTGAAACCCGTGGAATACCTCTCCACTTCTCAAGCACCTCAGGAAGTGTTGCCCCCTTGTTGTTGCGTCACTATGTGCCAACGACGGTTTCCGGGGGCCCATTATTGAGTGTGCAAGTCACCCCCTGCCATTTAATCCGTGTAAATACAAACATTGATGCGGCAGGGGCCATAGACCTTCCATAGTTCTTGGTAACCAGTCCATTTTAGCCATTCAAACACATAGTCCAACATCTTTGTTTCCATATCCTGCAATAGTCCAACACCAACCGGAGGTTGTCCTTGGGTGCACCTGCACTGTGTATACAGGGATAATCGTCGGTTGTTACCTCACTCCATCTAAATTGTCTAGGGGCCTCTGCGAGTTGGCTTCGGCCCCTCGTACGCCTTCCAAAGGACCGGGATCCCAGAATCCCGAGATATATTAACATATAAAGATAATAATAATAATATTCCACAACTATCACACAACGCCATCTAGTCCCAAGCTAAGCAGAGCTTGTGTTATGGGTACTAGACAACTGATAAACATACTTATATATTTCTAAATACATACATATTATAGATAAATTACACCCAGACACAGAACAAATGATCGTGCTCATCACAAAACATATTCAACGATGCAAATTGATACATACAGCTAAGTTGAAGTTACAATAGTTAAACTAGGACCTCCGGACCAAAATAAAATAACAGTTAATACAAGTAACAATAACAAAAACCATGGTCAGCAAGACGACCAGTCACCACAAGCAGCACCCGTTCACCGAGCATAACGCAAAGGTCAGCCATTACCCCCCTCGCCATATTTGAGGGAAGGTGGTAACCCGACCCCCGACGCTACCGCAAGCAGTGACATCTAAGGGAGCATGACGAACTTGCTGCCGGTTGGTCAGACAAGAATATTATGAACAGCTGACGAGGTCGCTAGCTAACTACATGTTGCAATACAACTCATTTAAAATCATTGTAATGAGTAGATTATGTCCACAATAAATGAAATTAAAAGAAAATTAAGATAAATTAACAAAATCAGTGAAATAAAATATAAAAAACAATTATATGAACTACCTATATAAACTGTCGCACAGTGATTCGTCTAGTACAAGCTAGCGAGGCAAAATTATTTTTTTACTTATTTTAATTGTTTACGTATATTTAAGGTGTCTTAAGCCGTTCTGTGTTCTCTAAGTCCAAAGGTGTGGATGCAAGATGGCAGAAGTCACCAAATGTTCTACTTTTGTCTACTGTTTTGTTTATCGGTTTAGCTGCGTCTGCCTTCTTATTATGCAGGCAAGGCACTATACATACATGTAGTATATAAAAAAAAGACTAAAATGACAAAAATGTTGTAGACAAAAATGTCTCGCGGTATTTCAAAATTAAAATCAGAAATATGTGCAAAATAGGTTTTTATTTATTCACTTTATCAAATAAAATACAATAATAGTCCAAGACAACAACAATTATCCATACATATAAAATAACTCTTGAAACAAAATCGTACAAAATTAGTATTATCTGTCTACTATAATGTTTTATCTAATATATAAAATTTAAAACTAATACATTGTTAAAATTACTACAAAATAAAATAGGTAAACATATTAACAATAAAAGAAAAATCTACCAAGCCGAATCTAATACTCATCATCAGAAGATTCCTCATCACCACTGTCCATTTCGCTAGAATCTTCCGATAATGAATAATCCGCTTCACTAAATTCGCAAACTGATGTTGATTGGGATGGTAATGAAGGTGGGACAATCAACTGCAGAACTTCTGGTGGTAATGTAGTGAATTTTTTTCGCGGTAATTCTCTGAATGTATTTATTACAGGATCGGACGTAATCAAAAGCATTCTCAGAAGATCCGTATTAGTAGCACAGCGTGATCGTTTTCTGGTATGTCGTTCCCGTAATCTACGACAGTCTTTATTTCTTGCTTCTTGGGCTTCTTCGGAAAGCTGTCCAATAGGAAGAAGGCAAGATTTAATGACTTCTGCACTGTGTACAAGAATTTTATGCACAGTAACGGGCATCAAGTACCACGAATACAGATCAAGATATAACTTTCTTGTATCACTACAATACTTTTCGAAATCTACACAGTTAATGTCATATCCCGATGACAAAGTTCTTAAAATTACATGAAATCTTCGCATAAGACTAACGTCTAATCCTGTAATTTCACTGCTTAATTCTGCATTAGAAAAAAATCTACGTGCTGTGTTTCCATCGTTCGTATTGCCATACCCAGGTTTTGGTTTATCCACAATAAGGCCCATGCGCTCTTTAAACGCTTTTTGGATCTCTTGTGAGCGTTGCTTAACAATAGCTTTATCGTTGTCTCCCCTAACTTGCCACTTTTTTATTTGTAAACGATAGCTGATATGAAGTAAACATTCAAAAGTGTGGATCCATGCATGTAAAGTAGATAAACCAAATCCAAAGCGTTCTTGGTTGCTGGGATAGTCCTTTGACTCCTCGTTCATAGTAGACGGAGTGGCACCACAAATATAACACTTCTGTGTTGAACGCGTGTCTGTTAAAGCATTACATACTTTGCCGTCAATCATGGTCAACAACAAATCGTGTTTAACAGAGATCTGAGTTCCATCAACGTTACATAAAGTGGGAAGAAGCTGACTTATTTCATCCAAAATTTTACTAGTTTCTTCTTTCGTAAACTCATTTGTCTCCTTGCTAAAAATGAATTTAATAGGACGACAATATAAGGTAGAAGAAGGTCGTGGATTTTGCCAAATAACAGTTTCGCCGTCAAGTAGTCTCAAGGGGACAAATGAGTACACGAACAGAAATTCGTCTGTAGCGTTGATGTTCTCAAATCTCTGGTTATATGTACTATGCCCTGAACTCCCATCACAACCCCATTTGCTTATTAACGTATAATATGAACGAGGTAACACACTTGTAATGACTTTCGACTGAGCTTCAACTAATCGTTCAGCCGTTTTATCTAAAATCGCCTGAAGTTTAATCTCAGCTCGAGATTCAGTCACAGAAATATGTTCGTCAGAAGGACAGCAAGAAGCTTTGGACTTACCTAGGCTATAGAAGGATGGATACACTTGATGTCCTGCTTTCATCGACCACTTTCTCGTCTGTTTGTACGAGTGAGAAGTAGATTTAGAGTCTACATAATAAGCTAAAGCTTCGTCTGGACTCAATCGCCTACTCGCTTCAGAACACTTATTTTTTTTTAAACTTTCACCGGCCGCGACACTTTCAATTTGTTTGGCAACACTTCGATGCCCTTCTTTCCGTGTTGCCAATTGTGCTGCAGTAATTAGTTCATTTGCACTTCGCGATTCTAAAAGATCGTCTACTCTCCGTCTTTTTGTTTTTATTGATGACTCATCAAAGGTTTTCTGGGGTCGCCCTACAGAACGAACTCCCGATGATGTTGAAGGGCACGGCTTATTCACACACACTAACATTTCGATTCCGCATCCTTCTAACCAATTTTTATGTTTGATGAGAAATTCATCCTTATTACACTTAGAAGGTTTTATATACTTAGCATTGTAATCTGTGGAAAACGTTGTGGGTAGCACAATTGTTCAAAATGTAATATTTAAGATAATATGTCTATCTCTTATTGTGTTACTGTTTGTTTTTCCTTAAATAAATAAATAAATAAATAAAGATGTCCACTTTTCGTTTAATTTTGATGATAGGCTCGAAATTTTCATTTTGAGTTTCCTCAGTGAATCTTCAGAAGCATCTAGTAGATTATGTTGTACACATAAATGATCAAAAATGTGACTTGCTCTTTCAGTTTTACTATGTTTTAACCATTCTTCGAAAAACTCTAATTTTCTCATAGCTATGGCTCGTTCTGAAAGAAAGTAAATTACTTTATCTACGGGCGGTTTCGGGAGCCAAAAAATAAATTAAACTACGCCTGAATGTTTTAATTATAACATACAGAAGAATCTAGCCGGATACATTGGGATAAAAAAAGTTGCAATCCTTTAAAGTTTGAAGTTAAGAAAAAATATGTGGGATTATTTCAACATACTTATAAACTCTAATTACGGCAAAAAAGTACATGTATTATTTTAAAATCAAGTCAAAATAGTAAGTATATACCTTCAATAGTAGAATCCATAGATGGTGTCACAAGTCCCTCCACAAAATTACTTGTTGAAGTAACAAACAAATGATTTCTTAGAATTCCTTACCTGGGAAGGGTTGTTTACAAGTTGTTGTCACGAATTCCTGGAAATGACGTCATGAATGTTGTCCCGCTAGCTTGTACTAGACGAATCACTGTGTGTCGGTAGGAAAGCTAATTCTGGATTGAAAGAACATAAACATTGTCTTGAGTTAATCACAGCGACCGCACCTCGACATCAAAGAAAAAAGTATGCATACACGTTGCGTACGCATAGGAGTTGCTGGTCTAGAAACAAAAAATCGTTATTTTTGTATATTTTCTAAGTTTAGACCCTTAAAAATACCAGGCCACTCAGAAAGTATTGTGAAAAAAGTTTTTTTGTATGAGAGACTGGCCAGCTATAAACTATTATAAAAATAATGATTATATATAAGTAAAAATAGGTAGTACGTTCCAATTTCAAAATTTTCCTCCACATTTTTTGCGAGCTAATTAATTATCGTGTCTCATTGGAAAATGGATTTGCGCCGGGAACATTTTCGCGCTATGATTTTTTACGATTTCAAGTGTCGCCGGAAACCGGACGAATCATACGATAGACTTCAAATTGCATTCATGGATGAAGGCCCTTCCAAGGGGCTGTCCATTAATCACGTGAGGCTCGAAAGGGGGGGAGGGGTCCATGAAAAATCACGAAATATCACAAAGGGGAGGGGGGTGTAGTAATATATCACGTGTATTTATTCTTTATAAGAAATTAGATGATACTTATACCTGTATTTTATGAATATTAAAAAAAATTAAGATTCTTTGTAGGTACTAAAAAATACACGTGATATGGCGTGGGGGGGAGGGGTAGTCTTAAACCTCACCATGTATCACCAAGGGGGAGGGGGGTTCAAAAATGCCATAAAAAACATCACGTGATTAATGGACGGCCCCCAAGGCAACTGTGTATCGTTGGTGTAACGAATTCAAACGTGGTCGACTAACTTTGGGGGATGAAGAAAGAAGTGGTCACCCTTTGATGGTTGTTACGGAGGAAAACGTGCTAGCAGTGAAAAATGTACCTAATCCAAGACAATAGGCGAATTACGTATCAGGAGATTCAATACCTACATACTGCAGATTGGATCGGGAAGCCTTCACGAGATTCTACACGTGCATCTTCGCGTGAGGAGGATAGTTTTACGCTGGGTGCCGCACAACCTCACCGATGAATGCTCAGAAGCAGGCCCGGGTGGAATGGTGCCGTGATATGATAAACAAATTTGAAGCAGGCTCGTCTCGGCGTATTTACGACATTATTACAGGTGATGAGTCCTGGATTTATCAATACGATCCAGAAACGAAGCGCTAGTCGACGGTTTGGGTATTTCAAAACGAATCAACGCCTACCAAAGTGAAGCGATCTAGAAGCGGGGAAGATTTTGATCGCGAGCTATTTTAATTTGACTGGCTACTTGGTGTCAATCCCTTTACGGAACCAAAGAAGCATCAACGCCGAATGGTATACTACCAAACGCTTGGCAGAAGTTTTCTCTGTTGTGAGCAACAAGCGACCAAACACAGGGCTCCGCGGGCTACTGCTCCACCACGACAACGCACCCACGCACACCACGCTCAAAACGAGGGGCTTCTTGGACAGCACGCCGGTCAAACTTCTGGGTCACCCTCCTTACAGCCCTGACCTAGCACCGTGTGACTTCATTTTATTCCCAAAAATAAAAAATCTGCTCAAAGAGATACAATTTTCGTCGTCGGAAGATGCGCTGTCAGCGTTCGAGCAGGCTGTAAACGATATGTCTGCCGCGGACTGGAAAAAGTGTTTCGAAAACTGGTTCAGACGCATGAAACTTTACATAGAGGCTAGTGGAGAATATTTTGAAACGATTTAATAAAAAAAACTATTTACTTATAGAACACTTCTTTTTATTTTCGCAAAACTTTCTGAGTGTCCTACGTATGTCCTTAAATGGATTATTCAAAATTCGAATTATTTTCGGAGATACAGTGGATTTTGTGACGCAGCATCTTAGCCGGCCGATCAGAGCGAATAACACAATAAACACTTCAAAAGAAGGCAGAACAGCTCGATTAGCAGAAAGAACTTCGGAAAACATCGAGTATGAAATAGAAAAAGGCTAAATGTGGGATCGCCAATTAATCATAAGATATTATACGAGTTATTCTACTGGAATTGCTTCTTAAACATTAAACGCGTTTTTCTCGAAACTACTTTTTAGGGTTCCGTTGCCAAATGGCAAAAAACGGAACCCTTATAGATTCGTCATGTCTGTCTGTCTGTTTGTCTGTCTGTCTGTCTGTCCGTCCGTATGTCACAGCCACTTTTCTCCGAAACTATAAGAGCTACGCTGTTGAAACTTGGTAAGTAGATGTATTCTGTGAACCACATCAAGATTTTTACACTAAAATGAAAAAAAATAATAAATTTTGGGGTTCCCCATACTTAGAACTGAAACTCAAAATTATTTTTTTCATCATACCCATACGTGTGGGGTATCTATGAATAGGTCTTCAAAAATGGTATTGAGGTTTCTAGTATAATTTTTTTCTAAACTGAATAGTTTGCGCGAGAGACGCTTCCAAAGTGGTAAAATGTGTGTGTGTGTCCCCCCCCCCCCCCCGTAACTTCGAAAATAAGAGATCTCTCCAGATCGAGAATTTTTCAATATTTTTTTTGTTTCAGATTACTACAAGGGCTGGAATCATGTCAACCAGGGTGCACCGTTTTTTTTTGTAGTCTCCTCTTCACCGGCCTGTAATTTGTCAAATGTCACAATTTTTTTTTATATTTTTGAAATGTCAATAAACATCATATAAAAAAACGGATCCTAAAATATTTTTCGTTTTTTTTTATGTTAGTTTGAAAAATGCCCGAAATTTAGGCTTCTAGACCAAAATACCCCCTTAACTTCAAATCTTAATCTTTTAATATAATAATGTTTTGGAACTACTAACTGAGTATCACAAACAATAAAGTTCAAATTCCATTGAAATAAAAGCAGGGCACGCAGCAGGTAACGTTATAGAATTTTACACCGTAATTTAATTAAATTACGGTGTAAAATTCTATAACGTTACCTTCATTTGGCAGAGTTACCGTTAATATTAAGGTAACTTTAGTCGATTTCGCGTTATTTGTGCTTAATTATATCTAATAACATTAATTGTATCTTAGCATTCTACATAAATAAGGTAGAAGTGGCGGGGGCCGAGGCGCGCAGCGTGCAGTTGTACGAAAAAGTTCCGAAAATGAGATTTTCTTCATCACGTCATGCTTGTATTCTTTGAAAGGGGTGGTTAGTCAATAGTGAACATCGTAGTTTATTTATTGCACGTTATTTAATTTATTTACTTTCGGTCCTACACACACCAATTTTCAAATTGTTTATCTCAATGATACCTTAATTTTCGTGGTTCTTGAGGGTGCTACAGCCGATGGTGAAGTTGCCGATCGAAATGTAAAATCAAAGATAGCGGCTGCACAAAATCTCGAATTTTCCATCAAAAGTGTCGTTGTCGGTGTTTTAAGGGGTGCTAAACCCGATGATGGGGTCAAAATTAAAATCAAAGATGGCGGTTGAGATTTTTTTAAATTTTCCATCATGGGTGACGTTGTCGTGGTTTTCGAGGGTGCTAAATCCGATGGTGGGCTCCAAATGAAAATCCAAGATGGCGTCTGCGAAAATTTTCGAAATTTCCATCGGGCTTGTCATCAAAACGACACCCAAGATGATGCAGAATACGAAAATTATTAAATTTAATAGAGATAAACCAATCGATAAAGATCATAATAAACGTAGATGTATGTACCTAATTTACGACTGGCCTGTTAGCCTAGTGGTTAGTGACCCTGACCCTGACTGCTAAGACTGAGGTCGTGGGTTCGATTCCCACCCAGGACAAATCTTTGTGTGATGAGCACGATCACTTGTTCTGTGTCTGGGTGTAATTTATCTATAACTAGCTTTTGCCCGCGGCTTCGCCCGCGTGGATGTCGGAAATTATCGCAAGAGGACGTACTACCGCGGTTAATGTATTGAATGCATTAATCCAGGTTATATAGGTAATAAGAGAGCAGTTGAGTGAGAGCAGTGGTGGCTCAGTGGTATCAGCCCCGATTTACGAATTGTAGGTCGTGGGTTCGAACCCAGGCAGGCGCTTTACTTTGTGATATTTTCATCAACACTACTCTCAAAACGGTAAATGATAACATCGTGCGGAAACCGACATGTCCTAGAACCAAAAATTCGAAGACATGTGATATCTACCAACCCGCACTGGGCCCGCGTGGTAGATTACGGCCCACTCCCTCTCACCGAGAGGAAGCCTGTGTCTCAGCAGTGGGAATAATATAGGCTAATTATATATAGGTAATAAATACTATCTGTGTGCTCAGATCCATTGAGCCGCTTTTGCGAGATTGTGAAACAAACATCCAATCATACAAATGTTCACATTATAATATTAGTAGTAAGTAGGTTTATAATTCATATTACTTCGGATTCATAGTTTATGAGAATATCATGTGTGTTTGATGAATAGTATTCAGAGTAAGAACACTGTGAAATAGGGTTGGATTGAATTGATATAAGTCATCCTGGTTTTTCTTAACGCTCGTATTCTACCTATACAGACACTCACAGACTACGATTGTCGCAACCCAGTGCTGGGCACGCCACAATTGCGGCGGTAAGTCCTCTCTAATATGAATTACAATCCTACTAATCCTGCACTACCCGACCGCTACCAAGCGAGACGGCTGGACGCGGAACGGCCCGCTAGTCGCTCTGCGGCTATTTTATTATAATCTCTGATATCTTCTAAAATATTCACTTTAATGATATGCTGTAAAGGGCAATTTTGATCTTCATGAAATTCACAACATATCTAATGTATTCAATTGAATGAGAATTAATGCTGTTTTGCTTAAAATCGCTTCGTAAATAAGCCATTATTTCTCGTAAAAATTAAAGGACAAAAAATGGTTATTGTGGGTTATCCCTAAGAGATAGACATATACCATCGCGGACTTTTTTGTAGACCTTTTTAAGGTGTATAATACTGTAGTACATTATTTTGATCTATTTCGTAGGGTTCAGCCAGCGTTCGCAATGTAAGCGCAAAAAAATGAGTTTATTTATGACATCACATTAGAAACCTCTAAAATTATCAGTGTTTCTTTACTATATTATGCATGTTATATACATATAAACCTTTCTGTTGAATCACTCTATCTATTATAGAGATAGAAACATTTTTACAGAATTAAAATACATAAGGAACTTTTTTGTACTTGGTAGAATAGATATAGAATTGGTCATGCTACGCCGGCAGGTAACCTGTTAAACCTACGGAACGACAAGTGGCGGTGGGTAAATTAATGTTACATGTCAATCTTACGTTGATGATATTTAACGTTATACTACTGATAATTTTATCACATTTTTGTAACGAATCAAGGTATCATAGGGTAAAATTAACGTTATTTAACAGTTATTATTTTGTGACGTAAAGAAAAGGACCATTTTAAGTACATATTTGAGTTACTTGCTGGAATCATAATCAAGAACAAATTAAAACAGGGTATTACTAACATCAATAAAATAAAACCTCCTTTTGTATGTCATAGTTTATTAATATTTCATTAGACCCTTTACCAAATTATTATAAAGTAAATAAATAGAACTACATATTCGGTAATAAGTACCATTTGTTTATAACCCTTAATCGTCACATAAAAACGATAAGAGCATTTTTTTTTATCAACTGCAAATAAACTTTTCTCTGAAAACAAGCATAACAGCCACATAGTATATGATGTATTCTTCTATACATAAATAACTAACATTCGATTTGATTTCCCAGATTCTAATAGGTATATATATATATATAAATTTAAATGTGACAATAAATATGAAAATATGCACACTTTTAAATATTTCATATTTATATAATGATAATATAATAATCAATATTAAACTATTGATCTAAGGCACAATCTGCTACAATCTGATATAGTAACTATCACTCATGATTCCAAACTGGTTCCTCGTAAGTAGTAAACCCTATGATATATTACTTTTAGTACAGTTTGATATTATTTCTCTTAACATTGATATCATAAAGTAACAGAAAATGATCAACGACAAATTCAATCTGCTTATAGTTACTAATTGCTTTCAACCTTGTTAATTTCTCTATCTTATTTTACATACATAACAACTTAAAATAAAATTATAATGTTGGTAAGCTGTGTTTTGGTATTAAGGTGAGGATCGCTACACTAAATATTCTGTTTTTATTATTACATATTATATGGTGTATATTATAAAGTTCCTTTAAGATACAACCAAAACTATGCGTTATTTTAAGTCACGCTGCTCTAGTTTCAAAGTAGGAATCAATTATTTTTTAATAAATGACATGTTCAGTTAGGAAAAAGTTCCCAAAATGTTACTTTAAAAATACTGTTTATGTCTACACAATTGATGACATAATTTTAGGTCAACAATATTACAAAACAACGTCGAATACTTTTACAGTTTACAATTTGTATTACTACCACACAAAAAATAAAATATTTACTTCAAACCGCAACAATCAACAATGTTATTGCTGCATTGCAAATAAATCAAACAAGAACCACTGCATTACCCAAGGTTGCAATTCATTCAACAAGTCCTATGTTGATTTTTTAACAATGCAAACATCCATGTAATAGAAGTTAAATAAATACAACTACATCTTTAAACCTCTGCATTCTGAAAACATTTTATATTTAAGATCTGTTCTTAATTACACCTAGAATCTATAAAATATATTACTCTATTAAATATTAAAGGCAATATCTATCATTAGATATGGACGGATTAAGTAAAGGCGCCCAACGGGGGTTACCGATTAATAATATTAATAGCTCTTATACTAAACCTACACTTGTATTAACATTAATTGCGGCGCGCCGGGACCAAAATATATAATAAAAACATTCAAGTTCTACATAACCAACAATTGAAACAGCATAATATAAGAATCTCTATAAATAAATATGTGTTGCTCATTTCAGGTAACTCACTATGTCCATGCAACTCACGGACGGACTACCGCGTGCGCCGACTGCTAACCTAATACCAATGCAATAACAAAACAAAAAAACTTCGTTGGTAAACATAATTTCAGTTCCATCTAAGTCAATTTAGTAAACTTATCAGGCAAGACCACAACCGATATTAAGTACTTAATTGCTAAAGGAATGTAAATCTCAGGTTAAAACAAAGAATGGAACGGATTTACCGATGTTATGGAAGTACGAATACGTTGTACAAAAATTGTACCTAAAAATAGAAAATAACATCTATATTATATGAAACAAAAATACGACGCTTATCTTAATTTCGTAAGTGTGGATCGTCAACTAAAATGATTGATTAAAATCGTAATCCTGATGAAGAAAACAATATTTTTTAAGGGTAAAAGTTTAAAAGATAATTTAGTAGTATTTGCTACAAAAAAGCTGATAAAATCGTTCACCACAAAGTTGAGCATTTTTCTTAAAATAAATTAATTATTTACCTATTTTGATTAATCCATAAAATAAGGAGCTTAGAACTCAACAACGATCAACCAATCTGCCTGCTTGAAATTTTATATAATAATATAAATAAAGAATCTATCTTAACAGGCACCAATAAAAGCACATGCAACTTTCTGTGGAGTATTTCGAACTAAGAAAATGTATGTGAATTAATATTATTATGCTTTTGTGCGAGTAGAACACCCAACATGCTCCGTGCTTGAGCTTAATTGAGCAAGATGTGCTAAGTATAGCCACTCGTTAATTTGTTGTTTAAGTTACAACATTTTAAACTTACTTTATTTGTTACTTTTATCTCAAATGGAACTCGAAACAGAAAGTGCTTTTTGACTACAAATAGTAGATTGACTTTTTAAGTACATAATGAAATTTTTAATTCTAAGAATGTAAAATATGAAAGTATTTTAGAAAAAATAAATAATAACAACAAAATAATTTAACTTGTACATTAAGTATTAGTCGTGGACTTGCATCACATGCACTTTATAAAAGGAAAAATAAATAAAAACGGAATGTAGAATTTATAATTCCTGTCTGTACACAATCACAATAATTAAACCATCACGGATATCATAGGCTTTGCCTTTCTATAACTTCTCAACAGCGAAATGTAAAAATATATATTAATTTGTACACTCTTCACCATTAGTTTTATTTTAATAAACATTTGTAAAATTCACTATCGCACCAAAATACTCTAAAATGGATTTTTTTTTAATCACGGTAATGTACAGTTAAGTACTTCAAGACAAAAAATAAATATAAAATATTTTTAAGATAATTTGAGTAGGTAGTTACTCATTCCCCACCAAAGACTGAATAATTTTCGTCAATCTCACGAAATGGAATGTATACGTCATAATTTGGAATGTAAGTAATAACAATTACTGCTGAATTTCAGCTTATTTTATAAGTCTTATTATAACTCAAATTTATTAGAAACGACCTCATATTCTTTTTTTATAACCAACTCTTATCCCTTTATTTAAGTACTAAAATATCCATATAAATATCTTCGCACATTAACTATTTTAACCACTAAATATACCTTGACATAATTTGCACTTTAAAAATAAACAATAGCTTCGGGGGGACGTCCAGCATATAGCATATTCGAAGCACTTCAACATACAGTGCCTGCTTTAAATAAGGAATGTAGTTACACACACAAAACAAGACGAGAGAAACAATGAATTGTATCTAATAACCGTAAATATGTTAAGTAAAAGGTGTAGTATCTTCGAAGTGCTTACGGACTATGCACACATAGCATACGAGAAGTGCATCATCAAACCAAAAGTCAGTGATCGAACGGCCCCCCTGCAAACAGTCATTGATGGCTCTTGCTCAGCAGGTGGGAGTTGAACTCGTACACGTTGCAGCACTGCTCGCCGCAGATGTTGCACTTCCAGGGGTTGGAGTCGCAGTGGCAGCCTTTGTGTAGGAAATACAGCGTGGAGTCCGGGAAGGTTATAGAACAAAATGTACATACGAGAGACGAAGGCAGCATGGCGGCGTCTCCGTGCGTCGACGTGATCATGCCGCCCTCGGACGGAGAGGCACGAGAAGCCTGCAACAGAAACAACAAGGCTGAAGTGGATCATTTAGGCGTATACGAGAGACCAACTACTACTCTCTAATCCAAATTTAAAAGATTTTGTTAATTCTTAATGATTGAACTCGACATAAACGTACGCTAGAGCCCCGAGCGCGTCCACGAGCAGAGATGCGCCGGCGCAAATCTTCTCTTAATAAACTTTTTAGCGGTGACACCTTGATCAGAGATGACAGACTCGAGGATACGCCTCGTTTATCGCCCCCATTAGTTTCGCCTTCCCGCATTTCGTTATTGCCTGATTCTTCTTGATTGTTGGGTTCCTGAAACATTGAAAATAAAATGTTATTGTAGGATTTTAGACCCTAAATTCATGTTATTAGATCATTTTAGTATTATTGTAATATTATAAAATAGGGACGTAAAAAAATCGCGGCGGGATTTTTTCCAGCACTGGATCTTCAACGCACTGCTTAGCGCAAAAGAGTTGTTAATCGAACACTGTTTTTTTTTGACGCGTTGAGTCCTGAGACTCACTCGCACTGTTGAATTATCAATAGTAGGTTCAAAACGAGAGTTGAAGAAAATCCAGTCATAAAATGTATATGACGAGTTACTTTGGCATGGCTTACCTGTTTTATGGGTATCAGAGTAATGGACGGAGTTATGTTTGTAGGTAATCCAGCTGATAGGGAGCTGCTAGCGATTGCGCTATCGCCGGATTGTGGTGAGCTGGGGCCTTCGCCGTTTATGCGCGATTCTATAACACATAGGAATATATCAATTTACAGTATTGAAATAGTCAAGCTGGGGGTGACTATCTAAACTTACAAGTATTGTCATCTTTTACTTACAGGTAAAAGGTAGCAGTTAATGTTTTTTCTATGAAGTTTTCTATTAAATGCTATGATGTTGCTACACGCTTTGCTTTGGTGTTTACTGTATACACTTACAGTAAACACAAGCAATAGCTATTTAAATAATATAATATAATCTTTATTGGAACAAAACAGACGTGCTGTCTCATTCGCGCTCTGCTTGGCAGAAAAAGACAGCAGAACTTTAATTTTACTGTTGGAGCGCGCAATGAAATGAGTACGGGCTTTATCACACTAGCGCGAGCGGTTCACGAGCGTCTTCAAAGCGGAGCGAGTGCGCAGCGAATACGTCGCGGACGCGCAACGAGATCGCTGCGGATAGAACCGTTACTGAGTGTATTGTAGGTACGTCATAAACTCGAAAACGTTGTGTAATCGCCACGCGCCCGCGGCGTCTGCGCTGTGCAGCCGCGGTATGATCGCGACGTATTAGCTGTGCGCCCGTTCCGCTCTGAAGACGCTCGTAAACCGCTAGTGTGATAAGGCTCTACCGATATCATTTTGTCTTTCTGTCCATAAAATTATGTGACTCATCGTAACAACTAATTTAAATGTTACTTGCAGGAAGGTAACATATACTACAAAGAAAATCTTATTTAAAAAGCTAGGTATATACAATTGTTTCAGTACAATCCTTTATCCTTGTTTAGTAGTGGGTTTTTAATAGGTTATTTTGAACTGAGGTGTTATTTATTTTTGGATAAAAACATGTTTTTCTCCGCATAAGCGTAACAAGAATGCCTATATTAAATTATGGTCAAATTATTTATCATAAATAGTCCCGATATTAACGCGATAGCATGCTTAATACTTATGTTGTAAGACTTGACTATTTGATTAGCGTCTTAAGAAAGTAGTTTTTAAAGACGCTAATCAAATAATCAAGTCTTTTATTTCTCATTGTCCCAATACATGCCTTGTGGATAATTTATTTTCTAATGTAATAAAAAAAATCAAATGATTGCAGTATACAATAACAGAAGCAACAACATTCAAAAAAACCGGCCAAGTGCGAGTCGGACTCGCGCACCGAGGGTTCCGTACAAACCTGTAGGTATTCACGGTTTATGCATAAGGCTTGTGTTTATGAAATTAAATCCTATTTTTTTAATTTTTATATTTGAGTTGATTGAATGAAAGGTAAATTGCGGTTTACGATTTATGACGTATAAAAAAAAATACTTACTAGATCTTGTTCAAACCAATTTTCGTTGGAAGTTTATATAGCAATGTACATCATATATTTTTTTTAGTTTTATCATTCTCTTATTTTAGAAGTTACAGGGGGGGTACAGTATGTGTCGTACTGATGAATAAATCTAATTTAATAAATGGAATTGAATAGAAGGTATACAGGCAATCACTACACTCCACTATAACATATTCGCCCACCCATTTGCAACTCCTCTGCTAGCAGTTCACTTCATTCTGCATTTTGTTTGGTTGAACGCGGTAATCTCAGAAACTACTGGCCCGAATTGAAAAAATATTTTTGTGTTGGGTAGCCTATTTATTGAGGAAGGCTATATCACGCTACAATCAAAAGTAGCGGAGTAGCAACGAAAAATGGACGAAAACTGATAGGCAATTCGATGCGATGGGAAGGGTCAGGGAAGCAAAAATTTGACGCGGGCGAAGTCGCGGGCAGAATCTAGTGTATTGTATAGCTATTAAATTGTAAATCTGTACTTGGCTGTAAGACTATTTTATGATGACTATACTATGATATTAGTGATATATTTTAAGATAACATTTCAAAGAACTGTGGATTCTGTGAATAATAATTAAATAACAAAAAGTTTTATGGTTACCTGAATTGCCTAAATGGTTTTGACCTGGAGAAAATGTCTCGTTATTGTCGGCCATAGATATCTCAACATGTGGCGTCAAATAGTGCATGGGTGGTGTTGCATTATCCACGGAGCGGGCGCCGTTGCTGTCACCGCTATCCGAGTAAGTGGCAGCGACGGACACTGATAGGCTGGATCCTAACGCACCCAGGGCATTGATAGCACTGGGATCCATTGTACCATCAGAGTACGCGGCATTGGCGATACCCGCAGCAAGGAGAGATACTGAAGAGTTGTTGCCAGGACCAGGGTTGTCCAAATCGATGCCATGTCTGTAAAATAAAATACCGAGTCATAGGAGGATTCTGTATGCATTTTTTTTTAATAATTTCTAACATAACATTCACAAAATGCATTTAATATAAAACAGTCACAAGAAAAACTGCTGTTAGCAAAGCCAATCAGTAATGTCCTAGAACGCTCCGCAACACAAAATCGTCACGCCTGTTTAAATAGTTAGGTAAATAAATTGAAATACCTGTTAAAGAAGTGAACCCTGAGGCTCTTCATGGTGGGAGCGCGATAACTACACAAGGGGCAAGTTTTAACGAGGTCATGCTGTCCAACGTGTTCGTTTTGGAAGTGCGCACGCATGGCAATTTGGCGCTGGAATCCTCGGTTGCAGATTGGGCAATGATACGGCAAGCTCTTGGTGTGAGTTGTGAAATGTTCTGCCAAGTGATCTTTCCTGAAGAATCTTTTTTGGCAAACGCGACATTCGTACGGCTTTACTCCAGTATGCCGCATTTTGTGTCGGCGCATGTTGGCGCCATTTGAAAACTTCATGTTGCACACGTCGCATTCAAACAGCTTTCTGTGAGGTCGGGGGTCGGCGTTTTGTGCAGCTGCCACATTGTTGTTGTCAGGGGAACATTGGGCCATGTGGGTGGTTAAGGCTCGACTACTTAAAGTACTAAAACTATTGCATGTGGTACATTTTAACAATGTACCACCCCTTTTTGGAGTTTCTTTGCTGTTGGTGGCCACCTGAAAATGTTAATGTAGTATGAATACTACAGCCAAAAACACTGCTAAAATAAATACTAATTTAAAACTTTAGTTACATAGTTATAGAAAATATTATTATCTTCTATGCCATAACTTAGGCTCAAGAAGTAAGTTTTGACAGCTGAATTTGACATGAATGATGTGTAAAACAGTGCATATGTTTCAATCAAATGATGCAACTTCGTAGTTACAGGTAAGTCTAAAGATCAGTTCGCAGCCAAAGAATACTATAGATTAATTATTTTCCTCGTTTAAATTACATGATATTGGTATAAAACAATCTCAAGCCATACATACAAGCATAGAATGCTGAGAGAATCATTTTGAGTTTAATTCTATGTAAGGAAAAAAATTATAAAAGCAAAATTGACCAACTTTCAGAAGATATTATTAAAGGAATTAAATGGCAATAACCACTTTAAAAATGGGACAGCCTTATTTTAATAGCTCCAAAAGTAGCCATTAGTTTTAGGTGAAAGTTATACCCATAGTTGATGTTTAAAGGTAATAAACATTTAGGTTGCCACTTCGTAACAAGTGGCCTCAAACTGAATTTAACTAAGAGGTCTGATAAAATACACAGGATTTTGAATGTCTTTTGCACAGTCCACATTCATGAAATAAATTTTTCAAATTTCAATTTAATCTTCTTATGTATCTACTTAATGAAAGGGACAGAAAAGGCTAGCAAAAAGAATGTCCTGTTTGTTATAATTAAAATTAACTTCCAACAAGTTCAGGCCTTTTCTGGTTTGCTATAGCGCAGGTGTGACATACTTTTAAGTTATGCACCTAAATGAGAAAGATAATTTTTTAATACACTTTTTTTATTGTTGACTTCCACCAAACTTGAAATCAATGCACAGTCACATCATTTGCATACCAATTTAGCTATATTTTATTATTATTTAGCACAAAATAATTTCTAAAACAATCATTTTATTATAATTTTGAAATTAATTCTATTTACAATATGATAGACTAGTTTCAAAAACTTATTGCTTTTCTCAGAATAAATTATATAATTTCAAAATAATGAAATTTCAATTGTCAACAAATTTGTTGTAATGATCAAGAATATAATGCAATCTATAATGATTATTAGAGTATAATGATCACTAATTATCGGTTAATCAATTGTCATGGGAAATCCTGCTTGGTTTATTGTGCTTATTATTATTTAGCCAATAAACTATTAAAAGTAATGAATGCAATGGGAATGCACAAGATTAATAAACACCAATGCTTATTTTTGTAATACTGTTAACTTGCCCCAGTTATCCAGAGACAAGTTTTGACATTGGATTTATTGGGCTATACTTTCTCCTTTTTTTAAACATAGGTATTTTAAAAGTTGTGTTGAGCTAAAACAAAACAACACAAATATAAAATATGTCACAGAGAGTCGTCTCTCACAATGATCCAACCATTATTGATAAGGATTAATAAGTTCATCAATGACACTTATCCCCAAACTGATCTGTATTATATTTTGTACAACATTATTTTCATTTTATTAAACTAGCTAAACCTGACTGGCCTACAACTAAGTTACAGTTAACATATGATCTTACTAACCGGTTCATTTTTGACTGCAGATAAATTCGGTGACACGGTGCCGGAGTCGGCCTCTGTTTCCCCTTTTGATGACATCACATTACCATGTAGTGGGCTTTCTGATCATCACTCTCCCGCCTTTCAAGACTACGAAAACATAAACACGTCAAAACAAAAACGAATCGACAATACGTAAACGTTAATTACCACTATACACACTAAACAATGTCCCAAACAGCTTTAAAACACAAAACAAGTTGTTTCTCATAAGAATGGCGAGGTGACCCATTTACGAAAACATACGAATTATCTACTCACGTTATATTACTTTTTAAACACTATCTATCGTATATGAGGTTTAATACCATATTCCATGTATTGTATAAGAATTCAAGTCGCTAAACACTCAGTAATAAATCACAAACTCACGTTAGCTTGATACGTCGACAACCAGAACAGCGGTATTTTAGGGAGAGATCGCTATGTGGCCTAATTCAATGCTTGAGTTCGATGCACAAAATACGTGTTACGCGTATAACTGTAAATGCATAAATAAGTGGATCCCCGTTTCGATTGTGTTATTTTGGCTTTAATATGCAATGTCTGTATTTACTATTAACTAAGAAGGAATTTCATAATGAAATTAAAAACTTTTAACCAAAACCATTTTGATAAAAAACCGAACACCTGTAAAGTGTTTTTTTCTTCTTTGAAAATTTTCAATATGGCAACATAACAAATTTTATGACGTCAAGCTGACGAGTGTTGTACATCGAATCGAGTTAATCTTTCTCCACGGTTGTATACTCGGCTCACCAATCTCCATTTTTTATATTTCTTATCCGATAAATGAGTTAAAAATATCAACATTATTATGTATTATATCAATCTTTAAACGAGCAATTCTTGTATATATATATATATATAATCTGAATCTCGGAAACGGCTCCAACGATTTTCATGAAATTTAGTATACAGGGGGTTTCGGGGATGATAAATCGATCTAGCTAGGATTCATTTTTATAAAATGTCGTTTTATTCGTGTTTTCAATGACCAACTTTATCGATAATGAACTTGAACATAAACTTATTATTTTAAACACAATTTACCAAAAAATACCGAACAAAGCTCGGTCAACCTGATATTGTATATATAATATGTATACATAAAAAGCTAGTACCAACACTTCAGGTGTGCTCACGATTTCCAGGTTAGTTTCCAAATTTATAATTTACCCTTAGAAGCGTCTGAGGGTGATTCCAATTAAAAGAATTGGTTTTAAAAGATAAATGGCGAATATCAAAGCGTATTAGCGCTATCCAGCGTTTCTGCCACTTATACGTCTAATGCTACGACTACATTGTCGGGGTGTACTACGTAAGCTCGACAAATGCATGTACGAATAACACTTGTGCGACAAAACTGTACTGCGACTCTGCGACTCACCATAGTTCGAATGCACGCTTGTGCGATATACTTAAGCTCACGTAGTACACTCAGTTAGGTTAGGTTAGATTCGTTTCTAAAAACTGTGACCTCCTATGCATGAGCGAGCGATGTGAGCGGTGCCGCGGTAGCGGCCGGCGAGTGCCAGAAACGACTAGATTCAGTGTGTCGCACAAGCGTGCATTCGCACTATGGTGAAACGCAGTACAGTTTTGTCGCACAACGGCACAAATGTTATTCGCACATACATTTGTCGATCACACGTAGTACACCCTGACAATGTAGTCGTAGCATTAGACGTATAAGTGGCGGAAACGCTAGATAATGCTAACGCGGGTTTTAGTTAGTAAAGTCAAACACGCACGCTCTTCCGTTCGAGCAGGATACGTCATTTTATGATTTACCACCCAAAAAAAAGTCATCGTACTGAGCAACAGAGACAGCGCTTCTTGAAGTTCCCGAAAACGCGACAGCTTAACCTTCGCTTTAACCTTGCAAATGCCACATATTGATCGCTGCCCCATTTCTTCCCGTGGGTGTCGTAGAAGGCGACTAAGGGACTTACTAGAGAATGGGCAGCAGCGTTCTCTATACATTTTACCACCATACTGCGATCGCCAACCCACCTGCCAAGCGTGGCGATTATGGCAAAGCCCCCCAAATTGGGGGAGGCCTAAGTCCAGCAGTGGACGTCTCAAGGCTGAAATGATGATGATGATGATTGCTGCGCATTTAAACTATAGCTTGGCAAAAAAGAGTCTGTCGTGTTGAAAAATGGTACTAATTTTTTTTTTATGGCAGCACTGCTTTGTTTATCAACAACAAGTAGCTAATCTGTCATTGTGTTATGTTCCCAGTTTTATTTCACTTATTTCTAATTAACTATCAATTATTAATGCTTTTGTACACATAAAAAATGAATAAAACAATAGGGAGTAGTTGTGTGAGCTGTGATATATCAAGTTTTCGTAAGATATTTGGCGGAATCTGAAGTGGAACAAATGTCTCCGATTGACAATGTTTTCGAAAGAACTGCCGACATGACAGGTATTTATCCAAGAAATGAATCTTTTAGTCAATGCCAGTCACTGTTTTTCCTCTCTAATACAAAGTTTTATCGGTATTATAAGTTTCAAGCCATTTTATTGTTTTATTTACTAATAGATTATTGAGGTTATGTTGTCCAGTTTGAGAAATCGCGTGTACGTTGACTCTTTATGGTTGATACTTCAAATTGAGAAATGTACATGGAATTAATATGATTGTCTTTATATTTTTTTCAAGGTAAATCTCACAGTACAATTTGAGAAGTTGTTAATGAAGGTGAAAAAAATTAAGAGTATTTTCTACACCTCGCGAAACACCAAAACAATTGGCGGAAGAAAGAATTAGAAGATTTTGATCTGTGTATTTTTTGTTAATCCTATTATCGCATATCACATACCCCAGTAAAAAAAAGCATAATTTACTTTTATAATTTTTCAGGTGCGTATTCTACGTAATTTATTACCTATATTTTGAGGAGACTTGGGTTATAATGGGAGCTGTAAACGTCTAAGATTTTTTTTTACACTATTTAGATTTCTTATATAAGAAATGTAATACTGACACATCAGTATTGGAAAAATCTATTAAAGCAGTAAAAAGGAATACACGAATGATGTTATGTCACGTTTTTCTTTATAAATAAAACCTAAATTTTAGCGTGTTCTTTCATTTTCATTGTCATGTGGATAGTGATAATGTTTTGTACAGACGCCAGCACATAAAGCTACTACAATTTGTCCAAGTCCTTTAATAGATTTCAACTTTATCGCTAGAGTGTTAGGTTCAAGATTGATTGGGAAAATTTGACAGTTTCGGGTAGCTTGATGTGCTAGCGTCTGTACCTGACGGCTTCGTTCTATTCTATTCTATTTTTCTCTATGGCAATGGTGCCGATGTCGACAATTCTGCCAATGTCAGATGTGTTAAGAGAAAACGTGCGAAGGGAAAAAGTAGAAATATAAATTAAGTAAATACTAAACTTAGTACTAGTTGCTAAAACTTGAATTTAATGTGAACTTGTTGTTAGTACACTGAAACAAACAAATAAAAGTATTAATTAAATGATTAAATATGTACATACATGAACACAGACTACACAAAAAAAAAACCTCATAATTTGATGTCATTTACACAGATAAAAAACATCAAAGCTCCAAGGAGCTTTGGGGAAGAATGTGTTAGTAGGGATGGAAAGTTAGTTGGGACAGGGATCTTTAATTTAGGGAGATGACTATACAAGTCGTGGGCTGGGTTATTTCTGGAACAGTTAAAAAAGATGTGCTCCAAAGTACCTTCGTCCAACCCACATTCACAGAGCTATGTGTCTCTGACACGGATTTTATGTCGAAAAACCGGAGAACAACAGTGGCCTATACGGAGTCGGCAAAGAATAGTTATCACCTTCTTGGATATTTTTTTAAAAGGGAAGAACCAAGGCTTGGGTGTAACATTAGGCTGTATTGCGTGATAAAACGCACCTTTTTGTTTACTTGAATGTTGCCACTGCTCCTGCCATGAGGTTAGTAAGCTCTTTTTGGGAAGACTCAGCAGATCGTAGCCCTGACATTGAAAATGTTTAAGGTCAACGTCTTGTGACGTTACAGCATCCTTTGCGAGGGCATCAACATATTCGTTTCCTCTAATGCCACAATGACTTGGAATCCAAACCAAATGTACAGTTTTGTGATTCTTGGCACAAGAGAAAAGAGACTTTTTGATTTGAAGCAGAATTGGACTGCGCAGTTTACTCTTGGAAGGGTTCTGCTCCAAAGCTTGCAAACAACTAAGTGAGTCTGTAAAGATGACACCAAAACTTATGCTATGAGCCTCTATAAACAGACACGCTTCCAATATGGCGACACATTCGCCCGTAAACACCGATGATTGAACAGGGCATCTGAATTTTAAAACAATTTTGGAGTTTTGGTAGTAAACTGCAGCACCAGTGCAACTTGTATCCGCTAATTTAGAGGCGTCCGTGAAAAATCTTTCAAAGTTGTTCCATCGTTCACCAACCGCAGCATTGAAAATAGAGTCCGCCGAAGGAGAATTTTTGGAGATGCCAATATTGTAAAAGATATCTGGTGTAAAACATAGAATTTCATATGCAAAACTGAAAATAGGGAGTTTCGGGAACTGAGTAATAGGTGAATCTAAATTTTTATAGTAACGGAAGGATTTTAAAAACAAAGGAATTTCTTTATGGTTCCAATAATTGGAACTTCGACATAGGACTTCCAAGTTGTCTACTTTTTGTACAAGAGGGTGGGAGGATTTGGTTATGACTCTAGCCCAAAACCTTGAAGCTAGGTATTGCCTTCTCAAAGCCAACGGAGGTTCTGCACACTCTACTTGCAATGCGTTAATTGGTGAAGACCTCATACATCCCGAAATGATCCGTAGACACTTAGCCTGAATTCTGTCCAACCTTGCCAAGGCACCATTGTTGCAGGGAATCAAAAGAAAAGATCCGTAATCTAACACACTTCAGATTAAGGCGTTGTATACCAGTTTCATGGTGTAGGGATGAACACCCCACCATACCCCAGCAAGCGCTTTTAAAATGGGAATAGCTCTCTCGCATCTATTCACTAGGTAATTTAAGTGATGTAGGCCACTCAATTTAGAGTCTAAAAACACGCCTAAAAATTTTACTTTTGTGGAGACCGGTATACAATGACCTTGGATGCTCACTGAAATGTGGGGAATCAGGTTCTCTATTGTGTGACCTAACTTTTTTATCCATAATCTAAAGAGCCATAATTTTTTTTGTCCTAATCATCATTTGTCTGAATGATAACTTGCCCGAACTAAATGTCACATAATATCACAAGCCATACAATTTAAATCCCTAAATATAATATGCCCTAAATCCGTTTGTCATAAATATTACTATCAATAACATACAAAACACTTAAAACTATTTTCCATAAAAGTTATAAGTTCTAAATTCAAATTATTTATGTTTATTTATTCTAATTATATTTTTGAAACAAAGTATTACGGAGTTCATTAAGAATTTCATTATTTTATCAAATTCAACTGATACAATACATAAATAGTAAAGATACAAAAGCATTATGGTATTTATCAAGGCCTGGCATGGCGCTGCATGTATTATCACTCAATAAATACAATATCACTCAATAAAACAGGTGATTGTGAACAAGTGATTTTATTTCCCTCTAAGAAACATACAAACAAACATACACCATGCATGCAGCATGCATGCACGAAAGCAACATGCAATCGAGCATGCAAGCAAGCATGCATCATGTAGCATGCAAGCAAGCATGCGGCATGCTAGCGAGCATGCATACAAGCAGGCAAGCAGCATGCAATCGAGCATGCAGTATGCAAGCGAGCATCCATCATGCAGCAGGCATGGTTTCTGTCACGGCTCCGGCACTGCGGGGCTTAGGCGGTCCCACGCGAGCTTATCGTCGCAGACAGTTTAACGATCACCACCGCAGCTTCGTCTTGCTGGCCGGCTTCGCCGGCCAGCCTCAGCAGCGGCGGCGAGCGTTACAACCACCTGCTCCTCAGCTCGCGGGCCGCCTCGCCCCTTCGCGCCTACGCAATTTTAAATTACACTCTAGGGGTAGGGCAGACAAGACTACGTGGAGTCGGATTTACAGCGATTCGTTTCTGTCACTAAAACCTAACTTGTAGCAATTTTTTACTACTAACGATTTTATTATAAATGAACATTCGACATAAAACAATTTATATAATACAATACTTAGGACATATGACTTTATAACATGCAAAATTAGGAGATTTAATGATTATAGTTTTTGATATTATGACAGAATAGTTTTAGAAGCAAAGATAATTATGTAAAACAAAATTTCGACTTTTTGAATATTATGGTTACTGCCGTTTATAGCTAACGTGTTATGGATAATGATTTTCGGACAAACAATTTTAGGAGAAGACAGGGAGTACCGGGGAATCAGCCTCCTGCGGGAAAACACAACTACAGCACTTTTGGGGGCAGATAAACTCAGACCGTGGGAATTTAGCCATTGGTTTAGAGAGTCCAGGGAGACACAAAGTGATGCCGCAGCGTCACTTATTGAATTGCTGGTAACGTATAAAGCCAAGTCGTTGGCATACTGAAGAATTTGACAATCGTTATTAAGGCATGAACCGATGTCAGCTGTATATAAATTGTACAGTAAGGGGCTGAGGACAGAGCCTTGCGGAAGGCCCTTCCATGTCATCCTGAGGTCAAATTCCTCCCCCGGAACCCTCAAAACCAAAGATCGAGACATCAGCAAACTACAGATGCATTGAACCATTCTCTCCGGTATCCTCAGCTTTTGCAATTTTTGCCTGAGAATGGGAAGAAGGACATTATCATATGCAGAGGAAATGTCTAAAAAGGCAGCGACTACGGATTCATTTTTCGAAAACGATGAGCGTACATCTGAGACAAAAACTCCAACACTATCCATGGTGCTGAGTCCCTTTCTAAAACCAAACTGGGAACTAGGAAGTAAATCTCTGGATTCCACTATGAATTCTAGTCGGTTCTTTATTAAGTGTTCCAATATTTTAGCAAGAACTGATGACAAAGCGATTGGTCTGAAGCTGTTTGGGTCGTCAGCATGCTTTCCAGGTTTTAAAATTGGAATGATTATTTGGGTGTTCCATTGATCAGGGACCCAACCATTAGTGTAACAAAAATTTAATATGGTTAAAAAAAATTTTTTTGCTCTATGGCTTGCGTGTGACATAAAGGCATAGACTATACCGTCTATACCGGGAGCAGAGTCACGAACATGTTCTAAAACTGAGTTAAGTTCTTGTATGGAAAATGGAGCATCAAACAAAGGGATCATCTGAATAAATGAGAGACGGCTGATTATGTTCTGATTCCGATAGTGCCATGAGATCCTCTCCCATAAATGCGCTTCAAAACGAATGTGCAGAACCTCCCCTTTTCCTAAGAAGACAGTATTTGGCAGATCGTTTCCTCTCCAAGGTATTTTCTCTTTCATCCCATCCCTTACTTCCAATTTTAGAGCAAATTGACCTTTCCTTCAATAACACTCCCTATTGGAAAAATAAAACAGTCCCACTATTGATAAATAGGTACAGAGAGCTTAAAAACCTCTCCTCGCCTGTTTGTCAATATCCAATCCTGCCCGTCTTTTCCGCTGCATATGAAACGATCCATTTCGAACCAAAGGCCGTTTTGGGACTGGGAATCTCGAAGAATTCTCAAAACGCAAGACGTGACTTTGAGTTAGCCATCAAACGTTATTGGGAAGGATGGAATTTTTTCTTTACGGATGCATCAAAATTATCACCAAAAGAATGTACAGGAGTAGCTGTATACTTTCAAAATTCCAAAATTGCCCTACTCTTTCAATGTCCACCAGAAACATCAGTTTTTACAGGGGAGTGTATTGGCATTTTAGAAGCCATACACTATATCAAGTCACACCAAATTACAAAAGCAGTTATTTTCTCAGATTCCCGCAGTAGTATTCAGGCCCTAAAACAGAATCAACTTCGTAGTAAAACCCATAGTAAAATCATTTTAGATATTAAGAGCTTGTTATTTGACTGTTCCCAAAACGGCTTAGATATCGAGATAGCCTGGATCCCTGGTCATTCAGGGATTGTTGGCAACGAGTGCGCTGATTCGTTAGCAAAGTATGCCACATCAAATCCGGTTGATCGAAAGCACTACGTAGCCCATAACTACGATTTGCGAAATGGTGCCAAACCCAAACTGTTCGACTCATGGACCAAAAAGTGGAATGAGTCCTCAAAAGTCAAGGGTATCTACTATTCATCCATACAGCCTGACATCCAGCCGAAGCCTTGGTTTTTTAAGTACCCAAAATTGGCCAAAAGAACTGTTTCCTCGCTTTGCAGATTGCGACTTGGACATTGTAGTAGCCCAGTGTTTCTGAAAAAGATCCATGTTAAGGATAGTTCCCTCTGTGAATGCGGTCTTGCCACGGACAAGACGGTACTTTGGACCATATATTTTTCTCCTGCTCCTTGAATACCAAATCCTTCGACCTCTATGAAGAAATTTCCAAGTGTAACATTCCTCTCCCAACTAACTTTCATTCCCTTCTATTTCACTTCTCCCCCAAAATTATTCAAATTTTAACAACTTTTTTAAACGACAATAATCTAAAATTTTAATTACGACTAACTTCACGACTAACAGAATCTGTAAACCTACCACAAAGTACAAAGTCGACAGTTCGCGCTACGCTACCGTATAAACGTGACTCTGGCAGAATAGTCGACATCGGCTCAATTGCCAAAAGCGAAAAAAAAAAAAAAAGGGATCATCTGAATAAATGAGAGACGGCTGATTATGTTCTGATTCCGATGGAACATATGGAGGAACCAGTTTGTCAAAGAAAAGCTCAGCAGTTTCTCGGGAGATGGGAGAGGAAATAGCAGGAGAACATGCAGACCTATAACGGTTGATCTTCTTCCATACTACTGATATAGGAGTGGAGGGGGACAGGGAACCACAAAAGTCAGCCCAACCAGTACGTTTCTTCTTTCACAGCAATCTTTTGGATTTAGCGAGGGTCCTATTAAATGCTATTAGGTTATCGGCAACCATCGCGTCATTATAAACCTTTTCAGCATCGTTCCTTTCCCTTACAGATGCCGTGCATTCTTGATCCCACCATGGTGGAGGAGGGACCAGGCCCCATGCTGAATTTTTAACAGGAAAACATGTGTCTGCAGTGGCTGTTATGGCAGAAATGAGGTGTTTAAGACAGTTTGATACATAGAAGGGGTCAAGAGAATCAAGATCACAAGAAACTAAATTTGGAAGAGAGTTAATTTTGTCCTCCAATAATGAATATTGCGCCCAATCAGGATTGGACAAATTATACTTTAAGAGTGGAGGGCTTGATTTTTCCAAATAGGTTTTTTCAGCCAGAGTTATTAGAATTGGATAGTGGTCGCTACCATGGGACAAACTGGTACACTCCCAATGACACGATGCAGCTATATCCAGTGTACAAAAAGTGAGGTCAACACAACTTTTGTTCTGTCCAGGAAGAGACCTACGGGTCGGGCAGCCATTGTTTAGGATACACAGGTTAAGTTCATCTAAGACTTCAACTAAACCTTCCCCAAAAGAGTCACAACGCTCAGAACCCCACCTATAGTGGTGGCAGTTGAAGTACAGGGCCTTGTATGTTTTCCAATGTACGTTTTAATATTGGAAGGAAAGTTTGGTGAGGGTGAGCAATATAAACAGATATGAGGGTTATACCCTCTACCCTACCAGCCACAATGCTAATATCATCACCCAGAGAAGGCAAAGATACAGTACCAAGTGGAACACGATTGTTCACGCAGAGAGCCGACCCGCCATAGCCATCAGATCGGTCGCATCTGAGAACATTAAAGGAAGGTACACGAAAATTAAGACTTGGAACCAGCCAAGTCTCGGCGAGGGAACAAGCTAAAGGTTTGTGTTTGTTCAGAAGGAATGTGAGCTCGTGCTTCTTATGTGACACGCTCCTCACATTCCATTGAAGGAACACCAACCGAGCCATAATTATGGGATGAAAGTAAATTTTAAAGTGGAGAAGCAACGTTGGACGGTAATTGATTATTATTTGTTGAAGACATTAAAGTTAAAAGGAGTTTAGTAAGAGTTTCAATTAATACATTTAAGTTTTCAGGGGATTCTGTTTCTTTATTCAGAGCACAGCCATTTTGCTGAGAGGATTGGAGAGTTCTAGTGAGCTGCTTATGAGCTGCTTTGTCATAGGAGAGGGAAAGGGGAGCATGGGTCTTTGGCTTAAGAAACACAGTTTTATGGTATGACTGAGTCTGTGATTTTGCAATGTCTGCGTAGCTACGAGAAGATGCGGGGACAGTTTTGCTAGCTTCTGAGTAGGAAATCACTTTCTCAGCCATAATTGTTTTAATAGTCTTCTGCCTGCTGTACTCCGGGCAGGCCCTGCTATTAGCAAAGTGACTTCCAGAGCACAACACGCTTCGCTCTCAGCAATGCTACAACCATCACCGGGGTGATCATTGCCACACTTGCTGCAGCGGGGTTTAGAACGACAAATGGATTCTACGTGACCAAATCGGCAGCACTTGCGGCACTGGATGGTAGGGTAGATGTACTGTTCTACAGATAAGGACGTATAAAAACAAAAAATACGTTTTGGTAAAACTTGGCCATCAAATGTGATGACACAAGTCTCTGTGGGCCTGTATTCGTTAATGCCGTCTTTATTAGTTTTTCTGTTTATACGCCTAACTTTAATTATTGGGCCACAGCCTACTGGGACTTTTAAATATGTCAAGACTTCCTCTTCTGAGAAGTCTGTAGGTATGCCACTTACTACACCCATACGGGTTATGTTGAAGGAGGGAATAACTGCTTCGTATAAATTTGTTGCTAAAACATTATTTGATATGAAGGCGTTTGCATCCTGAGGGGATGCAAACTCAACCGATACGCGGTTTCTACCGACACGCTTGACTGTGACGATATTAGAAATATTTCTGATTTGCCAAGAAGCGCCCAAATGAGATTGGGTGTAGGGTAGTTCCAGAATTGGGTTGGGATTCCTGACGGGAAACGTGGACGATAAAAGGTCCTTTATCTATGACCGAATATCTCACACGTCCTATGTGAGACCTCGGTTGTTTGGTAGGGCGAGTCGAAACTTCTTCATTTCCAGGACGTTTTCGGTTGGTCTGAGATGGAAGGATTTGGGACTCCAGATTACATACCACATCTGCAAACTGGCTTAATGGGTTGAGGGAGGGACTTGGGATGGACGAGGAAAAGCCGGATGTAGGAGTAATGGGAAAATCATCAGGAGGGTCTGGGGGTTTATTCTTATCCAGATTCATATTGAAAATGGATAATGATTACTATTTTCTTGAAAAAACAAATACAAAACAAACCTGACAGCTGTCAACACCAATACAACACACAAACAAACACAATAACAAGTCACAATAAACAGAAAAACAACCAGAAATTCAAACACACGTGTTACCCAAACGCACACTGTGGCGAGAATCTGACGGCTTCGTTAGTCAACTGTTCAAGTTTATTCGATATTAGCTTCTGCCCGCGACTTCATCCGCGTTAAAGTTTTTGTTCCCCCGACCCTTCCCGTCGCGTCGAATCATCTACCCGAGCGATTTTCCCCGTTTTTGCAACATTTTTCATTACTGCTCCGCTCCTCTTAATTGTAGCATGATGTTATATAGCCGATAACCTTTCTCGATAAATAGACTACCCAACACAAAAATAATTTTTCAATTCGGACCAGTAGTTCCTGAGACAAGCGCGTTCAATCAAACAAACAAACAAACAAACTCTTCAGCTTTATAATATTAGTATAGATTGCCCTAACCTTTTGAATGCGACATAATTATTATAGGTACTCTCCGACTTCCGATTAGTTTCCGACAGTAAGCAGCTGTTAGTCGCCTTCTTGTCGACTATAAACTGTCAGCATTAACAGGATTCGTTCATTATCATTCATGTGATCATGTCAAATTTGATACAGGCATACCAGCCATCGAATGGTTTGAATACACTAGATGGTGGCCGCAAATGCGATTGCTGAACATTATTTATTGTGTATCGGGTTCAATCGGCAATCCCTGAGTTTAATTTAATTTATTTTTATAGTGAATAAGTCATTATGTTATTTGATGGCACTCGCATCTCTTAGATAAAAGGTTATTCCAGCGAAATAATGCGCAATCCACTAAATACAATTAAAATAAAAGCCTGTGTGCCTATCAAGTCTTGAAATGTTGTCTGTTGAGAATTCCCGGAATCTCGTGTTTGCTGATTAAAACACCAAGTATCTTATCACTTTTAGTCCTAGTATACAGGGTGACCATACCTACTAAACTGGCGCCCTCATTTTTTCCAGACTCTTTTTTGCCAAGCTGTAGATGCGCTGATAATTATTATTATTTAGTCATGTAAACAGACAACAAAAGGTCCACACTGACAAAAACAAAAATACTTAAAAAGGTGTTAGCAACAATATATCTTATAATCTATGTTAGTACTTATACACTATTACGGACAATGTTGTTTTGATGAGATGTCCCATTATGGGGCTCTCATCAGGCCTGTCAGCTATCACCTTCAGGAGGCTGTTGCCACTGCCACGCAATCTAGCGAGCAGAGACGCACTTTTCTTCCGTACGACAGCTGAGAAGCTGTCGACTCGGGCTTTTGCAAACATCTCTGATGCACTGCAGTAACGTGGCAGCCGCATCAGCGCCCTGAAGGCGTTATTATATTGGACGCGCAGTGCACTGACGGCACGTTTGGTACAGCTGATCCATAAGGCGCTCGAGTACAGAGATGTGCAGTATGCTTTAAAAAGCGTGTGTTTGACCGCTTCTGTACATCGAGCAAACCTACGGGCCAACATGTTCGCCCGTACCGCCAGTGCCCTGCGTTCCCGTTCAACATCACCATCATCGTTAAGGTCGTCAGCAATGAGATGTCCCAAATATTTAAACTGATGAACCCGACGAATCGGGACATCATAAATTCTAATTGGTGGCACATCTACTGGACTTTTCTTGCCAACAGCCTTAAAGAACATGAGTTCGGACTTTTTCACATTATATAACAACCCATGGCTGGCAGCATAGTTCTCGCAGATGTTTATAAGTTTTCTTAGTGCACTGATCGAGGGAGCCAGCAGCACCATGTCATCCGCGTAGTTGATGTTGTTAAAACACAACCCGTCAACAAAACAGCCCACATGCGCACTGCTGAGTCCCTCGATCAATGCATTCAGGTATAAGTTAAAAAAGGTTAGGGGAGGTTAAGCCCCCCTGCCTCACGCCACATTCCAACCTGTACGGTAGAGAATAGCCACTCCCCCACCTTACAACGTTAGTTTGGTTGCCGTACCAGTACTTAAAAACGTTCAGCAGCTCATTGGGTATCCCTGTTGCCATTAATTTATCCCAAAGAATGTCGTATGAGACCAGGTCGAAGGCCTTGGAGAGATCCAGGAACGCTGCATAAACAGATGTTCTCCTGTCAACGTAGTACTTCATGACTGTCTCTCTGCGGTCATCTGTTACTCTGTGTGTCATGATGGGTCATTTATTTTCCTTGGTCATCTGTCATTGTTGGCAGCACTGTGTTCTGTAAGCACATAGACCACAGAGTACTTTTTTGACACAGACATATGCCAGTGTCACTGTCAGTTGTATATGTACAACTCTGTACTCTAGTGGCAGGCTGAGAAAACAGAAGACCTCGAATATTTTATCATTGTGAAATACTGTGCAGTGTTAATCTCATTATAATATTACCGAATAAAGTACTTTGCTGTTACTGCGCCCTTCGACACTAATGTGTAGAATGATCATTCGCTAACTAAAAATCAAAGAAAGTATTATGTTTGGCACGTAAAGGGTAAACAACAGTTACCTACGTTTTTATAATGTGTACTTCCACAATTGTATCTTTTTTAAGACAGTGGAGACTTTGGATTAGGCCCTTTTTGATCGCAATTTATGTTGTATTAATTATAGTATTAGTACCAATATTAATAGCTCATTCAATAAACAATGGGTTCAAGAAATCTGATCAAGGGGCTTTGGTTGGTGGAGGATTTGTTCTTCTCGCCGTACCTATCTCCATATGGCAAATAACACAACATGTTGTTCATTATACCAAGCCAATATTACAAAAACATATTATAAGGTAAGTTAATTATTTGATAATCCCTTTATTGCAACAATACTGTTAAACAATAGGAACAATCGATTCAAATGACTGACAATGGAAACTTCCTAACAACCAATTTATTAATGACATGCACACTGTAGTTAAGATCAATAATTTGGAAGCAATTTTAAAATGGGTGATTGAACATGCAACTTTATTAGAAATACTTATTATTTTTCAGAATATTGTGGATGGTACCAATATATGCTTTAAATGCCTGGATAGGCCTGGAATTCCCAGAACAATCAATTTATGTAGATTCTCTAAGAGAATGTTATGAAGCTTATGTAATTTACAATTTTATGAAGTATTTGTTAAATTATCTTAATGAAGACCATGATTTGGAGGCACTCTTGGAAACAAAGCCACAAGTCTACCACATATTTCCCTTATGTTGTTTAACACCATGGGAAATGGGAAGGTAAGAAACATTGGACACTTGTTAGGTTTCACTTAATTAGGCATTTTTTTTTTCCTTTTCCTTATGAGTTATAAATAGCTGTGATAATGTATAATCACTGCTATTTATATCTCTGGCTGCATATCATGCCGCTGACATCAGCCATCCCTTATAAAAAAAAACATTATCTTTATGTTATAAAATATTCTAGTTCTTACCTTTGATTAAACTTCATTGTACAGCTGTTTATTCACAGTTATAATAGATTTACAACTGTTCAGCAACCTTTTAAAACCAATATCATACAATGTCTATTGAGTATACATTACTGTAAAATAATGCATATTGTGATTATCATACTCATACTGAGCTATGAGTAGTGCTTGTGAACTGTCATTTGGGGCTGGTCATCTCTTAGTTTAGCCATGGTTTATTTTAATTATCCTTTTATTTGCCATGCTCTGGACGCTTTTAAAGTATGTCCTTTTAACATTGTTCTAATAAATATTTCAGCTCAACATGATTGATGTAACTAATATGTTTGTAACAATATGATTTAAAAGAGTGTCCGTGGAGTTTTTTGCCCATTTTTTCTATAGGTATCTATCTACTATGCTTTGGAATGAGAAACTAGCTTCATATTTTTGACCAGTCAACTGCTTGACAGTTCAGAAGTGCCTGTAAATGGTTACAATAAAATAAATGTTTGTAGTTTGAATTATGGAAAAAATATAAACAATGTAATATGAGGCATTCCTTCATTTCTGTCTGTATGTGTTATCATTATCACTTATAATTATTGGCTATTTTGGTAGCTCAATGACATGACATCACTAAAACAGTCACGCATTGAGCACCTGATAAACTAATTGTTGTTAATAATAAAATAAACTTAAGTTGATGATAAAAACATTGCATTACATGTATATTGATAACCAGCACCCTATTGGTATGTCAATAAAAGTCTATGTCTTTCCCTAAGGTTCAAAGTGTACCCATACTAAATTTCATCAAAATCATTCCAGCCGTTTCGGTGAATGGCCAGAACAAATAGAAAAACAGACTCTTTAATTTTATTTATTTGTCTAAACAAGTAACTAAAATTGATGTACCTGTTTGTTGTAAATAATTGAGTGGTGAAAAACAATTTAAATTACAGTAACATACTATTAAAAAATATTACACTGTAATAAAACAACTACTATAATATTAAAGTAACTTATTTATTTGTTTCAGTGAATTTGTACATAATTGCAAGCATGGAATTCTTCAATACACAGTTGTGAGGCCCATATCAACAGTTATATCAATGATATGTGAGCTCTGTGGGGTCTATGGAGAGAGTGACTTTAGCCCTAAAGTTGCCTTCCCATACATGATAGCCATCAACAATTTATCACAATTTGTTGCCATGTACTGCCTTGTTTTGTTCTACAGAGCAAATAAAACTGAATTAAAACCTATGAAGCCTATTGGTAAATTCTTATGTATAAAAGCTGTAGTCTTTTTCTCGTTCTTGTAAGTTTTTTTTATCTAATTTGCATTATTACTTTAGATTTTTTAAACTCATGAATAATGTTGAACTTCTCAATTTCCAGCCAAGGAGTAATAATCAACATATTAGTCTATTCAGGAGTGATATCAACTATATTTGATATATCAGATTCTGATAAGATAAAAATCATGTCTTCTAAGTTGCAGGTGAGTTTCCCATGCCAATTTAAATAAATTCAACATTAATAAGCCAGCTAACAACCAGCTGCCCTTGAAATCTATATCGAATTCTCCATAGAGTGTTCAATAAAATTCTAATTTGTTAGTTGACCTTCAAAAACATTAAGTAATCCACACTATATAATATTATAAATGCAAAAGTAACTCTGTCTGTCGGTCTGTCTGTCTCGCTTTCCTGCTAAAACTACTGAACCGATTTAAATGAAATTTGGTACACTGATAGTTTAGAGCCTGAGAAAGGACATACTTTTCATCCCGGTAGTATGTTCCCGCGGGATATTTTCCGACCTCGACGCGGGCGAAGCCGCTGGCAAAAGCTAGTGTTAAATAAAGTAACTTTTCTCATAATTATGTTTTTTACAGGACTTTTTGATATGCATAGAAATGTTCTTAGCAGCGATAGCTCACCATTACAGTTTCTCTTACAAACCGTATGTGTCTCCACAAAACCCTTCGCCGTCATGCTTCGGATCTTTCCTCGCGATGTGGGATGTGTCTGATGTCAAGCGAGATATATCTGAGCACCTTGGTGTCGTAGGTATGTTGGAACATGAAATACATTATTACATACATACATAAACTTACAACTTTTCTAATGGGGGTAGGCAGAAAGTACAGAACGCCACCTGCTACAAATACCTGCTGATAATATATTATTCCTTTATTTTCGTAAATACATTATTATTATGAACCATTGAGAAATTATGACATTTTCAGACCAGGCTAATAGATGAATTCATATCACAAACATTTTATCCAATTACACCCATCATAGCATTATTTTTACCCGACTACGGCGAAGCAAAAAATGAGGGTTATATCCTTTATGTGGTTTGTCACTAATGGACCATGATTCAATAGACAGAGTTGATATAAATTGAATGCACATGACGTATTAATCAATTGACTTCCCCACATTGGTCAATTGCGACTGCTGAGCGAATCGTCCTGAGGTCGAATCCCCAGTCGAGTAGTGTTATTGGGTTTTTCATTAAGATAGTCAATAGCAGCCAGCCTAGTTTTGTGTACAGTAAATAATAGTATTAGGCTCTTTAAAATAGCTTTTAAAAGGTGGATTTCAATGCACCTCTTCTTTTTGTGGGTGTGAAATCATGAAATGACGTCTCCCACTCTGGGCGGAGCGGGAGGGCGTGTCAGACTTTTACTGACTAAAACCCACCCGTGTTCCTTCAGTTGCCTATATCAACGCCACGGCAACTCTTTCGAACAAATCTCGCGACCCAGGCAGGCATCGGTCCTAGCGGATCCCGTCAGTTTTACTGACATCTTTTTGAGGCGCGCGTGGAACACAACGCGCCGTCGACATGGGCCTGGTCCTTACTGCGCCGCGAGCTACCCATTGCTTGCCGCCCGCAACCTCGCGCCTACGGTGGCCGGGAGTCCGTAATTGACTCCCGACGTCCGAGGCATCTCCTGCGGCGGCTAGGGGCGTGAGCGCGCAGAGACTGCCTCTCCCACACGCGCCCCGCCTCCTCCTTCGCGAGCATTACTGCTTCGCAGAAGGAGGTGACTGCTTGCCATGTCCTCTCGCTCCGCTCCATGGCTTGCACCAGGGCCGGACGCGAGAGGTCGCCGCCGCCGAGCACCTCCACGAGGACACAGCGGTTGTCCGCCCAGGCAGGGCACATCTCCACCGTATGTTCCACCATGTCCTCTTCAATGCACCTCTGCCATGTCAATCGTTGAATACAAGCGTATTAATTAGTGTCCAGTGTCTTAAGAGAATTCTTTTTAAAGCATTAAACCACCTATTACTATTTTATTTTCCGACAGGGAGTTCATTTAGTCGAAGACTTCGTGGTAAATCGATGTATCACATGGCGCGTGGATACGACGAAAGTTCAAGATTGGTGAGCGAGCAAGCAGTCCCGTCTAGTTCGGCTCCGAACCTTACAGTAGACCTGGAACCACCGCCTGTGGAAGTGAGACCGTCTGCCTACGGATCGCTTGATAACACCGCGGTTTCAACGAACTCTGAAACAGAACCTTTACTTGACCTCGATGATCACACTAAAGACGACCCTAAAGTATAAAATGTGTTTCAAAAGTGATAGTCGTTTTGCATATTATGGAAATCGTATGTAGTGGCTTGGTGCTACATAATAATGCTTTATATAAACTAATCGACAATGCATCACACGTAACAGGAATATCTGACAAGATTGGTCACTAAATTGTACATTCCTTATTTTACAACTAAGGTATCGACATCCTGAATTGTTTATTTTTGTTGTTTATTTTATGATGATCTGCAATAATATTGTATATCTACTTATTATTATGTACTAACGATGAATAATAATATTAGTATAAATTGTGATATTTACGTTAATCTATGTAATTGTAATTATATGTTAAGTTTTAGAAATAAAGTATTTGTTTAGCATATACAAAACAATTTCCCTTGGTTTTAAATACCTCATCTGGGTCAGATGTTGGTTTAATGAAAGTCGCCTTGGGTCTGTACAGGGCGTCTACGCTCTAGTCGAACATCGAGGATAAGACCCTTTCCGAAACTATACGATTCGTCAAAATAAATGTCATATTGAATTTTTCTGACGGTCTAAAACGGACAACTCTTAGATCGTGTTGTTATTCATTCGTAGTCCGGAAACCCAACTAATCTAGTCTCTAAGTGATACGGAGGAAGGAAAAGGCCGTAACGGATTTCGTTCTTAGGGAGTAGACTCCCTGTGCTGTGACATACCCAAGAAGCTTGACCATACCAAACATCACAACAAAAAAGTAAAAAAAACATGAATATGAGTCAAAATCAAAAGTAATTTATTCAAACGGCTGAGAGTCAACACTTTTTGAACATTACATAAGACAGTCCCCCAAAACGCCCGCCCGTCACCGTCACAGTATACCCTAGTACGGACTTTTTACTTTGAGAGCAGTGATCGCCCACTGGTACAGGCTGCAACTTAAGAATTGTAGTGTTGTCGTAGCTTCGAACCCAGACAAGCGCTCAACTTTGTGCAATTTTTTAATCACTACTGCTCTCAAAACGGTCAAGGAAAATATCGTGAGGAAACCAGCTTGTTCTAGAACGGCCAAGTACCTCTCACTGTGAAGAAGCCTGTGTCCTAGCAGTGTAAACATAGACTTATTATTCTATTCACTAGGAACACTTTAGAAAATAAAAACAATAATTATTTTTATGCTTTATTATTCCAATAAACATTTTAGCAACTTCATGAATGGTATTGATCATTTATATTAACTTTAATAATAAGAAAATTAGAATAGTGACTAGTCCAAAGGCAGTATTTTAAGAGTGAATAGAATCCTAAATACAGTAAAACAGTGCTGGGAATGTCATAAAATATACCACTTAGATATCACTTGCAGTAAATGTAGAAACTTAGCTTAGGAATAAGATATTTGAATAATTTTGTAGTCTTAAATCTAAGCTTAAAAATCATTAGCAGAAATGCTTGATTATATACTATCCAGATCTGAGATTATTAAAAATAATACTTCTTTAATATTGTACTGTTCTCCTTTTACTTAGTGGAATGCATACATTTATATTCTTAAGTAACTTGTTGATATGCACTTGTTTGATTATGTGTACTTAAAAGCCAAATACAATTATTATTATTTTCATCAGTCATCCTTCGGTTCAATCCTCATCCTGCAGAAATTTTCTAAGCCTTTTAGTCCAGCCTTTAAACTATTCATTTCAATTTTGTGCCATATTGTTCCCAGTATGAGATAGTAGAAGCAAAGGCCAGTAACTAATATTTTAATTATGTCGTAAAATATACTGTTGGGCCAATAACCAACCGTGCCAATTACGAATATGAGTAACAGTCCTCCTATACTTAAATATAAGGTTTTATATGTATTTAAGTTGTCCATTGCCTCCTCACAAACTTTAATAGCTTCCACAGCAGTTCCATCAAATTTAGCATCAGGGGCAACATATTGTTTTTGTATGAAGGTATTGTCAGATGGTTTCATATGTAATTGTACAGAAACTGCGTTGTGGTCAGAATATGAAAAATCATTGCCAGGCACTCGGTCAGGTAGTGGATTGCCAAAACTGCTTACTTCAACCTGAAAAATAAACAAAGTTTGATTAAACAGTAGTCTTTCTTAAAACCATTTTTTTTTTTTGAAAGATGGAAAGTGTGGGAGGAGGCCTTTGCCCAGGAGTGGGACAGTGGAGGCTTCAAATGTAATGTTGAAAAACTTTTTACAAAAAAAAAAAACAACCGACTTCCTTAAAAAAAACACTACAAAGTCAAAAATAACTTTAATTTCGAAAGTCGGTGTCTTAGGTTTCTGTATTTAAGGTTTTTGCCACCGACTTCCGAAATTAAAGTTATTTTTGACTTTGTAGTGTTTTTTTTAAGGAAGTCGGTTGTTTTTTTTTTTGTAAAAAGTTTTTATTTTTTAACTTTTTAGTTGTGGTAGATACTCCGCACTAATCTAATCACGTTATTCGTTCATTTGTCGCGGAAATACGTAATGCAAATTTAAGACTTATATGGTTTTCACATGGACCCCATTGTCCGAATGGAACCAAATTACAATGGGACCATTCGGGAAGCACCAGCTTTCAAATAAAAATCAAAATCAAACCCAGTCAAAAGATATGAGGTAACAAACATTTAAAAATTTTTTTTTAAAAAATACAGTCGAATTGATAACCTCCTCCTTTTTTTGAAGTCGGTTAAAAATAACCTGAATCATGCAAGTATTGTAAACAAACATACCTTCCATGCAGGGTTTGTTTTATATAAAATATGATCTATTCTCTTTCCTTCAGGACAAATTTGGACTTGTTTAGGGTCCGCATAGCTATTATTAGCACTGTCGCTAGTTCCTAAGGCCTTTGATTTTGCTGGGTCCTTCAAGTCGGGGTCTTCGTCATAAGGATCCACAAGTGGTGGAAGTTGGGTCACTACCCTGAAAAAGAGAAAAAAATAAGTTTATACATATGCTGCTAAGGGGTAGGAGGGGGTCGACGAAGTGTGACATTGTGTGACAAGGGGGTGGGAGGGGTCCTAAATTTCGTGACGTCACATTTCAAAATCAGTTTTAATCTAAGTGTTAAGTAAAACACATATTCATATGATAACTTTTGCTCCAGTGTCGAGGCATACTTGTTTAAGCGATCATGTGGCATTTGTGGTCTATATTTTGCATCATAAAGGCCACTAATCAACACAAGCAAATACATAAGAAACAACAAGTTTTGCCCATCGTGAAGATTCGTCCTCAAAGAATTTTTGCTAGACGTGCCAGAGAAATTCTTTGTTTGGGTGATGACGATGATGCTGTATGGTTTGATGAGAAAGATGTGAACACAACGAATATTCCTGACATTAACAACCCAAACGAGAACGAAGTGGCTGCTCTGCCATGCATATGCCTACCTATATGGACTCAAGAGGATTAAGTTTGATCTTTAATTAATATAATTATTCGTTTTTTGTTTTGTTAATTTCTTGCAGTGTTTGTTTTGATGTTCATTTTATTAAAAAAAAAAACATTTAAATTTCGGAATTGCTGTTAATATTTCAAATTTAAAACCACTTGATATGGACAAAAATAATAAAAAAACTTTACTTGAATGATAAATCTCCAGGTGCCGCATTTAGATCTCCTGCCAGTATGGATATGTCAGCAGGTGCTGTTGTCAAATTAATGAATTCCGCCGTTGAGTATGCTTGTAGCACTCTGTGTGCCAAATAGATATCATCCTCATGGTATTCAGCATGGAGCTGAAACAAAAAGAGCAGTGAAGTTAGTGCCATGTTTGTGGTTTCATCAGGTTTTGGTTATGTGTATTTACTGTTTGAGTTATCTTCCATACAAATAAATAAAATTGGAGTGTCTGTTTGTAATATTAAGATAACCGCTTTTTGCTAAGTGTGGATGTATACACGTACATATACCAAAAAACATTTTTTACAATTTTTGTCTGTCTGTCTGTTTGTTCCGGCTAATTTCTGAAATGGCTGGACCGATTTTGACGGGACTTTCACTGGCAGATAGCTGATGTTTTACAAGGAGTAACTGAGGCTACTTTTATTTTAGAAAAAAAAAATAGGATTCACGAAAAAAAAGTACTAAATGCATTCTTAATACATTAACCGCGGTAGTATAATTTCCGACATCCACGCGGGCGAAGCCGCTGGCAAAAGCTAGTTTTTAAATAATTATGGCATCCAAGACTATCTTATGCAGCCTATGGACATGATAAAGCTAATGTCACAATGACTGAATACGGATAAAGCGTAATATCACTGTTGGCTTCACATATAAATTTTTATTTTTACTACAATTTAGCTACTTTCATGAGATAGTGAGAGGTCAGCTATCTATAATCTCACTACATCACGAAACTTCACACATAGGTTTAATACATTTCCATATAAAACTATCAGAATAAAATATAAGTATAAAAATCTATGAAATATATTTTTTAAACCTTCATCATCGTAAGCTTCTCTTGCTTATCCACTTGGATTTTAATTCATTTTAAATAATGTAAAATATTTAAATACTACTCACATGTGTACAATATACATTAATTAGTCTATCACCATACCGAATACGGCAAAGACCGATTCCTTTACCTCCAAACCAGTCTCCGTGATGTATCTTATGAATGTAGCCATTTAATGGCCACTGGTGATAGAAGACGTCTTGCACTAACCATTTTGAGAATATACAGAGGCCTGACCCGAGAACTCCACTGAAACATTAAGTACATCAGATAAAATTAATGAAAATATCCCACTTTTAAGATGACCCTCCGAACATAATATTCTATATTACATTTGCTTACATTCTTTGTATAATGATGATTTAGTATTGTCTACTATTCATTCACAAAACCATTTAGGATATTTTTGAGTTGGTATGATATACATTTTTTACTAAAAAAGTATAACAGTGTTTACCTGTAAAAGTAGTGTGAATATGGTAGAGTGCTTTTTAAGCTTTTCTTCAAAAATTCATAATCATTTTCACTCCAAACTTCTTGTAAACACACTATAGTATGAGAACTTGCTTGTAAATATTTAGCTATTGCTGCAAAACGTATCTTTCGGTTTTTAGACACCCCTGGTATCCCCCTGTAAATGTGATAGTGGATATTATTGGCATAAAGTGAGTTACACACCAGCCGTTGAACAATAGTGAACATTGAAATTAATATACAAACTGAACTGTAACAGACTGATTTAATTGATTGTAAATTTGTAATAGGATATTTTCCTGATTAGTGTGTAGTTACTTTATAAATATGTGAGGTATAATTGATTCAAATTCTTTTCCCAACCAGTTTGCTGATCCACTTAGCTGTTGAGAGTTTGTACAGAGAGGTCACCATAGAAACTTTACAATTATTGCAGTATCAAAAGTTGACCACCATTTGATAAAGGTAAAGTATGTTATCATTACTTACCAACAGTTTAGAGTAAAGACATCCACGGTGAATTCCATATTAAAGGAACACTGTTTCGTAAATTAGGAGTTTGTAGTATTTCGAACTTTATGATTTATTTCCACAGTTAACTCTGTGATAATCATAAAAAAACAATGCAGTTGCCGATCTTTGCTTGCAACTTGCAACTGTCAAAGTGTCAAGTTGTCATGTCAACCACAACTGTTACTCTGTAGGCTTGGGCAAAAAATATCAAAATATCGATATTATTCCATACAATTTTCGATGTGTCGTCGAAATCGCAATATTTGTTTTAGGGTATAGAACTCATTTCGTATCAATTTCAATATTATTATCACCGCAACTCTACTTCCATGTTTAATGTTAGCAATTAAAACTGCCTGCGTTTTCGTTTAATGCCTCATGCTGTTTGTGTCTTGTTCCTTGCTAAAACGCGAAGTTTTATGAGTTTTTTCAAACAGTTTCAGCAATCTAGTGTGTGTAAAGACTATTTAGTTGATTATGTTAATGTAATTAGTGCTACCACTAACCCAGCGTTTAGAAACTCCTTACTTTTATAATTTTGAAGATCAAATTAAAATCAAGATAAATCATGGGATGCAGTACCTACATACTTGAAAAAAGTCTGGAGTACATGGTTCTTAAGGGCAATCAGAGTTGTAATAAATATGAAGGGCTTGTATATTGAATAATCTCTAGCGAAATAATTAGCAGATTAGCTGCCATTTGTCCCTAAGAATTCAGTTTATTCACTCTCATCTTGATTTTTCCTAATAATTGCTCTGTTATGAGTGGCGAACATGTTGAACGATTCTATCAAAACATATCGAGAGCGGTAAAGATATACCAGGGCTGATAGGATGCGTCAGTTTTAGTGGACTACTCTTAGAGCTTGATTAGAGAACTCCTGAAAGTGATTATAAAATTACTAGAATATAATACATAATTTGATAATATTTTTAAATTATCAATTTCATAAAAAAATAAGTAAATAATCCATATTTTTGAATTAAGTGATTTATATTCTATGGAATTTTACTTCTTAGTTTTTCACGCGGGCAATTTTTTTAAAACAAGATTTAAAAAAATGTTCTCAACGTAAAATTTTGTAGATGAGGCTTTGAGGCGATGAGGCATTGTAATCATCTGAAAACTGATATATCGTTATTTTTAATTCGATAATTACAAAAACTGTTTTAAATATCGACACGATATATACCGATTTTATTTTCACTTGCCCTTCCCTAATACTATATTTTTTCCACACAACACACAGGTAACCACAGATATCTAAGATAGGCATGTAACCTAAAGTATTGCGTTAAAAGCAAGGAACTTATACCCGACCCCTGGAATGTGCATTGTCAAATTGACACCATTATAAAAATAAACCTTATGTATATGTCACTAAGTTCTATTACAGACAATCACTTGGTCAGAGAGAAATTCGGTCCGAGAGAGAAAGCGTTGCGAGAGCCCTGTGTCCCTTTCTTGAAGTAGGGTGCCCATAATGAACGAAATTATAAGATTATTTACGGGTAAAGTCCATTGACGCAATAAAAAGTGTCCAAACCATTTTTCTTAAAAACGACGTCTGTTAAATTTTTACGACAATTAATACTAAACAAAATGGATATTTGCCCAGATATTCCAGGTTATACAATAATATTCGATAGCAAAGTTTATGCGTTGCGTTGCGTTTATGTTTACTGCGTTTTACTTTAATCCATCTTTAAAGCGTAACTATTATTATTTTTTTAAATCAAATTATTGGTTAATATATTATATCCTGTTATATTCGTATCTACCTACATCATATTGCTTGGTCACCCTAATGAAAGGGACAGAGGGCTCTCGCGAAGCTATCTCGCTCGGACCGCGTATTGGCAGCCTGTGCGCATTCCAGGTTGGATTTAAGTTCCTTGGTTAAAAGCATTTAATACAAAGACCAAACAATTTAAAAAAAGTTGTTATTTTGAAAATCGTTTTGTGCCAGAATTACTTTATTTAAAATAGAACGTTAAGATGAAAGATTGTTATGATGAATTTTCTTTGGCACAATCAGCGGTAGGTCTGGAAAATGACCTACCTACCTACAAAAAAGTCTGGAAAAACCGGCCAAGTGCGAGTCGGACTCGCGCACCGAGGGTTCCGTACAAACCTATAGGTATTCTCGGTTTAAAAATTAAATGTTTTTTTTTTAATTTTTATATTTCCGTTGATTGGATGGTAAATTGCGGTTTACAATTTATGACGTTTTAAAAAAAGACTACTCACTCGATGTCGTTCAAACCAATTTTCGGTGGTAGTTTACATGGTAATGTACAGACGCCACCAGCTCAAGCTACCCGAAACTGTCAATTTTTCCCAATGAAACTTGAACCTAATGCTCTAGAAATAAAGTCGAAAATCTATCAAAGAAATCTGACAGATTGTAGTAGCTTGATGTGTTGGCGTCTGTACATCATATATTTTTTTTAGTTTTATCATTCTCTTATTTTAGAAGTGTCTCTCGCGCAAACTATTCAGTTTAGAAAAAATGATATTAGAAACCTCATTACCATTTTTGAAGACCTATTCATAGACACCCCACACGTATACCCCTCTTTTTGCGTCGGGGGTTAAAAATACTTCCCGCTGTCCCCGTACACTTTCCCCGTTAATATTTTTGAATAAAATAAGTAAAAATTACTGCCCACTGTCCCCGTTTTTGTAACCGACTTCAAAAAAAGGAGGAGGTTATCAATTCGTCTGTATTTTTTTAAATATTTGTTAGCTCATAACTTTTGACTGGGTTAACCAATTTTGAATATTCTTTTTTTATTTGAAAGCTGGTGCTTCCCGGATGGTCCCATTTTAATTTGGTTCCATTCGGACAATGGGGTCCATGTGAAAACCATATAAGTCTTAAATTTGCATTAAGTACTTGCGCGACAAATGAACGAATAACGCGATTAGATTAGTGCGGGGAACATACCATAACTAAAAAGTAAAAATTAAAAAGTTTTTACAAAAAATAACAAAACCGACTTCTTTAAAAAAACACTACAAAGTCAAAAATAACTATAATTTCGGAAATCGGTGGCAAAAATCCTTAAATACAGATCCTAAGACACCGAATGTACGTTATGGGGACAACGGGAAATAAATTTAATCACGTCCCGCTGTCCCCGTGACGGGGATATGGCATACGGGGACAACGGGAATAAACGGTCAACACAACGACAAATGGGATATTTACCGGATTTATTGATATTTCTAAAGCTGGAACCAATACGTTACAAAAAAAAAGAAGAATTTAAATGAAACATACTTTTTATTTTATTTCCTACACAGTAGAGTAATTGCGTATGTAGTAAAGGCTTTCATTTCGACAGTACAACAACATTCATTGCGTTGTTGATTAGACATTTTTTTCGAGCACACGAAGCCCGCGACTTCGTCCGCGTTAAATTTCTTGTTCCCCCGACATTTCCCAGCGCGTCGAATCGCCTACCCGTGCGATTTTCCCCGTTTTTGCAACATTTTTCATTACTGCTCCGCTCCTCTTAGTTGTAGCGTGATGTTATATAGCCTATAGCCTTCCTCGATAAATAGGCTACCCAACACAAATAGAATTTTTCAATTTGGACCAGTAGTTCCTGAGATTAGCACGTTCAATCAAACAAACAAACTCTTTAGCTTTATAATTTTAGTATAGATAATAAGACCAAGTCAAAGAATCAACTGGGATGTGTTTTTTAAAAATTAAGTATTTTTTTAATCTTTTCTTGAATATGGGTATAAGTTTCATTGATATGTACGAGTTAATCATGTTCCTATCCACACTAATATTATAAATGCGAAAGTAACTCTGTCTGTCTGTCTCGCTTTCCTGCTAAAACTACTGAACCGATTTAAATGAAATTTGGTACACAGATAGTTTAGAGCCTGAGAAAGGACATAGGCTACTTTTTATCCCGGTAGTATGTTCCCGCGGGATAATTTCCGACCTCCACGCGGGCAAAGCCGCTGGCAAAAGCTAGTAAACAAATAATTCAAATTTAAAGCTAACAAAATGCCACGTCGTCATATTTCACGTAAGGGGGTTTTACATAAATAATCGGGACGTCGAATGATTTTGTATTAAAAAAAAAACATATACCAGTTGGTTCTTTGACAAGGTCTCATATAAAATACCCAAAGGAACACCTTGTTTAATATTTTGAGTAGAAAATTTAGCATTTGGCGATTTTGTCTGTTTTTCCCTGAGATGACCTGCGGGCGAGCACGGGGTCTGTGATAGGCCTGAGTTACGCACTTAATCACGGCTTTTTATCCAAAACTGTGACTCAGACTATACAGTAGGTCGTTATCGCCCCGCTGCACTGGGGCGAATTTACGTTTCGCATTTATAATTTAACACCAGTAGATTGTTATTAACAACGAAGAAATACAATAAAAGTAGCTTATTAAAATCGTATAAGCTGCTCGTATTTCCAATATTTTACTATAGAATAATTCAATAAAATATTCCATCATTTGCATATTTTTTACTGAGATATTGTACTTATATTAATAGGAAATGTTATCGTACCATTTAAACAAACTATACATTATAATCATTATGCTAATTGAATAGCCGTTGCACTTAAATATCTAATTATTAATAAATGATGATGTGTGTACCTACATAATTTTTGCTACTACATTTTGGTACCTATACATTAATAGGAAATCGTTTTGCACATTTAACCCCTGGTTTCTGCAACGAATACCAACAACAAATCACATGGACCCATCAAACGATCGCCTACTAGAAGTTATTTGCATGTTACCGTTCAACAGTTTTCAGCATTATCGTCGTTTCGAGCGTATTTTTCATAGGAACAATTGCATGTCAAGTGATCCGATTGTCTGTTGATATTTCAGTCACCCAATCACAGCCTTTGATACGACATGCGGCTGACAATTCTCTTTGAAACGTCAAACCCTATCGGCAGCGTGCGGTGACGTCATTACGACGACAGATACGCCCTCGGTTGCCAAAAAGTTCGTTGCCAGGCAATCGCAGGCGACGTGCGGACGTGCAGTTACGAACACACCATTCGGCCGTCACCGTCGTCGGTCGCGCCTTTGCAAATGTTTGTGTTGATTTTTGCTCCAGAAACCGCGGGTAGAGAGACAAAAGCCGAAGCCAGTATACTCTACCGAACTATTCAGCACTATCTAAACTTTATACAAGTGTGTACCAATCTATATAAGATTCCGATATTATCTATTTTCAGCTGGTTACTCTACTGGATGTAGGTGTCACCACACTTCATATAATTGACATGTAAAGTTCAAATATGAACATCAACCTCAACTTCAATATGTTCCGATTTTACTGACAAATTGATAGGTGAATTTGGAGTAGAATCAGTTTCTTCAGGCACTTCAGTTAATCCAGCTAACTTGAGAGCAGTAGAAATTTTAAAAGTCCCTTCATCTTTTCTTGGTTTTCTTTCTTGAATGTTATATCTTGGTTCCTTTCCTCCCTCCTTGTAGTGTAGTTGGACATGATAATTTAATTTAGCCTGGAACATGATTTTATATTTTATTACTGTTTGACTTTCTTACTACAGTATTTTTATCTCACGCTCACGAAGTGACGCGCCTTTTACTTGTGTTAACCAAGTGTACAACACGCTGTGAATGTATTACACACTCACCCTCACCCACAATCATCCAACTTCGTCATTGTCTCGCACTACTGCCAAATTAGACACAGATTCACAGCATGTTTTACACTTGATAACTACAAGTAGAACGAACTTCGCTTCTATAATATGCAGATAAATTAGAATGCTTGTTTACTTGGCCTTTTGGATAAAAAAATCGTCTCAACTGGAGAATCCAATTATCTGGTTTGAAATAATTTACCTTTGTTGATAATTGTGCATGGCATAGCATGCATTCATGGTACTGTTTCATATGTTTCACTAAAATATGTTGCTTCAAATTGCTTTTCCTTGAATAAAATCTGTAAAAAATATGTGATGTATAGCTAACTGTTATTTTTTTATTTTTTAAATTTGATAAATTTTAATTTATACCTTGGACAATCTGCATATGGACATGGAAATGTTTTCGAAATTTTTCCTAGACCATGTGTTTTAAGGTGCTTCACCATGTGGTTTCTCTCTTTGAATGATCTTTTGCATTCATTACAGACAAACACTGAAATAATGAGAAAGTTATTTTTGAAGATATGTATTTCTATTCATAATTTGGGGGCGTCCATTAATGTGACGTGAGACAATATTGGCAATTTTTCCAATCCACCCCCCATGCAGTGATGTCGTAAGATTTGGCTCGACCCCATCACACGTGAGATTTTTCAAAATGTGAAATTTAGTGTAAATATGCATGTTAAATTGTGCTTATTTGCGTTGAATTTATGCTTTGCATTTGGCTAGCTTGGCTGTCCGTTGGCGGCATAAAAATCAAGGGGCTACTGTGCCACATTACCGCGTAAATATTATTTCATCATAGGAATTACCCATATTTATATTTTAGTGGAAAAATATGTTTAACCCGGTTTAGTCGCAACATTGTTTTTGAAGAAAAAACAATAAATACGTGACATTTCCCAAGACTCCCTTTCCCCTACGTGAGATAGACACCCCCCCCTCCCCCTCCCCTTAAACGCGTGACGTAATTGATGGACGCCCCCTTTAATGTCGGACCAAGTTACCAGAGCCTTGGACATAAAGTTCTGTTTTTGTAAAAAGAACAAAAATTTCGGAAATCCTTGACTTGAATATTACATTAATAGGCACTACATGATTTTTTTCGGATTTTACTGATTTATGTTATTTTGTAGACGTGTTTTAGTTAAAATACTGTATTTCTATAAGTTTTAATGCACTATTTGAAAGATCATTTTAATTTAGATGAAACGAATGAGCTGTGTTTTTTTTTATCGATTTTGATTATAATCGACCTGAAACCAGCGACTGTTTTGTAAATTTTGCGGTAAGAGGTTTAGAATAACACAATTTTTGTTCTAAGACATGCCGATTTCCTCACGATGTTTTCCTTCATCGTTTTGAGAGCAGTGGTGATGAAATAATTTACTCAAAGTAAAGCGCCTGCTTGGGTTCGAACTCACAACTTACTACTCGTAAGTCGCGGCCGTTACCACTGGGCCACCACTCCTCTAGATTTGTAATGTATTACATACTTATATTATTGTTAAAGTTATCTATACAATGTATGAAGCACTTTTTACAACTTTCATATTAAAAATCCTAGTAAAAAAATAACATTTGTAGGTCAAATTTTAGAGAAATCGGGCAATGAATTTGGTTGGGCACCTTAAGTGACCCAAATTGACTTGTTAATACTTATTTTTGTTATACCTAAGTATTAGGTCATTTCTTTAGCAATAATTAATTCGTTTCAAATGGTTTCTATATGTTAGTATTAGAGCATGCAAACCGGATACCCAGATAACCGGAAAAACCGGATAACCGACTGATTTGAAAACCGGGTTTTAACGGATATCAAAACTGGAGTTTTCGGTTTTTTCGGTTACTATTATGAATAATCATTTTTCGACTACTTAACCGACGGCAACTATAACTCAGGAAAACTTAGAATATACAGTAGTAAATGTTTCATGGAACATCAAAGACCAACTCGGACAAGAAATAAAGAAGACGCTCAAACAACATACCTCTGGTGCAAGCCCATCTACAGAACTTGATTTAGATACTAAAATGAGGGTGGAGATGGCACTTTACGACGGTGGAGGAAAAATGGGAGAGCACTTAATAAAAGTATATAAAGCTTTGGAATCTATACCTCCAACAAGTGTGGAATCAGAGAGAGCCTTTTTATCAGCAGGTCACATCTATACTATCTATACTAATTTTATAAAGCTGAAGAGTTTGTTTATTTGGTTGTTTGGTTGAACGCGCTTATCTCAGAAACTGCTGATTCGAATTAAAAAAATCTTTTTGTGTTGGTGATTTCAGTCCGTAAAAAATACAAATTTTAGAGACTTCAGCATTTTCATTTCTTTACAGACATGTTTCTCATTTATTTAACAAAAGTTAAAAAACCCGAAATACCCGATTTAACCGGTTTTGTAAACAAAAAACCCGAATAAAACGGTTTTTATAAACAACCCGGTTTTTGCATGCCCTAGTTAGTATCTGTGGCGATTTGGTTCGCGCGCCTTCGGATCGCGCTGGGATTCGCTGAACCTGGCGACACTAGCGCCATAGTTTGGCCACCGCTCCCCGAGCACCGAACATTGAGAACCCAGTCAGTCTTCTTTGTTCGAAAGTCACAGTCGGTGCTCTTCCTGTAATTTTGAGGAAAAGTTGGTTTTTCACAGTGATGGACAACTAAAGTTTGAAGAAACTCGTTATAAATACCCAACAGTGATCTGACAATCTGTTTAGTGCTTCACGGTGTGAGCTGCTGACAGTTGCTGGTGAGGCTTCCCTGAGCTGGTCTGCAGGTTAGAGGGCCAATAGTTTTCAGTGCTGACGTCGAAACCATTTATCATTCTTCAGCTCACAGGGTGGGTGTCATAGGAATCAATATAATTACTATCAAACCATATTTTTTCATAATTGAGCTTCCCGCGGGGGTCGGCTATTTACAGTCACGCCGCGTCACCATTTAATTTGGTCCTTCATAGCTCGGATACTGTACACTAGCATATATTTTCATTCAAAATACTTATTACAAGTATTATTATCATGGTTGGGCACCTTAAGTGACCCAAATTAACTTGTAAATACTTATTTTTGTTATACAAAGAAAGAAAGAAAGAAAGAAAGAAAAAGTATTTATTGGGACACGCACAGAAACAATACTTAAAAAACAATGAATCAGTAAGGTCAGGTATTAGGTCATTTCTTTAGCAATAACTAATTCGTTTCAAATAGTTAAAATAATAATGGAAGATGGTTAATGTTAATTTCGGCTACTCAAAAACCCTCGCTCATAAAATAAACAGAAATCAACTTCAGTTCAAGATCAATCCATTTCTCGAAAATAAATTATAAAAAATAAATAGGAGTGGTAGTAAATAATATTAGGTCTTTACCTATGAAATTGCCGTTCTGCAGTACTGGCCATTGCAAATCAAAATAATTTTTGTTTGTCTAAGAATTCTAATTTCAAATTAATTTTATTTTAAAAACATGGAATTCTTTTTCCAAAAGTAGTCATTTGTTTATTGATTAGTGTTACATTTTCATCGCATTTCAATCTTTTTCGTCATCATGGATACGTTAAAAATTCGAGTAATTATGGAATATGAGTACCGTCGTGGCAGCAACGCGGCACAAGCGGCACGCAACATCAACGACGTTTACGGAGCTAACACTACAAACCAACGCACCACCTGTTATTGGTTTGTTCGCTTCCGTTCTGGAAATTTCGACCTGAAAAATGAACCTCGCGGTCGTCCGAAGACTTTGGTCAACAATGACGAATTAAAGGCGATTGTGGAAGCTGATGATACACAATCTACGGCTGAATTAGCAGCAGCTTTCGACGTTAGCGTCAAAACAATATTGGTCCATTTGCGTCAAATTGGCAAGGTAAAAAAGCTTGACAAATGGGTGCCCCACGAACTCAATGATCGCCAGCGCGAAGTACGCGTCGAGACGTGCCTTGCACTGCTCAACAGACACACAAATGAAGGAATTTTGAACCGCATTGTTACCTGCGATGAAAAATGGATTCTGTTTGATAACCGCAAGCGCTCAGCAAGTTGGTTGGATCCTGGTTCAGCACCTAAACAATGCCCTAAACGAAAACTTACCCCTAGAAAAGTGATGGTCACTGTTTGGTGGTCTAGCGCCGGTGTGATTCATCACAGCTTCTTACCAAACGGGGTGAGCATTACTGCAGATGTGTACTCTGAAGAACTGAACTCAATGATGGAGAAGCTGGCACATCTCCAACCAGCGTTGGTCAATCGCTCGTCTCCGCTGCTCCTGCACGACAACGCGCGACCTCATACTGCACAGCAGACGGTCTCCAAGTTGCAAGAACTGGGGTTGGAAGCTCTCCGTCATCCGCCCTACTCACCAGAACTTGCGCCTACAGACTACTGGACTGACTGCTGGACTTTTTCCAGAATTTCGATAACTTCTTGGCGGGAAAAAATTCAATACCCGAGAGGCAGTACAAAATGCCTTTGAAGAATTTGTTGCCTCCCGTCCAGCTATTTTTTTAAGAAGGGCATCAATAATCTGCCACTGCGTTGGCAAAGATGCATTGATTGCATGGGTGATTATTTCGATTAATACAAATAAAAAATACATGAAAAAAATTCGTTTAATTTTTTCATACAAAACGGCATTTTCATAGGTAAAGACCTATTATTTCAAAATAACCTAGATCTCGCAAAATAATCCTTGACAGATATTAACACGGAGCTCATTCATAAGATGATAATAACTGAAACGATCTTTCATGTTGTGCTTTTAAACTTAGGGAAAACAGTATTTTAACTGCAAAGGCACATCTGTAAAATCAAGTAAATCAGCGAAATCGACAAAATTTCGTAAACGGCCTCTTAAGATACCATTTGTCGATGTAAAGCACGCATGCAGTACATTTTGTACCACTGATGGATAAAGGTCCCCACTGTACTGGGAAAACTCCTGATTTATTTATTACTAAGGTAATTAAAAGTATATGTTCACCCTCGGCGTCGTCTGCTGCCGAAGGTGACTGCATCAACCGAAGCTCGGCCCCACCTGGGGCCCATAATTTTAACCTCGGTTGGATAACAGTGACATTGCTTTCAAATAATGATTTTAATGATTTAAGATGTCGAGGAGTTGACGAGTCTAAAACAAAGGAAATCAGAGTGAAGTCTTAAAGTATATTTTTACAATTACATATTATGATAAAAAGTAGATTATTTTACATTACCATAATTATCACCTAATATTAGTTTTATTGTATATGATAAAATACTCACAACTCTTTAGATGATCGGTTTTTTTATGTTTCTGATATTTGGACCAATGGTTGAAAACTAAATCACATTCCTCACATATGTATGTTTTATGATATCTCATATGCCTCTTCTTTAGGTAAAGACTTTCAAATTCTTCTGAACATAAATCACACCTGTAATACAACTATGAATTACTTGAATGATTGAATCCCTGGAGCAAACTGAAGACATGGACACTAAAGTGACCGGTAATTTTTCATATACATCATGTCTTAGAAATCAACGTCAAGCCGAAAACAGGCAATAGGCCAAGTCATGGCAGATATTAGAAACATATAAAAAAATCTTGGTCATGTCAATAATCAAAATCAAAAGTCATTTTTTCAACTAGTCTGAGAGTCAGGTCTATTTGAACGTCAAAGTTACATAAGACGGTCCCCCAAAACGCCCGCACTGTACTTGTGTACTTTTCAAATTTTATGAATTCAAAAATAAATGTCATAAAGTGACACTTCGTGATGATCTTTTAAGTCCTGTGACACCAAATATGAACTTTCATCAGTTTTTTTCTGTGATATAAACATGAATAACCCTTCTGTAAATTACAGTTAAAACATAAAACTGCCTCGGTTTTAAATGTCAGATTTTTGCCCAAAATTGAATTAAAAATTATTACATAACACAACCTTAACTGACAGTACTGTAAAAAAAATGTACTACAATATTTTGGTTAATAGTGCATACTGCCATAAACTTAATTTTTTATGTGATAATTAATTGGAGTGACATTCGTCTCATTGCTCACCCTCAATATTACTTCATTTTTTCTTTTAACTAGGCTCCTTAGGGTCCTAGGGAGATGTTAAATTGCCTTCTTAAAGAGTTGGGCTATTAAATGCAATACAATTTTTTCAAATCTGTCTGCTATGTTCCCCCTACATACAAACTAACAAAGTGAACCTCTTTAAAATATGTATTAGTTTAAAAGAAAAACTTATTGGTCAAGAGGTTCAGAATAATTATTCTACAACAGTATTTGACTTCATAGTATTTTAATACCATAATTATGTTTGTTCCCACTGTTGAGACTCTGATCAAATCAAGCCTGCACTATTTCGATGTGGTGAGTGGGCCATAATGCACCAAGCAGGCCCAATACACATTGTAGGTGGTGTTATGTAATGGAAAGGCAATAAGTGTTCTAATAAGATTGATTTATAACATTTTTAGTACATACTTGAATGCTTTTATTCCTGTATGTAGATACATGTGGGCGCTCAGTTGATTCTTCTTTCTAAATTGCATTTTGCAAACATCACAGGTAAACTGTGTGGCCAAGTGAACTGTATTTAGATGCCTCTTGAGATTCTGGCGATTTGCAAATGATTTAAAGCATATTGGACAGCTGAAAATTAATTTATTTTAGAACTTCTGTTATTACTATTTTTAAAAAGATAATTTGAAAGTTCTTTTTATTTTTACCTGTATAGAACATCATTTTCATGGGGCATATGCACAGAACTTATGTGTCGATCCAAGTGACTTTTGCTTGTGTATGCTTTGCTGCAATTTGGCGCATTGCAAGGGAAAGGTCTCTAAAAATAATTTCAGTCATGTACACTTTGTTCATTGTTTTATCACAAAGAAACGACATGCTACGATACTTACAATGTTATTGTGAGCTAGAAAATGTTGTGCCAGTCTGTACGGTCTATCGAAATAAGACGCACAACCTTCATAAGAACAATAATACAATTTTTTCTGTTGCTGTTCCTGTTCCTCCATGCTGCCTAAATTTTCTGCTCAGTGCGTTTTTAATAGTTTATTGGCATAAAATTGAGTGATATTTCAATAATAGTTTTATAAATATCTATACAGTATACAGCACAAATACAGTAAGAATAAAAACTAAAAACGCTTTTATTTCTCGTAATCCCACCGATAAACCCATAATCATTCAATTTTAAATCCTAGAAAATGACAGGACAGCATTATAGCATTAATTTGAATCAAAGACTATAGATAGAGTGATCCACAGAGCATTGTTTAGTACTTGGTCACAGAACACAAATAGTATAAGAGAGGTACTGTCAAGGAACTTATACCCGACAAAGGAACTTATACCCGACCCCTGGAATGTGCATTGTCAATTTGACACCATTATAAAAATAAACCTTATGTTTATAATACTAAGTTCTATTACAGACAATCACTTGGTCAGAGAGAAATTCGGTCCGAGAGAGAAAGCGTTGCGAGAGCCCTGTGTCCCTTTCTTGAAGTAGGGTGCCTATAATGAACGAAATTATAAGATTATTTACGGGTAAAGTCCATTGACGCATTTGCCCAATAAAAAGTGTCCCAACCATTTTTCTTTAAAACGACGTCTGTTAGATTTTTACGACAATTAATACTAAACAAAATAGTTATTTGCCCAGCGCGCCAGATATTCCAGGTTATACAATAATACTCGATAGCAGAGTTTATGCGTTGCGTTACGTTTATGTTTACTGCGTTTTACTTTAATCCATCTTTAAAGCGTAACTATTTTTTTTTAAATCATTTTATTGGTTAATATATTATATCCTGTTATATTCGTATCTACCTACATCATATTGCTTGGTCACCCTTATGAAAGGGACAGAGGGCTCTCGCGAAGCTATCTCGCTCGGACCGCGTATTGGCAGCCTGTGCGCATTCCAGGTTGGATTTAAGTTCCTTGTACCCGACCCCTGGAATGTGGATTGTCAATTTGACACCATTATAAAAATAAACCTTATGTATATGTTGCTAAGTTCTATTACAGACAATCACTTGGCCAGAGAGAAATTCGGTCCGAGAGAGAAAGCGTTGCGAGAGCCCTGTGTCCCTTTCTTGTAGTCCGGGAGCCAGCAACAGATTTTCATGACCAATTTCCTCTTAAGCGGTAGTTAGTAAAATGCATCAGAGTAAAGAATTATGAAGCCTCGTGAACGTCAGCTGGCGCTCGGTTGGGGGGATGAGCGGTTGTAGCCTCCCAAACACGAAGAAAAAAAAAATACATTCACTCATTTCCTCTCAGCTAAAAATTTGTCAAATTGTAGCTAATCTAATATCTCAACGAAAAAATATCTCAAACAAAAATTTTCCTGATGATAGCTTATATGTTACGGTGGATAAATATATAGGTCAGCTGGCTGTATCTTGGTGGAAAAACCGTCAGCTGATACTTTGAAAGTTATTACATAGGAGTTAGGCAGAAGCATCTACTGCCAATTTAAATGCAGCAGCTGACTAGGTTTCCCTCGACTTTTTGTTAGCTGATTTTTTTTTATTTATCGCATCAGTATATTAACAATCAGCTCACAAATTTTCATTTGGGAGGAAATGACGTATCTTTAATTATTCGACATAGCGCTTCAATATGAGAGTTGAGTTGAAATAAATATTCCATATCAATATTTTTGAAAAGAATAAGTATGTAATCAAATCATTTTAGATATATTTAAAAAATTAAATAGTCAATTAGCTTAGTATTTAAATTTTTAGTTAAAAATATTTTTTTTGAGAGGAAATCACTAAAAATTAAAATATTTTTTTTTATGTTCGTGACACCAGCGGACGTACAATACACTATATTGTAACCAGCTGATTATTTTTTTCGTTGAGATATTAGATGAGCTACAATTTGACAAATTTTTAGCTGAGAGGAAATGAGTAGATGCTTCTGTCGTCTCACGAATTATATCTCGAGAGGAAATAATATAATTAACCAAATTTGCACCCGGCTCCCGGACTATTGAAGTAGGGTGCCCATAATGAACGAAATTATAAGATTATTTACGGGTAAATTCAATTGATGCATTTGACCAATAAAAAGTGTCCCAACCATTTTTCTTAAAAACGACGTCTGTTAGATTTTTACGACAATTAATACTAAACAAAATGGTTATTTGCCCAGCGCGCCAGATATTCCAGGTTATACAATAATACTCGACAGCAGAGTTTATGCGTTGCATTGCGTTTATGTTTACTGCATTTTACTTTAATCCATCTTTAAAGCGTAACGATTTTTTTTAAAATCAAATTATTGGTTAATATATTTTATCCTGTTATATTCGTATCTACCTACATCATATTGCTTGGTCACCCTAACGAAAGGGACAGAGGGCTCTCGCGAAGCTATCTCATTCGGACCGCGTATTGGCAGCCTGTGCGCATTCCAGGTTGGATTTAAGTTCCTTGGGTACTGTGGCAAAGACTACAAATATGTCTAACGTCGCACAGTGTTTTATGAAGCCGATTTTTCGGACATCGCTTTTTTATATAAAAAAACTTATAGTTTAAGTTATTTCAATGCAATATTTCATATCCCCATTTCACTAGTATGTTTAATTTTTGAGATATAATTTTTTGAAAATCGTCTTTTTAGGGTCCCGTTGGCAAATGGCAAAAAACGGAACCCTTATAGATTCGTCATGTCTGTCTGTCCGTCTGTCTGTCTGTCTGTCTGTCTGTCTGTCCGTCCGTATGTCACAGCCACTTTTCTCCGAAACTATAAGAGCTATGCTGTTGAAACTTGGTAACTAGGTGTATTCTGTGAACCGCATCAATTATTTCACACTAAAAGAGAAAAAAAAAAATTTTGGGGTTCCACATACTATGAACTGAATCTCAAAAAAAATTTTTTCATCATACCCATACGTGTGGGATATCTATGAATAGGTCTTCAAAAATGGTATTGAGGTTTCTAATATCATTTTTTTCTATACTGAATAGTTCGCGCGAGAGACGCTTCCAAAGTGGTAAAATGTGTGTCCCCCCCCTGTAACTTCTAAAATAAAAGAATGATAATACTAAAAAAAATATATGATGTACATAACCATATAAACTTCCACCGAAAATTGGTTTGAACGAGATCCAGTAAGTAGTTTTTTTTTAATACGTCATAAATCGTAAACCGCAATTTACCTATCATTCAATCAAACCAAACATAAAAATTAAAAAAAAAAAACATTTAATTTCATAAATATAAACCTTATGCATAAACCGAGGATACCTACAGGTATATACGGAACCCTCGGTGCGCGAGTCCGACTCGCACTTGGCCGGTTTTTTTTTCAACCAGTTATTTAGAAAAAAAAAATCATATCTCTGAAACTAAATATGATACGTAATCGTGACCTTGGAAACATCGACGGCATTTTTGTGCTGCATATTTTAGAGTACAAATAAACCTCGGAACTTCGTTAGATTCAGACTTATACGAGGTTTTTTGTTTTTCGTTTTTATTTCTTTTCTCGGTAATTCCGTCGTATTTGGAAAAGTTATCTATACTAAAATTATGTCCTTTATCTTCCCTACATACCACGAAAATAATACATCCTAATTGTTTGGAATCTAGAAACCACAACATTTTTAAATTTGATCCGTATTCTACGTCGTTAGGGTTGTCACGCGATCATATTATATTAGTTCACATCCGGATCTGAAGTTATCTCTATATTTAAACCAAAGTTATCCACACAATCAGAAGAATCGCCAAACTTAACGGGCAGTGGGCAGGGCACATTTACATTTTAATGTCATTTTTGATTTTCAAAACTACCTTCAATAGAACAATTTAGGGGTTTTTAAAGATCGTATGGAGGAATCTTATTTCTTAGGTTAATACACTTAAAACTTATAATTAGCACAAATTCTTATCAAAATAAAGATTGTCTTTGGTACCGATTCTGTTGTACACCGAACTAAACTAACTAAACGATCTCTAAAATTCCTTTACTTTTGGCTATAAGAATTGTAACGCTATTCTGCAAGAAAAAATATCTAAATTTAAAAATTATTTGACACGTCTAAAATCGAATTTGACAATCGCGACTCAACGTGTGTGTGCGCTAAGCAATGATTTTTTTGAGAGAAGAAAGCGCGCGCAAGAGGGTAGCGTGGACGTGTTTTATATGGAATTTTTCACTTTTTGATTGAAAAATATTATATAAAAAATATTACCCACGTGTTGAGGTTTATATGTGCAGGGGTTTCAAAAAAGGGGGTCGAAAATGTCATTATTTTTGCGATAGGACATGCCATTTTCGAGATATAAACAAAAGAAAAGGAAAACAAAAAATACAGTACTGTCTTTGGGGCCGTTCAAGTATTACGTAAGCACTACGGGGGGACGGGGGGTCTTTGATTTGCTTATTTTTGATGACACCATCTAAACCCCCCCCAGGGTTTAGATGGTGATTACGTAAGCAGTAGTTATTTACTTTTTTACACATATAGCAACCGACACATTTTCTATGTTTGAAAATTAAACGCATTTTTCGGGGATTCTCACAAATAATGTAGACGTTTAGGTACCTACTCGCTTAGAACCGAGTAGGGGAGTTACCGCGCTCTATTCACTTGACATTTCTTTTCGTCAACCTATTGTTTCGTTTTGCTACGATTAACGATTTGACTTATTTTAAATGAATATTATATGCGTTAAAGTCCCCTATCCTAAATCTATTTTCTTATTTCTAGAATTATAACTGCTGTTCATGAATCAATAAAAACAACAGAGTACATTAAAAGAAAAATGCATGTAACAATGTTTACGTAAGCATGGGAGGGGGGGTAAGAGCTTTGCTTACTTTTGCTGACAAGGGGGACGGGGGAGTAAATAATTGTAATAAACGTAACGTACGTAACGTACGAACACTACGCGCCGTCAACCCGAGCCTGGTCCTTACCGGGCGGCGAGCTACCCATTACTCGCCACCCGCAAGCTCGCGCCTACGGTGGCCGGGAGTCCGCTATGGACTCCCTACGCCCGGGGCGTCTCCTCCTGCGGCGGCTAGGGACGTGAGGGCGCAGAGACTGCCACTCCCTCACGCGCCCCGCCTCCTCCTTCGCGAGCATTACTGCTTCGCAGAAGGAGGTGACGGCTTCCCATTCCCTCTCGCTCCGTACCATGGCTCGCACCAGGGTCGGACGCGAGAGGTCGCCGCCGCCAATCGCCTCCACGAGGACACGGCGGTGCTCCGCTCAGGCAGGGTACACCTCCACCGTATGCTTCACCGTGTCCTCCAGACGATCCTCGCAATGGAAACACCCGGACGTATCCTCCCGCTTTATCCTGAACAGGAACCCACCGAAGCACCCATGCCCGGTGAGAACCTGCGTCAGGCGGAAGGTGAGGACGCCGTGACGCCTCTCTATCCACTCCTCAAAGAGGGGACTTACCGCCGCAATTGTGGCGTGCCCCAAGGCGTGGCGTTAGTGTGAATTTTAGTTCATGATCACTAGTTTTATTCCACACCTTTTTAATCGCGATTAAAAATAGTCAAATTTAGTTAAAATAAATTATTATAGTCAACATTTTTGGTGAAAACCGGCAAACTCAGAATAGCAAAATTGTCGTTTTCACTAAAATAAGAATTCAGTGCAATCTTAGAGCTCTCAAACTAAAATATAGTTGTGTCACTTTAGTCTATTTCAGAATATGAAATCGCCGTTTAACAGGGCTAAACCAAATTTAAGTGATTTTTAGTATGGTTTAGAGAATTTTGTGACAACAGAATCGGCCCGTTATTCGTTTTTCAAAACTACCGACAAAATACGGTTTTAAAGGGTGTTAAAGTTTTTATGATAACATGCGCGAACGAAGTTGCTGGCAATGTGCTAGTTTCAGTATAGATAACTTATCCCAATACTACGGAATCATCGAGAACAAAATAAATAAAAACTGAAAACCTTTTATAAGTCTGGATATAACAAAGTTCCTAGGTTTAATAGTCGAAATTTTAATAACCAATATATCCCATTAAATAAAAACTGAGTCATCAAAATTCAGATTCGAAAATGACAACCCTAGCAAAAACAGTTAATTTGGAATAACTTCTAGATTCCACGCAATTAGGATGTGTTATTTTTGTGGTATGTAGGGAAGATGAAGGGCAAAATTGTAATATAAATAACTTTTCCAAATACGATGGAATTACCGAGAAAAAAAATTTAATCGAAAAACTATAAACCTCGTATAAGTCTGAATCTAACGAAGTTCCGAGGTTTATTTGTACTCTAAAATAAGCAGCATAAAAAATACCGTCGATGTTTCTAAGGTCACGATTGCGTATCGTATTTAGTTTCAGAAATATGATTTTTTTTCTAAATACCCGGTTGAATAAAAGACGATTTTCAAAAAATTATATCTCAAAAACTAAACATACTAGTGAAATGGGGATACGAAATATTGCATTTAAATAACTTAAACTATCAGTTTTTTATATAAAAAAGCAATGTCCGAAAAAACACTGTGCGTCGATCAAATAGCGCGAGTCCATTCTGACACCATCACAACTTTTTCGTCGTACGCAAAAATACTGGAGCATCGTAAAAAACACTACTCTTACTCTTTTATTATCCTCCTGAGACCCGGGACGTATTTACGAATATTTAATTGATGGACCGTGTGGTGCCGGACGTAAAGAATAATACCACTCCATTTCTTCCCGTGGGTGTCGTGTAAGGCGACTAAGGGACTTACTAGAGAATGGGCAGCAGCGTTCTCTATGCATTTAACCACCATACTGCGATCGCCAACCCGCCTGCCAAGCGTGGCGTGGCCTGCAAAGCCCCCCAAATTGGGGGAGGCCTAAGTCCAGCAGTGGAAGTCTTACGGCTGAAATGATGATGATGATGATGAATTGATGGAAGTTAATTTTTATGGCTTAATATAACATAGAGATAAATAAACATCAAATAAAAAAATCTACTCCAACCCCATTTAGCGTAAGGGAGGGTATCGCCAATGATACCTTGGGTTCAAAACTGGTATTAAAACAAATTATTTGAGATGGAAAATTTAATCAATGAAAAATTTGAAAAATGGCAATACAATAGGTTGGCAAAAACGAGTCTGTCGTGGTAACCATTGGAACTTAAATATTTTTTTGGTGGCAGCACTGCTTTGTTTATCATCAACAAGTAGCTAATCTGTCATTGTGTTATGTTCCCAGTTGTATTTTACTTATTTCCAATTAACTATCAATTATTAATGCTTTTGAACATATAAAAAAGGAATAAAACAATAAGGAGTAGTGGTGTGAGCTGTGATATACTAAGTTTTCGTAAGAAATTTGGCGAAATCTGAAGCGGAACAAATTTTGTCTCCAATTGACAATGTTTACGAAAGAACTGCCGACACGACAGGTATTTATCCAAGAAATTTATCTTTTATTCAATGCCAGTCATTGTTTTTCCTTTCTAATACTAGGTTTTATCGGTATTATAAGTTTCAAGCCATTTTATTGTTTTATTTACTAATAGATTATTGAGGTTATGTTTTCTAGTTTGACAAATCGCGTGTACGTTAATTCTTGATGTTTGATACTTGAAATTGAAAAATGTACCTACATGGAATTAATATGATTGTCTTTATATTTTTTTCAAGGTAAATCTCACAGTACAATTAGAAAAATTGTTAATGAAGGAGAAAACAATTAAGGATTTTTTCTACACCTGGAGGAACACCAAAACAGTTGGCGGAAGAAAGAATTAGACGATTTTGATCTGTGTGCAATTAGATAAAAAGTTCAACACTATAACAAAACAGCCAAGTATTTTTTTTTTTTTTGTTAATGCTATTATCGCATACCACAGTAAAAAAGTATAATTTATGTTTATTATTTTTCAGGTGCCTATTCTACGTAATATATTACCTATATTTGAGGAGACGGGTTGTAATGGGAGCCGTAAACGTGTAAGAAGATTTTTACACTATTTTCATAAATAAGAAATGTAAAACTGACACATCAGTATTAATGGAAAAAATCTATCATAGCACCGAAAAGGAATACAAGAATGATGTTACGTCACGTTTTTCTTTTTAAATAAAATCTAAACTTTAGCGTGTTATTTCATTTTCATTGAAAGGTGAATAGTGATAATGTTATGTACCCCGCATAGACATACCTGACGCCTTCATTAGTCAACTGTTCAAGTTTATTCGATATTGCCCGTACCTTTCGATTGCGACATGCTATAGGTACTCTCTGACTTCCGATTAGTTTCCGACAGTAAGCAGCTGTAAGTCGCCTTCTTGTCGACTATAAACTGTCAGCATTAACAGGATTCGTTCAGTATCATTCATGTCAAATTTGATACAGGCATACCAACCATCGAATGGTTGTGAATACCCTAGATGGTGGCCGCAAATGCGATTGTTGAACATTATGTCTTGTGTATCGGGTTCAATCGGCACGCCCTGAGTGTAATTTAATTAATTTTTAAACTGAATAAGTTTGCATTATGTTATTATGATGGCACTCTTAGATAAAAAGTTATTCCACCGAAATAATGCGCAGTCTACTAAATACAATGAAAGTAAAAGACAATGTGCCTATCAAGTCTTGAAATCTTGACTGATGAGAATTTCCGGGATCTCGTGTTTGTTGATTAAAACAACAAGTATCTTATCACTTTTAGTCCTAGTATACAGGGTGGCCATACCTGCTAAGCAGGCGCCCTCATTTTTTCCAGACTCTTTTTTGCCAAGCTGTATAATATTATTTAATTTAAAAAAAAAACAACACCAAATCACTAATTAAAATAAATATTTACCTTTACGTGAAGTCGACATGTCGGTAACGGCAAAATGTTCGATTTTAAACTGACTACAATCGATGTAATTTAACAGCTAGTGAAATGGTTTGTGACTGGAAATATAAAGGACTAGCATCTGCCCGCAACTCCGTCCGCGTCAAATATTTGCTCCCGTCTTACCCTTCCCGTCGCATCGCAGCCTGTTTTCATCCATTTTTTTGTTGCTGATCCGCTCCTTTTGATCGTAGTAGCGTGATGTTATATGGCCCTATGGCCTTCCTCAATAAATATGCTACCCGACTCAAAAAGATTTTTTCAATTCAAACCAGTACTTCCTGAGATTAGCGCGTTCCACCCCCATTTCAGGGAAGTGGGGGGTTAAAAAGAGACAAAACGTAGCCTATGTCACTCTCCATCCCTTCAACTATCTTCACTTCAAAATTCACGTCAATTCGTCGCTCCGGTTTGCCGTGAAAGACGGACAAACAGACATACACTTTCCCATTTATAATACTAGCTTTTGCCCGCGGCTTTGCCCGCGTGGATGTCGGAAATTATCGCAAGAGGACGTACTACCGCGGTTAATGTATTAAGAATGCATTAATCCAGGTTATATAGGTAAGAGTTTCACACAAACCATCCCCCACTTAATTTTTTGCTCCATATAAACTTCCATCCCCCATTTAAGGAAAGTGAGGGGTTAGAAAGAGACAAAAAGTAGCCTATGTCACTCTCCATCCCTTCAACTATCTCTACTAAAAAAATCACGTCAATTCGTCGCTCCGTTTTGCCGCGAAAGACGGACAACAAACAGACATACACACTTTCGCATTTATAATATTAAGTATGGATTAGTATAGATATCTATGCTAACCATTGTACAAAAAAGCTTATACGAGGTACGATAGACGGCGTGGAAATAAATTTTTAACTGAATGTATCACTGGTGATACCAGGGGTCTCAGGAGGTTATTACATGACTATTAAGGTGGAGAAAATAGTTTGTGTTGTTCCAGCAAAGCTATTCCGCTTCCGTGCTGAATCTTAACCCAATAATTTCGAAGGAGTCCTCTAAAGCTGTTTACAAATCAGAAATCCGTAGTTCATTACGTTTTAATCGATGAAACGACCATTAATTTAGACGCATAATTGCTCTCCTCAGTTGGGGCAAGACAAATCAGATATCTGAAAAAGTGTCCTTTTCGAAACGACCAGCTTGTCGAATGGTTGTGAATAACTTTGTAGTACTAAAAGACTCAGTCGCTGAACTGTTTACTTTTTACTGTATTGTTCATTTTCCTGAAGGTTTACGTTGTTACCGTAAATAATCTATCAATTTTTCACTGATATTTTAGTAAGAATAATTTATCGCATCTCTATCGGTACATCTGTTCCATCGTTGCACATGGTGCAACTCTAAATCATTCTATTTTGTCAATTTGTCCCGTTTTCGACAAATAATGCGACGTAATCCTCGTTATAAAACAATAACTATGATTATTTCGTGAATTGTTAAAATTTCTTGTGGTTAAAGTGTATTTTACTGTAAGTTAATCTAAATTCAATCATTTTACAGTGCATCAGTCAAGTCAGCTGACGTACGTAAACAAAGGGCATGTCAATATTTTGTGCAGTGGTAAAATACATTCAAAGTGATTTGTGTTAAAGGCTGAATATTTTTGTTCTAATAAAATGGATATAGACGGTTCTTCAGTAACTGGAGAGATTGATCAAAATTTATTATTACAATTTAGTTGTATGAACACAACAGACAGAGATGAACTTGTTAATCAAATGCAGAGACTCTTGGGCCCTAGTGTCAGTTATAATACAGCCAGCTTCTTCTTGGATATGAGTAACTGGTAATTATATTTTAAGATTGGCGAACTTATAATATTATCAGTCAACATATTTCTGTCTAGTAATCAATGACATTTTATTACAGGAATTTACAAACAGCAATATGTTGTTACTTAGACTATACTTTACCACCAAAGCTACCATCAATGTCTCTAAAAGCTGCTCAAAATCAGGAGGCTGCAGTGGGGCCTGGTGCTTGGTAAGGAACCCATTATATAATGAGGTCAATCTGTGAAACATGTGCTTTTCTTGTGATTGAAATAAATAACTCTAAGTAGGAATTCTTGTAAATTATTCACTTGTCTTGTGCGATGAAATTTGTTGCTTGTATTATTTCATACTTAAAACTTATTGAAAGTAGTTAAAATCAATATGATAAGTAATCTTTTATTTGAGGGTTACTTAGTACTATTAAAATTGTTTTTTTTTTCAGTTTTGAACAAAGTTGGAGTATTGCTAATACTGGGGCAGAACCGTGGCCTGGCAGCTGTAGATTGATACAAGCTGGGGGTGAACCACTAGGTGCCACCCCAATGTATGTTCCACCCTTACCTGCAGGACATTCCACTACAGTTACATTAAAGTTAGTAGCTCCCACTACACCAGGCGCTCACAGAGGGTATTTTCACTTGGTGACTGATAAGGGTGAGCAAATAGGAGGTGAGTATCTGATAGGATTCATTGTTTTTGGGTAAATAGTAAGATGTATTTAGCAGAGGCTAGCGTTTATTATTAAAATATATTTCTCTAATACTGCATCATCACATAACACTAGATGAATTACTTGTCAAAATCTGTACTAATAGGAATGGAAAATTATGAATACAATCACCCTCACTCACTTTGGAAAAAAGGAACATAAAAATGCAAAACATGAAATAATTATTTCATGTTTTGCTATTGAAGTTATAGACATAAATACTTTTTAAAATCAATGTAGTATGAATAAATTGCAATTATTGTTACTAATAAATTGTATGTTTATTTTATTTTAGATACATTATGGGTTGAAGTTACTGTGGAGTCAGAGATGACCATGGCTCTTGTTGAACAACTGGCTGCCTTACCAGTCCCAAGTAGTAATGGACAGGTATGTTTCTTAATAGAAGTTTACAATTTGAGCTCTAAAACATACACCTTACATACATACAGTACATTCTTCAACATCTATGGATTCAAATTATGAATGCTAGCTGGACTTACTAGTTTTCTTTCTTTTTGAAAGGCTGTAAGAGTAGGGGAAAATCAAATGATGGATGGATTTTGTGAAAGATGATAATATTATGACTAGAAAATTTGGGATGAATATACAGATGATGGCCGATTGAGATCTATGGAAACTGAAAACCATTTAATTGGAATAAAGGTAGAAGGATGATGAATTCCCAATATTTCTCAATCTAAGATTCAATTATTATCCTTAAACATGCATACTATATCAAAAGAATAAATAATAATTCTAGTAAGTGCATAGTAGTTCTATGCATGTGACCTCAAACGTTCTGAAGGACATGTCAAATAAAATCAATAATATTTTAGTCTCTATATTTCTTAAATCTTACAAATTAAGCATTTCATAGTGAATGTGATGCATTACACTAACATAACAGATTTTATTAATTAATGACTGTCCATTGAAGTTTAAAACTAACATGACTCATCAGTACAAGTCATGAAGATAAATAGGGGCTTATTTTGTTCTCACTGACATTTATTGTTTTAAGTGTTGTGTGAAAAGGGAAAACCTGCTGACACCTACTAGTACACAAATAGTATTTCTTTCTTTTAACAATTATAAAAAAGTTAGATAAATACAGACTAAGAACCTCCTCCTTTTTGAAGTCTGTTAAAAAGTATGAAATTTATTATTATTTATTACCTGGAATTAAAGAGTGAAGATTTTAGCTCTGAGATGGTAATAGTTCTCTTAGGTATATACCCATTCCCATTGTTAATGTTTTATTTATTTACTTGTTTCAGATGCCACCACAAGATGACCAGATGTGTTGATGAACAGCAGTCTCAAAATATTTTGTAAAATTTTCATTAATCTAACCTTGATTATGTTACTTCTTACTATATTTATTTATGCTGTTATAGGGCAATCTTATGTCTTTCTTGTGAAATAGCCAAAGACACATAATCACAACATTATTCTCCTTTTTTGTATTTTGTTATTACTATTGTAATCTAGTTTATCAACTTATGTATTGTCCAACTTTTGACATGGCTGCTGCAATGAATTGGATGTAATCAAAGCCATAGACAGAGACATTGTTTCAAAGTTTTCTTCTTATTTCTTTTTTTAAAATTGGACATTTTTATCAGTATAACAAAATAAATGATGTTTTCTTGCAGACAAGCTCGATTGTTTATTGACACCCCTGAATGTTTCTGACTACATCTTTGGTAAGGTGCTATTAAGAATTTGATTGCATCTTAATTCATCAAACTTAGCTATACAAAATCAAAAAGACTCAGAGGGAAGGAAAATAATGTACAAAATAATACATTATAAGCTAAATGCTGATTAGCTGTAAGACAACAAATTAAGAATTTGTTAGATATTGTTGAATTTTACAAAATATATTAATTATTTTATTAGGTTTAATTATTTTTAGATTGCATTGTCATGAATGTCATATCTATGGGGGATTAATTTTATAGTATAAATAAGCAAGTATAACAATTAAATAATATTGCTGAATTTATTTATTTTCTTAGAATCAGTTTCATTCCCCTGTACCTTTAATACATGATGTGGAGTTAGTGTAGTCAATTGACATTTCCTTAACATTAATAATTAAAAAGCATAATCGTAAAAAACATTTCTATGGGTAAAATTATTAATGAAAAACTAACCGACACAAGAACTCAACACCTCCTAACCCAAAAAACAGCTGGCCTTGCACACTGCTTGCCTTGCTGCTGTGGCCTATATGGAAAGCAGTAAATCATCTGGACCCAACTAGGGATTTCTGACCATACCAACACCCAGTGTCAAATCAGTGCTTGTGATCAACCATATCCCATATGTTGACATGTCCAACATGTCTATACACCCCCACTTGTGAGAACTTAAGAATGCCACTATGATTTGCAAGGTCACCTACTGGGGTCAATCCTTTTAACAGTTTATCATCAACAAAAAATATTCAGCAGTAGATGTGTTAAAGTATACTATGATTTACATAATGTTAATACAATTTTTTAGAATTTCCGTCTGAGCAACTTGGGAGATAAATGGTTCAAGTTTTAAAGCTGGTGATATCCTTTCACATATATTAATTTGTGGATTTCATAGACATCAACCTCATTCAGATGTTACAGGTTGTGAAACATTAAACAATTTAATTTTTTTTCTTGCATCTTTGGCAGATAGTATTTGGATAACATGGTTGGAAAAATTAAATTTTTGTTGCCATGTGCAAGTAATACAAATACAATAATATTTTTTTTTAACTAGAAGTAGGTACTTAACCTTTTCAATGTGCAATTAAACTATTACTGACTTAGATAGCTAAATTAATGCTAATATTAAACATATTATACAATTAGAGTTCACATGGTGTGTGATGATAACCTAGAAACTGTAATACTTTTCGAAACATTAGTACTTCCTAATACTAAAAAAAGGATGAAGTGAATCACATTCTAAATTCTACTAAACTAAACAGCCATTTCCATATCAATTTTAGGATGTGGTTTATAACCTTTGATAATGAAGTCTTCATACTTGAAGTCATCAATGGAATCAATCTTACGTGCAAACTCCAATGTGGGGAATGGAGTTGGCACTCTTTGTAGTTGCACCTTTAATGGTTCTATGTGGTTCAGGTACACATGAGTATCTCCTGTAGTGTGAACAAATTCTCCAGGCTGTAAAAGAAAGAGAAATTCAAGAATGTAATTGGAAATAAAGGCTCACATAATGCATAGTCAAAAACATTTATTTTTTCAGGATTTTAACATTTCAGAAACAATTAAATTTTTAATTTACCTCTAATCCTGTGATGTGTGCAATCATGTGTGTGAGGAACGAGTAGCTGGCAATATTAAATGGAACTCCCAGGCCCATATCTGCACTCCTTTGGTAAAGAAGACAGGAGAGTTTACCACTTGATACATGAAATTGGGCAAGACAGTGACATGGCGGTAAAGCCATTTTACTCAGATCTGAAGGGTTCCATGCGCACATCAACATTCTTCTATCTGCTGGACGATTTCTGAAACAAATTAAGGCAATAAAAAAGAGTACTGATCAAAATAATAATAGAATCTATTGCGAAGATCAAGATGTCTTGAGCCTTACTTAATTGTGTCAATAACTTTTTGTAACTGATCAATTCCTTGCCCAGTGTAGTCACTGTTTGCATCTACGTATTCAGCTCCACTGTGTCTCCACTGAAAACCATAGACTGGCCCAAGGTCTCCTGCAAAATAAAATATTCAAATAATATTTAAAGAAATTATAATGGAGTCTTTTGATGAACAATATTGTATTTATGGAATATATGGATCAATATTTTAAAACTTCTTACCTTCTTCTCGATCTGTAAAGCCTAAGTTGTCCAAAAACTGTCGAGATCCATTGGCATCCCAAATGTGTACTTTTTTGGCATGAAGTACCTTGGAATCTGTAGAGCCAGATATCATCCAGAGTAACTCTTCAATAACACCTCGGGTAAATACTCGCTTAGTAGTAAGTAAAGGTAGAGTGTTATTTTTAAGGGAATACCTTTGCATAGCACCAAATATAGATAAAGTTCCGACTCCAGTTCTGTCGACTCTTTTGTCACCTGTATCCATTATTTGTTGAACGAGCTTCAGGTATTGAAACTCATCGTGATTTAAAGCAACATCGTTCGCGAATCCCATTTTTAGTAAGTTTGTTTACGGTTTGTAATATTACTCACTTTCTATCGTATTTTACTTGTTTTGAGGAGGAACAATAATTACTCAAAAAGGCGCGAAAACTGACATTAGAACGACACGGTAGAGATGAGGCGTATATACTAGAATAGGTACAGGGAATAGGTATGTAAAGAGACTAGGTTGCACCTATTCCAACTTTTAAAATACTAGATCCACCTAGTCTCACTGTGCCTACGCAGTACACAGCACCCGCGCCGCGGTCCGCGCGAATTGAAGTACCGACTACGCGGCGAAGCGAGATAGCAGCATAATCATAGCTCATTCATGTTTGACAAAATCATTCGTGTGTCAGTCACTTGAATTTGAACCCTAATTCAATGGCATAAAAGTAACATAAGATGGAAGGACTGCGGAATAGTGTAGTTAAAAAAGGACAGTATATATTTTAGCACAACACAGTGCGTGTCCACTGTGTTGTGCTAAAATATATACTGTCCTTTTTTAACTACACTATTCCGCAGTCCTTCCATCCTTGTCTGTCGGACTAGTCTCGAAACTCGATACTAGTCCGGAATAGGAGTATTTTATAGAATAGGTACTTTGACAATACTCGATACTAATGAAGACTATGATGATGCAGTCTAGTATCAAATACGGACTCATGCGAATGTGATCTCGCTTGACTCGACGTCGCAAACACGTACTATCGGACTTATTTAGTGATCGGTTTTTGTAACGAAATTTTGATAAATCGTTAAGAACTTAGATCTTTTTTTATTGTGACATTAATTAATTTGTTTATTGGAACGAAGTTCCTTATGGCGCGTTGCGAAAGGGGGCTAGACGGAATTAAAAGAAAAAGTTGCAACGACAGTTTTTAACCGACTTAAAAAAAAGGAGGTGGTTTCTCAATTCGACTGTATATATTTTGTTTTAGAACGTAGGAGAGAGAGAGAGAGAGAGGGAGAGAGAAGGAGAGAGAGAGAGGGAGAGAGAAGGAGAGGGAGAGACAGGGAGAGGGAGAGACAGGGAGAGGGAGAGACAGGGAGAGAGAGAGAGAGAGCGAGAGAAGGAGAGAGAGAGAGAGAGATAATACTTTTGTTGAGTGTATACAGGTTTTTTTTTTCCTTAATAAATAATAAAAAAAAAAACAATCATGAATCCTGGAAAGGTATTTCGTTCCATCCGGGTGTCCCTTGCCACCTCTCAAGTTTTGTTTTAAAAAATGGCTCCCAAAAAAAGAAGTGTCGCTTGTGATCATTTTACGGACAAAGGCCAACATGTTTTAATTTTACGTTGATAACAAGCCTGCAGAAATTATGAAGGTACAATTTATTACTGCTGACGTACGAATCTACGCGTATCGGTGGTACGCAAAGACTAAGCATCTATAAAGTATGCGTATTTCATGGACTAGGTGGACTAGGTGAAATAGGTATTTGGATCTAGTATTTGTACGGACTTGGACTAGATGCACCTAGTACAAAATTTACCTAGTACGACCCATCTCTACGACACGGACTTGACGGATTGGAATCGGAGTTCATTGGACTCGTGAAATTGATATTTTTTCATATGGCAAGTAATGTCCGAGAGATTAAAATAAACTCGCTAAATGCACCCCCTGTGGGGTAAGAACCTCGGCTTAGGGCACCGCTGGTAGACGGTAGGGCAGCAAGAGATAGGCTGGATCGAAAAGATTATTATTTAAGTACAAATTTTAAAGCTATAGGCTTTTTGAATATTCAGAACATAAAATATTAAAATGAATGATAAATGTATTTATACAAATAAATAAACTATTAATGTGTTAAAAATAAAGAATTATTCCCAATAGTCCCCTCTAGCCCTGTCCTCCGGGGTGACAGCTGGGAATTGTCTTCCCAGTTGTCACCGGGGTGACAATTTGTGCCAACTGTTCCCTTTGAAAACTGACTAGTGGAGACAAATGGGAAGTCTGTTTCTCAGCTGTCACCGGGGGGGTGACATTTGCTACGATTCCTTCCTTCCCAGACAAAAAAAAAATGTAATTACCATAGATTTCAGCTTTTTTAACCGTCTTCAAAAAAAGGAGGAGGTTATCAATTTGACTGTATTTTTTTTAATTATTATTATTTTATGTTTGTTAACTCATAACTTTTGACTGGGTGAACCAATTTTGATGATTCTTTGAAATTTTATTTGAAAGCTGGTACTCTCAGAATGGTTCCATTTTAATTTGGTTCCATTCGGACAACGGGATCCATCTGCAAACCGTATAAGTCTCAAATTTGCATTAAGTGTTTGCGGTGACAAATGAACGAATAACGCAATTAGATTATTGCGGGGTATCTACCATAACTAAAAAATTAAAAATTAAAACTTTTAACAAAAAAAATAACAACCGACTTCCTTAGAAAAACACTACAAAGTGAAAAATAACTTTAATTTCGAAAGTCGGTGTCTTAGGATCTGTATTTAAGGTTTTTTGCCACCAATCGGGAAGCACCGACTTTCAAATAAAAAAGAATCATCAAAATCGGTTCACTCAGTCAAAAGTTATGAGGTAAAAACAAAAAAAAAATACAGTCGAATTGATAACCTCCTCCTTTTTTTGAAGTCGGTTCAAAAAGCTGTTTTTTTTCTGGGAAGAAAGGAATCGTAACAAATGTCACCCCCCCGGTGACAACTGAGAAACAGATTTCCCATTTGTCCCCACTAGTCAGTTTTCAAAGGGAACAGTCGGCACAAATTGTCACCCCGGTGACAGCTGGGAAGACAATTCCCAGCTGTCACCCCGGATGACAGGGCTAGAGGGGACAATTGGGAATAATTCAAAATAAAGTACAGTTAATAAATTTAGTAAAATTCTTTTAAGCTTTCAAAACCATACAAACATACATAAAATCCCGTTTTTCCCATGGGGGTAAGCAGAAACTCCAGAACACCACCTGCTACCCTACCTGCATGTGACATCTACCAACCCGCACTGGACCCGCGTCGTGGATTATGGCCCACTCCCTCTCACCGAGAGGAGGCCTGTGTCCCAGCAGTGGGAACATTATAGGCTACTGACGATGATGATTCGTGGTGCAGTTTATGTGCGGTTGATTTTATGTAGATACAGTCAATAAAATTTAATTTAGGTAATTAATATGAAAGAAACTGTTAATAGATCACATTAAACTTCATTTGAAAACATATATCGCTTTCTTTCTTATAAATGGTATCCACTTAGTAGTAGGCGAAGCCTACTTTTGTCAGGGAATGGTAAAATATGAAGATACTGCTTGATGACAAAACATAGCAGAACTCCTGAAGTTCCAACTCCTCATTGGAAAACCTTCGCCTCTAGTTGTCTGGTGGGGTAATTTCGTAACACACTAACACTAGGAATGACTTTCATTTTTAGCGTTCAAGAATAATCATTGAGTTATAATTTTCTTTATTGAGCAGACAAATTTATCGAATACTAGCTTCTGCCCGCGACTTCGTCCGCGTCAAATTTTTGCTCCCCTGACCCTTCCCGTCGCATCGATTTGCCTGCTAGTTTTCGTCCATTTTTCGTTGCTGCTCGCTCCTTTTGAGTTATAGCGAGTCAACCTTAAAAGAAAGACATGCTCTCGCGGACTTTTTTTTAGAACTTTTTAAAAGGAACAATTCCGTCATACATGATTTTTGCGTTACTTTAACCGTTTACGCAGCGCACGCAACGGAAACTCTCAAAAGGAATAAATTTTCCCCGTTTTTGCAACATTTTTCATTACTGCTCCGCTCCTCTTAGTTGTAGCGTGATGTTATATAGCCTATAGCCTCCCTCAGTAAATAGGCTACCCAACACAAAAAGAATTTTTCAATTCGGACCAGTACTTCCTGAGATTAGAGCGTTCAATCAAACAAACAAACAAACTCTTCAGCTTTATAATATTATAATATAACTAGCTTCTGCCCGCGACTTCGTCCGCGTCAAATTTTTGCTCCCCTGACCCTTCCCGTCGCATCGATTTGCCTGCTAGTTTTCGTCCATTTTTCGTTGCTGCTCGCACCTTTTGAGTTATAGTGAGTCAACCTTAAAAGATAGACATATGCTCTCGCGGACTTTTTTTTAGAACTTTTTAAAAGGAACAATTCTGTTATACATGATTTTTGCGTTACTTTAACCGTTTACGTAGCGCACGCAACGGAAACTCTCAAAAGGAATAAATTTTCCCCGTTTTTACAACATTTTTCATTACTGCTCCACTCCTCTTAGTTGTAGCGTGATGTTATATAACCTATAGCCTCCCTCGATAAATAGGCTACCTAACACAAAAAAAAAAATCAATTCGGACCAGTAGTTCCTGAGATTAGCGCGTTCAATCAAACAAACAAACAAACAAACAAACAAACTCTTCAGCTTTATAATATTAGTATAGATAATATATATAATATATATAATAATATAATATATAATATAGTATAGATGTGAAGCAATAGATTAGCAATATCAATCAAAATTATTCACATTCTGATTGATAGTGTGGTGTAATTAGGGTGGTAGTAGATCACCTGAAGTATCAGTTATAACAACTGGCACCTACCTAATATAATTTATTTCTTATTGGACAACCACACGCCACCTTGACGAATTTTACAAGTTTTCACGCTACTGCGGGCGCCCACGCCGGCTACGCCATGCACGCCGCGCTCCCGTTTCGGTATTTTTCGGTTGACATTGGGAAAATACCGGAGGCATAGACCAGCTACGAGCAGTCAACCTCTGTGTTCATTAACTTCTTCGTCGTTGACTGTTGTCAATAACAACCGACAAACAAAGTGAAATTGTGAACAGAGTACAAAACAATTTTTAAATACATTACGTTTTACTATTTTGGTAACGAAGTTTCAGGATTATTCAGTAGTGGTAATCGTAAAAGTTTTAATACTTAGGATCTCGAGGCAAGTTAAAGTATAGCGCGATTTTGTTAGTCGGAGAGCGAAAATGTAAATTAAGTTCGCCAATTTCTTTATCTTCATGACTACTTGTTTACATTGTTTATGTTTTAGCATTCTGCTGCTCAGATAGATAATTCTGCAACTCTCCAATAACCCATACTTTATTAGCACATAATAAAAGATGCCAGCTTTCGAAGCGCCAAGTGTCGAGCTGGGCAGTGCGCCCCGACCAACTAGTATAGAGCCGTCACCTTCACCTTCGGAAATCTCTAGTGCCAGTTCTCCTGAACCTCCAAATATACGAGCTACGCCATTATTTCGGTGAATATATTCTTATTTACGTGATTGGCTATTACAACTTTCTTATAGTGATACGGAAAGTCTTCTTGTACAACCAACCTAGTTTTATAGTGAAATCGATATCCGTGACCGTTAAGTACTGTATTGTATTGAAAAGTTTTTGTTTATCTGCAACTGGTGGAAATATGTTAAGTAACACTGTTTTTGGAACAATAAATTTTTTATTATTTTTATTATTTATTATTTAAGTTTACCTACAATATTACTTAATCAAAATCAAAAGTCATTTATTCAAACTAGGCTGAGAGTCAGCACTTTTTGAACGTCAAAGTTACACAAGACAGTCCCCCCAAAACGCCCGCCCTTCGACACTTCCTAGTGCTTTAGCTGGGAAGAAGAAGTGGCGGAACAAACTCCCCAGCAGCACAGCTGTCTGTTAAGTTAGAAGAACTTGATTCTATATAATACTGTGTAAGTAATTAATATTATAAAACAAAACATACATTATTCACATATGTCAGCTAGCACACGCCAATATACCACCAACAAAACACTGAAAACTAAACTCAAGCTGAAATAAATAATAAAACAAAATCGTAAACAGAACTTAAAACCTAAATAAAGCCTCCAAGCATAAAGGGCGTGCCCGCTTACATATTCAACGATGCAAATTGATACATACAGCTAAGTTGAAGTTACAATAGTTAAACTAAGGACCTCCGGACCAAAATAAAATAACAGTTAATACAAGTAACAATAACAAAAACCATGGTCAGCAAGACGACCAGTCACCACAAGCAGCACCCGTTCACGAGCATAACGCAAAGGTCAGCCATTACCCCCCTCGCCATATTTGAGGGAAGGTGGTAACCCGACCCTCGACGCTACCGCAAGCAGTGACATCTAAGGGAGCATGACGAACTTGCTGCCGGTTGGTGAGACAAGAATATTATGAACAGCTGACGAGGTCGCTAGCTAACAACATGTTACAATACAACTCATTTACAATAATTGTAATGAGAAGATTATGTCCACAATAAATGAAATTAAAAGAAAATAAAATAAATTAACAAAATCAGTGAAATAAAAAAACAATTATATGAACTACCCATATAAACTGTCGGTAGGAAAGCTAATTCTGGATTGAAAGAACATAAACATTGTCTTGAGTTAATCACAGCGACCAGCTATTCTTATCGTTTAAGTAGTCGTTGATAGAATAGTATGCCTTTGAACAAAGGTTGGATTTTACTTTAGCTTTAAACTCATTAAACTGCGAATCTAGCAAAGCAGAGGGAAGCTTGTTATAAAAGGTTACCAAGACCAACAAAAGAATTATGAACCTTATGAAGCCGGTGAAAGGGGGCTCGTAGTTTGTCCTTATTTCTAGTAATAATCCTTTAACAAAACATTATACCTGTGAATATAATTCCCTAGAGGGTTAGGCTGAGGTGTTTGGTCGTTCCAGTTATTAACATAATTCGTGATATTACAATAAAGTCCCATGAAATGCTTTCTGCCAGCTGGACACAACCAAACTCCAGAGTGTTACCTACTGGGCAATTCGTAAATTTCTAAAACCCAATAACATATAAATAAAAATGATTTTTGACAGTACCTACTTATATATTTTTTCAAAATAATTGAACGCAGATCAAAGTTCCTCAATTTGTTAAGGACTTAGGACAGTCTCAGGTCAGCTAGATCGATGAATAGATGAATTTTGGGAGCCTCACCACCTTCAAATCCGGTTCTGAGTAGGCCAACGAGGCAGTCATACTATAACTTACTCAAGATGGAAGTGTAAAGTTATCCTGAAGTAATTTTAAGTTGAGTATAACTCCAAATAATGTAGTATAATACAATGGTCTGGTTTTATCCAGAGCTCTGGCTATGCCTCCACCTGAACCGGAACAGCCAGCAGGGCAAGATGAGCTGGAGCGGCGTCTGCCAGGCTACAGGCGGATCGTCATACCTCGGGAATTAACTTTGATAGAGCTATTGGTGAGTTCAAAAATCCCTTATATCCTTACTTTCCTTTTTGCCTATAATGTATACCGACAACAATAGTTATTACAGTGTAGCTACGACACCGAGACTTTCATAGTTGCCCCAGAAAGGTACTCATGTCCTGTCCAAAAATACTCATCTATCAAAGACAGCGTTGTCCTGCGTTTGACCACGTCCTATGAATCCTAAACGAAGACAGTAGTTCAGTAAACCATACATTTCATTTTTAATACAGAAACAAAGCAGTGGTGTGACAACAGACGATGAAGTCTTGCGCATTCGAGAGGCAAAGCTCCGCGTGGTAGCAGAGCGAGTTGGCTTGAGAAGATTGCACGTTCTGTCGCCAAGGCTTCGTACTTTGACGTTAGACGGCAGCGCCCTTTCATCTTTACGTGATCTTGGCATCGGTTTAGTTCATCTCAAAGTAAGTTTAATTTAGTTTCGCCCACTCTTCACAACATAATATCTTAGTGCCTGATTGTTTACAAGCTTGCATGCGTTGCTTGTAGTATTTTTTATCTCTTTTTATTTGGTTCATTTTTCTTCTCGTCAATAGTGCCGAGATGTGCGAAATAGATGGGGTGAATAGAGTCAGTCAGATAGCTAGTTTAACCGACACACTACTTCACCCTTGGCATTTGTTGTCTTGTCTACATGCATCCTAAATAATTTTTGACGTTGAACAGATACTGAGTATAAATCGATGCCGCTTATCGACGCTTGACGGTGTTTGGGGGCTAGGAGCTTTAAGAGAGCTGTTTGCCGCTGGAAACCGCCTTCAAGACTTGCAACCCTTAGCCGCGTTGCAGAAATTGCACACACTGAACTTGGCTGAGTATGTCTGACCTACTTAATTCACTATCGCAATAGTTAAGCAGATAATTCTTATGTTCATAATCACCAAAAGATTACCTCATTATTATCTTTGAGCGTCTTACGAAGACGTAATATATTACGAATCCTTGGACTTTTGTGGATACGAAAGGCCCTCGCCAGATAAGCCGGGGTAAAATGCCCGCATTGCAATCGGGCAATTTTTTTTTTTCTGAAATACCTGATACTGTGGACAATATCTCAGCCCAGTTTCAACTCTGAAATATCACGCGTTTTTGAGTTAAAAAAAACTAAAAAACACGCTTCCATAGAAAACCAAACTAAAAAGTAGAAAATAATGTACCATACGTTTTTGGCATAAAAAATAAAAAAAATATATAATCGCATTTTTACCCATGACCAACTTACCTGATTATCAAGCTAATTTTTCTAAGAATACTAATTAGTGATATCTTAAAACCCATAAGCACTATTTTAATATTGTCAAGTAGATTCGGAGAAAAATAGGTTTAAAAAAAAAATTACTCAAAAACGCGTGATATTTCAGAGTTGAAACTGGGCTGAGATATTGTCCACAGTATAAGGTATTTCAGAAAAAAAATTAGCCCGATTGCAATGGGGGCATTTTACCCTCGGTATCTGGCGAGGGCCTTTATTAATTTTTCGTGATTTTATATTATATTTTACAGCAATCCTATATCGGACTCTGGTCGTCTATGGACGCTGGGTGTATGCACTGCTCTCCGAAGGCTAACGCTCACCGGGACTCCGGCAGCTGATGACATCGACTACCGTTCGAGGGTCGCCGCTGCACTACCCATGCTCGTCTATCTGGATGACACACCTTTGCATACTGACATTGAATGTAAGTATTTAACTACCACGTGAATCGTTTTAACAACAATCACTTTATAGTTCTGAAATACTTTTGCATTTAAGCGAGATTTAATAAGTCTGTGTCGGAGCGTGGAAAATCAATAATGAACATTTTTCAGCTCCATTCACCCGCTCTTGCATCCTGTTCTACTAATTCTCTAAATTTTCTTCATTAGTCGACAAACAACTCGTATTTCCTTATGAATGCTTAAAAGGGCTCTAACTAAGAATACTGGGACAGGAAGAAAAAAATTAGAGCTCGCCTCACTCGCTATTGCATCCTACATTCCTGCTTTTCGATGAAAAAGTTCGTGAATAGCACAATGTGTAAATGAAATGCACCTCCCTGACAAGGAATATCCTGCCGGGTGTGAGGTCCATGTTTTAAAGAGAGAAGGTACACTTACGTACAAACGGCTACATATCACGCTATAAATTTCGAGTTTTAGCTGACCTCGCATTGTATATAGCCTTTTCGTAGAATAAGATTCAGCCCACCCCAGGACGGAGGACATCCATGAGGATTACAAATTCGAGATAAAAAAAAAAACTGGAAATGTGTAGGTTGAATTGTCGCCGTGCGTACGTTATACATGTTTTGTTCATGCAGGCGAAAAACTGCAAGGTAACGGTAGTTATAGCCACACGAAGATTTGTCTTACGTGTTTGCAAGGTATTAAATTTTGAGAAAGATTTCGTTGTTGAGGAGAAAATAACTCAAACATCATAATCGACTACTGGCTATAGGATGGATATTAACCTCTCCACATAGAACGTAGACCGTTATCATAACACTACATAGTTAGCTTGACACTGACAAAAATCGCACAGGTTGTGTGTAGATTGATGTTTGGTTAACAATTAAGTCGGTCAGCAGTAGACGGAACAAGAAGTCCACTATTACTATGGTTTGTTAACGAATATTATATATTAACTATTTATTTTGAGGGGCTTGTGGCTAAGTAATAACAGCCGCACATATCAATCGATCAGGGTAAGCTGCGCTTGCCTAGGTTTGTTCGTGGATGGGTGACCATCTTTACATACTAAGATCCCATAGTGCCTTGGAAAGCACGTTAAGCCGTTGGTCCGGGCTGTCATTTGAGGATCATCATGTCTGTCATGAACAGTCGTTACACATCGTCAGAAGCCCGATAGTCTGACAACCAGTCTTATCAGGAATATCGTATTATCCGGTAACTGGGTTGTGGAGGTCAGATAGGCAGTTGCTCCATGTAAAATACTGGTTTTCAGCTGCATCCGGTTAGACTGGAAGCCGACCCCAATATAGTTGGGAAAAGGCTAGGCAGATGATGATATCAACTATTTATTTCTGTCACCAACATCAAGAAATACTGTAAGAATATAATTAAAACACTTACAATTTCGCCAGATGATTCCTATGGAATATTCGACGGAGGATCGTCGTCTTCTGACAGTGAACATGAAGCCGAGCCAGAACCTTTGCCGAAGGTAACCGCTCCTGCGCCAGTGGAACCTGAACCTGGACCTTCTACATCACAAGACGTAAGTCTTTATCTTTGTTTAGGTGTGGAAATCGTTATGGATGTCGAGGGACTATCAGACACCTGCTGACCAAGATACACATACGGTGATCCTCAACTTTCTTTGGTCAAGGTACTGGAAGGATTGCGCACTTCGCCACTCACGTAGACAAGTTGTAAGTCTTGTGGTAGATACATATTTATTACGTGAGTGTATGGATAAAAAAATTCCGAAAGATATATATTTTTACGGAATATTCTGTAGGAGACAGTCGTGTTGTTTTTGCACCAACTGTAATTTACGTTAGGCGCAAGTAAATCTTAAATCATTTAGATATAATTATTATGTGGCACATCGTTAAGAAGCTGAAAGGTGAAGTCACTTAGCCAGAGGACGTGATCCCGCTGAAGTGTCTACCTGCGGCTACTTGCTAAGAAACTATCACGGGTAGGTATCACTTAAACGCTATGACGGTTCGGCAAAATTTAGGAGAGTCGTATGCCCAGCATGACCTGGTGGACCGCAGGTCGAGCCTCACGGCCTACGGCCACGGTCTTTGCTGTTTAGGTACATAATATTAGATAAGTAGTTACCTGGACAAGATTATCAATGATACTTTTGATGATTGAGGTAACGTGACAACAATGAAATGCAAGAAACATGAAAGTCATCAAGAATTGTATGTCTGTCTAAAACAGTTATTAGGTATGTGTTATCTGCGGCTGCGCCAAAGTTCACCTTTTCAACTCCGATAATTGGAAATCCGAAAATGTTCTTCCTAACAATCACAATTCCTAACTACTCTGTCTCTAATGTTCATAATTCCGAAGCATTCAACTTCATAATGTCAGTACGACTCAGTAGCAATAAACATCTATTACACTTTTATTTGTTTTCCTATATTTTCTCAACATAATCATCTTTTACACTATTATTCAAAGTCATATCTTTTTGTTTAGATTTCTTTTTATTAACAAACAAACTCTCCAGCTTTATAATATTAAGTATAGATTTAATCGAAAATCATTAGGTCTAACGTTTAATATATGTATATAAAAAAACGTCATTATCGACTCAGAGTACCCCGACTCGGATAGGTTAGGTTAGAAGGCTAAGGCGGTACTCGCGTCACTGTACCGGTGGCGCGAGGAAGCGCGGGAGCAGGACGAGCGACTGACGGAGCGCCACATGGAGCTTCGTCGGTCGCAGCTCCGCGCAGCCCTGGTGGCGAGCTGGCAGGACAGGCTTTCACGCCCTACCACGCCTCGCCACCGTCGAAGCTTTCCGGTCAGTACTCGGGCACTGGCTCGGGAGGTGGCACGGCTCCCTTTCGTTTCGGGCGACGCAGGTGCTCTCGGGGCATGGTTGCTTCGGAAAGTACCTGTGTCGCATAAACAGGGAGCCGGACGCCCGGTATCACCACTGCGTCGACTGCCGGGAGGACATGGCGCGGAATACGCTGGCAGAATGTGCCGCTTGGGAGGAGCCGCGTCGTGCCCTCGTCTCAGAAGTAAGCAGCGACCTATCGCTGCCGGCCGTGGTTGAGTCCATGGTCGGTAGCGAGGAGTCCTGGGACGCGGTGGTATCCTTCTGCGAAACAGTCATGTCGCAGAAGGAGGCTGCGGAAAGGGAGCGGGAGATATCTTCCGCTCACCCAGCCCGCAGCAGGCGCACCGGGCGTCGGCGGAGGGCGGACAACGCCCTCTTCCAGCCCCCCTAAATGGGTCCAGGGGCGTCGGATCTGGGGACATCCGTCGCCCCCTATTCTTTAGGACCCGAGATGGTGGCGCGTAGTGTTCCACGCGCGCCTCTCTGTGATGTATGGGGGAGAGTTTAACACCTCACTCCCCCCCTAACGTGAGGAGGCCCGCAATGGCCGGCCAGCACCAGTCGGAGATCGCGGAAGACATATTGGTTCCCGTGGTCCTCGACGTAGGTGTGGGACGGAACACCGGGGTGGTTTTAGTCAGTAAGAGTCTGACAGACCCCTCCGCCCACCCCAGGGCGGAGGACATCCATGAGGATTTCCACCTCGAGATCAAAAAAAAAAAGAATAAAAGAAGGCTAAGGCGGTAGCGAAGCGGAGCGGAGCTCCCGCCTTAGCCTTCGTGGTAATTTTTTTTTAAACCACCTAGAAATAGGAGCCCCGTGAAGCGGGGCTCCGTCGACCACCTATCTCAGTGCAGGTGGTAGACCAAATAAGTTTTATACCTTTTGAGTGGTATGTCAAACGATTTTAAATTAAAACTATAAATATCATCTTCTACCCACATATATTTTTTATTACACTTGGTAAATGTTTCTTTCTGAGTATGAGTGAAAATATTATGGTAATAATTATGTTTAAGGATAAAAGCGTTTGATAAAAACAGTAGGAGTTTAAATATATTTACATTAATGATATTATTAATTACAACTTTCGGAAACATGAGTGTTATGAACATCGTCGGTAGCACTACAAATAGTATGATGAAAACTTTAGGATGAAAAATTTTAGGAAGAGTGATCATTCGGATTACAAATTATTAGGAAGAACAATTTCGGATAAAGAACTTTAGGTGAGCCAATATGGACCCGTTATCTGCAGACAGTTTCGTTATCTACGAATTGTTCATCTGCCAAACTGAAGTTGGTACCTACATACGCACTTTGATTAGGTATCTATTAGAAACCCTGCTTTCCTGTGACTTCGCACTTTGAACCGCATCCCTATTTAGATACTTATGGTTAAGTAAGACAGTAAGACCGTGTGGCTAATAAGCTGTCAGCAAGGAAGGGATACTCACTCCTCACTCTACTTTTGTTCGATTACCATTTTATATCACACGATCTGTTTTTCTGTCATAAAATTAATACTTACCTGGGCTTTCATTGATGCGTATTTACAAATTACACCATCATTCGAACATTTTCAAACAGATGATTATTTGGTGAAAGTAAGATAAACACGCACGACTACGGCACATTATATAAAGGGTTATGCCCAAAATCAACTTGACAATCGCTTGAATTCTCGTCACGATCAACCACAGAGTCCGCACAAGATCACCGACAGACCGCAACGTACAACGAAGACGTAATAACAATTATAATGTGCCTAGGTATGGAACGTGGTGGGTAACTAGGAATTCCCTTGAAATGTTATGTATGATCTTCAACAACATTTTTTTTTGCGAAATAATCGTCATTAGGTTACAATACATTTTGGTTGATTTTTGATTCTAGTAGACAGTATAATACATACATAAACTCACGCCATCTTGCCATGGGGGTAGGCAGAAACTATAGAACATCATCTGCTAGGATCCGTACCTACATACTCCTTTTGCATCGATTACGTTCATACATCTGAGGGGCAATTTGAGAACGTTCAGTCTTATCTCAGTCTCAATCTGTTAAAAGTACCTCGGGTTTCCATACATTTTAGACAAGTTTTTGACATTTGGTTGTCGCAGAGATGAGACTGAGCCTAGATTTTGAATGTTTTTGAATAATGAGGCCATCTGGTTAGAGGGACCCACACGCACGCCCGTTGCAAGTACGACGCACCTGACCTTTCTGAAGAATATCACCAATCCTGCCGAGGTCGCGAAATTTTTCGAAAGAGACACCGTGACCTTGGCACATTGGCAAGTGAAGGAATCACGGGTGGGTTTTAGTCAGTAAAAGTCTGACACGCCCTCCCGCTCCAACCAAGAGCGGGAGACGTCATTTGATGATTCCCATCCAAAAAAAAAGAATATCACCAATAAGGTGATTATATGTACGTCCTCCTAGGGCGTGCCCTCAGGGCATTTCCACTCACATCTGCCTCGTGAATACCTTTTGTTAGTCGGCCTTCATTTATTCTCTCCACATGACCACATCATCTAAGCATAATCTTTTCAATTTTGGTCACTACATCTTTTAAACCGCACCGTTGCCTTATCAGTTATCACATCTTCCGTATAATATCTACTATTCATTTATTATTTTATGGAAGCTTGTTAGTAGCAAGAGTACTTAAGCATTTATTGTTAATTATAGAGATAGTGAAACTACTGTAATCGTTCCTAAGAATAAATAAGTTAATATTTATGCATTTTCTTAACACATCTAATGTGTCAGCATAACTAGTAGATGATGTTAGTGGAATCTCTAGCTCAAATAGGAGCGTCTACGTGCTAAGTATCACGTTACACAGTTTCAAAGGTTAAGTAAGGAAGTAAGTAAATTTTATTTGTTTAAACATGGTGTACATACATTGCATGCAAGATAATAAGGAGATATAGAAAAGATAATCTGTATCAAACACGATTTCATCTATTTGTTGAAATAGCGCAAAGTACCTACTGCATTGGCCTGTGATTAACCCCGAGTGGGGCCTCAAGAAGCAATATCTGAAAGGGAACTATCGAATATCTGAAAATACTCGGTTGTTGACGATCATACAAAACAAAGCTCACGAAAAAGAAAATAGAAAATAGTTTTAATACCCAAATATAAAATCAGTGAGTAGCGCAGTATCTAATTGCGTAACACACTAACAGTGGGAATAGTGGTTGGACAGTCAAAATGAAACTCATGTTTCATTTTGACTATCCAACAACATTAATTGAAATGGTTGATCAGACAAATTTTTCGAACATAATGTCGAAATGGATAAGCAATATCCTTCAGCATGGGAAACCGGGCATCAGGAGTCGATTCCCGTGTCGCCAGCGCGTAGTGTTTCACGCACGCCTCAAAGAGATGTTAGCAAACTGAATGGGTCTGCTAGGACTGATGCCTGCCAGGGTCGCGAGATTAGTTCGAAAGAGGTACCGTGGCCCTGGCATATGGGCAACTGAAGGAACATGGGTGGGTTTTAGTCAGTAAAAGTCTGACAGGCCCTTCCGCTCCACCCAGAGCGGGAGACGTCATTTGAAGATTTCCCATAAAAAAGTAGTAAGAAGGTAATGGTGTCGATCAGTTTTAGCTATTACGCGCGTGTCTTCGTCATTAACTTATCAATTATACCATGTAAGAAGGAAATAATTGGCTAAACGTATAATTGGACATTAATCATATAATTAACTGGTCACTGAAGAATTGATTCGAACCGCTTATTAAGACGAACACACACAACATTTTTATTATTAGAGCTTAAAGAAGTATCTAATTTTAACAGATTTTTCTTTCTTTTGGAAGACCAAATATATTCTATGAGTGTATGATTTATGAGGCTTCCTTAATAATTTCGTCTGATCTACACCTATTACGTAATCTTTTGTCTGGAAATTGCTTGACGGCCCATGAACCAATTTCCCAATCCGACAGGTTCGCGTCAACTAATGTGGAGGACATAATTTCTGTTGCCACTACAGGACATCCATCATGACCATCATAGCCAGCTTTTTAATTTATAATTCTTTTTGCAGGATATTCCAGGCCCAGATGGTGAAGGGGACAATGTAAAGTCGGAATGCCGTTCGTCACGCATACGAATTCTACGTCGTCCAGCGACAACAGAGAATGCTGGTGTTAGACCCGCTCACCCAAATCTCCCAATTAGACCAAAAACTGCTTATGACAGACGCAGCGACAATGATGACCAGCGAACTAGACTAGAGATACTGCATACGCTTATGGGTGAGTATTGTAAGGTCATCGACATCATCATTACCTATCCTCAGTCTCCTGCTCTTATCCCAATTTATTTTGGGTCGATGCAACATGTCTTTTTCTACCACACTTCTCTATTAGTCATCATCTCAGTAGTCACCCTTTCTATCCATAATTATCATTATTCACACAGGTAAAGTCATCTACATATATATTTTACGGTGTTTGTGTACTTTTCTATAACTGACGTCACGAGAGGTTGGTTAGCTTTGTCCTGTACAGTCACATAAGATTTCTCTCTAGGCTGGCTACTCGACTGGTATTACGGTTGTCCACGGTGACTGTGATTGCTTACCATCAGGTGGCTGCCGGCTTGTTTGTTCGTAGTCTAATAATGGATTTATTTTCTCAAAAGATGATGACTGGTTGGGCAGTGGAAGTAAACTGACGTCTCTGGAGCCGGTCTGTGGAAATATAGCGAGAGGTCTTCGTCGCACTACCAGCGCATATCATCGTCGTACTAAAGGTATGTAGGTACCTAGGTGCTTTGCTTTGACACTATTCGCCCAAAAAAACACTTCTTTTGTTCTAATTCATAAACATGGATATAACTACATAGTAGAGGTTCGATATATGTTTTGAGAAAGTTTAAAAAACAGCAGTCTGCGTAATCTTTCGAGATAGTTTTTTTTTGCCAAGACTAATCTCAATCTCAAAAAACTTCGTATCTTGCATCTATGACGGTATATGGTGCCTATCTACTTTCGCGAAAATATTAAAGCGAGGTAGGTTGATAATATTGATTACCACACACACTGTTGTGAGTTCTGTCATCTGGCAACAGATGATGGTCATGGGAACTTTCTCAAAATATTTGTCTACGCACGCGAATAAATAGACTTTGTGACTACAAACAGTAGTAACCCAGCAAAAAAAAAGCTCATTAGCTTTACGGATAAGTGTATTTTTGGAGAGTTGAAAAATTGGGTTGTGAAATGCCTAGACATGATTTTTGAGGAAGTGAAAATGTTAAAAAACGTGTTATGTTTAGACATGCAGACACACAAAAACATACCTTCCTACTGATTAAAAGATTCCCCCATCACTTTTTTAATGGCAAAAAATTACATGCACTTTCACACGAGGCAAGTCTCCTTTTTTCTAAGACTAAGTACTTTAACTTTCAAAAACTTTTTGATTGTCGATTTGGAATTTTGGCTTCTATAACTGAGAAAACTTGATTCGATGTTCGTTTATGTAGATGCTTGAAAGAATAATATACCTAATCAAGCATATTGTTTACTAACTAGTCTAAAAATATTTTGCCCAGTGAAGTAACTTTCCTAGTAACTTGCCCAAACATATGACCTCGACCTAAGGTGCTTCGTCAAAAATGCTATAGAGAGGAAGCTGTAAATTGTGCGTGCTCTTTGTTAATTCTGCTAACACAGCAGGCTCATGCCGATGCGATAACCAACGAGGCCTTGTCCTATGATGTTAACGTATTTGAACATAACTCTGCTAATATTTAGAAAGCCAACATCCTACTTATTAGAGCGTGGTTACGTGTAATTTTGAAGTAAATAACAAATGTAAGACAAGTAATTTCACAATTAGGCAGGTAATGTGAAATTGTCTTAATGGTTTGTCTGACTAAAATTAACAAAAGTAATTAAACACAGTACTTTTCAAAAATACTTTGCTAATCTAACTTGTGGCGAGCTGATTATACATTTTGCTGACCTAAATATTTACACGAGTGAAAGTTTACCCATTTGTTAAATTCTTTTTTATCGTTTTGCTCACCTCACACGCAGAAAAAACAGATTTTCTAAAATTGACGCTTCGTTCATTGAAAGAAAGATCATGGATAATTTTAAACATTTGGCAGTTGCAGCAGATGCGGAGAGAGAGTTAGTGGAACAGACCATGGAAGATGCGTCCAGAGCGGTGGCAGCTGAAATACCACGCGCCCCAAGACTTGAAGACTGGGCCAAATTTAAAGAAGCAACTGGGTAAATATCGTATTTTAGATTTTTCGCTAATTTAAAATGTTATCGGTCACCTTCCTTCCCAACCAACCGTCTATAAGTATCCGGCCTTCAGGAATCAAACGAGGAAGTGTGAGATTTTTATCAACCTAAAAAATGTAATCAAAGTAATATTTCTTTCTACAACAGAATTGAAATCAACATAGATTTCAACGACAGACCAAAAGCTGCTGACCCATCAAAGATTCTTGAACGCCTCGAGCAAATAGAGAAGGAAACTCAAGAAAGGTTTAGAGAAGAGAAATTGAAAGGAAAATCGAATAACTCTGATAGAACTGCCAGCAGTTCTTCTTATTTGCCAAACCATGCATTCAATACAATGTCAACTATGAATGATTTTGAAACGTTTCGGGCAGATATAGAATTATTCACAAATACGAACATTGAATCGTATTTAGTTGACGACACTAATGATTTGCACTCTGTGAGCAGTGAAAGAGTTGGGTTTCCCGGTAGCAATGACACACTATCTGAGTAAGTTATACTTTCACTTACGTGCCTTGATATTACTTTGCCTAGAAAATCTGATCTGGGATCAGTTATCTTTACTGCAGACACCGATTTCATTTTAAATGGGTATATGTTTTATCACGTCACGTAGTTTGTTTGTGGCTCGATTCAACACGAGAATTGTCAAACTAAGTAATTAGATTGATGCTAGAAGAGAAGGGAAGCACTGGCGAAGTATCTCTTCCTTAGTGTTTTTGTGATTCGGAAGAATTTAGGTATACCTATTTTCTACCGTCATTCAACGTTTGGTCGTTAGTCTTGGCTGGTAGGCATTTCATTTAGCATGATAATGATTTCGTGACTTATCACAATTTTTCTCACGAAATCACGACGAACCGCAACAAGTGTAACAGAAAGTTGGAAATAAATATGACAGCTTTTAGTCAGGAGCAGCTTAGTATTCGAGAGAAACTTTACCTGATCTACTATAATGACGTAATAGTACATTATGGTACAAGTGTGTAATGTTGGTGATTACCGCTGAGGCGCCATTGAGACCCGAGCCGTCAGGTGAGGGTCTTAAGAGAGCCGAGGACGGTAATCATCAATACACACGTGTATCATACGACGTTTTTCAACACACTTGCGAGGAAAAAACAAATAACAGCAACAAATGCGATACAAACAAAATATGAAAATTAGGGGAAAATTGGGAAATGGCGCGCAATTTTTTTTTTGCACGCGCCAAATGTAAGTTGATTGATTACAGCCATACAGCCTACTTCAAAATGATAATTTTTGTGATAAAATGCAAATATTTTATAAGAAATTATTGTGAATTATAAATAATTTGATAATAATAAATGTTTTTTCGTCTTAATTAGGGACACATTTATTTATTTCAAAAATGTAAATAGATTTTCGGTGGCATAAAACCTCTTTGTTGTTACAAAAAAAAAAAAAAAAAACTGTATTACCCGGTTAAATTGAAAATGCTCTGTTTACTCGCATATAATTTGCAGTTAGGTACTAACTTAACTTTGTAGGGATCATTCTATTATGCACTAGTGTGTAATATTATTATGCACGTGTATGTTATAGTTCGGTTTATGGCCCTAAGAACGATATAATAAGGCTCACTTTACGAGCAAGTGTGTTGAAAATGATAGTTAAGCTACTTCCATTACAAAGTTGCTTCCTACTGAAAGTTGTTCAAATTCATGAGTCAAATCATTAACTCATTACTACAACCTTCTTTTACACTTCTTACTGTTTTATTTTTTATCATATGAAATCCTTAATCTTTAAAAATATGTCTAAACTCTTTATAATTTGTTTTATTGTGATATAAGCACATGTTTTATGTTTTTCTTGCTTAGTCGTAGAGAGAGTTCTTGAGATGTATGTATGTGTTGTTTAGCTCTGTAGTAGTTTTGGATGTTTCAGTTTAAATATTGTTTTTATAATGTTGACTTTATCATGAAGCCTCACCTATCTATCATGTCTTACAGTTTGTTTGTAAAGCTATCACATAGACGTCACGAATTATGGTTTTAGATTTGGATTCATAATTAAATAGATCTTGGATTTACCATTGGTGGTGGCGGTAACAAAGAAAAAGTAGGTACTTATTTCATTATTTTTCTCTACTGTTGTGATTATCTTGTATAATTTCAACTATTCATTTATCTTCTTTTTAATTTAATTCTAAGGTTTGGTCACTTACGATTCTTGGATTTTGTTAGTAACATTTGTGTTCTTACTACATACACATATTAATAACTGTAACTACTGGACCTGAGTTCTGATAACTTTTATTGCATTAATCAAGGTTACTGCGGTTATTCGCTTGATCGAGATTATTATTAAATTATTTTATTGTAAGTGTTTTTTGTATTACAACATATTAAATAAATTTTATTAATCGTTACGGATCGTTTCATTTCACACTTTTATTACTCTTTTTATAAAAAATACGCTGTGAGTATTCAAAAGGTTGCTTCTCTGGGAACACGACAGTTGCGGCGGTAAGTCCCCTCTTTGAGGAGTGGATAGAGAGGCGCCACGGCAACCTCACCTTTCGCCTGACACAGGTTCTCACCGGGCATGGGTGCTTCGGGGGGTTCCTGTTCAGGATAAAGCGGGAGGAAACGCCCGGGTGTTTCCATTGCGAGGATCGTCTGGAGGACACGGTGGAACATACGGTGGAAGTGTGCCCTGCCTGGGCGGAGCACCGCCGTGTCCTCGTGGAGGTGATCGGCGGCGGCGACCTCTCGCGTTCGGCCCTGGTGTGAGCCATGGTACGGAGCGAGAGGGCATGGGAAGCCGTCACCTCCTTCTGCGAAGCAGTAATGCTCGCGAAGGAGGAGGCGGGGCGCGTGGGGAAGTGGCAGTCTCTGCGCCCTCACGTCCCTAGCCACCGCAGGAGGAGATGCCCCAGGCGTCGGGAGTCGATCGCAGACTCCCGGCCACCGTAGGCGCGGGCTTGCAGGTGGCGAGCAATGGGTAGCTCGCCGCTCGGTAAGGACCAGGCCTGTATCGACGGCGCGTAGTGTTCCACGCGTGCCTCAAAGAGATGTCAGCAGTACTGAAGGGGTCTGCTAGGACCGATGCCTGCCAGGGTCGCGAGATTGTTCAAACGAGATACCGTGGCCCTGGAATATGGGTAACTGAAGGAACACGGGTGGGTTTTGGGCTCCACCCAGACCGAGAGAAGTCATTTTCCCATCCAGAAAAAAACGTTGCTTCTCGGAGTTTCTGAAAGCGGTACCTAGTCGAGAAATATCAGTAAGGACTACTATGAGACTACAATATGCTCGTCTTTTGTTACGGTTAGTACCTATGTCATTTTTTTAAATAGTTTTATTACGTTACGCCTTGTTTCCCCGAACGGTAGGGCAGAAGTGTGCCCTTGGAACACCCACATTTCGTCAGTTATGTTTTAAGTCGCATGTAATAGGGAGCGAGCCTATTGCCATCAAGCGGGCACAAATGTAGACTGGAGGCTGCTACTGAGAAATTCCAGAGAGAAAAAAATTGCCATAAATTTTGTCATCTGTTGTAATTAATTATACATGTAATCATTATTTATTAATAGCCTCCCACAGCTCACTTCTTGAATCTTCTGTGCTTTTCAAACCTGGATTACCCATTCCTTCACCTTTAGCGAGCGTGGCTTTATGTCTACAGGATAAACTAACTTCAATCGATGCTTTTAAAAATAGCTCCCATAGAATATTCGATTCAACTGAAAAACAAATCGCGAAACACCGCAGATGTGCGATTTATTTTTAACTCGTAAATTGAACTTTCCATTGAACAGAGCCAGATCTCAGCATTATATTTTTTCGTTTATTGAAGTGCATGTAAACAGGCTGCCTCATTATTCAATTTAGACGATCACTACGCGGCCGACTTAAGCTGCGTTCCAACGGAGGTCAAGAATTCAAGATCAAGAACTGTTGCATTTAAACGAATGCTTGCCGTATGACAAGGTCCGCTGTCCTGACTGTCTATAAGCAAATATATTAAATTTCTCTTAGATTTCGGTCAGTGGGTAGCCTTAGGGGCGGATTTTGTGGATTTCTAAAAAGAAATCCACAAAATCCGCCCCTAAGGCTACCCACTGACTGTAGTATGTATTCAGGCAGAAACTTAAAAAAGTTTCTGCCTGAATACATACTAAAGAAAAAAACGTATTAAATATTCAATGTAAACGGTAGATAAACTAAATGCTTGAACAAACTATTGAACTTTGTTCATAGGTACTTACGCACCTAAGTAAGTAACAGATTAATAAATCACTACTGCTCCTAACCGTGAACCAGCCTTTACATCTTTCCGGATAAACCAATGAGTTTAGTTAGAGTACGGCGTTCATGCCACTCAGCCAGTCATCTGCGAGGAGGGGGCCGAGATACACGTACCTACACGCTCTGTCTGCCACCGAGAAATCGTACAAAATGAGTGTGTGTCAGTGCCTACATCGTGTTGTGGTGACGAATCTATTAACTTTGTACTACAGCATTCAGATGCTCTTCGTGTTTGCTTTAGTTTATTTAAAAAATCCGTTCTCTAGTCCCTGGGCTCAGAAATTGAAGCTGGAACCACCAGCGCGACTCACAGACCCTAAATATGGAGTGCACAAGTACATCAAAGTTAATGTGAGTATTTTATATTTTTTACAAACTTTGTTGTTTAATGAAAGGCAGCCTGTTGCCAATGAATTTCGCTTGAATGATGCAAAAATGTGTAAACGCTCGTATAAAACTATTAATGGTTTACCGGCGAACAGCTACAATTTTCCCGCGCCGGTATTGATGCCATCATCAGACGGTACTTGAATATTAATTGATAATTTTTTATTAATGTATGGAACTTAACTGATATGAAAAACCATGAAATGCTGATTACAGTAAACAAATATTTCGAAATAGTACAAGTGCCGTAAATTATCTTTGGTTTTAAGACATTATTAAGGTTCCAACTGTTAACGTCTTCTTTACGCTGAGGATTCCCTTTCAAGTCTTAACATCACACTGCCAAACAACCTATTTCTACCTCCCTTGATTAGGAGTGCATCCCATCCACCCCGGTCGTCCCGTCCCGTTATCGGTGTGGTTGGGTAAATTTTTTGCATCAACCCCGGGAGTGACGACTCGGTCGTTCAACGGGGTGGATGGCACAGATCTAGTCTCATCTACCCCGGTGTGTTTTTAATGAAGCGGACAGCACAGATTGAGTAGCATACGCCCCGGTAGTGTTTAAAGAGATTTTTCATTTTCTTACACATTTTGTATGTCAGCTAGAAAACGCTTTATGTGTTTGAAGAACCAGGTAGGTAACTCTGTAGGAGCTCATCTAACCCTTTGTGTCAGCTAGAACACGCCTTATGCCTTCGAAGTACCAGGTTGTCATAACTGGGTAGGAGCTTGCTATACATAGGAGTGTCAGCTAGAAAACGCTGTATACCTTTGAAATACCAGGTTATCATAACTTGGCAGGAGCTTACCAAACAAAGGAATAGCTAGAAAACGCTTTATGCCTTCAAAGTATGAGGTTGTCAAACCTGGTAGGTTCATTACAACATTTATTGTTTCTGAGGTGGTACGAAGTTCGCTGGATCAGGGTATAAAAATAAATATGAAGTGTATGTGTAATTTTATAATTTTTAATATTCCCGAAAATGTTATGTTACTATTTTTAATTGAATTTTTATTACATTTTTTTTTCGGTTTTTTATTACTCTATCTATATCCGCGTCACCGCGTGGATTTCGGTGTGATGATAACACATTTCGCGTTTTGCACTTTTTTATTTATAAGACGTAATTTTTTGCTAAACACAATACTCCTATTCTCGCCTCTTTAAACACTACCGGGGCGTATGCTACTCAATCTGTGCTGTCCGCTTCGTTAGAAACACACCGGGGTAGATGAGACTAGATCTGTGCCATCCACCCCGTTAAACGACGGGTCGGCTCAACCGGGGTCGATGCAACAATTTTTCCCAACTACCCCGTTAACGGGGCGGGACGACCGGGGTGGATGGGATACACTCTTGATTAGGTACCCTTCTTAAATTTATTTATTGTCTTGAACGTTTCTATCACATTAGGCCCATGGCATTTAAAATTCCATTGTAAGTAACCTATCTGGCAAATTGTCGAGTTTCGAAATAAGAAAAAGAGTAGTAAGAATATTACTCTTAATTTTTGGCGAGAATTTGAATGATAGAAACAACGGTTGGGCCGTCAGACACGGTGCTGTTCATATACATAAAGATCTATTAATTATGGCGCGACTCGAAACGCTACGTATCTCGTAAAAAGATAAAACCGTAGTTTTCTCGTTATCTGTCTAATAAAAAGATAAGAAAAAAATATCATGTCACTGTTAGACAGACTACAGAAAACCGAAAAACGCGAAAACGTAGGGTAGGACGCCCTCCTGCCGCCTGCCTGGCCTGGCCGTGTAAGTGCCGATAGTCATAGGATGCTGGTAGCAGCTGGAAAATAGGCGAGGTTCGAGTAAAATAGCGCGCTATTGGAGCGGCAGGTCTATTGGAGTGTAACGGGACACTAAGGAAAAAAGTTTTTAAACAAAAATATATGTTTTTCGCAAATCGTTAGTGTCTCAATTATTTCGTATAGTACACATAATAGAAGGCTAAAAGCGTCCTTGTGTTTTGTCTTCGACCAGACTTTTTTCGTAAAAAAAATATATATTAGACGGTCGAATTGAGAAACCTCCTCCTTTTTTTGAAGTCGGTTAAAAATGCTGTAAACTTTAGGATGCGAAGAGCAAGCGAAGCGATTTCGGGAGGCACCCAGACTCGGGGCTTTGCCTTTTTTTTTGTAAACCACTTAGAAGGAGGAACTCAGCGAAGCGAAGCTCCTGCACGAATGGCTCGACTCCGTCTCACTAATTATTATTGGTTGAAAACAAAATTATATTTGTAGTCCTTTTAAGTAGTGTAAGTCCTTTTTTTCATAGTATCCCTTTTCGTATGCTCTGACTGGTCTAGATATAGCTATGGTCCCGACTGCTATAGGTTGAATGATAGTGGCTGATATGTAGCCATTAATTCCGTTAATTTATTTTTAAATCTTTGCGTTAAAAATACGATCACACAATCACGAACACCAATCTTGTCTATGAAAAGGTTTGAACTAACAGATTTAACCATTTTGTTTTAGGTCATCTTGTTTCTGTAGAACTTATCCATCTTCCAAGTGGAGTCGCCATGTTAAAATTAAATTTTATTAATCTATCCGGACTAAAAACAAATTGCCAAATCATAAATGGGTCTCCACTTCCTCCAAAACAATTACCAAGTTTTCCTGTATTTGAGAGACCAATGTCTATGTTGGTTTAGTTTCGTTATCTGTGTGTTAAGTACTTAGTTAATTGTTAATAGATATCAAGCAAACACATTAGTAGGTAATCGTTAGTACAAAGTACAAATCATCGACGTATATTTAAAATTCAATGAAGGATCTAAGACACTATAATTTACTATCGTATCTAGAACTTGTTAAAGACCTTACATACAGACTCTGGTAAAGTTCAAAGTTTCTCTACCGTTGTAGGTATAAATTATTTTTATAACCAATAATAACAACATGAGTCAGCTGTAGAACGTCATAATCATAGTAATTATAATAAATCTTTATTTATCTCAACATTATATTACAGGCATTGGTGGGTGGGATTGCACTATCTTGAAATAGAGAAAGGTGTCTAAGATAGGAGGATCCTGACTTCCAGGAATCATTTTCATTTTAACACGTTAACTGCCATGGGTAAAATCAGAAAAAGTAAAAAATGTACTTAGTGTTATTTGACTTTAAATCGATTATTGATTAAAAAGTGTCGGTAACGTGTTAACAGTTTTACAACATTCATTGCGTTATTCACGTTGTTGAGCAGACAATTTCTTCGAACATATGACGCAATGAATTAGAAATAATCATCAAATGATTCAGATTCAGATTATTAGTGGGTTACGCAATTAGGGTACAGATCACCCGGCTCTTTTAGATAGAACGTGTTAATGTACAGAACGGTTAGAGTTACTGCCTCGTTGGTCTAGTGTCGCAAGTGCTACTGCTGAACATGAGGTCCTGGGTTCGATTCCCGGCTCGGGCAGTGTTTTTCGATCTGGAATTTCTTAACAGTAGCCTTGAGTCTGGATTTGTGCCTAGTTGATGGCAACAGGCTCGCCCCTTACCTATTACATGGGACTTAAACATTGCTGGCTAAATGTGGGTGTACTACAGGTAGATAACTGCCAACTCTTCGGTGAAACAAGGCGTGATGATGATCGTTATAGTCAAGATATATACGGTGTATCTATTCATACACGAAATATTTTAAGGGGTACATCTGTAGGTGGTAAAGAAGCTATAGAAGCAAAAAGAAAATTTTATCTAAGCGTTTTTGAATTTTCGTAATTATTATAATTTTAAAACTACTTGAGACGTTTTGCATAAAACCTTTACTCCAAATTCTATGAATGGCCCACCTGACGCTGCGAGGGCGATGACCGGACGGCACGAGCATGGCCGCGGTGTCTCGAGCCGTAAAAAATAAGAAGGAGCCAGTATTTCTTGTGTGCGTCAAAAAAATATAAATATTAAATTAAAAAAAAAAAAAAAAAACGCTTAGAACATTTTTTTTTTCGTTGCTATAGCTTCTTTACCACCTACAGGTGTACCTCTTAAAATATTTCGTGTATGAATAGATACAACTTATATATCATTACAGTGAAGGACGGGCGTTTTAGGGGAATTTCTCATGTAAATTTGACGTTCAAAAAGTGCTGACTCTCAGCCAAGTTTGAGTAAATGACTTTTAATTTAGATTTTATTATACATATTATAAAGTTTAAGTTTGCAACTAAGTATTTAAGTATACAAGGAAAACCATTAATAAGGTGAGGAAAACGGAGAATCAATAATAAACGGCATAACTTTATGGTTGTAGTTTCTACGCTATTAATAGGTAACGTTAACCTACCTATCTGCATCACTAAGACTGATATTAAAATTAGCAAATTTTATGTTTAATGTGACCTTAAATTTAATAATAAAACTTGATAGGTGCATAGGTACCTATCAAGTTTTATTATTAAATTTAAGGTCACAAAACAAAACAAAACAAAACTGATATTCAGATTAGCAAATACCTATCTTATGCAGGCACCTATCAAGTTTTATTATTAAATTGTATTGTATTGTATTGTTGTATTTGAAACAAAATGTTATTTGAATGCATTTTTAGGGTTCCGTTGCCAAATGGCAAAAAACGGAACCCTTATAGATTCGTCATGTCTGTCTGTCTGTCTGTTTGTCTGTCTGTCCGTGTATGTCACAGCCATTTTTTTCCGAAACTATAAGAGCTATGTTGTTGAAACTTGGTAAGTAGATGTATTCTGTAAACCGCATTAAGATTTTTACACAAAAATAGAAAAAAAAACAATAAATTTTGGGGTTCCCCATACATAGAACTGAAACTCAAAAAAATTTTTTTCATCGTACCCATACGTGTGGGGTATCTATGGATAGGTCTTTAAAAATAATATTGAGGTTTCTAATATCATTTTTTTCTAAACTGTATAGTTTGCGCGAGAGACACTCCCAAAGTGGTAAAATGTGTATGTCCCCCCTGTAACTTCTAAAATAAGAGAATGATAAAACTAAAAAAAATATATGATGTACATTGCTATATAAACTTCCAACGAAAATTGGTTTGAACAAGATCTAGTAAGTAGTTTTTTTTTATACGTCATAAATCGTAAACCGCAATTTACCTTTCATTCAATCAACTCAAATATAAAAATTAAAAAAGTAGGATTTAATTTCATAAACACAAGCCTTATGCATAAACCGTGAATACCTACAGGTTTGTACGGAACCCTCGGTGCGCGAGTCCGACTCGCACTTGGCCGGTTTTTTCATATGTACTCCATCGAATAAGAATTATAATATCAGTCAGTATTTAATTGATCCCATTGCAGGGCATAGACGACACTATGTATCATTGCATTGCACGCAGATACATTGCTCCATATAGAGATGCACTAGCGTCTATTGGGCGTGCGAATGCATAATGTAATAACAACAACAATTGGATTCAATCGTGTATCTATGCAATAATATACTACTACAAGAGAATACATGAAAGCCGTTCCGCTTTCTGTGTTAGCACGTTCGAGTTCTTCCGGCGAGTTGTATAAACATAAACTTAACCAACCTGTTTTCGCATGCCTTCCGACCAGCCGCTGGGACGAGTTACCGTAGGTCAAAATACTGTAATCAATATAAATCTGCGACAGAGAAGAATGCTTACAATGCCTTGCGGTAATGGTTATATAATGCGTGCGTGAAGAAATAGCAATCATACATTTAAAATCAAAATCGAAAGCAATTTATAGTCAAAGTAGTCGAGAATCAGAACTTTTTGAACGTCAAAATTACATAAGAACCAAAACCAAAACGCTCGCTCATATCTATCTATCTATCTACATAGTATTGACTCACCAATTATTATAAATTTTGAGAGAAGGACAATCACTAAACATTAATTTGGTTATGTCCTTTTCACAATATTATTTATTTATTCTATGTCATTTCCTTTTTTATTTTAACTACTAACACTAGTATTAAGTTGTTTTAATGTTTTACTAACACTCTGGATCATTGTTGTCCGATAATAAAGAATATAATAATATAATAATATAGATGCTGATGTCACTAGCGTAACGATATTTACGAATTCATTCTGGGATGGTCAATATAAGTCCCAGGCTTATAATGAAAATCTCAGAATTTTGTATTTTTTTCCAGAAAATCTACTACTATTTAATAAGTTCCAGAAATATATACCTACAATTAAAAACGAACGAAAAATTCTCACGAATAGAAATGGAAATAAATATTATACATATTTTTATTGATAGCAAAGCTTAAAGCCTTATTAAACTACGCGATATTCAGAGACCCTTCCTTAAATCCGGATCATGTAACAAGAGAAAGAGACGAAGGGTAGGTACCTATTATAAAACACATCGCCTAAATTTCATGTAACTAGGCGGTTATGTCCCTAAATTATCAATTTAATCTCAGTCCTTGACATGTAAGTAATTATTTGAGTGCTCAAACCATGGCTCTTCAAAAAAATGATGAATATTAAATAATAGATACAAAAAATTAACAATCAAAATTGCTGTCATATTTTTTCAGCTTCGTTCTACAAAATACATAGTATCGATTAGTCTTCTTTGACAAAAACTAAACGTGATTAGTTATATATTAGTGAAGGACGTAAATAGGCATTGATGTAGAAATACCTCGGTAGGAAACCTTTAAAAATATTATAAAGGCACTAGTTCGGTGTAACCGTTATGATTCCTACATATCCTGCAATCTCATGGGATTTAACATATGCGTTTAAGTGTGCTACGTTACGCAATCAGGGAAACCTTGAAATGTTCTTGCCATAGTGTTACGGTTGAATAAGTCCAAGGTCACAATGCTAGCCTTATTTTAATGGAACGTCACATAATAATTGGTCTTTACAATTTATCTATTATAGCTTTTCTATGTCGTCATCATTTCAACGAAAGACGTCTACTGCTAGACATAGGCCTCCCCAAAGTTGGGTGGTTTAGCCATAATTGCCACTCTTGGCAGGAAGGTTGGCGATCGCAGTATGGTGGAAAATGGCATAGAGAACGCTGCTGCTCATTCTCTAGTAAGTCCCTTAGTCGCCTTTTACGACACCCAAGGGAAGAAATGGGAGATACGCTTTTCTATCTACTGAGACACGATGATCTGTACAAAACTCCAAAGAGCATTAGTATCATGCAAATAACGAAACTTCTACTAAGTATAAACCACGAAAGTAGGTATAAACCTTGTTTAAAAAAAATCGCGTCAATTTTTTTTTGGTTACAAGAAACTACGCAATTAGGTACTTATTCGGCCCTGGCGGTCTTTGACCCTATTTAGCAGTAGGTTTTTATTGAATGGCAAGATGATAATGAAGCAAAAAATCATAGCTTAGGTGTTACTTGTATATCGAAACTTTTATTAGCAACTACTTCGTTTCTAACCCGCGGCTTGACCCGCGTGGATGCTGGAAATTATCCTACGGCAACATGCTAATGGGAACAAAATGTAGCCTATGTTACTCCGTATAACATCAGCTCTCTGCCAGAAAGTCTAGAAAAAAGAGACGTGAAATTTAAAATGTTTTTTTGTTAGAAGCATCGTACTTTTTTTTATACATTTAGTGAAAAGAAAATTTTTAGACATTTGTAATTTCAAAATATCAGCTTTTTCTATGTATTTTATTCTAGCAGAGACTTTGATAAATTTGGAATATTCTATTTTTATTGCTACGTCAGCCGTGCCGTTATTACCCAAAATGTGTAACGGTTGATGTAAGCAACATAATGAATAACTTGATTTTGCGAATCGGATTCGACCTCGTTATGGTATAAAAAAAGTTCAAGGATGCTGTGGCAAAAATTAACGCAAGTGTGGTCAGGTCATACAGGCAAAAAAATATTGGGTTTCCTATTACGTAATAGATTTTATGTTACTTCTAAAGCGGTTTTCAAGCATTAAATCGTAACAGGCTTGACCCAACAGGATACAATGGAACCGTGGGTGTATACCGAGTGGATTACGTATTTCTAAGCCTAAAAAAGCCTTAGAGAGAAACTTGACAGCTATTGTATTATTCATTTATTTTGTTCACAGCGCACAGTCTTGCACTATGTTGAAAGCGGTGACTCTTCAAAGCCTCTGATGCTATTTCTTCATGGATTCCCTGAGTTCTGGTATTCATGGAGACATCAACTTGTTGAATTCCAAAAGGATTATTGGTAAGTATCTGTTGCTTATTTTGTAAATACGTACCATGAAAAGATAAAGGAAGAGTATGTATTAGCACCAAATGTGCCAATGTGTGTGTGTGTGTGTATATATATAAATAAATATATATAGTTTCATGGACAGCTTAGAATTATAGTGGGAATTACAGTTTAGTAATACTAGATTCATTATCTCATTTTAAATCAAATTTAATTTGTAATACTAGATTCATAATCTCATTTTCAATTTAATTTAATTTAATTTAATTACAGTATCATTCAGTAGTCATAAAATAATCATTTAAAAGAAGAATCAAGTAGATATAAATCTCGAACATTTGTACATTTCCGCATACCAACGATGCTGCATTACTCCTAGCCTAGTGCCAATTTAAAGCTAGCATAGTAACAAGTTTTGTGAACACAGCTGGCTCTTAGAAGTATTGCGCATTGCGCTCAATGCGCAGTTAATTCTGGCTGTTTTTGTTTATTTTAACTCCTTCGTCAGTTCATGCGATTATTTAATCAAATCGAGAGGAAAAGATATACCGCGATGAAATGAAGGGCCAGGGAGGTTTATCATATTATTATTGGCTCCATAAACATCAACTGCCGCTTTTATGGCAATATTGGTCATAACCACGTATTGGCGATCGTGTATATGACACGGATGTTGCTGCTCGTTCCTTTTTGCCTTTTACGGCAACCATTACAGACGATATAGTTGTCGCGTTTTAGCATGGTAACAATGCTCATTGGCCCATCTACATTTTCTAGCATTATTTATTTCCAAATTTGCAATAAAGTCCGTTTACGTCCTGTATCAATATCTATCGTGATTCACCATGTTCCAATTACGAAAAGCTATAGATAATTTATCGTTTGCGTTCCTACGGAGAGATATTTGGGTTTCGACGATCACTGCTTTTATCATGTTAAAAAGTTCCTTTAGTTGCATTAAATTCAATTCTAACCCAAAAACAACGCTTTATTTTTTCTATTTTTATTTCAGGTGCGTCGCCATCGATATGAGAGGCTACGGGGATTCAGAAAGACCCGATGGCGTTTCCTCATACAAGATAGAACTTCTCATTGAAGACGTTCGGGACCTTATTAAACAATTGGGTAAACTTCCATGCTATTTATTTTGTTGCTATTAGAATAATATTATTAGGAAATTCATGCTTAGCATTTGAGATGAAATCGTTTTGCTTTTATCTAACAGAGAAGTGCGTGCTTTGCATATATGAATAATTAAATTTAACGAAGTTTGAAGCCTAAATTACCTATTTCTAAAATAGTCGAAGGTACTAATTAATGGTTCTACAGCCCACCTTTGGTCGTTACTGGTAAGATTGGCATACTTTCCTCTGTGGCCATAACTGTTAGGGATCTATAGAAAACACTGCTTGGTTACAGATATTATATGTATATAGATATGTAAACATGCAGTGTAAATATTAATGGTTACAACGAACCGTAATATACAGTTGTTGAAATAATGATATCACTGGGTGCATTTCTGATATATGCAGAGGGTAAACAAGTAAAAGTCGGTAGTCGTACCTATTATATTGTATATGTACTTAACTACTGGTGTATACCGATTACAGTTACCAGTTGCATAATAATATCAGAAGTTGTTATGCAAACGATATCTACCACTATAAAATGTGGGTACAATTTAAGGCCATTTCCCCCCTTTTGGTATCTTGTTACCACGTGATATAAACCCTAATTCTCATTAACGGCATGGTTTGATGATTTTTGCAATAGATTCATGTATATCATTTCTCGGAGAGTATTTTCTTCGTATCGTACCTTCAATTAAAAAAATATTGATCGAAACCCAATTTTGGCTAATATTCCGTACTCCTACTAAACGGCTTTGTTATTTGGAAATATTTATATACTGAAAAATGGATAGTTAGAGGTACATACAGAATTGTGAGAGCAGTATCAGTTTAACTTAGGTGAGGCAGGCAAGTTGAAACTTTAATGTTAGTTTTGATGCAACATAAATCCCGTTATGCATTTCAAACTAGATCTTATGCAGATTTCAGCATCTTGCACTTTTGTCTGAGGTGAAAGCTAGGGTAGCCCGCAAAATTCAGATTTTCTTACACTCATGAAATTTTCAGGTCAGTATCTTGTCACCACGTGATATAAACCCTATTTCTCATTAACGGCATGTTTTGATGATTTTTGCAATAGATTCATGTACTTATATCATTTCTCAGAGAGTATTTTCTTCGTATCGTACCTTCACTTAAAAAAATATTGATCGAAACCCAATTTTGGCTAATATTCCGTACTCCTACTAAACGGCTTTGTTATTTGGAAATATTTATATACTGAAAAATGGATAGTTAGAGGTACATACAGAATTGTGAGAACAGTATCAGTTTAACTTACTTGAGTCAGGCAAGTTGAAACTTTAATGTTAGTTTTGATGCAACACAAATCCCGTTATGCATTTCAAACTAGATCTTATACAGATTTCAGCATCTTGCACTTTTGTTTGGGGTGAAAGCTAGCAAAATTCAGATTTTCTGCTGAGGAAAATAATTCCATTGAATGACTTTTTCATGAAACAGGCATTCAATGTAATTAAATCAATTTAGAGGGTTATATTGATGATTTTAATAATTATTATTCTGTAAATATATACGTGTTACTGTTAAACTTACTAGAGAATGGGCAGCAGCGTTCTCTATGCATTATAGCACCATACTGCGATCGCCAAACCGCCTGCCAAGCGTGGCGATTATGTCAAACTCCCCTCAATATGAGGGATGCCTATGTCCAGCTGTGGACGTGTCTCGGCTGAAATTATGATGATACGTGTTACGGTCGCCTATCTATATATTTTAATCAACGTACACGTGACTTGCAAATTGCGAAAAATATCATAATATTTCAATTTTGTGGCCTACACTGGAGCTTCCACGTTAAGGAAATAGGCTTATAATAACCTAGTAAATAGATTCATTCTCGCCATTTACCTCGTTCATTTATATGTGCCTACCTATCTAGTAGTGATCAGTTTTGGGAGTTGTCTAGGTATTACTTCGTTGGATCGTGTAAATTGATGAAGAATTACATGCTCATATAATTACTACTTTTCTTATAGGTCGTGAAAAATGCATCTTAATCTCCCACGACTGGGGTGGTCTGATCGCCTGTGAGTTCCGTAACAAATATCCTGAGATGTTGATTGGGCTAGTCATGCTTGCCAGCGTCTCCAGTACAGCTTGGGTGCGCGAAATTTGGAGCAATCCTGCGCAGAGACAGTCATCGTGGTAAGTTTTAACGAATCTTGAATTACGGGGAAAGGGTGAGTTGGGTAAGCGCCTGCACCTATCGACGACCTGGGGAAGGTATGGTGGAAGGTCGCGTTAAGGCAGTTAAGGTCAATGTCGTTGTGGCGATGTTGGGGTGAGGTCAATGTTTGTGGATGAGGAAATCAAGTCTTTGGGCTGTTATGATGACTATAGTGAAGAAAGGTGAGTTGAGATAGAAAGAGTAAGAAATAGGAAAAGAAGAGTGAGATGAGGTGGGTGAGTTGAAACTCCCCAACCAGGCGCGCGAACCGACAGTCATACAGAAAATCGTTGCGTTTTATAATCCACACTAATATTATAAATGCAAAAGTAACTCTGTCTGTCTGTCTGTCTCGCTTTCCTGCTAAAACTACTGAGCCGATTTAAATGAAATTTGGTACACATATAGGTAGTATAGAGCCTGAGAAAGGACATAGGCTACTTTTCATCTCGGTAATTATGTTCCCGCGGAATAATTTCCGACCTCCACGCGGGCGAAGCTGCTGGCAAAAGCTAGTAAATAATAAAGCAACTGAATATTATAGCCTTGATCGTGTTTTCGCTCCATACAAATATGTATATTAATGTCTCAATTGTTCTTTACAGTCTGTCTGGCCTACCGAATCAGTACCAATTACAAATCATAAATCTGTGTACAGGAGTCAGATGAGATCAAGTGGCTGTTATTAAAGCTTACAATTTCTTTGAAGAGCGGTGGCTACCACATGGCGGCCATCTTGAAAATTCTAGCACCGGGGTTCGGTGCCAAAAACAGTTTCTAGGAAAACAAACTTACTTTCATAAATTACGTTTGAGTGAGATAATTTCGCGGTAAATTACGATTGTTATGTGACGGCCACCGCAGTCTTAGAAATCCTAACTTTAAGCCTGAATGATGCTGCGATGTCACATCAAACATTTGACTTTTGTTCGCCTATAACTTAGATGGGCAAGAGTCATAATCACACTTATTGTTTTTATTTTCAACCGACGAAAAAAACGAAGGAGTTATGACCTCCCATAACTTTTTACAGAGTAGACCGATTTTGATAATTTTTCATTGGAAAGGGTATATCCCGAATGTGGTCCCATGTAAATTTGGAAAGAAAATTCCAGCCCTAAGGATAGGAAAACAGGGGATGATTGATTGTTCACTCATTGATTGTAATGCATAACTTCTTACAGAATAGTTCGAATTCGCAAGCATGTAGTAATTAGTAGATTATAGCCACAAAAAAATATAAAATAAAAACTTTTTAACAAAAAACTTTTCAGTCATTTTGAGTCGGCGCTTTGAATGATCTTTGTTCATTGATTGTTTGGCGCCGACTCAAAATGACTGAGAGGTTTATTTATTTTTTTCTTTTCAGTTTTTCGTCGGTTTAATTTTTTGTTAAAAAGTTTATTAATAGTATGTATTTAGTTTGGAATAATATTTGTATGTATCTGGTATATATTTCCATTTGATTTGAATGATAAGTGAGTGTTTATTTTTATTTAATTGTTTGAGTATTTACTGAAGTATTATTTTACTGTGTATGTTTTTTTTAAATATGTGTGTCAGTTTGAATCATATGGACTTTGCTTGAAATAAAATGAATTGTTATAACCGCATAGATCCACATTAGTCTGTACCAGAGGGGTAATTGCGGAACTTTTTATCGGTAGGAATTGGTTTAATATTCATAGTTAAACAACATTCATTGCGTTATTCAAGTTGCTGAGCCACAATTTATTCGAACAAATGACTCAGTGGTTTAGAAATAATCTTCAATCCCATTCAGATTCTGATAAATTGTGCGTTTCGCAATTAGGGTGCAGTTCTTATGACTATATCTAGGCCAAGGCCAACTAAACGCATAATTTCTCTTTCGATCTCTGTAGACCTAAAGAGAAATTATGTGTTAGGTTTCGTGTGATGTAACGTTCTGGCATTTTGGTGGATTTTTTTTGTGACACTACACACTTTACACTTTTGCACGTTCTGTTATATGAATAGGTACTCATATCTATGACGTAAGTACCTAGTTCCACGTATTGTGGTGTTAATCTTGTTTACTACATTAGAGGTCGTCACTAATACTTAGTTGGGTAAAAAATAATGGAAGTTTCTAATCAAGTATTAATAGTTTTAAGCAGTTCTTAGTATCGCATCATTAGATAAATTTCTGGAGGGGTAATTGGGTAACACACTTACAGTAGGAATCGTTTTCATTTTGACAGTTTACAGCATTCATTGCGTTATGTACTTTGTTGAGCAGACACATTTTTCCAACATATGAAGCAATGGTTTAGAAAAAATCTTCAAAATGATTCAGATTCTGATTCATAGTGCATTACGCAATAAGGCTGCAGGTGGTAGGCATCTCTTAGAAATAACCAAGCAGTTCCTTTTCAGATATTTTTGGAGATAGCATCTTCGCCTCTTATTCATCACACTAACTACCTTCCTGCCAGCAACCAACTATTCAACGCCATATATCTGCGATCAAAAACTTTATTACAAAAATGCTTATTAACCTCTAAGTCCCTGAGATACCACATTTGGTATAGACACAATCGTTTTTTAATTGTGTCTGTAATTACGGTAATTGACTGGTTAAAACCAATTTCTCTCTACATTTCTCCAGGTACGTGTTCCTGTATCGCGCCCCAATAATACCGGAGCAAGCACTCCTGATGAATGACCTGGCCATCTACGAGAAAGTCATGTTGTTCCCTGGCAAGACCTCTACGGATAAGGAAGATATTGAGTGCTACAAATATTGGTTCCGTAGACCATGTGAGTATCTAAAATTCTAAATGATGTAGCCAAATAGTCTTCGGTTTCGTGTGGTGCCGGACGTAAAAAATAACGGATAAAGGAGTTCCTAGAGAATGGGTAGCAGCGTTTCTACGCATTATACCATCATACTCCGATCGCCAACCAGGGCTTGTGCCTAAGTCATAACAGCCGCACGGGTTGATCGTTCAGGTTAAGCAACGCTTGCCGCGGTCGGTCCGTGGATGGGTGACCACCTTCACATACTAAGACCCTTTCATGCCCCGAAAGCACTTTACGCCGTTGGTCCCGGCTGCCTTTTGTAGATCTTAGACAGTAGTTTCAGGTCGTCACAAGCCTGAAAGTCTGACAACCAGTCCTACCAAGGGGTATCGTATTACCCAGTGACTGGGTTGTGGAGGTCAGATAGGCAGACGCTCCATGTAAAATACTGGTACTCAGCTTCATCCGGTTAGACTGGAAGCCAATCCCAACATGGTTGGGAAAACGCTAGGCAGATGATGGACTGCGACCGCCAACCCGCCAACCAAACGTGGCGATTTGGCTAAACGCGCGCTTTGGAGGAGGCCTATTTCCAGCGGTGGACGTCTTTCGGCTGGAATGACGATGATGATGATGAAATAGCCTCGATGGTCTGAAGTAGTGGTTGCTGGCATTATTGCTGAGCATGAAATTCTGGATTCGATTCCCAGGTCGGGCAAAGAGTTATTTGATTTATCAGGGATTTGTCAGTAGCAGCCCGGAGTCTGGATTGGTGCCCGGTTGATGGCAATAAGCTCGCGCCCTATTACATCCATGGGACTTAAACATAACTGCCTATCCCTGCAGTAATAACAGGCGTGGTATTATGTTATGACATGCTAAACATCAAAAACTTTTTACAAAAAAAACAACCGACTTCCTTAAAAAAAAAACACTACAAAGTCAAAAATAACTTTAATTTCGCAAGTCGGTGTCTTAGGCTGTGTATTTAAGGTTTTTGCCACCAACTTCCGAAATTAAAGTTATTTTTGACTTTGTAGTGTTTTTTTTTAAGGAAGTCGGTTGTTTTTTTTATAAAAAGTTTTTATTTTTTGACTTTTTAGTTGTGGTAGATAATCCGCACTAATCTAATCGCGATATTCGTTCATTTGTCGCGCAAATACGTAATGAAAATTGAAGACTTATATGGTTTTCACATGGACCCCATTGTCCGAATGAAACCAAATTGAAATGGGACCATTCGGGAAGCACCAGCTTTCAAATAAAAAAAGAATCATCAAAATCGGTTCACCCAGTCAAAAGTTATGAGGTAACAAACATAAAAAAAAAAAAAAAAAAAAAAAAATACAGTCGAATTGATAACCTCCTCCTTTTTTTGAAGTCGGTTAAAAATAAACTTTACGAGTGGAGAGCCAAGTATTGTGTCTATTCACATCCGGCTTGCCCTGGGCGGGTTTTACCACCATCTTATTGTGTAGGCATTTGTTTTACTTCAAGCAGGTTTATTCATCTTCTTCTTGATTTTAAGAGAACATTATTTAATAACATTTTTGTATAAACAAACCATTTTTCATTTTGGTTTAAACCAAGGTTACTGCAATTGTTTCAGTAATTATACTTTAATCTTTTTACAACGAATTACGAGTGTTATAAAAAATAAGTAGCACTTCGCACATGACTCCGTCCGCGTGAACTTTATAAGTTAACTCATGTAACTCCGGAATAATGTAGCTCTTTCCACAGGTGAAAGAATTTTTAAAATCGGTTTAGAATTTTTTGAGTTTATCCACTACAAACAATCAATGATTTCCTCGTTATAATATTAGTGTTGATATCTTTTATTATAAACGTACAATGAAATCAAAATAAACCGTAAGACGATAATTCTGTTCATCAACGGTCATAATTATCCTACGTTAGTAAACAAAATCAAAATCAAAAGTCATTTATTCAAACTAGGCTGAGAGTCAGCACTTTTTGAACGTCAAAACGTCAAACATTAAAGTCAGGTTGTAGCCCCTCCGGGCCATTAGGCAGATGTGATGTACTACATACATAAAAGTCACTAAATGATGCGTTCCTATTTAATATCTACTTAATAGTAGATATTAAATAGGAACGCATCATTTTGAAGATAATATGTGGTTGTATGGGTAACTGACCGTGTAATAAGTAATTGACGTCGCAAGTCACATTAATTAGATACCTACAGCAAAGCGCCAATGCCGTTGTTCTGTGGGCGGTAAAATGGTTATCGTTTGTTGCTGAGACTGATGAATAACAAAATAATCAGTTACGTAGTAGTAATACCTCAGTGGTCTATAATGGTCCCACTAGGACACAGACCTCTTTTCTGTGAGTAGGAGTGGGCCGCACGTCCTCTGCACGGTCCCAGTGCGGGATGTTACATATTGTATTCGAATATTTGGTTCTAAGATATGCTGGTTTCCACACGATATTTTTCTTTACCGTTTTGAGAGGAGTGGTGATGAAATTAAACACGCAAACTGCCTGTTTGGGTTCGAATTCACGACGTTTCGGCTACAACTTGCAAGTCGTGGCCTACACCACTGGTACACCACTGCTCAAAATATACCGCGTGTGAATTGTGAAGCGTACCTAGCTAATACAAAGTTAACAATTCAATCATGCTGCCTAGTCTTTTCCCAACTATATCGGGGTCGGCCTAACCGCATGCAGCTGAGTACCAGTATTTTACATGGAGCCTATCTGACCTCCACAACCCAGTTACTGGGTTTTACGATACCTCTTGGAAATACTGACTGTCAGACTTTCTAACTATCCGTAACGGCTGTCAAAGTCATGCACAAATGACAGCGGAAAAACGTGCTTTCCGAGCCAAGGAGGGGTCTCAGTATGTTATGGATGGGCAAACATCCATGGCCCAACCTTGACAAGCGTCGCTTAAGCTTGAAGACCGACCCGTGCGGTTGTTATTATTTAGCTACGAGCTGTAAATCGCAATGGACAAATAAGTATGGTCTATCTTCAAGGCTATTAAAGCATTTCATAATTACTTTTTGTAGTTTCAGAAAATAATAATTAGGTAGGTTATTCTGTAAGTTAGCTAATTCGTAAGAGATGCAATCTGGCTTTTTAAGGATATTAGTTTTTACTCTGTCAGAGCTGAAGCGTGAAGATTTTTGGTTTTTGTGATCCAACATAAGTGCTAGAATGATCAATTTGATACGTAAATTATTTCCACATTGTTTTTTTTTCATCGCGTGTGACACGATTCACGAATCTACCTACCACGGCTGTGTAATAACTTCTTAGTCTAAATCACTTTACTTCATAATGCTGAAATACTCCATTCCGTGTGTTGCCGAACGTAAAGAATACCACCATCCCATTATTTCCCGTCGTAACAGGTGACTAAGGGACTTACTAGATAATGGGCAGCAGCGTTCTCTATGCATTTTACCACCATACTGCGATCGCCAACCCGCCTGCCAAGCGTGGCGATTATGGCAATTTCCCCTAAATTGGGGGAGGCCTATGTCCAGCTGTGGACGTATTTCGGCTGATGATGATGATGATGATGATACTGAAATACTTTAATACAATTTTCTATTACAGTTGCTCTGACGCCACCGATAAACTACTACCGGGCTAACTTCAGATTCGACATACCAGAGATCGTGGAGTACAAAGAGAACGTGCCCATGCTGGTGGCCCATGCTGCCACCGACCATTACCTGAACCACAGCCTCCTAGATGCCATGAAAAAGGAATACTCTTGCATAGAGACCACTATTGTCGACAACTGCAGTCATTTCCTACAGCAAGAGGAACCTGAGAAAGTGAACAAAATTATCCGAGATTTCCTTTCAAAGAATAATATTTAAATTTCGAATTTATGTTTTTTTTTTGTTTCGTATTATATAGCCTCTGCTAGGGTTGGATTGTTCATCGTCGCAGTGGTTAAAAAGATTTTGTTTTATGAGTGTCAAAGATTTACTTGTTATGTTTTTTTCTGCTTGTGTTCGTATTAATGAATGCATGTACCTATTAGAGTAACATGTGTGCCTTTAAAGTCAGATTTTATTATTTTAATGCGATTGTTGCTTTGTGTACAGACGCCAGCACATCAAGGTACCCGAAACTGTCAATTCTCCCAATCAACCTTGAACTTAATACTTTAGCTATAAAGTTGAAAATCTATTAAAGAAATTTGACAGATAGTAGTAGCTCGATGTGCTGGCGTCTGTACGAACTAGTATTTAATTTTGTACTCCCGATTAGTTTGAGTAATTAAAAATAAAATACTTGTTAATATTTTAATAACATATTTATAAGTTGTTTTAATTATCCCTTCGTAACTTGAACTCCAGTGTAGATAAGTATCTAATTAGTTAATTGAACGATTCTGAACTAAGATCGACTCATGTCTGTACTGTTAATCATGATCATCAATCTCCTGCCATTATCCTAGTTTATTTGGGGTCAGCGCGACATGTCTTTTCTTCTATACTTCTTTAGTCGTCATGTCGGTAGTCACCCCCTTTCATTCATATCATCATTCACACAGTCCATAAATTATTTCTTTGGTTTCGTCCTACTTTTATGCTTAGACATCGGTATTTATTTATTTACTTAGGGACAACAAACAGCAGTGTACTAAAAAGTAGACATAGGTTAGAACTTAGGTAATAATAGAGGTAACAAATACACTTATTCATACTCAACATTCGATTAATCGAGTCTGGTCAAATCACGCTGGGATCGGTGCAATTCATTTCATTTCATTTCAATTCATATCTGTAATGTTAATGTGTCATCTAATATCTATTGTTAATTGCATCGCTGAGGTAAATGCAATCTTTAAGGCAAAATGTTTTTTGGACGTATAACCTGCACCCTAATTGCGAAACGCACAATTTATCAGAATCTGAATGGGATTGAAGATTATTTCTAAACCATTGCGTCATTTGTTCGAATAAATTGTCGGCTCAGCAACGTAAATAACGCAATGAATGTTGTTTAACTATGAATATTAAACCAATTCCTACCGATAAAAAGTTCCGCAATTACCCCTCTGGTCTCTAAATACAGATCACTATAATTCACTTTTAGAGACTTCCGCCATGATAATGATGAAACATTTATTTATTCTCCTCACACCGAATTCGACACGCGTGAGTTAGGGGTTATCCTTGTAGGTACAGTCAGTTCCCTGCATTACCTGACCCCTTTCCCTCATTTCTTCTGTGTAGGAGGGGTCAGGTAATGCAGGGCACTGACTGTACAAGGATTCAAACCCGCGCCAGCGCCGCCCAGCTATAGTTGACCTCACATTGTGTAGGCTTTTCGTACAGTGAGATTTCAGCATATACTGGAAATTTATAGCTTGATTTGTCACCGTGCGTACTACGAGTGAATTTCTATATAATTAAACACTTTTAGGACATTATATCATCATACCATTACTGTTCTGATAATGTATTTCATAAATCAGTAAATGCCATAAGACTATTAATTAAAGTTTAACAAAAAAATATAAAAAATCTAAATAGAAACAAACAAAAATCCCAGTTTGGTATGAACTTAGGTATTTGAAAGTTAACATTTCAATTTAATTTTAGTAAAATTATTGACTTGAATCTCTTTTTTTACAAATATCAGGCAATGTCCTATTTAACCTTTTGACCGCCAGTGTCATGTATAGATGACAGACCAAAACGTGCCCAGCACGCCACGGTCACGATACTAAAATAACATTGTTTTTTTTTATATCCTTTGCTAATTATTTTCCTTGACTCATCTTAATATACCTATATTAGTTGAGTTTTTTTCTTTATATTTCATCAATATTAACATAAGATGGCAAAAACTAACACCAATTATAAAGTTCGAAAAACATAGTGCCCTCAACGCCACAGTCATATCATGACACGTAGTTAACTTCACGTTATGTTTAACTTCTATAAATTAAGTATTCTACAATAAATAAATAAAACTTTTGATATTGAAGTTTTATGATTTACAAATCATGAAAACTTTAAAATATTGAACTATCAGCACCCTAATTGCGAAACGCACAATTTATCAGAATCTGAATGGGATTGAAGATTATTTCTAAACCATTGCATCATTTGTTCGAATAAATTGTGGCTCAGCAACGTAAATAACGCAATGAATGTTGTTTAACTATGAATATTAAACCAATTCCTACCGATAAAAAGTTCCGCAATTACCCCTCTGCTCATCAAATGTCGGTGTAAGTTGATTATCGATAAATCTTAATGTCTGTAATGCTCATCGCCATCACGCTGTCATAAAATCTGTGCCTGGAACGCCAGACGACCATGTCCCATAACGTCGCATGTGGTAAATCAAACAGAGCAGGGGGGCGATTCTACTAATTTGCAAAGTTACACGCTCAATTGTGTTTTCACAACGGTTAGATTTCGATCGCAGGTCGATGATGTCCTATAAAGTCATTCTACTATTTGATAAGCACAAGGGAAACTAAACTTACGCCAAACCGCAACTGACTCGTTACGAGAACACACAAGTGGGCTTCCTGTGTTACCAACATGCCAAATAGTATGTTTTATTATTACCACAAAGAAAAAAGTTGAATCTAAAAATGTCACTAAACACGAATAAGTGGCACTGGTACCGATTCCCTTGTTCACAAACTAAACTAAATTTAAGTTCAGTGCATCCTTTTCTTTGTATTTCATTAAGAAGAGGACAAAAGAAAATTTTTAGTTTAGTCCTGTCAAATTAATCAGCGCCTGTCACTACTCCATACAAGTTTAGACGTGATTAAAAACTTGCCTACTAAAATTACGTCAAATTACGTCAAGCGCTGATTAATTTGACAGGACTAAACTAACATTTATCTTCTGTCCTTTTTTTAATGAAATAGAAAGAAAAAGATGCACTGAACTTAAATTTAGTTTAGTTTGTGAATAAGGGAATCGGCACCAATAAAGGATTTTCTAATATAAAAAGATATCTTGACCATAATTATAGTTTTGTACTGATATTTTTTTGTTACAATAATACAACATTTTAACTTACTAGATAACAAAAATTCAGAAGAACGTTTCGTTCTACGTCCCTAACTAGCTAAAGCTACGAAATCAAACCCTTCGGTTAAGTTAAAGACTCGAAGAGTATTTCTGTTAATCGTATTTTACTTAAAATTCATTTATTGAAGCGTTTTTAACGATGTTATGATTTTCTTTAGTACATATGTACCTATTTACAGATAGAGGTAGTAACCTAATCTGTTTTGATTTAAAAAAAATAATAATGACGGTCCGGTGTTTAATCCCGTTTTTAAGTTCGCTTACTCTCGCATAAAGTGGTTAAAAATCTTCGTGAAATGGATTGAAGTTTTTGGTGGCTTGTCAGTTTGGCTAGTGATGTTACTACTACTAGTTATAAATCGTCAGGCACTGATTTTCTCAATTTATTTCAAGTTGAATCTAAAGTAGGTACCTCCCTTTAGGGAGGTTTCTAGCAGCTTTGTTAGTTAAAAACAGACATTAAATAATAACTTAAAAGAAAATAATCATAGCAAAATTCAAAATGCGGCATCCAATCAATATTAGGGCTACAATCGACTCTTGCTGTTTGGGGAGAATTACACGTTATCAACTGACTAATACTTACAGAACAATGTAGGTAATGCATAATCACTCTTATTTAAAACATCCGTGATTCAATACATCACATTACTTTGACAGTTTGTTACACGATATTATTAATATTGAATTATGAACTGGTGTAGTTGTTGAAAACTCCGTGATACTTATCTAAACACGACTATAGCTTGGCAAAAAAGAGTCTGTCGTGGTAACCATTGGAACTAAAATATTTTTTTGGTGGCAGCACTGCTTTGTTTATCATCAACAAGTAGCTAATCTGTCATTGCGTTATGTTCATAATTGTATTTTACTTATTTCTAATTAACTATCAATTATTAATGCTTTTGAACATATAAAAAATGAATAAAACAATAAGGAGTAGTGGTGTGAGCTGTGATATACAAAGTTTTCGTAAGAAATTTGGCGGAATCTGAAGCGGAACAAATTTTGTCTCCGATTGACAATGTTTACGAAAGAACTGCCGACACGACAGGTATTTATCCAAGAAATTTATCTTTTATTTAATACCAGTCATTGTTTTTCCTTTCTCATACTAAATTTTATATAAGTTTCAAGCGATTTTATTATTTTATTTACTAATAGATTATTGAGGTTTTATTTTCTAGTTTGACAAATCGCGTATACGTTAACTCTTGATGTTTGATACTTGAAATTGAAAAATGTACCTACATGGAATTAATATGATTGTCTTTATGTTTTTTTCAAGGTAAATCTCACAGTACAATTAGAGAAATTGTTAATGAAGGTGAAAAAAATTAAGGATTTTTTCTACACCTGGAAGAACACCAAAACAGTTGGCGGAAGAAAGAATTAGACGATTTTGATCTGTGTGCAATTAGACAAAAAGTTCAACACTATAACGAAACAGGCAAGTATTTTTTTTTTGTTCATGCCATTATCGCATACCACAGTAAAAAAAAGTATAATTTATATTTATTATTTTTCAGGTGCCTATTCTACGTAATATATTACCTATAGTTTGAGGAGATGGGTTGTAATGGGAACCGTAAATGTGTAAGAAAGATTTTTACACTATTTAGATTTCATAAATAAGAAATGTAAAACTGACACATCAGTGTTAATGGAAAAAATCTATCATAGCACCGAAAAGGAATACAAGAATGATGTTATGTCACGTTTTTCTTTTTAAATAAAATCTAACATTTTAGCGTGTTATTTCATTTTCATTGTCATGTGAATAGTGATAATGTTATGTACCCCACATAGACATACCTGACGCCTTCATTAGTCAACTGTTCAAGTTTATTCCATATTACCCGTACCTTTCGAATGCGACATGTTATAGGTACTCTGTGACTTCCGATTAGTTTCCGACAGTAAGCAGCTGTAAGTCACCTTGGCGACTATAAACTGTCAGCATTAACAGAATTCATTCAGCATTATTCATGTCCAATTTGATACAGGCATACCAACCATCGAATGGTTGTGAATACCCTAGGTGGTGACCGCAAATGCGATTGCTGAACGTTATGTCTTGTGTATTGGGTTCAATCGGCAATCCCTGAGTGTAATTTAATTAATTTTTAAACTAAATAAGTTTTCACTATGTTAATATGATGGCAAAATCGCTCTTAGATAAAAGGTTATTCCAGCGAAATAATGCGCAATCTACTAAATACAATGAAAGTAAAAGACTGTGTGCCTATCAAGTCTTGAAATCTTGATTGATGAGAATTTCCGGGATCTCGTGTTTGTGGATTAAAACAGTAAGTATCTTATCACTTTTAGTCCTAGTATACAGGGTGGCCATACCTGCTAAGCAGGCGCCCTCATTTTTTCCAGACTTTTTTGCCAAGCTATACATCGAGTGACAACGCGTGAGAAAATAAATAAATAAAATGATCACGAGCCTTTAGTTACTCGAGTATCGAGTTAAACAAAATCGAATCGATCACTACCTGACATAGCTTATTGAGAAGTGTCAACTTTGACCTAAAGGTCCAGTTACCAGGTCATAAAATTCAAAAAAAAAAAAAAGAAGTGTCAACTGTCAACTGACAGCAACACTATTTACTTTAGTTCAAGTTCAGAGTTTTAATTGATTTATAATAATACTCTTATTCCTCTTAACATACATATTATATAAGCAGCTTATAATGTTCCCCCTGCTGCGATACAGGCCTCCTCTCTGTGACTCTGTGAGAGGGAGTAGTTAATCCGTTTCTTTCTAATTGCACGAAATTGATATTTGTTTTCATGTGTGTACTTGTAGAATTATAATGAAAATAGAATCTTCAAGATGGTACAGCATTTAATGCAAAATAATGTGCTGTTAACTGTTCAGTAAGATTTCAACACAATGTGTGAAGATGTTGCCCGAGACTGTTCCAGATTTGAAATAACTTATGAATGTTTCCCTGTCTTCAGTAAAACCATTTAGATGCAGTTTGAGGAAAGTGTGTATTGATGATGCAAGAAGAATTTAAACTGTTTATTCAATATGGAAATCTGGATACAGGAATATTTACATTCCATGGAAATCTGCAAAAACAAAAACATACTACCTATACCTGTTGACTCAGTGGAGAAAAAACATTATTTTGCAGTAGGTACCAGCACACCGATGAGAAAAATAATAATATAAGTTAGCCACTTCTAACATAAATATATATTTTTTCAGAAACATTACTTAGGTACACCCAAAAATCAATTTCTGACTTAAGAGTTGATCGTGGTCGGTAATTTTTTTGGTAGGCAGACATTCTGTTGACTGTTGTGCACTTATAATGTTGAGCATGCAGTATTAATATATTATGTATTTCTATCTGGCACACGGTATCAACATGAGTGGTGAAACGACCCTACTATTTTAGATGAAATACTAAGTATCTACTTCTCAAGTGGTCTGACGTTAAAATTGATATACTTATAGTAATAAAAATGCTTTATTCCATTATTTGTTTTTTGATTTCATGAACCATTCCAATACTCAATACTTTATTGCATTTCACAATGTATATGCTTAGGTGGTAAACATTGGATTTAGTTACAATTGTGGGACCCTGTCGGGCACATCAAAAGAAATATAGTAGTAGGAGTAGGACTTATAATCTAACTTATTCTAAAATCAAATTAAATTAAAAACATGCTTTGGGCATTCTAACTGCATTTCAGGGATTTATCACTTAAATGTTTGCTAATGTTGGTGCATCTGTACCTACTGTTTCCCCAAATTATTATGCCGTAACTAAGCCATGCATAGACATAGGCGTAATATGTTACAAGGGCAGTCTGTAAATTTGTGTTGTTTTAACTACCAAATATTCCATTATATCTATACTATATAATATTATAAAGCTGTAGAGTTGGTTTATTTGGTTAAACGCAGTAATCTCAGGAACGACTGATCCGAATCGAACAATTCTTTTTGTATTGGGTAGCCTATTTATTGAGGAAGGCTATAGGCTATATAACATTACGCTACAATCAAAAGGAGCGGAGCAGCAACAAAAAATGGACGAAAACTGACAGGCAATGCGGTGCGACGGGAAGGTTCAGAGGAGCAAAATTAGACGCTGATGAAGTTGTGGACAGTAGCTAGTTTATTACTAAAACTCAAGAAATTAAAAGTTTTGACACTGCATATACATTGCGGCACATAAAAAGCCGGTGCAAGTTGCGGTCCAAGATTGAGTCAATAGAGTTTCACGTAGTAACACACTGTAACTATGTTACCTTTTCCGTCATCAATACCGTAAAAAAGAAGCATGTGTGGTCACTGATCTCGTCAATCAAAGCTCATAAGAGGTCTCTGGAGAATTGGTATGTCGTAACGCACTGACGATCCGTAAGGGCCAAAGCATTACTGCATACTCTTGACGCAAAATTTCTTCCTCTTACCTTTCCAACGTCACCCACATGGGCAAGTTCAACGAAATCTGTATAAACATTATATTTTTAGGAAATAAAACTAAAGCAGTCCTAGATCGATGCGATAAAAGTTGCATTTTACTGACTTATGTTCAACCGCAAATTTTGACAGATGAAATGCCGAATTTCAGCTTTGATTCGATTATAGCGAGTGTCAAAATAATAGCAGAATGTGACTAAACGTCACGCTCATGTACGACTTTGTTAGCAGAATAGATTTTTACATTGTTTCGATCGATCGTTGGCGTCCACTAAAACGTAGCCGCAGTTGGATCGTTGTTCATTAGCAGAATGAGAAAACCCTTAAAAGTCGTGATCCAGTCGCGGTGCTATTGCGATTTTTGCACAAATTTGTTAGTAGAATCGGCCCCCTGGAGCGGATTTAATTTTACTTTCGTATATTTTCATCGTATTCTGATAGGTATATCTACAGTAAATACGATTTACTGTAGATATATCATGAGTACCTACGTGGCGGTATATTAAGGCATTATTATTGGTTGTTCTTTCAGAGTTAACAATGCTGATACTGTACCTATATGAAATACGAAACCATTAAAATAAATAACCTATTATTATTTCGATATTATTGATAAATTTTGGTTGCGCACCTCTAGCTAGTGCAGAGGCGAGCAAATTAAGAAAAACCGTGCCAGCAACGCCAGTGTCATCATAAGATGACAAAAAAGTACGTCATGATTGAACATAGTGCTGTGATGGTACTGACTTGGTTTTATCGATTTATAGGGTTCCGTTGCCAAATGGCAAAAAACGCAACCCTTATAGATTCGTTATGTCTGTCTGTCTGTCCGTCCGTATGTCACAGCCACTTTTTTCCGAAACTATAAGAGCTATGCTGTTGAAACTTGGTAAGTAGATGTATTCTGTGCGAATTAAGATTTTCACACAAAAATAGAAAAAAACAATAAATTTTGGGGTTCCCCATACTTAGAACTGAAACTCAAAAAAAATTTTTCATCAAACCCATACGTGTGGGGTATCTATGAATAGGTCTTTAAAAATGGTATTGAAGTTCCTAACATCATTTTTGTCTACACTGAATAGTTTGCGCGAGAGACACTTCCAAAGTGGTAAAATATGTGTATCCCCCCCCCCCGTAACTTCTAAAATAAGAAAATGATAAAACTAAAAAAAATATATGATGTACATAACCATGTAAACTTCCACCGAAAATTGGTTTGAACGATATCTAGTAAGTAGTTTTTTTAATACGTCATAAATCGTAAACCGCAATTTACCTTTCATTCAATCAACTCAAATATAAAAATTAAAAAATACCAATTAATTTCATAAACATAAACCTTATGCATAAACCGAAAATACCTACAGGTTTGTAAGGAACCCTCGGTGCGCGAGTCCGACTCTCACTTGGCTGGTTTTTGTTTTGAATTGTGGATTTAACGCCGAAACTGTGACACATATCATGTTTGTCAAGGACAAAGCGGGATAAAATAAAACTTCTTTATTATATAAGTATTTCCGGTATAGTAACCTTTAATTAAAAACATACTATATTAAAAAAAAAAAAAGTTAGTGCTTTACGATACCTATCATTTCGAGCTCACCACTATTTTGTAGATATTAAAGGATGAATTTATATAGCTTGGCGCTGAGGGCACGATTTTGCGTTTTTGTCGTGGCGGTAGGCCTGTCTCACTTCCATACAAGCGGTGCAAAATCCCCGAGATATTTACCTACTATTCTGGAAAACAACCTAATTTCAACCTTTTGCATTGCATATAGCGTACAAAGTACAATAACTGTCTGCCGTCTCGCTTCAATCTGCTAGGGCTCTCAGAGAGGTACTACTTTTTATCTTTTTGTCTTTTTTGTTTTTTCTGGCGCCTCCATCACTCACGACACAGAACTGATTAGATTTCCAACATATTAACAGCACAGAATATACAATAGTAGGTACTTTACGGTATTAACAGTTTACTTTTGATCCGCGGGTGCGTGCGCTGCGTGTGCGACAAGTCGAGCGAGTGCAAGCCTATTGAGACTAGTACGGTGGCCGGACGCTTGCGTTTATCATACCTACTACCTAAACTCGGGAGTGAAACTTCTGTACCGTAAGGTACTAATATATATTCTGTGGTGGCGGTCAAAGATTAAAATCCTGACCGTCCATTTTCAATAACCCCACATCTAATTTTCAAACTCAATAAGAAACACTTTTTTTTTCAACATTAAAAAAATGAAAAATTTTAATCCAAAAATAACATCGATACCTTTACAACAGAAAATTACTAAAGAACATAGATTGTTCTTTTTAACCGACTTCAAAAAAAGGAGGAGGTTATCAATTCGACTGTTTTTAGGGTTCCGTTGTTTTTATGTTTGTTACCTCATAACTTTTAACTGGGTGAACCGATTTTGATGAAAACTGGTGCTTCCCGAATGGTCCCATTTTAATTTGGTTCCATTCGGACCTTGGGGTCCATGTTAAAACCATATAAGTCTTAAATTTGCATTAAGTTTTTGCGCGACAAATGAACGAATAACTTGATTAGGTTAGTGCGGGTAGTATCTACCATAACTAAAAAGTTAAAAATAAAAACTTTTTACAAAAAAAAAACGACCTATTCCTTAAAAAAAAACACTACAAAGTCAAAAATAACTTTAATTTCGGAAGTCGGTGGCAAAAAAACCTTAAGACACCGACTTTCGAAATTAAAGATATTTTTAACCCGATGTAATCCAGCATGAAGTGCTAATTTCCGTACCTGCCCAGCCTCGTTCCCAAATTTCAGCATCACAATATGCTCTCAACCGAACCGAGCGCGAGCTTGCGGGCGGCGAGCTACCCATTGCTCCCCGCCCGCAACCTCGCGCCTACGGTGGCCGGGAGTCTGCAATCGACTCCCGACGCCGGGGGCGTCTCCTCCTGCGGTGGCTAGAGATGTGAGGGCGCAGAGACTGCCACTTCCTCACGCGCCCCACCTCCTCTTTCGCGAGCATTACCTACTGCTTCGCAGAAGGAGGTGACGGCTGAGAAGCCCTTTAGGAGCGAGAGGGCATGAGAAAGCCCTCTCGCTCCGTACCATGGCTCGCACCAGGGCCGGACGCGAGAGGTCGCCACCCCCGACTACCAAGCTTACCATGGGGTATCGTATTACCCAGTAACTGAGCTGTGGGGTTCAGATAGGCAGTCGCTTCTTGTAAAATACTGGTATTCCACTATATCCGATTTGACTGGAAGCCGACCACAACATAGTTGGGATAAAGCTAGGCAGATGATAATGTTCCGAAGATATTCATTTATCTTATACCTTTAAACGAGCAATTCTTGTATATATGTAATAATATCTGGTTGACCGAGCTTAGCTCGGTATTTTTTGGTAAATTGTGTTTAAAATAATAAGTTTATGTTCAAGTTGATTATCGATAAAGTTGGTCATTGAAAACACGAATAAAACGACATTTTATAAAAAATGAATCCTAGCTAAGCTAGATCGATTTATCGCCTCCGAAACCCCCTGTATACTAAATTTCATGAAAATCGTTGGAGCCGTTTCCGAGATTGTTTTGATTGAAAATGTCGTTTTATTTGTGTTTTCAATAACCAACTTTATCGATAATCAACTTGAACATAAACTTATTATTTTAAACACAATTTACCAAAATATACCGAGCTAAGCTCGGTCAACCAGATATTAAATATTAATTTGCTTATTCGAAGCGAGACAGGACTGATATACTTAACCCCATTTGGTCGGTGTGAGGACTAAAAAGTGTCAGACTAAAAAGTATTCTCTCGATAGTTGGACTGAAAAAGTTCAATTTAAAAAGCCCCTGACCATAACAAAGACTTTCGAAAAGTAATAAAAAGTATACGTAAACCAATTTTGATGAAACATGTCTTAGGACCAGCACTAGAAAGCCTTCTTTAAAAAAAAAAAAACGCACCCAAAGCGGTTCACCCGTTTAAGAGCTACGGTGTCACAGACTGACACACAGACATGCACACATAGCGGTCAAACTTATAATACCCCTCTTTTTGTTTCGGGGTTACAAATATTACATATATTTATTGAGGTCTAAAAGTAATAAAAAATAAGCGCTAAAATGTTGTCAATTAGGAATTCCCTACAAATTAAGTCAAAGGTGACCCTGGGTGAAGCAAGAGTCAATCATGATTAATTTTAGGATTTACCCAAGATAAGAGTTGATTAAAAGTGATTATGTCATGATTTTATTTATCAGGAAAACCCTGTAAAAATAAGTTAAAGGTTATCAATATCATCAAATAACAACAAAAGAGGACCGGAAAGAATGGTCCCCGCGACCAATAACACCAACATCTACCTATGTCATTAGATAGGCATTTTCAACCGACGAAAAAAAACGCAGGAGGTTATCAATTCGACGCGTATATTTTATGTTTTTTTTTTTATGTTTGACCACGCACAACTTTTTACATAATCGTCTGATGGTGATAATTCTTTTTTTATTGGAAAGGGTAAACTTCGAAGGTGGTCCCATATAAATTTGGAAAACAAAATCGAACCCTAAGGGTCGAAAAACAGGGGATGTTTGATTGTTCACTCAATGATTGTAATGTTTAACTACGCATAACTTTATACAGAGTAGTCCTATTTAAGTATTTAGATAATTCTTTTTTTATTGGATAGCGTATACCTTGCCAAGTATTATGAGTAAATTAAAGCCACAAAAATTATAAAATAAAAACTGAAAAGCAAAAAATTATAAACCTTAAAATTATGAGTCGGCGCTTTAAGTGATCTTTGTTCATTGATTGTTCAGCGCCGACTCAAAATTTAAAGGTTTATTATTTTTTGCTTTTCAGTTTTTTCGGCGGTTTAATTTTTTGTCAAAAAGTTTTTAATATAGAGCAATAACTTGTATGGGGATTTGTTTCAAGACGCTGTGTGAAAAAAGTAATGGTGATATTTTGTAGGACGTACCTACTGGATGAAAAGAATACTTGAATTAAATAGTTAATCACTTCTAGTGGTCTTTGGTCGTCATCGTCAGTGGCCAGATAGCACTGCACGCCAGTATCAATGACATCATCTGTCGTGCTCTTGTCATCGCTGGGGTGTCAGCTGTTTCAGAACCCAATGGCTTGGCTTGCGATGATCGGAAGAGACCAGATGGAATGACTATAATGCCTTGGAAGTCGGTTTCTGGTGTGGGATGGAACATGTATCGACACCCTTGCACCATCCCATCTTCTTAGAACGGCGAGCTGTGTTGAAGCGGCTGCTGCAGGTGCGGAAAACTCAAAATGCCCAAATATTCTAACCTAATTGGAAATTATGTGTTCGAGCCGTTTGGGGTTGAAACTCTAGGACCAAAGGGTCCGAGTGCCCACATAGAATCCTACTAATATTATAAATGCGAAAGTTTGTATGTATGGATGTGTGGATGTTTGTTACTCTTTCACGCAAAAACTACTGAACGGATTTGGATGAAATTTGGAAAACAGTTTATAGCCTGGATTAACACATAGGCTACTTTTTATCCCGGTAGTACGTTCCCGCGGGATATTTTCCGACCTCCACGCGGGCGAAACCGCTGGCAAAAGCTAGTACTACATATACCTATATACAGCTTAATTTTTGTACAGCTAAATATTATTATTATTTATTTTACATAAGTATTCGATGTACCTACCTATTCATGGTTAATGAATTTTTGATAACAGATTTAACCTCTAAGTCTCTGAGATACCACATTTGGTATAGACACAATCGTTTTTTAACTGTGTCTGTAATTACGGTAATTGACTGGTTAAATTGGCGGGTTTATTTAAACAAAAAAAATTGGTTAACATATTATGTCACAATTTTTGGTCAATGGGCCGTAATATAGTGATTTTTGAGAATAAAACTGTGTAGCCATCTCATAATTTCGGTCTCATTATTCATTTATGTTCTGAATCTCAGTGCCACCTTAAACGTAGGTATTTAATCATCATCTTCTTCTTAATCTGACTTTTACAAAGATTAAATCAAAGTGCATCAGCAACTATAAATCACTTACAATTAGTACCAGGCCACTCAGAAAGTATCGCGAAAAAAAGGTTTCTTGTATGAGACACTGGCCAGTTTATAAACTATTATAAAAATAATGATTATAAGTAAAAATAAGAACGTTCCAATTTCAAAATTTCTCTCCACATTTTTTTGCGAGCTAATTAAATTATCGTGTCTCATTGGAAAATGGATTTCAGCCGGGAACATTTTCGCGCTATGATTTTTTACCATTTCAAGTGTCGCCTGAAACCGGACGAATGATACGATAGACTTCAAATTGCATTCATGGATGAAGGCCCTTCCAAGGCAACTGTGTATTGTTGGTATAACGAATTCCAACATGGTCGACTAACTTTGGGGGATGAAGAAAGAAGTGGTCGCCCTTTGACAGCTGTTACGGAGGAAGACGTGCTAGCAGTGAAAAACTTAATCCAAGACAATAGGCGAATTACGTATCAGGATATTCAACACATATTGCAGATTGGATCGGGAAGCCCTCACGAGATTCTGCACGTGCATCTTCGCGTGAGGAGGATAGTTTCACGCTGGGTGCCGCACAACCTCACCGATGCTCAGCAGCAGGCCCGGGTGGAATGGTGCCGTGATATGATAAACAAAGAAGCAGGCAGTCAGCGTGTTTATGACATTATTACAGGTCATGAGTCCTGGATTTATCAATACAATCCAGAAACGAAGCGCCAGTCGACGGTTTGGGTGTTTCAAAACGAATCAACGCCTACCAAAGTGAAGTGATGTAGAAGCGGGGAGAAGATTTTGATTGCGAGCTTTTTCAATTTGGCAGGCATGACAGAAATAAGCATCAACGCCCAGGGCCGGATTTACCATAGAAGCTGAAAAAGCTGAAGCTTATGGCGGCAAAATTAGGGGGTCGGCAAAATTGAATTTGGTAGAGACAAAAAGTAAGGCTGCGGACACGAGATGGGGCTGCGACGGCGGCGCGGCGGGGCGAAGGCAGCTGCCACTTCCCAATTCGTGCCGCTTCGCTGACAGACGAGGCGCTGGCGACTGACCGATGGCGGTATAACCATCCCACAAGCCAACCTAAATTTGTCGGAGCGATGACGGGCAGCAGCGTCATCGCTGCGAAAGGATTGGCTCTGCGGTGACCAACTCGCTTACCCAGCGTGGTGACTACGGGCATTAAACGTCTTCATGATAAAGAAAGTGCATAAACAACGGCCCCTAGTTCCCGGTGGTCCCGCTATTCCTGGTTAAGGTATTGGTCACGGGAACGGCGATACGGGGGGTGCGAAGAATCCCAGGGTTACGGCAGGCTACCAACGACCTTTCACGCTCTACACCCGGTCTCGCCACCGTCGAGGCGGTCCGCCCAGTACTCGGGTACTGGCTCGGGAGGAGGCAAAGCTCCCTGTCGTTTCGGGCGAGGCAGGTGCTCTCGGGGCTAGGTTGCTTCGGAAAGTACCTGTGTCGCAGAAACAGGGAGCCGGACGCCCGGTGTCACCACTGCGCCGACTGCTGGGAGACCACGGCGCGGCATACGCTGGCAGCTTGGGAGGAGCCGCGTCGTGCCCTTGTCTCAGGAGTAGGCCAGCCGTAGTCGAGTCGATGGTCGGCAGCGAGGAGTTCTGGGACGCGGTGGTATCCTTCTGCGAAACAGTCATGTCGCAGAAGGAGGCTGCGGAAAGGGAGCGGGATATATCTTCCGCTCAACCAGCCGACAGCAGGCGCACCGGGCGTTGACGGAGAGTGGATAACGCCCTCTTCCAGCCCCCCTAAATGGGTCCAGGGGTGATGAATTCGGGGACATCCGTCGCCGGGTACTTAGTAGAGATGAGATATACCTGCCAATCTCAATACCCGGCCTTCAAGGTATGGGTATCGCCAAATACCTGGTATAAAAACCGGGTTCCAAAATACCTGTAAGTATTTGGGTGTGTTATGATTTCGATAAGTAAACGTATGCGATAAGTATGGCATACTTCCAATATTATGTAGGTATGACGTTTCAATTAAGAGATATGAAGATGGTTATTATTGAGTGCTAAATTATATGTAAAATAACATTAATTTTATAACTGAGTAACTAGAGTAGCTGCGTAGTTAAAAATCACTTTATTAAACACAATATATTTTTAAGGAACTCTTTGATATGATAAAAAAGTAATTCGTAATATATTTTATGCAATAACATTATTACGTAATTATATTCCGTAAGGACGTAGACATATGTATTTATTTTTCTAAGTGAATTAGATTGTCCGAACGTTCCTAAAGCACGAATGACGCTTCGGGTTCTACCGTAAGCGGTCGGGTAGCTTCGGGAGGTTTCGGCGGACCGATGCTGCATGAACTGGCTGATACCTTGTGGTAGCAGTCCGTTTCGTACTAGCCTATACGTATGACGTCATACCTTCAAGGTATTTACCCAGTATTCCGGTCTGTACCCGGGCTGCGTACTGGGAAGCACATACTTGGTATATATACCTGTACCAGTATATACGCCTCACCTCTAGTCCTTAGGACCCGTGATGGTGGCGCGTAGTGTTCCACGCGCGCCTCTCTGTGATGTACGGGCGAGGAGTTTATCACCTCACTCCCCCCCAAACGTAAGGAGGCCTGCAAAGCGGGCCGGCACAATTCGGGGATCGTGGAAGACGCATTGGTTCCCGTGGTTCCCGACGCAGGTGTGGGATGGAACACCGGGGTGGTTTTAGTCACTAAGAGTCTGATAGACCCCTCCGCCCACCCCAGGAAGGAGGACATCCATGAGGATTTCCACCTCGAGATCAAAAAAAAAAGCGTACCAGCCAACGACGACTACATCTAGCTACGTACAATGGACGTTCGATGAGGCTAGACCATCACCTTGCCGAACTTGAAGTACTGTTAGGTCGCATTAACTGGCATATACTGGGGTTATCGGAAGTCCGAAGACAGGGGAAGGACACGATAACCTTGGAGTCAGCCCACATATTCTACTTCCGCGAAGATGATCAGCTCTCCCAAGGCAGTGTCGGCTTTCTAGTCAACAAGGAACTCACTACCAGCGTTGTGGTTTTTTATTTCAATAGTGTGTCGACCGACACGGGTAGCGTACTTTGTAATGAAACTCACGGACAGGTACTACCTGAAAGTGATACAGGTATATGCGCCGACTTCGACATATTCTGACGAGACACAGCAAAGGCCCACGACAACGTTGTTATGGGGGACTTAAATGACAAACTGGGAGTACAAGAACGCGGCGAATCAAAAGTTGGACCATTCGGTTTGGGATACAGGAATCACAAGGGCAAATGCTGGTCAAATTCCTAGAGTCACAGGGTCTTTTCATGATGAACTCATTCTTTGAGAAGAAACCCCCGAAGTGGACCTGGCAAAGCCAAGGTAGACTTCATCATGACGAATAAAAAGCATGTATTTAGAGATGTCTCTGTGAGGTTTAATACCGGAAGCGATCACAGTCTTGTACGAGGCACTCTTCATATAAATTTTCGTGCTGAGAGAAACCGCATGATGAGGCCTACTTTCCGACTTACGCAGCTCCAAGTCACTTTGGGATCCGAAAAGTTCCAACTGGAACTTCAAAATCAATTCGCTCTGCTGGAAATTACAGGCACTGTCGACGAGAAAGCCGATGAGGTGGTCAAAGCGCTATTCGACGTATCCCGCAAACTATTCCCATCGCAGCGGAAAAGTAAGGTGTCCAAACTTTCCTCGGAAACTCTCGGACTTATGAAGGAAAGACGAGAGTTGCCAGCACGCAGCAATCTTCATTAGATAAAATGACCTTAAACCTAAAAATTAAAAAGCTGACACGACGTGACCTTCGGTGCTCCAACACCCGTGATATCAACGTACGTGACATCAAGGTTGCGATTGAGCAGAACCGAGAGTCGAAAGTGTTCGCTCGGCAATTAGGGAGGTGTCATCTGACGAAACTGAGAACTGCGGATGGCAGAATCGTGACATCGAAGTTCGAGATACACGAGGAAGTTGAGAACTTTTATGGGCATCTACACTCAACGCGGACGGTGAAACCAACGGGACATAGTGTAGATGACCATCGAGCCAAACTAACGCGCCACTACATGGAGGACATCTCGGATGCGAGATTACGGCTCTCGAGCACCTTAAGAACGGAACGGAATAACGACAGAGCTCCTAAAAGCGGGCAGGGCTCCAGTCCTGAGAGAGCTTCCGAGTCTGTTCACCTCCTTCATTCAAGAGGGTACAACACCTGATGCGTGGAGCAGGGGTGTGGTGGTTCTGTTCTTCAAAAAAGGTGACAAAACCTTGCTGAAGAATTATCGACCCATCTCACTTCTGAGCCACGTGTACAAGATGTTTTCGAGGGTCGTCACGAATTGTCTCACCAGGAGACTTGACGAGTTCCAGCCACCAGAATGTATGGTATTTGTGGACTACGAGAAAGCCTTCGACTCTACCGAAATTTGGGCAGTTCTAGTTTCTCTGCAACGATGTCGAATTGACTGGCGATACATCGAGGTGATGAGGTGTTTGTATGACGCTGCAACGATGACTGTCCAGGTCCAGGATATAAAAACCAGCCCCATCCAACTGCTCAGAGGGGTGAGACAGGGGGATGTGATATCCCCGAAACTGTTCACCAATGCGCTGGAGGACGTTTTTAAGACGCTGGACTGGACTGGACAGGGAATCAATGTGAACGATGAGTACATATCTCAACTTCGTTTTGCCAACGACATCGTCATAATGGCAGAGACGCTGCAATAGTTAGACCAGTAGCCTAAATGGAGCCTCTCGGCGGGTAGGCGTCGGCATCATTTTGGACAAGACGAAAGTCATGTATAATTCGCATGTCTTGCCGAAGCCTATCCACATCGAAGGGTTGCTTCTCGAGGTTGTGAAGGAGTATGTCTACCTAGGGCAAGTCATCCAGCTTGGTAGACACAACTTGGAGAAAGAAGCCGACAGGAGGATCTAGTTGGGTTGGGTAGCGTTTGGAAAACTACGTCAAGTCTTCTCGTCGCCTATACCGCAATGTTTGAAGACCACGGTCTTAAATCAGTGCGTCCTGCCCGTCATGACATACGGTGCCGAAACGTGGATAACAGTTGGGCTGGTCCACAAATTTAAGGTCGCTCAGCGTGCTATGGAGCGGGCTATGGTCGGAGTTTCTTTGATGGATAAGATCAGTAACGAAGTTATCCGGAAAAGAACTGGATTTACCGACATAGCTTGCAGAGTAAGTAGGATGAAGTGGGCTGGCTATGTTTGTCGAAGAACCAATGGCCGATGGAGCAGACGAGTCCTGGAGTGGAGACCGCGTATCGGCAAGCTAAGATATACTCAAAAAGTTGTAAAAATAATCTAGAAACTAGATTATTCCATAAAAAAAGGAATTAACTTTGGAAAAACAAAGGTTACTGGAACGCTGCGGGCTCTGTACCGATTAAAAAACTTATTACCATCGACCACAAAGACAATGCTTGTGCAGTCCTTAATTTTCCCTATCATCGATTATGGTGATGTGTGCTACTATGACCTGAATGCAGATCTCCTCAACAAACTTGACCGTCTTCTCAATAACTGCATTCGATTCGTTTTCAATTTGCGTAAATATGATTATGACTCTGCGCATTGGTCCCTTCTTAAGTGGTTGCCCATACGCCAGCGCAGAGAGCAAAGGGCGCTGACCACATTGTTTTCATTTCTTGATTCTCCCTCTTCCCCCGTTTATCTAGCCCCTTACTTTCAGTACATTTGCGCCAACCACAATAAAAATCTACGCTCATCGCACAATCGTCTTCTTCAGTGTCCCACTCATCGCACAGACTTCATTCAATCTTCTTTCTTTGTCCAGTCTGTCTCTCTGTGGAATGCGCTCCCCCAAGAAATCAGGATGGCAACCAACCGAACCGACCTTCAAAGTTAGAGTTCGCCAGCACATTCGCAAGAAGTTGGCAGTATCATCACAACGGTAATGTTTCGTTATTGTTTGTCTCATTTGTTTTAGTAAATTCGATTATTTATGTATATCTTATACCTTTAAACGAGCAATTCTTGTATATATATATATATAATCTGAATCTCGGAAACAGCTCCAACGATTTTCATGAAATTTAGTATACAAGGGGTTTCGGATGCGATAAATCGATCTAGCTAGGATAAATTTTTATAAAATGTCGTTTTATTCGTGTTTTCAATGACCAACTTTATCGATAATCAACTTGAACATGAACTTATTATTTTAAACACAATTTACCAAAAAATACCGAGCAAAGCTCGGTCAACCAGATATTGTATTATTATGTATGTATGTGTTTTTATATTTATATATAGTTAGGTATATATAAATATAAAAACATATACGTTTATATTTGAATATCTTCAAATTCATTGCACCTACCACTGTTTGTCTCTGCATCACTCAAAGGTTGACTGGTAGAAAATACCTATGGCATTAAGTTCGCCTCTGTACATTTATGTGCTTAAAGTGTGTTAAATAAATAAACTTTATTGTGAACAGTGCAGCTAATTTTAGTAGTCAGTAGGAGCGGCAAAAATTTTAAAGCTTTCTGGCAGCCAATGTGTAAATCCAGCATTGTCAACGCCAAATGGTATACTACCAAATGCTTGGCAGAAGTTTTTTCTGTTGTGATGGTTGTGAGCAACAAGCGACCAAACACAGGGCTCCGCGGGCTACTGCACCACCACTTTTTGGACAGCACGCCGGTCAAACTTCTGGGTCACCCTCCTTACAGCCCTGACCTAGCACCGTGTGACTTCTTTTTATTACCAAAAATTTAAAATCAGCTCAAAGGGATACAATTTTCGTCGCCGGAAGTTGCGCTGTCAGCGTTCGAGCAGGCTGTAAGCGATGTGTCTTCAGCGGATTGGAAAAAGTGTTTCGAAAACTGGTTCAGACGCATGAAACTTTGCATAGAGACTAGTGGAGAGTATTTTGAAAAGATTTAATAAAAACATATTTATTTAAAGAACACTTCTTTTTAATTTCGCAAAACTTTCTGAGTGTCCCACGTATGTAGGTACCACGGAATCGCTGCACTGGCAGCATCCACTGAGCAGCCTCCGTGCTCTGCGGTAGGCTACAGCTACGTAATACTGCAGACACAATTGATAATATGTACCTATCTACGAAAACTAGTAATGCAATTTGGAAGGTTTGAACTAGGTTTTATGATTATCCTACCACTATATGCATGGACTTCCTGGCATGATTTTGAACAGTCTTGGTATCCTCCACTACCGTTTACGTCTCGTCTAGTATCTGACGACATACAACACCGAAATTCCGCAGAAAAATACACAAAACGCCACTCCTTCTGCCCAATTTTTGTTTTCACGAGCACATGGTAAACGGGCTCTGCGATTGCGGGTCTCAATACGTGGTACACGGAGTGACCTTCGGGAACGGGGATTGCAAGCAAGGAATGGATTACATGCAACAAATTTGTTTGTTTACTAACATCCCTGAACAGCTATGGAGCCTCTTAACCAACACCATGGCGGTCGTTATGCGATTGCGGACTCCCAGCCACCGCAGGCGCGGTCTTGCCAGGCCCGTGTCGACAGCGCGTAGTGTTCCACGCGCGCATCAAAGAGATGTCAGCAAAACTGAAGGGGTCCGCTAGGACCAATGCCTGCCAAGGTTGCGAAATTTGTTCGAACGAGTTACCGTGGCCCTGGCATATAGGCAACTGAAGGAACACGGGTGGGTTTTAGTCAGTAAAAGCGTGACACGCCCTTCCGCTCTATCCAGAGCGGGAGACGTCATTTGATGATTTTTCAACCCACAAAAAAAAGTGAGTTATATGGCAATTCTTTGAATTAGTGTTGGCATTCCAATGCAATGCACGTTTATTTAGAATCCATCCGTTTCCTTGCCGGTATAAACATATGGGGCATTTTGGGTATCGAGCCATTCTATTTATGAGTAGCTTTAACACACTCATACTAAAAATAATTGCGGAACTTTATTCTAATATCTTTTATTGTTACAATAAAACAGTTCCTTTTATAATATTTTAACAGAATTTCCAGAATAAATAAAATTGTTCTTGCTACAAGCTAGAAAATATTTTTCACTGTGCCACACTGAACCTTCTTCGATTCTCTGTGATCAAGGTCATGTCACAATATAGTCGTTCTAATTTATAAACTGTCGTGAATATTTTCTGTCTCTTTTCTGTAACGCAACAAATCTGTGGAACAACCTCAAACACATAGTGCTGTCTTTCTCTGTTCCGTATCTTTCTATTTGGAAAGTTAATACTTCGCTTCAAATGAAATGAAAGCTAATGGCTGGCTGCTGTACTCTAATCACGAAACAGCTGATGTGCGTCTCTTTAGTTTTACCAAAAAATTGATGTTTTGTTTAAATTTATCGTTTGAAATTGTTTAGATGAAACGTTATTTGCGTGACAACTTTGTGTGGTTATCAGGGTTGGTGCAGTTCTGTTTTAAAATCGATTTTTGAAGTGATCTGTTGTGAGTTTTTCTACATTGCTGGCTTTTTCAGATGTCACTGACCATACAGCAAATAATTTTGGATGCTAAACGACTTGCGGGACGTCTCAAAGAGCGCGAGACTGAAGCTGATGCTTTGCTAACCGAGACTCAGACCGCTTACAGACAAATACATACAATGAAACAGGTAGGTTGTTGCAATGCGATACGAGTACCTACATAACTATGACGCTCACTCTTGTCTATTGTCTGAATACCAAATTCATTAGGCAAAGATCCCAGGAATTTCTATCAGACTAAATAAACCATGCTCCCTGATCCTTGGGTATTGTTAGGTATAGTTGATCCCTGACCTTGTAGTTTGTTTCGCTCGTGTTGTGTAAACAGTTTGCTTTCTCATAATGTTATTAACTTATTAGGCAGCTTCATGCCTTGTAACACACTCCTAATGCAATTGAAACGCTATTTAAAAAAAGAATATATTTTACAATTTCATGAATTTCAGCTCTAAAAGCAATACCTACAATAAATTAAATGATAATTAAATTATTGATTAAATGTTGATTAGAGCATACAGATAATAACATAGATTTAATGTTTTTTGTTATGTTGATCAACAAATGTGACTAAACACCTGCCTTCCATGAAAACATCCTGTGCAAGTCACGTAAGGTGTTGAAGTGAAAGGAGCCCATAGTACTGCTATAAAAAAAGATGAGCTGGCAACTTGTCAATTTATAGTGGTAGGTATGCTTAGTTTCTATTTTATTAGATAGTAACTTTGGCTGGCTACTACATAGAACTCAGACAGCCTCAATAATTGCCAACACCACTAGGATATCAACAGAGTAGAATTACAGTGTGTACATTTTCTATTTACCATGGAAACTAACCAAAATTTAAGTAAAACATTAATAATAATATGACCTCCTTTTCTTTCTATATCTATACAACTAACAGATTTTAACTGATATTTCAGTTACCATAGGTAAAATGGGCTGGTGTCCAAAACCCCACGTCAAAGCGTGTATTTTGCATATGGGTGAGAAATTATTCTATCCAACCCAGTTCCTCGAGGGACGCCAGCAACGCCTTCGTGTTACTGACAATCTCACATACTAACGCTACTAATATACAACGCTACCTACTGTAGAAAATCAGCATGTCGTACAATATAACATTTGAAGACATGTGACATCTGCCAATGTGCACAAGGCCTGCATGGTGGATTATGACCCACTTCCTCACAAAGAGGACCCTGTGTCCATTGGCATGCATTGCTTTTCTCTATAGGTAGGCACTAGACCGACTGTATTGTCTAAAATATGGGTTTCTTTTAGGTTTGATAATTTAGTTACTTTCTTAATAATTTCGGGACACATAAAATGTACTTGACAGATTTATGGTGATTCTTCGAGCTAGGCACTGCTTATATCGTCGGTCGGATTCATTACTGGAACATTTCCAAAATCACGTGTTTTGAGATGAGTATGTAGAATGGTAGGGAATTGAATATTTTATCCAAATCACTAACGGTACAACTCAAATGTCATTTCTCTTTGACAGAAAACTATTTATTCCGATAAAGAAATATAGATTTTAGTGATCTCTTCGTTTTCAGTATCAGTTTATTTAGAAATGTCCTGCTGGTAGCCTAAATTTTAAAGTGCAGCCATGATTCATTAATCGAATATTTCCAAATGTTCCAGTATGGCTCTGAAATTCTTCACTTGATTATTTGTTTATTCGTGTTATGTGCCAGTAGCGCTTTGAACGCTCAGTGTAGTGGTCAGACGGAGATTGAGATTTGATAAAATAAATTGTAAAAATGAGTTCCAGAGCTAAAAGATTGCTTAAATTAGCAATAACAAGGAGTTCAGAGAGTGATCATGATGAGTTTAACGGTAAGTTTTATACAAATACTATTTTTCATAACATAACCTCACTTTTCGTTTTTGTGTGAATGTTTTAAAATAATTTAACAAAAAGTGAAATGGTGACTAAAAAAGAAGTTTCAGATAGCTTATAATACTAGTATGGGTCACTTTTTGCTTAAGTTAAACAAAGTAGTAGGTTATTTCTTGCCTACAACATACTAGGTAACCTACTAAATCCTAAACTAACTGGATACTTTTGGTGAGTAAATCCTTTTTCAAATTATAGAAAAGGAAGAAACAACTGATTAAAAATGCAGCTTTAGGTAGCTTAAAGGTATTTTGCTTTTCTTTTTTTCTTACTAGGTGGTGGTTGTGTGGTGGAATTTCCTTTCATTCCAGAGACAAAATTAAATGCTGTTCGTAAAGAAAGTTTTGCGCCTAATGTTATCGAAGAGCAAGAAGATCATCAGACCAAACCGGTTGAGACAATGAGTGGGCAACACATCCTTTGTAAGTACCTAGGTACCTTCGTATGTACCTAATTAGCTAGATAAATACTTCATTTGTAACTACCTTCCTGTAGGCCTGTTTCACAGTATTGTAGAGACTTAAATAAACTACTTATCTTATACCTATAAACGAGCAATTCTTGTATATATGTATATATATATAATCTGAATCTCGGAAACGGCTCCAACGATTTTCATGAAATTTAGTATGCAAGGGGTTTCGGGGGCGATAAACCGATCTAGCTAGGATTCATTTTTATAAAATGTCGTTTTATTCGTGTTTTCAATGACCAACTTTATCGATAATCAACTTTAACATAAACTTATTATTTTAACCTCTAAGTCCCTGAGATACCACATTTGGTATAGACACAATGGTTTTTTAATTATGTCTGTAATTACGGTAATTGACTGGTTAAACACGATTTACCAAAAAATACCGAGCAAAGCTCAGTCAACCAGATATGTATTGATAATAATATTTGTGTGACTTTAAAAGTCATCGCTAGCGTTTCGCACACTTCAAAAACACCTACCTACATTTGTGAAATGAAAACTATCCCATCCCACTAATATTATAAAATCGAAAGTTTAGGTGCTTGTCGCATACCTACGTAAGTATGTTTGCTGTACTTGAAGTGGTGTTTACAATCTTTACCTGTTAGTTAGTGAGTCGAATCTACATAGGTATATTTCGAGCACAGTTGGTCGAGTGGTAGCTTGCCCCGCCTTCCGATTCCTAAGTCGCGGGTTTAAATTTGATAGTGCACCCATAAAATTGAATGCTAGTTTACTTGTAATGTTTGATTTAAAAAATAGGTATTATAAAAAACTTATGTGTTTATAGGTATCGAATCGGATCAGCTGTTGCAGTCAATTGTAATGGATGAAGAAAATAACTTAAACTTACCTAACATAGGTCCACAAAATAATGATACATAGGCTGCACTAAAAGTATCGGGAATGGAATATTTCCACTGTTCCTGTCATATTAAAATCTTTTTAATTGAAAACTCCTTGGTTTTAAAAATCGAATACCATTTTTTATTTTAAAAAAGATTGTCGGTCTTGTCACAAGGTTTCGTCAAACTTGTTCATTGAGAAAATGGAATTGACTCGAGAAAATTCAAGAGCGATGATTTATTATGACTTTCGAAGTGGTTTAACATAAAAACAGTGTGTTGACCGGATGATTTCTGCATTTGGTGATGAAGCCCCATCCAAAACCACAATTTATCGCTGGTTTGCTGATTTTCAACGTGGACGTGTCAAGCTCAGTGATAATCCCCGTCAAGGTCGTCCAAAAATTGCTGTCACCAAGAAAACGTTGATGCTGTGCGTAAGCTGATTGAGGAAGATCGACATGTGACATACCCCGAAATTCAGGCAACTTTAGACATTGGCATGAGTCAAATACAAATAATCTTGCATGTACAATTTTATTAGGTGTAAAAAAGTTGTTTTCCCGATGGATACCGCATTCGCTCTATGAAGAGCAAAAAGCGGCTCGCGTTAAGGTGAGTCAGAACTCTCGAAAGATTCCACGCAGGGTCCTCAAATGCTGTATACAACATCGTATCAGGTGACGAATCCTGGATATACGCGTACGAACCCGAAACAAAAAACCAGTCACGAGTTTGGGTGTTCGAAAATGAGTTAAAGCCAACAAACACTGTTCGTTCACGGAGTGTTGCAAAAAAAAAATGGTGGCCACGTTGTCTCCAAAACCGGCCATGTTGCGACTATTACTCTTGAGGGACAAAGAATGGTTAATGCAGAATGGTATGCTAGCATTTGTTTACCACAGGTCGTTTCTGAACTCCGTAAAGAGAACCGCAACCGACGCATCATCCATCACGATGATGCGAGTTCTCACACCACGCACAGAACGAAAGAGTTTTTAGAGCAAGAAAACATAGAATTATTAGCCCATCCGCCGTACAGCCCAGACCTAAGCACTAATGATTTCTATACTTTCCCTAAAATAAAGAATCAATTACGTGGTCAGAGATTTTCATCACCTGAAGAAGCTGTGGACGCCTATAAAACGGCCATTTTGGAGACCCCAACTTCCGAATGGAATGGTTGCTTCAATGATTGGTTCCATCGTATGGAAAAATGTGTCAAATTTCACGGAGAATACTTCGAAAAGCAATGAATACATTGTTAAAGAGTAATGTTGTGTCACTTCCTTGATTCCCGAAATTTTCAGTGCTCGTAATGACGGTGATCGTGTTGTGTGGAATGACATCGCAAAAATACTTCTCCATACTAATTTTTTTATAACGACACCTATGATCCAAATGCAACGATGAAGTGCTTAAATGTGCGCAACAAAATGAGAGGCAGAGGTGGTGTAAATGTTGAACTAAATTTACGATATAAGTACCACCAGCGACCAAAGATATCAAGCCTAAAGAAAAAAGACTTGCTTACTTTATGCGACTCAAATGTCATTCCAAGAGTAAACCGAGATTAGTTTGACGCACCTAATTATTTTAAGATTTAACTGATTTCTTTTATTTTTTTAAATATAAATAAACCATTAAGGTTTCTAAATTTATTGGTTGTTTGATTTCATTACTGGCTTATTTAGAAATATTCCAATTAGTTCTTAGATTTTCAGGATTTTTTTAATTCATTATTGGAACATTTCACAAAAATACTGATAACTCATTAATTACAAATGATATCCTGAATCTTAGTAATACACAATAAACTTGGCTATAATCTGCATATTATTCAATAAAAAAAAAAATACAAAATGGTCTCTAGATAAAATAGAATAGCATTTGAATATTTTCAAAAACTTTAAACCTTAATTACTCAGAACAGGCTATTTTGAAATGTTCCATTACTGTTTCCGACCGACGATATGTCTATATGCAATGCATGCCACTGCCAATGTCCCAGCAGCTGGGTACATTATTATAGGCTGATTATGGTACCTACTGGAGTTCTATTTTGTCAAATAAATAAATGAAATCTTTTATACACAGCCCTTTACAAAAAAACCTTGTGTTATCAGGACATTCCACTAAAGGGTAAAAGGGTTTCATAAAGAGGAAGAAAAAAATGTATTATTGTTATCTTGTAATTAGGTACTTTTCCCTTAATAATGCCTTAAAACAGAAATCATATTTATATCATCTACTTTTCAATAGAAGTTCCGGTAACTTAAACCTTCATTCCAATCCTTAATTCTTAAACTGAAATAATGCGGCTCAGGTTTTGAAGTTCTAAACAGAAACAATTCAAAAGCAACAAGTTTCATGATAGTTTTCCATTTTAACAATTTGTGGTTACTCCCCATAAATGGTTCTTTATGAAAGTAATAAAATGATTGACAAATAACAAAAAGTATTAATTTTAACATAGTGATAAGATTCATGAAAGCTTTGTTATTATTGGTATGCTACCATCACATTAATCAAATGTGAAGTCTGATACAATACTTACAAAATACAATTTAAACATCTTCTTCATGTGTTAGTCAATGGGAATTTCTAATAAATACAGTCTATTTCAACTGTAGTCACATACAATTTCAGTATAAAGAGGAAGTTGATACTCTGAACGAGGCATCTCGCGAGCGTCCGCGAGGAGCTCTCATCGCGAGTATCGAGCGGGAGTCTCGTCTGATGAGAGACGTACAGCGCGAGAATGGTGAGCTGAGGGCGGCCTTGGAGGACCACAGACGAGCACTGGAACTCATCATGTCTAAGTACCGACAGCACACTGAGAAGAGAATATGGGAGTCGAGGATAGACTTCACAAATGCTATCAATGAAAAACAGCAAGAGGTATGCACGATTTAACCAATTTTGTACCTTACTAGCTTCTGACCGCGGCGTCGCCTGCGTGGATGTCGAAAAACATCCCACAGGAAAGTACTACCGGATTCAAAATTACCCTATGTGTTAATCCAGGTAAACAATGTCTTATCGCACTGCTTGCTTTGTCTTATCCGACCCAGAGAATAAAAAATTTCCTAGTAAATTCAATTCCCCATTTTACCCTCTTAGGGATGAAATTTCAAAAAACCCTTTCGTATTGGATACCTCCACTTCATAAAGGACACACCCTCCAAATTTCATGTCTCTAGGACCAGCGGATTAGGCTGTGCATTGATAAATCAGTCAGTCACTCAGAGACTTTGAATTTTATATAATAGAAGATTAACCATAATGGTTATTAAAAATCTAGGTTGGTTACCCAGTAAATGGCGTGTGGGGCACAAACTTTCGCAAAGCAATCTGTAACCGTTTATAAGATTGCTATACCCCATTGTGTCTTTTATAATGTGATAAAACTGAATGAAATAACTTTTATTATCAATTTTCTTTGCTATCTTCAACCTTTCTGTTCTGTTCAATAAATCTTTCTAAATCAGTATTTTATTGGCTTATTACAGTTGATCAGGCAACAAGCAGAGAGAATTAATGAGATGACAAGCATCATGTACAAAGCTGTCACCTTGGATGAAAATGGTGAGGCGAGGAAAGAAGAGGAAGTTTACCAAAGGCTTATTACAGAGAATAAGGTATTATTTTTATTATTTGTCATTACAAATAATAATTATACAAAATATAATAATTCAACATCAAAATATTATTAAGAATAAAATAAAAAATCAAAATATTATTGAACTATGATTATCCGTCTTAATAAATATTTTGTTGTTAAATTATTCTTGGTTCTAGTTACTAATCTGGTGATCATTAAATTTCAGGGGTTGAGAGAAATGTTGGATCTATCGAGGAGATACGGGTCGGATCGTCCGTGTGTGCCGTTGACGGAGGACAAGGACGTGCAGACGGACGGGCCGCCGCTGACCGGAGCGTGACGGCCCGCGCCCGATCCCTGCCGCTTGTGAACCGGCGCCGGCAGCTCCAGAAACGCTGCCTTGCCGCGAAACTCTCATAGGTAGACAACACACCTCCTGTCCGCACATTTGAAACCTCACAGCACGGACTCTTGTACTCGATAGTGTGTACATACTTACTTAAGTAACTACGTAACTCATGTGTCCAAATATTTCAAAAGTTTAGATGCAGTACCAGTGGATATTACGTGTAGATGTTGACTTTAATATTATTTTGTCTATAAGTTTGCAGCTGCTACCTTATGCTGGTTGCAGCGTGCATTCGGATCCAGTGACAATGATTGTCTATAATGGTATTCTACGTAACTGTTGGGCTTCTCGCCCTTCATTTAATTACAGTAATCTTAAAACGTGTTGTACGTCGGTCGGCTAAATACGACTGTGACGCACTTACTGTGATAAGACTAGCAGGATATCATCCACTTACAACTATTACTTACTGTCCATGTTATGTGGTGCATCTACGGTTGCAAATGTGACGTTGGATTGAACTATGTCAGATGTGCAGGCAGGGTTGTAATGATTTGCTAACAACAGTCACCGTTCCAGTATACAACTTGTATTTTATTGTTACTCACATGTTTTGGATCTTAGGTCTTTTGACATTATGTACCTTGCAGATTCACATTTATTTAACAAATGTGGGTATTACAAATTAAATACAGCGAAAAACTATTAAAGGTTTGGTTTCTCCCTTGGTTGTATTTGATGTTAAATAATATAAATAGGAATATATTTAAATGGCGTTTCAAGTTAGAGCTCTTGTTATATCTATATAATGATGAAATGTATCGTGTTCACATAACGTCTCTAGTAATAATGCCATTTTTGTGAAACCAAATCACTTAATATGGCAGAAACTGTGATCTTTAGTATTGCGCTGTTAAGTTGTAGATTGTTTCATTCATTGTGCTTAACATCTAAAGACTCAACCACTTACTAGATAATTTGATGATAATAGTCATACATGTCTTTCATTTGTCTTTTATTCATATATTATTATTAGGAAATTAATGATTATCTTATTACCTATAATGTATCCTTGCAACATCATTGCATGTGTGGTTGGACCTCTGTTCTTTTTTATTACAATTTCATGATATATATTTATATCAATACATAACTTATGATTTAATTGTAATACTCGATGTGTACCTACCAATATTATTGTTTTAATTTCTAGTAAATGTACTTTGTTTAGGATGATATTAGATTACTCGAATTACATTTAGAATTAAAGAAATTGTAACTTTAATTTGTCATTTCAGTGCTCTTACGACTTTCCTGATTCCTGTAGTAGGATGTAATGGAAACGGTTGTAGTGAGTATTATCATTACCTAATCACATGTTTACTAGTCAATTCATACGAGCAGATCAAGTACTGTATTTACACTGCATAAGATATTATATTTTATTTCATGTTGTTGAATTGTAGTTAAAATAGAAAAATACATATAATGTGTCATCTAACAGATGTTAATTGTGTGCAGGTTGACTGCAATACTATACATCAGTAAAGTATTACTTGAGTATGCAATATTTTTTCATGTAATTTAACGGAATCAGCTTTGAATGTTAGCATAAAGGTAGTAGAAATCGTAGGCGAGTCTTTGTAGGGAAATTCTTAATAATGCCAGAGGCAAACGCAAGCAATACACTATGAACTGTTACATGTAAGTAATCTTTGTTGACGCGATTCACTTCATAATCATTACTTTAGTATACAATAGGGTAGCTGTGCTTGCCTTGCATTTCATTGAAAAGTTAAGTGCTAATGATATTTACTGATTTACAGAGTACTTTCAATTAGGTCATTTTAAGTGTGGCAAGGTTCATTTAAGAGATTTAAAATCTTAGTTATTAGAAAAATCTAATTGTTATCAAGTAAGCTTTTGCCTTGATTTTCCCTTTACCAGGTTGTGTGGTTTACTTCGTTAGTAGAACAATTTAACCAATCACCAATGAAATTTTTGAGAATATTATATAAGTTCTTATTTTCTTAAAGTAGTAAATAAGTAACCTTGTTAAGATAAATTTAAGAGTGCTTTACTTGTGTTTGTAAACTGTGTTTTATGGTCATGGATGGCCAACACACACACTTGCACAAATAGCAAAATATTAATAAATATCTTGTTTTAATTACTTTCATTTGTGGATTATCAATATTAAAACCAATAATAAAACCCTATTAAAATTTACGGTAAAACAATTTTAGAAGGAAATAGATCTTTGTTGAAGAACTATTTTTACAGTTACTTAGATGTTAAATTATATGTTAAGGGTCCTCATAATATGGCTCCAGAATATAGTAAATATAATAATTCATAAAGATATATATTATTGTATGTTTCTTAAATGTACACGCTTGTATGAGGTTTAAAAGTAAAACACATGTAGTTGAAAAATTAAAGTTTAGAGTAATGTTTCTGCTTAGTTCATATGCATTTATATTATACCTCAATATTGGGAATTATTATACCTCCTGAGTATTTTGTTAAAACTAGATGGTTTTATATCGAACCTTTAGTGTGCTAAAATGTTTAGTTAGAAACAATTCTTATTATGAAAAATTCTAAGTGATGAATCCAGTCCACTTGAGACTTGTAATTGTTTCAAATCTGGTGATGCCGATTAAATTGGCGAAATGTTTTAGAGATATAAATACCTCTCTATTACAAGCAATGGTAGAGGTCACTAGTTTTTTCTGCTGTAGAACAACACTGTAGAGCAAAAATGATTAATGTATGTTTAATTAAAAATGTAATTGATAATTATATGACATAAAATCTACCCTTTTTTTTATTGTAAGTTTTAAAATCCTGTCATGTTTCCCTTCCTTTTGTACAGGTTTTGTGGATTCTGAATAAAAGGCGAAAATAAAGAACATCAGTTTTATTATCTACAAAAAACTTCTCAATGTTAATAAAAAACCATGCAATGTCACAAAAAATTTGAGAGTATTGACACACTATGATTATTTGTAACAATATTTAGGATATATTTAAACATTCACCAACAGCTACCTACTACACATTTCAGAATTTTCATTTTTTATTATTATAGTACAATCCTGGTGATTTCACTTCACAGTTCGCTTGAGTCCATTCCTTTGAATTTAAATAAACAAAAATTAAGTCACTGGCATAAACAAGTAAATAATAATCTAGACGCTCTACAAGTACCTAACCAGACATTATGTACAATTTGAACAGGAAGTAATAAATAAAACTAACAAATGTGACAAAGCAGTATATTTGACAATCTTAAAATGTAACACAACTCTATCCAATCCCCAGCTATGCAAAATGCACCATTCAGATGTAATTTATGGATCATACCCTCGTCTGGGTGTAGTCTGTGGGGAACTTGAAGGAATGGTGGCCGATAGCCTGGATGTTGGGCAGCAGACCTGCATTTGGTATGATGTTCCAAGACAGAGTTAGAGTAACATTGCTGTGGCCCCTGGAAATTGAAAACATTAGAATAACACATAAAAACTTTATACCCATTCCATCTTACTATATGTATATTTCTTTTTTTTCTATAATCCATTGTCCACATTGGATGAGTGCAACCTGAGCTTCACAGATAATGTCAGTCAAGGTCTACTGCTGCAAACATGGTATTATGATCTGGATAGGTTTGCATGGGCATATATTGCAATTAATGAGTGATGGTTTCATCCTTCATAAACTTAAATCAGAATGTACCTATATTATTAAGAAATTAACAGTACTCGCGAGTTCATACTATTGGGACAGAAATCAGAATTGTTGTTGTCAAATGTGACTTATACAGAAAGTACCTTGCTAGTTCATTTAATGAAGCATGTGTTATATTTAGACAAGATATTATAACGTTCTAATGATGTACCATGCATTTTTGCTTTCAGGAAGTGAGGTAACATTTAATAAATAATAGAACTTACTTTAAACCATTTCCATCATCCCAGAAATAGTATTTTGTGTTCATGTTCTTGAAGTCCAAAATAGCATTTTCACCTCGGAGGATGATTTTATCCCACAACACAACCTGATTTAGTTCATTGTTGGGGGTGATGTACTCAGCAGTGAGGTAGAGGAACAACTGCTTCACGTTCCAGTTGAACAGGTGAGAGAGATCCGTCTTGAGATCGAAAGTAAGGAAACCAAGATCATTTCTTTCCCTAGATGCTCCATAATCTGGCACGTTTTTACTGTAAACACCATTGATTGTTTAATACAGACAAATGGAAATATAAGCACTAAATATGTTTTGAATACTCACACGACTACTTTTACTGTGTTCATTTGAGCAGCAGTCCTGTAATCCACTGTTAATGTGGACAAAAAACATAAAAAGGTTAGACATGCTAGTACGCTCAATGTGTACGTTAGTATCGCATTCCCTCTCGTCAACACGGAGTACATTTTAACTTTATCTTTTTGTTAAATTTTAACTTAAAATAAATGCAGCGGTGGCATAGAAAACCACTGCAGTGGTAGGCGTTTTTAAAATATTGTTTGACGTTGCTAACTGATGACAGATTGGACACGTCACAAAACTTGTCAGATAAAAGGACTAATTCTTTTTCGTTCGGATATGTGAATGAAAGTATATTCATTGTAACTTGTGGATAAATACAAATACATATTATTTGATCCACAAGTTACATAGTTATTTGTTATAATTTTAAAACTTGAGTTAAATGCATTGTAAGGTCGGGGAGAACAGTTTTTCTCTACATTAGACAAGGTTCACCGCCCTGGGACCTAGAGGCGAGAGTCCTTGCTTCATTGTACCGATGCCGCGAGGAGGTGCGAGCGCGAAGCAATGAAGCGATGCCGCAAGACGTCGAATATCATCGGTCAAAGCTCCGCGAGGTTCTGGTAGCAGAATGGTGGGACAGGTTTACACGGCCGGCCTCACTAGCGTCGATGGGACCTAAAGGCGATCAGAACAGTGCTCAATGAAAGGCTTGGGAGGAGGCATGGCTCCTTGTCATTTCGAGCGACGCAGTTGCTCTCGGGGCATGGTTGCTTCGGAAAGAACCTGTGTCGCAGAAATAAGGAACCAAAAGCTCGTGTTCATCATTGCGTCCAGAATCGGGAGGACACGGCGCATCATACATTGGTAGTACACTCTGTACTGCTTAGGTGGAGTAGCACCGTGCCCACGTATCCGAAATCTGAGCCGACCTGTCGCTGCCAGCCGTAGATCGTTCGACGTTCGGGAGCGCCGATTAGTGGGATGCGATGATCTCCTTCTGTAAAACCGTAATTTCCCAGCAGGAGACCCTGTCTTTCCCCTAACCACGCAGCTCCAAGCCACTCTAAGATCCGACAAGTTCCAACTGTAACTTCACAATCAATTTGCCCTGCTGGAAACCACTGGCACTGTCGACAAGAAAGTCGACGAGGTGGTCAAGGTGCTACGCGACGAGACTTTCGGACTCATGAGGGAAAGATGAGAGTTACTATCCACACAGCCGTCCTTGCCAGATAAGGCCTTTAACCTAAAAATGTGAAACCTGACGCGACGTAGCCTCCGGTGCTCCAGCACTCGTGATATCAATTCGTGCGAAATATCAAACTATCAGGTCGTGATTGAGCAAAAATGAGGGTCGAATGTCACTTTGACGAAATCAAGAACTGCGGATGGCAAAATCGTGACTTCAAAGTCTGAGATTCTCGAGGAAGTCTTGGTTTTTTACGGGCTTATACTCAACTTAGACGACCTCTAGCTCCGCCCAAGAGCGTGTAGACGTCACTTGATGATTTCCTACCGACAAAAAAAGACGGTGAAACCAGCGGGATATAGTGAAGATTACTATCAAGCTGAAGTAACGTGCCACTACATGGAGGACATCCTGGATGTCTACCAATGAGAGATTAGGGCGACTCTCGAGCAGCTAAAGAACAAGAAGGCACCTAGAGATGACAGAATAACGACATAGGTCCTTAAAGCAGGTGCGGCCCCAGTCCATAGAGAGTTAGCAAGTCTTTTCAACTGTGTCATCGTACAGGGTACAACACCTGAAGCGTGGAGATGAGCTGCAGTGGGTCAGTTCTTCAAAAAAAAAAATGTGACAAAACCTTGCTGAAGAACTTGCTTGAACAGCTTGCTATAGACTCATCTCACTTCTGAGTCACAAAAACAAATGTACTCAAGGGTGGTCATGAACCATCTCGCAATGCGATTTGGCGAGTTCCAGCTACCTAAACAAGCCATTTTTGAAAAAGGTTTCATCGCCGTAGACCACATCAGTACGGTTCGGCAAATCGTACAAAAGAACAAATAGCCGCTACCTACTTATAACAATTTTGGACTATGAGAAAGCCTTTACCTCCGTCGAAATTTGGGCAGTTTTGGCGTCTTTGTAACGAAGCCGAATTAACTAGTGATATATGGAAGAGTTGAGGTGTTTGTATGTCGCTGCCAAGGTTATTGTCCAGATCCAGGATAAGAAAATTAGCCCAATCTAACAACTCATGCTCAAGGGAGTGAGACAGGGGGATAGAAGGATCCAGTTGGGTTGGGTAGGCAGCATTTGGAAAACTTAGTCAAGTCATTTTCGTCACCAATATAGCAATGTTTGGAGATCTGGGATCTAGTCTTCAACCAGTGCATCCTGTTGGTTATAAAATACAGTGCCGGAACATGGACACAGACAATTAGGCTGATCCACAAATTTAAGGTCACTCTGCGGGCTATGCAGCAGGCTATGCTCGGAGTTTCATTAAATGACAAAAAACCGGCCAAGTGCGAGTCGGACTCGCGCACCGACGGTTCCGTACAAACCTGTAGGTATCCTCGGTTTATGCATAAGGTTTATGTTTATGAAATTAAATGTATTTTTTTTAATTTTTGTATTTGAGTTCATTGAATGAAAGGTAAATTACGGTTTACCATTTATGCCGTATTAAAAAAAAACTACTTACTGGATCTCGTTCAAACCAATTTTCGTTGGAAGTTTACATGGTTATGTACATCATATATTTTTTTTAGTTTTATCATTCTCTTATTTTAGAAGTTACAGGGGGGGGGGGGAACACACATTTTACCACTTTGGAAGTGTCTCTCGCGCAAACTATTCAGTTTAGAAAAAAATGATATTAGAAACCTCAATACCATTTTTGACGACCTATTCATAGACCCACACGTATGGGTTTGATTTTCCCCGAACCCCAAAATGTATTGTTTTTTTTCTATTTTAGTGTGAAAATCTTAATGCGGTTCACAGAATACATCTACTTACCAAGTTTCAACAACATAGCTCTTATAGTTTCGGAGAAAAGTGGCTGTGACATACGGACGGACAGACAGACAGACAGACAGACAGACATGATGAATCTATAAGGGTTCCGTTTTTTGCCATTTGGCAACGGAACCCTAAAAAACCGGCCAAGTGCGAGTCGGACTCGCGCACCGAGGGTTCCGTACATACCTGTAGGTATCCTCGGTTTATGTATAAGGTTTATGCTTATGAAATTAAATGTTTTTTTTTTTAAATTTGTATATTTGAGTTGATTGAATGAAAGGTAAGTTGCGGTTATCGATTTATGACGTATTAAAAAAAAACTACTTACTGGATCTCGTTCAAACCAATTTGCGGTGGAAGTTTACATGGTTATGTACATTATATATTTTTTTGAGTTTTATCATTCTCTTATTTTAGAAGTTACGGGGGGGGGGGGACACATTTTACCACTTTGGAAGCGTCTCTCGCGCAAACTATTCAGTTTAGAAAAAAATGATATTAGAAACCTCAATACCATTTTTGAAGAACTATTCATAAATACCCCACACGTATGGGTCTGATGAAAAAAAAAAATTTTGAGTTTCAGTTTTAAGTATGGGGAACCCCAATTTTTTTTTTCTATTTTGGTGTAAAAATCTTGATGCGGTTCACAGAATACATCTACTTACCAAGTTTCAACAGCGTAGCTCTTATAGTTTCGGAGAAAAGTGGCTGTGCCATACGGACGGACAGACAGACATACAGACAGACGGACAGACAGACATGACGAATCTATAAGGGTTCCGTTTTTTGCCATTTGGCAACGGAACCCTAAAAAAGAAACGAAATCATCCGGAGTAGACTGGACTTGAAGTTGATTTTGTTACCGTCATAGCTTGCAAAGTAAACATGTTGTTGTGGTACTGGGCTGGCCAATTTTGTCGAAGGAACGATGGCCGATGGAGCAGACGATTCCTGGAGTGGAAACCGCGTATCGGCAAGCGTATGGTGGGACACCCCCCAGGTAGATGGACTGTCATCTTGAAAAAGGTCGCTGGGACAGAGTGGATGCGGAAAGCGGAAGGCAGGGTATTGTAGCGCGTCATGGGAGAGTCCTTATTGTTCAGCAGTGGACAGTGATAGACTGAGTTGTATAAATACATATCATCTATATGGACAGTGATAGACTGAGTAGAATAGAGATATACATAAACATTCAGGCCAGTACATTCCGATGAGTTACTTAAATTGTCTGGTACGTGCCCCTGGCCCCTCTTGCACTCGCTCTTGGATAGGCGGGTACCAAAATGACAAGAACCGGAAAGTACTGGTACAGAATACTTTTATGTATACTTTTGATACCAGTTCCAAGCCCTGCAAGCGACCAATGGCTTTATTTTTACGTAATTGTTTCTCAACTATATTAATTCATATTGAAATATTTATAAATAGAAGTTGATTTTTCAAATGTATTTTTCTTGCCGTCTACAATCATTGTAGACGGCAAGAAAGGTGTACCTAATTGTAGTACAATTAGGTACACCTATTGGCCCTCTGAACAGTTTTAGATTGATATGCAACGAAAAAGCTTGTTAAACAAAAACAACTTGGTAAGTAGTAGTTTCCAGGTTTTATATGTTTATTTTTCCCAAATCTGAATGAAACATCATAACAATAGCAATAAGAATGACAAATATAACATTTATATGTGAAAGAAAAGCGTTGTTGCAGGGTACACCTCCAGGCACGGAGCGACAGAAGCAGGCTCTGGTGACGAAACTTCCATTCCTTTGTTCGTAACAACCGCTTGTTATTGCTTCTCCGTTGGTGTCGACTGCTCTTGTGCACATGTACGTTGAATTGTCAACTGAAATCACAATAAAAAGAAACATTTTAATCAACGTTTAATAGGTACACATTTACTGTGAATACAACCAGTCCATTTAGTGAAAATCACGTATTCACGGAAGTAATAATATTGCGTGATTGTTTCTCACTGGATCTTCAATGCTTAGCTTAGTGCCTGTTAAATACACTGTTCCATTTTAGATGGTCGATTCAGTACCGATTGTTGCAAATCTAGTGCTCGAAAAAATCTCGCCGCTATTTTATTACGTCCGTCTGAACGTCGACATAGTGAAGTGAGCTGTCATTTCACCTAATGCTAGGGAGGGATTGACACTATTGACAGATCACTTCACCTTAGTTTTCACGGTGAGATTTTCACAGAATATCATCGCTGGAGTTCAGAAACTGGGCCGTTATACCTTCTACCTTCATAGTAATAGTGAACAGTCTCCACAACACTTATTGAAACCCAAGAATTTTGTTTCTTCTTAACTCATCATGGGCCATGGTTCTGTATTTTGGTTTTAGACTTTGAGTGTTGGTGAAAAACGCTTTTACATTTTTTCTCAAAACATATTATGATCCATCATCATTCGTTTAGCTGAAAGATATCCACTGATGGACAGGACGTAGGCCACCCCAAGCACCGCCTCTTCGACCAGATATTGGATAGTATGTTGTAATGCTCACCATGACCGTCGAAATAATACGTATACTGTGCACATACGTCATTGTTGGCTAGTAAACATGAAGCATTTCCCAAGTGGTTTCTCCAAATGTAATCTACATCCGGCCAGGAGCCATCATCTGAAATCAAAAAAAAATGTGCGTTCAGAAAAATATGTTTAGTAAGATACCACGCTACCTATTTCCTTCTTTTTCATACATAATCATAAACACTTGGATGCGACCAAGTAATTTGAAAAAAGTAAGTTGAATGTAGTGATTCACACAACTAGATTAGTCTTTATATCATTTGGATTGAACGTGTGACTATCACAGAATATAATTACTTTAGGGAGGTGACAACTAATCGACAGAAAATTCAACGAACTAATTGTCAGAATAAGCAAAACCCTGTCCTCTAAGCAAGGTAGTATCAAGTTATACAGTAGATATTTAGCATAAACGAGAGGCATAAAACAAGCTACATTTCATAAACTTACACGAGACGACGAGCGGTTCTACACAAGGCACCCCACTGGCGAGCCGCGTCGAGTCCTGGCACGTAGCGTTCAGAAATATACTGTCGTTATTCCATCTGGGACCCAGCCAAGTGAAATGGAAGCATCGGGACACAAGGGCGGTTTCACTACTTTCTGTGGTTTCCGTGTTCGACGTGCTTGCTGCGATAAATACTGCACCTGAAGTTTTGAAGAAGTTTTTATGCTATATTGTCTTTTGTTTGAAGATTGCCATTTCTTTGTGTAAATGAACGTATTTGCATGGCTAAAAATAACTTTTCTTTGTAATTAATGAATCAGTGGAATCTACATGCCTGTGATTTTTCATATCAACATCTATTAGTATTTTAGATCTACCATCAATAAAATAAGGAAACTCACATGATACGATGAAGCCAATCGAAATTATAAAATGCCGAGACATTTTTCAAGTCCCTGGTCCAGTAGTGGATGAGTTGATTGATTATTTTGAACACAAAACACTTTATGTTGAAATCATTGCAAAATTAAATAAACAAGCAGTTTATTGTTCACTCCACGTTCATGTTTATTGTTTATCGGGGAGGATCGCTTTACGTAGAATGATTCCTTATCACACAATAATTTAATCTTTGTTAATATTATCATCATTATTCATTACCGGTAAAATAGGACTGATTTTGTGAGATAAGATAATAATATCGTGATCATTTAGGTCGCTAATCCTGATAACTTTGTTCATTAAAAATGCCCCGTCCTATAGACAGACATTGCTTTGGAATGCCTTAAGAAAATATGATGTGCCTACAGATGTGTGAAAAACGCATGTCCAATATATAATCTCTCTCTGTTGCGAACGAGCTACGAATATTCAAGTATTATTAACGGGTGCTTCAAACGGGCGTGCGTGCGTGCTTGCAGTGCTTATTGTCTTTTAGAGGATAGCACTGCAGCGTGTAAATCAGCGCAGATGGCCCTGCCCGCGTTAAAAATGTCCATGTTAGCCTGTCCAGTTCATTTCTAAGTCCATAATGTCTGGAATGAATCAACTATTCGTCTAAGTTTTTAAACCACCTTAGTGAGGAATAAACTTTTATATCATCATTTCAGTTGAGTGGAGAAAAGAAGTTTCAACCTTGACGATGGGAACCGATGACATAATCAGAGGGCCTTCTATTTTTTTAAACGAAATCTAATCGTATTGTCTCTCTAATTACAGTTACAACTGTCTCAAAGACTAAAAGTCACCGATGCAAATACGTTATCCCGTACATAATTTCTCAACTTTCTTCTCTTTAGGTTTGTCCAGATTTACTTTTCACTCATCATAATTACCATCAAGATATAATTTTTTTCCTGCACAGAAAAGATCAACCTCTTAAGGTGTTATAAAAGGCCTATAATTTAAAAGCAATTTACAGAATGGACATTTCCACGACGATGCGACAATACTGCATGGCGGCTTTAAGACACATTTTGTTCTTACATATTTACCACGTAGTTTATATGCAGTATTTTTTTTATCATTATGCGGGAAAGAAGACTTCACATAAAGGCACATCGTCAATTTGCATGACAGTACGGCAAGCGGGCCCGTAGCAGCACGGCCGGTGCATGCCAAAATGAAATTATTCCTCGATCCCTCCCGCCCGCCATCGGCGAACGATAAGCCGATTTCATCTAACCTCGTTCAATCAGCGAGCACTGAAACCGAATACACTCGCACAGATTTTCACCAGAGTAGATATGCTACAGCACCATGTGTATCTACTGTAGATATACTACAGTTCGGTTTATAAACCCAGACACTAATTTGATAGGTGTAATGTCAAACTCCTATTGAAACTCCGCTAGGAGTAATATTGTTCTGTGTATTGAAATGTCTGATTAGTGTCTAAATGTGAGGATTAAAAAACCGAAATATATATTGTACTAGTTGCGGCCCGCGATTTCGTCTGCGTCAAATTTCTTGCTCCCCCGACCCATCTTGTCGCATTGAATCGCCTGCCCGTCCGAATATTCATGACTTATTTTCTTTGTGTTCGGCTCCTAAGGGTTCTAACGTAATAGTTAGGGAGCTGGCGAGCAAAATTTCGATATGATCAGCACACAAGGCAGACGTTATTAATAGTGATAATTATACCTTAAGAAACATCAAGGACCTCGTCTGCCACCATGGTGGCGCTGCGTTGTAAATTTACAGCGTTTCAAAAATGTTTAAAAAAAAAGGTGTGCTATATTATGCGCACACATCTGCCTCTGCGGCTGATGATCACAGTCATCCTGGAAACACAAAGAATCGAAAAGGCAGACATCCAGGGCTCTGTCTTTTGTAGTATTCAATTTTTTTATTTTTTTTTTTATGATTAAAAAAACTGTATATGAAGTGCATACTTGGCAGATTTAAATTGATCGTTTAAAAACAATGAGAAGAACCACGGAAAAATAGTCTGCCAATATGTTGCCTCTGCGTTGCCTATTGACAGTGCTCCAAAAATGTAAAATAAAAATGGTGTGCTATATTATGCGCACACGTCTGCCATTTGGACTGATGTTTGAATTCCTTATGAAAACCAAGGAAAACGACGATATTATTGTTTTTTTTTAATTTTTCATTGCAAAAACAAGAAATAAATGGAGTCTTGGTTCAAAATCTACGTATTTTACACAAATAAAACGTGATTAAAAAAAGTCAAAGACTGTTCCTATCCAGATCCTAATCCTATTCAGATTACATTAAAACATGCAATAAAAAAAAATACTGTCTAATTAAAGTTCCAAGCGCATTTCGTTTCTCGTCGGCATTGAGAAAAAATATGATTGCATAGATTTCAGCTCCAGAAGTTAAATCGTTACCGTGAGTTTAGAGGATAATATTAAATAAAATTATAAGAATAAAACTATAAAGAATAACAATAATCCCATGCAATACCCGCTGTCCCTTGATTCCATGAATTTCAAACAGTTATACAGCTGAAAATCAGTGAGCAAAGTGTCTGCCACATGTTTTTTCGAATCCACAGAGTCATAGTGAATCGAATGTGCGCAATGAGATCCGCGTGCTAATGACTTAGTAGAGCTTTTTTTAACATTTTTACAACTCCGTCCCATGATAATGCAGAGTCCTGAATGTCTGCCTCTTCGATTTTCTTCGTTTCCAAGATGATTGTGACCATGAACTCCAGCCAGAGGCATACATGTGCAAATGATTTAATACCCCGATTTTTTAAGCAACTTCTTCAATCCGCTGTAACGCGAAAACGCAGCGACATAGGACCTTAATTGATTAGACCAAATCAATTCGTAATGAATTAAACTGCAATCCACCTCGACGTGAAACGTGTGCAAATCATATACCGAAATGCTCGCCAGCTCCCTAACTATAATGATATGTAGTTTTTAAAGCCTTCCTCGATAAATGGGCTATCAAACAATATGATTTTTTCCATTCGACGCAGTGGTTTCTGACATTAGCACGATCAACTAAACAAACTCTTCAGCTTTACAATATTATAAGTTTGATTGGTAACTTTTATGCTGTCCTTACTTTATATTTTTTATTACAAGAAGAATTCTTCTACAGTTTTACTTATAAACTCTTAGTTTCAAATATACAGCGTGTATTTGTCCTTCGTATTGTGATGGCTCTTCGTGTTTGTCTGACACTGGGCGAGAGGTGCAAGCTTTATATTTCCCGCCAACAGCAAGACACACATGGTCACCAGCGTCTAAAAGGATAAGAAAATATACCACCGGACAATATTTACTTTGAAGTTGCTTCAACGCATTTGTTCGTAGCTGAAGTTTTTGTACGAGTTAATTTTGAAATGTTGTAAGAATAAAATAATCTTTACACATACACCATAAACTCACAGCTTCTTCCCATTAGGGTTAGACCAAAACTGTAGAACTTCACCTACTATGCATACATACATATCTTTACATACTCTTTGGATATACTTTTCACCTTGCTATAATACTTAGATAATATTTCTACTAAAAAAGAAATACATTTTCCAATAGCCACCCTAATGAAGATTTAATACGGTACTAATTTGGAAGAGCCTCATATAAATCAATAACGAGCTCTCAGCGAGTCTAAAAAGGCCACTTTGGCTGAATCATAATAGGATAATAAGAATCATATTATAAATCGTAAAATGGCATATGGTCACAAATTGACAACCCATAATGACAGTTCATTCTGAACTGAATTGAGTATGATTGTGCTAATATGTGTCATCATTTGACGTAAATTACAGGAATTGCTAATGAATTGCTGGGAATTCAGAATATGAATTGCTGAAACAATATAAACAGATACAGGCCCACATGAGAGGTACAGACAGATTACTGAATACTGACAAAGGTATTCGAAACCGATAACATGACAAGTAGACAATAAGCCTTCATTGGCAGACCCTCCATCACAGCTCTGGCTAAGTATAGTTCGAACTGCAGAATAGAATTTTATGAATAGGTAGATGTCTGACATGTCTGGCTGTTATAATGGGTATCGAATATTCGAGCACAAACATAAATCACTAGCTTCTGCCCGCGAGTTCTTCCGCGGGAATTTTCTTGTCCCCCTTACCAAGTAATTTATATGCCATTGCTGAATGTTTTTTTAATTATTTTTACTTATTGTGATATACTATTTTTTTTCTAGGTGCATCGTTTTCACATATAACTATTTTTAATGAATGTGTCTAAAATACTAACACATTTTTAAACAATCTTCTCCATACGAAACTACCTTTTGGAAGGGGCGACTAGAATCAATTCTATTTTAATGTAAATGTTAACGTTCAAAAGAGTCTTTTATGTGCCTATTTCAAATGACTTTGACTTGACCAAAATATTCCGCTTTTACTACGTTTTCGTTTAGCGTTTTTTTGACATTTTGGTGCTTGCTTGGCTCCTTAGCGCAACATGGCGCGATGTTTAAAAATCTCCGAGATCTTCTTCAAAAAATATCAAATCCTTATTCAAACAAACAAACTGATTCTTCAGTTGTATTATTAGTAGTATAGCTAAATTGAATTTTAGCGTCCCAGCAAGAATCTCAGTTTACAGCTCCATTTTTGATAACCTAGTTGTTCAGAGGGTGTTTTCGTAGCTCGCATGGAATCTTTTCCATGTATAATAAAATTGATTAAACGCTTTTGTTACGACTTGCATAACTATCAGTCTCTCGGAATTTATTGTATGCTATTTGAGGATGCTTCGTTCCGAGATTTTTAACAGCGTGCTCTGCATATTCCGCTAGAGTTTATGTTTTCGTATTTGCTTTATTACAATTTACTTCTGTGATGTAAGTCATGTTTTGTGCTTATGTTGGGAGGTGCAGTTTTCCTCCGTTTCTCGTGTAATAAAAACATATTGCTATACTTAATTCATAATGTAAGCGTGATGGCGCTTGTAAAATTATTTATGTCGTGTTTGAGCTAGTATTTTTGGGTGCATGTTTGCTTTTAATTTATAACATTGGAGGTCCACATTATGATGGTCTTCAGAAAGCTCAGGTGCGTAGTACCTACTCCCAACCAGCGGGCGTGTATGACCTTATGCGAGGCAAAAGGATGTAAGGATCATAGCAGGTGGTTTTTTCGTTCTGTACTTTTGCCTACACCTATGGGAAAGAGCCGTGAGTTTATATTTGTATTTATGTTCCTACGTACTTCGGAAAATATCATTTAACTCCTTTGTACAGAGTGGCAGGAACATCGACATGTAACCTGTTACGTTACTAAGAATTTAATTTATGATTCTAGACACGAGTAGTGAAATATTTTGTCTGTAATTTTAAAAAAATGCTTTTCATTGTTGTGTAATCATTTTTAACGAAACAGCAACTTATTTTTTTTAAATATCTGACTAAAAATTTCTACATTGGGGGGTCTAGAATTATGTGCTGAATTGGTGGTTACACGTCGTTGTTTCACACCGTACCGTACACTGTATATATTAATGCTGCTTTTCCTTTCATACTTACATATTTCTTACCTACGGTTGTGATGCTGGAAACCTTTGCTGCACATTTTGCAACTCGTTCTTAACGAGTCTCAAATTCCCCCGCCCTCCGGTTTAATACCGGATAAGGTTAAGTACCTCCTTCTCCCGACTGGGCTAGTCCCTTGGGGATATTAAAACGTTACGAGAGTTCAATGATGATGAAATAGTACAATTTCAAATTCTAGGTTAACTTAATAAGTTTACAAAACAGCTTCCATTAATCTTAGTTTCATAACTTAAAGGCCTCTTTGTTACTTTCAGCGCCCTGCTTAGTATGTAATGGTTTTAATTAAGATAGCATAGGAAATAAACCTTTCAACTGTCTGAAATATTAGTCTGGTACTTGAAAAAAAAAAATTTTTTTTTCAAGTTTCAAGAAATCTAATTTGCGATGTTTGTATGTATGTCTGTTTGGCACGACTCTTGGAAGCTCAATTAGAACCGGCTCAAATTTGGTGTACATACATTATGTGTCTTCGGTGACAATATAATGATATGGTACCATGGAGCTGTTTTGGTGATGGAGCTGGAAGACGGCCTTAAGAACTTCTTAATTAAACAAGATAAACCCATCGAGTTTGGGCTTGTTTGTTTTGGTGAGTATTTTATTTGGATAAGCTAAGTTATGAAAAGCTTGTTTATTAAAAAAAATACAAAATATTTTAGCAGTTGAAGAAAAACTGATAATGTTTATTTTATAGGTCGTGCCGCATTCGGTGCGCTCATAAGTCAGCTCTGTGCCTACTCATATTTAGGGAGCATGACAGATACCCACAATAGGGGTGCTTAAATCACACCGCCATAAGTAATCTTTGACTGCTAACCATGGCGATTTTGGCAATTATTGGGTAGTTAAGGCCTTTTATCGACCGTTGTTTTGTACGGTCATTTGAGAACACATACAGCACTAAATAATAAGTCTGCTGTCAATAACTCTTGGAAAAACTACTCGAGTTGTTTTCGAAATATGACACTCTGTTTCTGAATGTCATTTAAGGAAATAAGGCAAGATACAAACATTTGTTGTTTATTTTTTTAATAGTATAGAACCCACTTATTCTAAGCAATACATGTACAAAAATAATAATAATAAAAATACATTCATGGAAGCTATCTACAACTATAGCTATAGGTAGGTTTACAGTTATGTACAAGAGTACTAATCATAAATAATAATTATTTACAAAGCAATTACTGAATACAAAGTAAATTGCGTTACATTTTATCTCTACTACACGTCGGTAAACATTACCTCCACGTAGGGTTTACAAGCGAACGCATCGCAAGCGCCGAGCTCACAAAACTTTATAAGAAATACAACTTCAGAGTTTTCATGTTTCCACAAAGGCTATAAATCCCACCGTTCTGCTGCTTTTGCACTGTTTACTGTTCACCTACTCGCAATACAGTTTATCACGTGCACTACAACAACGCATTCACGGTTTAAAGTTTCGTTTCTCGTGCAAAAGTTACGTGTTATCATCACATACACTGGTGAACACAATTTTTAACTTATAGTCCGCACTTATTGATTTTACATGCGATATTTACTGGTCTATTTATCCTACGTATGGGAAATGAGCGAATGGCGGCTGGTAGTATCCAGGGTATCCGGGAGGCGGGGCAGTCGCCTGCACCGGAATTGATGACGTCACGTAGGATGTCAGCACCGTAGGCACAACTTGAGTGGTGAAAAGTGTGGTGTACACTGTCTTCGCACCAAAGGTTAATTTCAAAACTTTACTACTGGTAGCTATAACTTCCGTGTTCACAACTACTGGTGTCGATATCACAGAGTATTGCTGCGGGAACATCGGGTTGAGCGTTTGTAATGGTAACGCAGGAAGACTACTGGTTCCAATTTCGTATTCAGTTTTAGTAATGGTTGCTACCGGTCTAGATATAGTACTTTGAATTGTGTTCTTTCCATCAAATACTGGAATTACATGGGACTCATATATTGTCTCGTACTTAAGAACAGGTTTGGATGTGGTCACGACATCAGGGATTTGAGCAGCGGCCGCTGGATTTAGAAGTCTCAAGAGAGCCAGTTGTTGTGCCTGTTCTGGAGTCAACGCAGGCGTGGGTGGGTTAGGAGATTCAGTAACATGATTTCCTTTGTTTTGCCCATGCGCTTTCTTAAGTCTTAGGTGATTTTCTTGAATTCTGTATTTATCAACTTCAGTAAGATCAAAGTCAGATCCAATGTTGGCGAGGTCAAGATCTGCTGGGAATACCCGTCTCGGAACACCATCTTCATCTTCATTACTGTCGCCAAAGTCTAACTCTAGATGCAACTCGGAACCAGCCTCATCCAAACGACTATTAAATTCTTTCAGAGTTTTGCTTGGGATGAATTGGAAGAAATCCATGGGGGGCAACGTTTTAGTTGCTGTAACAAATCTAGTGACTTCATAAGTTTGTATGAAAGTTAAGCTACTAGTCATGTTTACGTCTCTAACTACAGGCAGAATATGTGTTTTTAACATGTGCTGCGTTGTGCTGAATGTCTCAGTAAGGGTTTCCAGCGGAGGAGTTTCCATGTCCGAAGATAATGTTATAGCAGGTAGGGTAACTATACTTGAGTCCAAGAGATTGTGATGATCCTTTTCATAAGGAGATGCTGTCGCTAATATGTTTTCTGTCAACGGTTCGTTGAGAGAACTTTGCGAATTGGGTACCTGCGTGGGTTCTATACGCTTTTCAATTGTAGAAGTTACAGTAATTATACGAGTGTTTTTGACACGTCCAACCTGGAAATAAAAATTCGAGTGTTAGATAGGTTTCATTGAAAAGAAAATAAATCTAAATTTGTACAATAATTACCTGGAATGTGTAAGGAGACCTGATAGTAGCAATTTCATAGTAAACATCTCGGAAATCAGCGGGAGTAGATATTTCAACTTTCAAAGTTTCTACTGGTGGTGGTTTCTCAATAGAGTTGTCTTCGGTGTCATTTTCAAGGAGAGTACCAGGACCGCTCTGTGAACCTGATAATTCTAAATCATTATCAGACCTTGCTTGTAGAGATATATCATTGGTTTGTGTATCATCAAGAAGCGGATTTGAATTAGGCGTTGTTTGTTGTTCTTCATCAGTATTTTGTTTACGAATAGTCACTTTAGGCTTTGGGCTTGTTTTGTATTGCCAACGCCCGGATCCCGGGGCTCGGTTCAACTTAAATTTATACACACTGGTAGAAGCAGCTGGTGTCACTTGCTCAACCGGTGTGGGTTGAACCCGAGGTTTGAATCCACGTTTAGACTGGTTGTCGTTGTTGCTCTGGGGTGTTACAGTCGTCTTATGTCCCGAGTTACGGTTGCTTTTTCTTCGGTTAGTAAAGGATGAGGTCGCTGTTTCACTGAAAACAGAGACGGTTGCCAGTTGAGGCGTATTCACGGGTCGACCAAACCTTGTACTGAAAATAAAATTATTTACAATTGCCGATGATCACAATCATATTAATATTTTATATAGATGAAGCTCGAAATGACAGTTTATTTAGTAAAATAATGGCAGTAAGCTTGAGTATCATGCAAATGCAATAATTCGTATATTTAGATAGGATAGTCGGCAATAGTACGACGCTTGTAGGTGTAGATGATAAGGCTGTGTCTACACCATTAATTCATGCTTTAAATGTTATGCGTCCTGTACATACACCTAATTGAAGTGAAGCATTCGTGGGAAATACAAAATACACCAAATATGGGTGACTCGCCATTCTGTACAGGACGCACAAAATACTATTAATAATGTGTTGTGTATGTACCTTTGTGTCCGTTGCGAATTATTTCTATTTTTGAACTTTTTGTTCTGAGCTACAGGTGGAGGTGGAGGGCTATGGACTTCACTTTCAGCATTGTTTTGGGCTCTGTGACGATTTTTGAACGAGCCTCCACCGTTATTCTGTCGTCGAGTCGTTTTCCCAAAGTTGGTGTCGTCATCACTAATTGATGGTGTGGGCTCCAAGTGTTGTCTGTGATTTTTAGATATAGACGGTCCTACGGTTTTCAAAATTCTATGTGTAGGACTGGGAGATATCTTTCCCCGATGTCCAGCTTGTGGAAGTACTTTCGAATTGCTGTTTAGCACTTGAGCATATTTACCAGATATGAAAGTACCAATAACACTAGTTTCATGAACAGTTGTTAGTCCGTCTTTAACGATAGTACCTCCAAGTGTTGTTACCAAGCCAAGAGGATGTTCTTCATCATCATCCGGGGATGGGGTTGGATGGTGCCTGTTTTTATGACCATGTTTCGGTTTTTGACCGGGTACTTTTGAAGGACGTATGTTGATAACCTTGTATGTTTCTTCAACAAATTCAGATGGCTGGCGTGATAAAAAGTCGTACTCGGGCTCACCGATATTATTGTTAGTAATCAAAATGGCAGGTTCATCATCAGCTTGGCTAGATTTAACTGCAACAATGCTACTGACTTTGGAACTAACTATTGATGGTGGAGGACCTTGTTTTACTTCGACTTTACTGCTGACAACGTTGGTGACAGATTTCACTTCGTTTTTCTTGTTTTTGGAATTGTTTGATTGTTTGTTTGCTTTAGGGGCTGATTGTTTAGGAGCGCTACTTTCAACAATTTTTGAGGGACCGGTGACCACTTCGACTTTTGTTATAATTTGTTTTTGTTCTTTTGCAGCAGATTTAGGTACATTCGCAGCTGATTTAGGTACATTTGGAGATTTGTTATCTTTTTTCGGTGGGGAAGACACTACTGATACGGCACTAGATAAGACTGCTGGAGCAGCGGGTTTGTTAGTTTTATCTTTATCAGATATTTTGCTTGGTTTGATGGCTTCAGGCTTGATGCTTGTCACTGATGGCGGAGGTGGTTTTGTTTCGATTATATTTTCTTGTACAGACTTCTCAGTTTTCGGTGGTTCTGAAATTATATGAAAAACCATTTGTGAGCTCGTTTTTCGGCATTATATGGATTTTTTATGTATTTAGATAAGCACACATATCTAGATTGAGATAATGTTAGTGAACTAATCGCTTAAGTATAAATAATTAAGAAACGACCTGGTGGCGGTGCTGACTGTGGCGAGAAGACCATGACCGTGTTGCCGATTGTAGTAGTGAAGTCCAAGAATCCGTAGACCGTCTGTGTGAGGAAGTTGTCGGCGGGAGCGGGTGGGTTGATGGGGTTTCCTTGTCCATCGTAGACTGGCCCTTCAGCTAATACTACAGTACCTGTAATTTACATAAAACAATACTTGTAAACACATAGTTTTCAAGGATCGCAAAGTGGTTTACTTACATACTAACCAAGGGGCAATTTACAGAAGGGTAATGTGACTCGTCTTTCATTTTATGTAGGTACTTTCCTTATCCTAGAACATGTATCTCAAAATAAATCAACCTAACTTTGTATTTTCTAGCACGTCAAGCTCGGTTACGAGAGTTTTTATGTTGAAAACTCAGAGCAGAATGTATCGATAAAGGCGAAAAGTCAGTAACGGTGTTACTTCGATACCATTGGCTGGCAAATGATCTGTGATAGTACCTTCATATGGCTTAAAAAAGAGAGGGTGTTTACAAACAAAGTCATTGGCAAGATACGAGCATAGTTAAGCTAATGATGTGTGAACGTTAACAAAAAGTTGTTGGTGATATGAAAACAAATGTTAAGCGTCGCGTTGAATGTGGGCGTTGAGTAATGACATGGGTGTGTATGGCTATTCGAATTTTTTTACATTGCTATGTTATGTGAATTGTGGAATATATTATTTCAGATACTGATAATATATGTACAAACATACTTCTGATATAGGAAGCAAACATTTCAGGGTGATTGAATAGTAAGTAACAAGGGAAAGTTTTGCTTTATATTTCCTCTAAAACAAAGAGCATTTAAAACAGGGTTGGTTGCCGTAACATAGATTCTAGTGTTACAAAAAGGGCTTCGCAAACTATGTTTCGGACCCAATCTGCCACAAATAATTAAATGAGTTCCGCGAACCCATTTGTCTGCGGCAGGTTAACGTTTAGTGAAAAGAGCGCGACTGTGTATCTAAAGCGTTTTCAAATGCAAATAGACTACTATCCTTTTATGTCGTTTCAACATTTATAAAGTCATGTAAAATGAACGTATATTTGGAATATCGTTTTATATAAAACTTGGCATTGTACGTATTTCAGGGAAACGTACTAAACTGACTCCTATATTCAAGTACGCGTAACAATATAAAATTTCAATTGTGCCGCTGGCATTGGAAAGTGAGTAACAAATTCCAGGATCGTGTCGCTATATCCTTGTTACTTCTGCGCCATTTGCTAGCAAGTGGGCTGAGATAGTCCACCTTAGATACGGATCGAGGCCCTCACTCGCCCCCACTATTCCAATCTATGTACTTCCAATTACTTTGCCTTAAACCTTTCTATGTTTTTTTTTTGCCCTTCAGATGCACGTTCACACATATTCTCACGAGCTTTTAGTCGATAATCCTTATTCATGAGTTTTCGTATTGACATGTTTACCCTATTTACGCATTCTGTAAGTTCTATTCTAACTTGTTCAAATGTATTTACAAGAGTAATATGAATTTATTGGAATATTTTCGTAATAGAAAATATTTGTGGGGAAATATTTTCTAAACAAATTCTGTAGAATACAGTCCTATGGTACCTTGCCAAAGGAATTCATGATATTAGTTCGGATATTGGAGTAGTTTTACCTACAGTTTGCCTTTTATTATTATAGAACTTTGTACATGAAATTTTTCTTGAAATTTTTTGCAAAAACGATCAAGAACATGTTAAAGAGTAGATAAAAGAAAAAATATAGCTAATTTAAGACCGTTTTTGGCTAATTTAAATATTAATTCGTTCTTAATATTATAACTTCAATATTTTTCGTCACTATTTTGTATTTAAGGAATATTTATTATTTTTCTGAGTTTTTTTTTTATAACATTCTCTATTTCAGGTTTTATGTAAAAGTGATTAAAACAAAGTCTTACAACGAATGCTATACTCACATAAATGGGCGGAGACCGCCAGGACGGCAATTAGTCTTCGATCCATGGTGGTTGGCTTTCGATACTATCCACAAATTAAATGGAAGCCTGGAGACACACTCTCATGCCGTAGGACAAACTCATTCTGTGTTGAAACCTGAAACAATTGCAAACATCAATTAGTATTTTAGTGAATACAAAGCTCTTTGCATGTGGAATAAAATGGTAAATTATACCGAACTATAATTTTTTTAAATATTTTTAGAATCGATTAAAAACGGGAAGGTGCTTTACGCTTACACCCATAAATGGCTTTTAGTAGATTAACAGCGCTTCATTGCTCCGTTCATTCAGCTAGGAAAAAAGGTAGATCTAATCGCTCTCTCTACTTGTATCGAGCAAAATAACATAGGTTTTAAACATTTTCACTCTTATTTTTAACGTTGCTTATAGTTAAGAGATGTTAAAACGTCAAAATTGTATGCTCAAACAGTCGCTAATCTGTACTTAATTTAAGCAACGTTTATAAATATGTGGGAAAATTATAAATATGGGAGAAGTTATTAATATATTGTTTGTAGTAAATGTATTGTATTAAATACTGTGTAAGGGTCATTGTAACTTGAATAAATACATGAAATTAAAATGATTGTGTAACTAATTAAATGAATTATTATCGTGAAATAATGTTCTTTTAATAAAAAAATAACAATAACGGAGACAGACAGTTGTTCTGAACATGGCGACAAAGGTAATATTTATTATGTTAATTTTCATATGAATGAATACGAAATCAACCTGTGAACCGCAACGCACGGACGGACAAAATAATCAGTCGATATGCAAAACATCGGGCCGCGGTCACCCGTCTCATTTCGGCGGCCGACCGATTTCATTGCACAAAACTAATACAAATTTTAATATAAACATTTTTGGCCGATTGCTCATTGCCTTCGTAATTATTATGGCATCCCCAACACATTAAAACGTTGTTATTTTAATTCAATTTGGATATATTTTATCGGCTTTCATTTACGCGGGTGATAATTTTACATTGATTTCGTTACGGATTTGTGTGACGAGTTACCTCGAGAGGGGTTAGCTGTTTTTTTTTTGCTTTTTAAGTTCATTGTGATGGTTTGTCTCTTTTATAAAATGCTGTAAACATTCTATATAATCATTCATGCGAATTCAAAGTTGTTGAAAGATTATTTCATATCTTTATTAAGCTTTTAACTCCCTTCCAGTCATAAAACGTTGTAGTATTTCAGCCTCGCCTGTTTATAAAGCTGTATAATTTACGATGTTCCCAATGATTGCGGCTGGCAATTCACGATTGGCATCCTTTGTGGGGTTTTGGCATTTGAAGGCGCCGTTCGAGGGACTAATCTTAAAGCCGCTAACATTAGCCAGAGAATTCTCAGAAATATGGGCGTCTAAATATTTAACTCTTGATTCATTTGAATCGTGGAGATTTTATTTCAAATTGCATCAAGTACAAAGTCCTCGTAAATGGTTTAGGAAGGTAGTACATGTAATGAAGTGCATACCACACCTCTCAACGTGACATCACGGGGGCCTCTCTACGTAGGTATATAGGTGGATGCGTCCAAGCCAAATTCCCGGGCAGATTGGCATCCATTGTGCCTACCACGAGCTCAGACAGGCCTGCATAGCGGAACGTATTGAAACCATTTGAATGCTTAGTGAGTTCCGTTTGTTGGCACCGAGTGCATTGCAATGGGTAAGGGAATTTATAAAGTATTATTATGTACCGGCTAGCGGCTTGCTGAAAACGCCTATACTTGTATTACATTGTGCTCTATCAGACATTCGTCGTTCTTATGTTATTTATACGAAATAATCATTTTGCCTCTAGAGGCTATTTTAGTGTATCAAGCGTCGTCGTGACATAGTACTAGGTTTGTACGAAATCTGAGACTCAAATTAAGACTCTAAGTCTGTTGATAAAGATACAGTATTCCCATGATATCTCATTTTCATAACATCTACGATCAGATATGAATAAGCAGCTATTACGTACTCGATCATAAGACAGGACTCTCGCGTCATGAAAGACCCTCCTTTGTGAACGCGTTGATGGTATACTATAGCCTTCATAGCCGTGTGTGTGTGTGTGTGTGAATGGCCGACGGGAGCTATGCAAGTGTTTGCTCGCGAGATGGCGTGGTGATGGAGCAGTGATGTTTGTGGCTCCCTCACGTCTGGAACTATTCAGCCGATGCTCCTATACTGGGTAGGGTCGGCAAATAAAGTGTTTTGTTGGAATATTTTTTTCATAGAAAGAGGTGTGTTCTATCTATAAAACATAAATATAGCAATTCCTAAAACTTTAAGGAACAGTCGTTACGTTTGTAAAATTGTTGTATTGTATTGTATTGTATTGTATTTTGTTACTCGGTTTTATGAGAAAATATTATAATATTATTTCATAGCTTAATTTGAAAACCTTCAGAGTTATTACAGGAAAACTAAAAGCTAAAAACAAATTCGTAGCAACGAAGTTGACGTAATTCACTTTTATGTGCATATATTTACTCAGACTAAAACACGGAACTTGAAATCTTGTCTAAGTAAAGTGCAACATGTATGTACCTACTTGAAAACAACTTGTGCGGACGTAACGCAAACCGGTGTAACTTGTGAACGTTTATTCCTATTGTGTATTGTCACAACGATGTAACTGCGCTTTCCGGAATTAGCGGTCAGGTGGTCGAGAAGGCCGCGTAGTGTTAGATAATCTTGTTAGAGTTTATCCGGTACCAGTACCAATTTGTTTTGAATCATTTGTAAGTTAAAATAACATAATATCACGCCTTGTTTCTCCGAAGGGTTGGATAGAGTTGTACCAATAGAACACCCACATTTTGCCTGTTCTGTTTAATTCCCATGTAATAGGTAGCGAACCTATTGCTACCAACCGGGCACAAATCCAGACTCCGCTCATCATCATCATCATTTCAGCCGTAAGACGTCCACTGCTGGACTTAGGCTTCCCCCAATTTGGGGGGGTTTGCCATAATCGCCACGCTTGGCAGGCGGGTTGGCGATCGTAGTATGGTGGTAAAATGCATAGAGAACGCTGCTGCCCATTCTCTAGTAAGTCCCTTAGTCGCCTTTTACGACCCCCACGGGAAGAAATGGGGTGGTGTTATTCTTTACGTCCGGCACCACACGGTACGGACGGCACGGACTCTGTGCTGTTACTTTGAAATTCTAGTTAGAAAAACCAATAACACTTTGTTCGACTTGCGAATCGAACCCAGGACCTCATGCTGAACAGTGATAAAATACTTAAGAAATTGAAACTACTTTCATTTGCGACCCTGAACTGATTGTATTTTATAGAAAACTAGCTGTACCCTGCCACGCTTCGCTGTGGCACATTGTAATTGAATGATTGAGAAATGAGAAACAAAACAAAGAATACATTTCATATAAGTTTAATTTTGCAATACTTGTGGATATACAATATTTTTTGTTTTTCCACTGTCTGCGTAGATATAGACTACATGTGACTGCGCCATTACTATTGCGGCTGTCAGCGAGTGTTTTCCTCGCTTCCGGCAGATGGCGCGGTCACTGGTACACAGCGGATCGTTAAAAAACAGTTTTTTCGCGGTCGCGGATTTGTGACTGATGTTAAAAATAGATAAAAACAAGCCTTGATGCGGATTATATATCATGCTAAAATTTCAGCTCGATCGGTGCAGAACTTTTTGAGTTTTTGAAGCGTACACAAACAAAAAGAACATTTTAATATATATAGATATGGAAATAAAAACTAAATACTTTCTTTGCGTGATTCAGTGAGAACTGTATTATTAACACATGATTGTTTGCCTCTTTCGAAATGTTTTTACTAGTTCAGTTTTCATGAACCGACTTAGTACATTACATTGTATCTATCCGAGTAAATAATGCAGATAATATAGGTATAATTCTGAAAAAAAAGTAAGACAGACACTAACAATTTCAATCCGTCTTTCCCCTTATTTCTATTTCAGTGTTGAAGGGTCAGATGACGACACGACGTCACTTGGTTCCACAACGTGCTCCATAAGTCACGAGGAACAGAAAACGTGACCTACAAGTGGGTGGTTATTGAAATACTTCAATTATATAATCCATTCGATTCCTTCGGAAAAATGGGAACGTAGCACTATAACGTATAGGTCCTTTATTTGTTGAATTGATATGACTAACAATGATTTTTGAAGAAGTACTCAAAAGCTTGTGTAGACTATTAATCTATACTAATATTATAAAGCTGAAGAGTTTGTCTATTTGTTTGGTTGAACGCGGTAATCTCAGGAACAAGGCGGTAATGTTAGGTAGCGTATTTATTGAGGAAGGTTATAGGCTATATAACATCACGCTACGATCAAAAGGAGCGAAGCAGCAACGAAAAATGGACGAAAACTGGCAGGCAATTCGATGCGACGGGAAGGGTCAGGGGAGCAAAAATTTGACGCCGACGAAGTCGCGGGCAGAAGCTAGTAGATAATAAGCCGGAAATAGCTTTGTCATTTGTGGATCTTTGACAGTCGTCACAGGTCGTCAGAAGCCCGAAAGTCTGACGACCAGTCTTACCAAGGGGTATCGTATTACCCAGAACCTGGGTTGTGGAGGTCAGACAGGCAGTCGCTCCATGTAAAATGCTGACAATCAGCTGCATCAGGTAAAATTAGAAACCGACCCCAACAAAGTTGGTAAAAGGCTAGGAAGATGACGATGATGCCGGAGACAGATTTATGTTTTTTCGCAACGTAGCTTAATTTTTTGTTGACGGTACAACCTGTATCTGACCAAGTAGGCAGCCGGTCGGTTCATCCCTCTATTCAAACAAAATTTAATGAGGCGTACGCTTACATAGGAGTGTGCGCACTCTCACACGACCCCGCATGCACGATAATTATACGCACTGTACACAACAAATCCGTAATTATAACCTTTATAAATAAAACATTAATAGCTCCGATATAATTTTTCATCAAGCAAAATTCATTAGCGAATATTCCGAATTATTATCACGCGTTTGTTGCTATAATTCAACGGAATTAAATTAAAATTGTAACAATCGTTGTCCCAGCAAAAGCAGAAATATTTTCGTTTCCGAATGCCGATCGCGTCCGCTGCATTTTTGTTAAAGATGTTGATTAAATTGTAGAATTATTAATGTGAGTTTTATTATTCGAGGCAACCTTAAAATTGCACAAAATAACGGAAGGCAATGGAACGGACGGAAGGTAACAAGTAGGTACGAATATTTTTGTTCAGACTTTCTCACAAAACTTAACCTAACAAGCAATCGCTAATGAGGTTTAATTGAATAACTGGGTATGCGAGTTCAAAACACAATTACTACAGCAAGGCTGCAGTAAACATTGAGAAAAATAATAAGACAAAATATATTATGATTGTTATAAAAATTGTGAGAAATATCTCGTTACTGTGGTCCATTATGCATCTCCAGTGCAAGTCATCTCCGGCCGGTCGATGTTGAAGAAATCATTAAGAATAGCCATAACTGTTTCCTATTCTCATCCTAAAGTATTAGGGAGATATCTTTTGTATGACTTTGAATTTCTTTCATGCTATTGAGTCGGATTTGCCTCACAAAATATGTACTTAATGGTTTCAAGAATTACAAAATTATTCTTTAACCAAAATTTCTAAAAAGGTATTTTTTATATCCAATAGTGGGTGCGTAATCAATCATTTTCAGACTCTTATTAAATAAAAGTGGTATACTAATGACCGCATTAGTCTCTCAAGCGTACCAAAAGTACAGAATAAGATGAGAGTTTGTTGCCCTATCTTGGAATATGCTCTACAATAAACTAGTAGTCAACAATTTTGTTGAGGTGTGGGACCGTAAATCAGGCTTTGCCAGAATGTTTTACGAGTTTGTATTCAGCACCAAAAGCGTAAGCCTCTTTTCAGATTTCCAGACAGTCTTATAAAAGCTTTAATCCTGCCGTGGAAAAGGACGGATGCGCGACAATGCATCATTTCTTCACATGCTTATGAGGAAAAATGTCGCCAATCCTATTTCTTACCCTTCGATAAAGTTTTCCTATAGATAGATGGCTCTCCCTAAAAGCATATATTATTATTGCTCAAATAACTCAACGAAGAAAGAATATTTCGTTACAAAACTCACAGTAGAATGTACCTAGTAAGGTATGTAAATATTTGGCGATCGTTGTCGGTGGACTAGAGACGAATGTTGTCCGATAATTTATGTTGGCAACCGTGCCTATTGTCGGACAAACAACGCGCAGGCTCGTGGCCAAAATTTATATTCCAAGTTTGGGTGAACAAGGGCTGCCCACAGAAATGCCCTCCCGACTGAAACCGATAAAGAACTTACTAAGCAAAACTGATACAAATGACCGTAAATAATGCAAAAGCTCAATGTTTATTCTTTGTTTGGATAAAGTTGTGTGTAGAGGTAGAGAAAGTTCGCAACGTACAGTGGAGAGTCTGAATTAGATGCATTTGTAGCGAAGGTTTTTGATTCAATAAAACGCAAGGATACGAGTGAATTCGTAGTCCGCGCAGAATATTATGTTAAGTAAACAAGCTCTCGAGGACGGGCAGTGCCGGATCCTGCTTCGCGTTGGACACTTTGCTATTGGGGATTTTGTGAGCCACTTTCGAATATTTTTAAAAAATGTGATTAAATAGTAAGTCTTCTTGCTTTTGCAAAGTTTTCTTTAGCATTCGTGTATTCTTTATGAGATGTATTTTCGAATTTGTTAACACCTCATGTCGTAGACGTGAGTGTTTTACACGTAAATTGATTGTCGATGTGCAGAATCTTAATTATTCGATTAACAGTTGTGTCTCATCATTAGCATACTACGTTACTAACAAAAATAAACAATCCATTTGTATTCCCTTTAACAATGACATTTAGTACAATAATCGTAAGTTTAAATACAATCCTCAACTAATTTAATTTAGCTATACAATTCCGGCATAGCAAGTTGCAAGCGCATACATTAGATACGCATTCATTCTAAATCAGCAGTTAAGTTGATTTCCGTGTAATAATCTGCGCTGTATGCGGGTGGCAACTAGTAGGTAATAAATAACGGTTTAGTTGGGAAAGCACAATTTTCCAGATGAGAAGGGGCCGGGCTCGGGGCGCGCCGAGCCGTTTTGGCTGCATCCCAGACACGTTTTGCATTTTATTCAAAACGTTGACGTGAAGGATAAAGTTTTATTATTTTACTACTTTGACGTGATCTGACTGTACCTGAATGATGGCGTACCTGCTGATGTGATCATATTCAAATAGGAAACCAGTGAACATTTTGTGAATTCTTTGCAGTTACTCCATTTTCTGGTGAAATTGGAATTGTATATTGTCGAATATAGATGCTGGTTAACGGGCGTGAAGCGGAGCTACAAGATTGAAAACATTAGATTTATAATTAGAATGAGAATAAAGTTTTCAAAGATCATGAAGTCAGTAAAATGGTTCTAACTTTACCGAATGCCATCTATAGTCCGACAACTTTTCATTTACCGCGCACTAATCCGCAAACACTCAAACTCACCATTAAACACTAGCCATGCCTCCACAGCAAGAAGAAGACCAGCACCCCTGTGTCCTACAAAAAGCACGAACAGTACTTTTGCTAAACGACACTACCCATTTCTAAGCGCCCTCATTTATAATAAATTGAACCAGATTTTAAATATACATTCCCTTAACACATTTCATTGTAAGTCTAAAATTAAAGAATATCTTTTGACTCTTGACTACAGTAAAACAGAAGAAGTATTGAAATCGCAATATACATGACCAACAACTCTATACACGGACACACTCACTCTCACTCAGCCACACATATTCACTCTCACACACACACACGCATTCACTCTCACTCACACACACACATTCGCTCTCACTTACACACACACACACACACACACACACACACGCACACAGCCCACACGCACTTACCTCATCTTTTTTCTTTTTCACACTAGAATTAAAAACATGAATGTACAGAATGGGAAATCATCAAATGACTTCTCCCGCTCTGGGCGGAGCGGGAGGGCGTGTCAGACTTTTACTGACTAAAACCCACCCGTGTTCCATCAGTTGCCCATGTGCCAGGGTCACGGTATCTCTTTAAGTAAGTCCCTTAGTCGTCGTTAACTAAAAATAAATACTACTTACTTACCTGTAATTACGTATAATGGACGGATGGATGACCCCTATAACACAGGTTCTACCTAGCATGGGGATCATTGATAAAATTTCTGTGCACTTGTAAGTCCTAAGCTGCAAATGCTGCGCATAACTATTTTGTAATTTACTTTTGGAAATAAATGATTTTTATTATTATTATATACGTTAACATATCTCGGGATTCTGGGATCCCGGTCCTTTGGAAGGCGTACGATGGGCCGAAGCCAACTCGCAGAGGCCCTTTAGACAATTTAGACGGATTGAGGTACCAAACGACGATTATCCCTGTATACACTGTGCAAGTGCACCCAAGGACGACCTCCAATTGGTGTTGGACTATTGCAGGATATGGAAACAAAGATGTTGGACTATGTATTTGGATAGCTAAAATGGACTGATTACCAAGAACTATGGAAGGCCTATGGCCCCTGCCGCATCAATGTTTTGTATCTACACGGATTAAATGGCAGGGGGTGACTTGCACACTCAATAATGGGCCCCCGGAAACCGTCGCTGGCACATAGTGACGCAGCGACAAGGGGGTGCTTGAGAAGTGGAGAGGTATTCCACGGCTTTCAGAACAATCCCAGAGCCCGAAAGATGGTCAAGATCCCTACGAGCACTTACTGGAATACTTCCTTTCCCCGAGCACGTTTGCTCTTACGAATCTCCATTCAAGCCAGCCAATAAAGGCAAGAATGAGGTGGGAGCTCTGAACCTCGCCAGTGTTCACTCCAGCCGGCCAATAAAGGCAAGCCGGAGATGAGGAACGAGAATTCCCCCGGGAGATAGGGTCCGTGGGGTCGTTACTGCCCAACAGCTCGCCACAAGCTGCCCTGCGGGTCTATAATACATCATCTTCATCTGCCGAGCCTTTTCCCAACTATGTTGGGATCGGCTTCCAGTTTAACCGGATGCAAATGAGTACCAGGATTTTACAAGGAGCGACTGCCTATCTGAACTCTACAACCCAGTTACTGGGTAATACGATACCTTGGTTAGACTGGTTGTCAGACTACCGCTGTACCGACAAAACATACAAATAAATGAAATTGAAGTGTTTATTAATTTGTAATGTTACAATAACAGCTTTTTACTAAATACATATTAAATTATATACGGTACTTATAACAAAAAAACATTCAAAAAAGTTTGTCTGCTTGTTTGTTCCAGTTAATTTCCGATACTGCTGGACCGGTTTCATTGGTCAATAGCTGATGTTATAAAGATTAATTCCCGACATATTCCCGAGAAATACTGTTAAAGGTACCTTTAGTAATAAGATAGACATGGCAATTAATTAATTGATCACAAATATAACAACCGTATAAGTGATTTATCTCAGACAAGCCACTTATAATAATTATCTCATTGTCTCGTTTACATTGAATGCAAATTGTGAACATATAGAACGAAAGGTTCAATGAGTGAACATGTTGAACATACCTAATGACTCATGAATCGTGATCAAATGCCAATAGTTAAAATAATCATATGGATGTATGGACATTAGATATTCAACCTTTGAGTTTCCTTCGCCTTGGCCGTAGATTCGTTCTTGTCAGTTTTTAAATTGAATACGATATATTGTGTTAACAATATTTTTTTTTTTATATATGACGTTATTTCAAAGGCAGTTTTTTGTATGTTTCGATTTAAGATTAGAATCAAACCTACTATTGAGCGTAAATATTGAATTTGTTTATAAGCATTTTAACAGCTCTATAAGAATGAAAAGTTACAACGTAGTGGTTACCAAGAAAAATGTCAACAAAAATCAATAATAATTTGAATAGAGTGCTACGCCAATAAAGGTTACGCGCTACGAATGTGCTACGCGGCAGTATTACGCTGACCAGTATGGTCTACGCTTTTCGACGACATTTATAGTTATTGCGGTATTTTCTTAATCTCTAATAATAATATATGTAATTGTTATAAATTTGCTACGGTTATATTGCACGTTCGATGTGCTATAAGTGTTCCTACCTTTTTTTTTGTGATCTCCCAGATCATCAGATGACGTCTCCCGCTCTGGGTGGAGTGGAAGAGCGTGTCAGACTTTTCTGACTAAGACTCACCCGAGTTCCTTCAGTTGCCTATATGCCAGGGCCACAATAACTCTTTCGAATAAATCTCGCGACCCTGGCAAGCATCAGTTCTAGCGAACCCCTTCAGCTTTATGTGCCAACCTACCAACACTATTAACTAACTACGCAAACCATGAGTTGTGCAATAAATTTAACTTTACGAGGCCTTAAATTCACTTCTCGCCTGTTTGCCACTAATGCCGTATTAACAGCAAGCAGTCAGTGAGCCATTGTTGCACTAATGAGACGCAACTATGTTGATGGCGTATCCTATGTTACGCAACAGATTCATGCCAACATGTACGTAACTTATCCGCTTCGATTCCTGGGAACCTTGCAAGCGCAAGTACAATAGTCCAAAGGCTAAACATGCATCAGTTAAATGTGAAATTGCAAAACAGAACCATGAGTAACTTCCTCAATAAGCTCTGTTAAAATGGTGCTCCTTGGAAATTTCGTAAGTTGAGCCCACGAGGCATTCTGATCAGCATCGCAGCAGTGAGTCACGGGCGAAGCACAAGCCACGGAGGCGCGCCGACACCGTTTACAACCGAGATAAAGAACAATAGATACTAACTACCATCACTACTTAAACACCCGCCTACGATAAAACCCCGCATTATTCGAAAAAATACACTTGATCGACGTGACCTCACATAAGGTTAGCGGAGGTCATATTAGTCACAACAGTATAATAAGCTGGGCGGGAGTGGTACCTTATACGTCTAAGTAGCAGCCAATTATATGGCTTAGCCAATATAAATACATGCTTTTTCGGATTAGACCGTGAAATATATGCATGGCAATGGCAAAGCTCATTATTCTTATATCATTGTTTAAATCCAAAGCATAGGGGCTCTACATATATATTTTAAACACGAAATATAATTTATAATAATAGCTTTTGTATTTCTGCACGACCCCAGACGAAACAAACAACAAAAACCAAACAAATATTTTACCTAAAATTAATTCAGTAGTTGTTTACGGGCGTCAGCATATTAGGACAATTAGGTAGCTATCCCGAACAATTGTGAGGCTGTTTACAGGTTTCCTAATAAAAGCGGTTGAATACGACCTCCTTGTTTATGTATTGTGAGTTAGAAAACAGAAGCACCTAGAGCGAGGTCTGGGAGGTATTGTGCCCTCTAACAATGCGATCGATGCCGTCCGCGACCACACCGCCACCAGACAAAGGACAGGGGAATATTGTTTGTCACAAAATTTATTATGGCGGTAGACAGAGTGGGACGCACGATGCGAGCAACATATCCAATACTAGCTTCTGCCCGCGACTTCGTCCGCGTCAAATTTTTGCTCCCCTGACCATTCCCGTCGCATCGATTTGCCTGCTAGTGTTGCTGCTCGCTCCTTTTGAGTTATAGTGAGTCAACCTTAAAAGGTAGACATATGCTCTCGCGGACTTTTTTTTAGAACTTTTTCAAAGGAACATTTCCGTCATACATGATTTTTGCGTTACCTTAACCGTTTACGCAGCGCACGCAACGGAAACTCTCAAAAGGAATACATTTTCCCCGTTTTTACAACATTTTTCATTACTGCTCCGCTCCTTTTAGTTGTAGCGTGATGTTATATAGCCTATAGCCTCCCTCGATAAATAGGCTACCCAACACAAAAAGAATTTTTCAATTCGGACCAGTAGTTCCTGAGATCAGCGCGTTCAATCAAACAAACAAACAAACAAACAAACAAACAAACAAACAAACTCTTCAGCTTTATAATATTAGTATAGATATAGATATCAGCGGCAACAGTAACGCGGCTGAACGCAAACATATTTACGTGCTGTGCTGCGCCCGATTGTCAGCCCGCCTTCAGCTACAATGTTTGTAATACTGGCATTTTATATGATTCTGCTAGCAATGGGAAATCATGGCTACATTGTCACTAAATAAATCCACTGAATATTGTGTTGTTAGCACGACTTATAATAGACACCTCACATTGCTTGCCTACGTGCAATTATTATAGACATTGTCTTGTAACTTTGCCAAATAATTAAGTAAGACCGTGAACACACACTGTGAATTATGTACGGAGACGGTAAGGACTAGACTAGACGGCGACGGCCGTCACATTCTTTTCACACCTTTGCACAGACATGGCGATAATGAGCAAGCTTAGGTGTTAAATAATACTAAAGTATTAACCGATAATAATACGCTAAATGATATTTATTGGCGTTAAGTCACGAGTTAGGATATTAAAAACAGGATGTATGTATATTGAGTTGAAAGTCGTATTATCTTAATAATGTTCGATATTTGCAATTTATTATTAATTTAAAAATGTTTTAATGGATTTTAATTGTGCATTACAACTTTTATCGTGGGATCTTTCAAATAAACGTAGTTAACTCGAAGTTTTCTAATCTTTAATCAATTGCTGAATAGTTTCGTTTTTCATTACAGAATACTAATTCCGGTGGTTCACCCACCGGAATCAGCATTCTGTATAATATTAGGAGATTTAAGATCCGATGGATGTGAGAAGCATAGGACCGGTCGAAATGGCGGTGCCTGGGGCTTGTGTTGCGGTGTATGTGAATGATAATGAAACAATATAGAGGTGATTAGTTTTGTCTAACGGATTACCTACACCGAAAACCGTTCCAAAATCGGAGTTCAGCCTTGGGAAGTATGATTCAAACAAAAAAAAACAATGCAAAAACTTCACAATGGCAGTTTTAAAAGTAAATAATGACGCATTTTCCGTCAATTTCAGCTCAGTGCCACTAACAGTTACATACAAGCAATTTTGTTGGTTTGAATGAATGCGTGTAAAAGAGCGTTCACCCCATACAAACATGGGGTCTTCGCTTCGTTTACTGTTTCCCTTTATAAGTCAATTCCGAGCGAATGGCGACTACGCGACGTGTTTACACCATGGTTTTATGTTTCTTTGCTATTTTCGATTGGCATAAGCATTGCTTTGTCTCTGGTTCGTGTTGTTTTCTTCTGTGTTTTGTAAATTGATGGAATAATTTTATTTTTAGAAGACTCTAATATTGGCATCTTTTAAGCATTGCTGTTGTATCTTTAAGTTGAATTCACCCTTTCTAAATATGACTTTACCCCAGATGATATTAATTAAACACTATTCTTCAAACGGCTTAGGCACAATCAATATTTAACAGTAGAGGGTTCTTAGAAATTCTATCTAAGTTCATCCAAGATTGGCACATCAAAGCCGATTAAATTATGATATTATTATCTATTTATCAATTACGTAAGTACTTGTTGTACTTGCTTAAAGTTGGTTAAGTATGATAGTTAATGGAATTAAGATATAGTATGATACAAAATTGAAATTAGAATAGGAATTTTAGACTGTGATTTAATATAACCTAAAAAGTAAATAGAACAGTCGTTAGCAAACAAACATAAAAAGATGTTGAAAAATCGCACGCGCTGAACTTTGTTTCACAATTGGTGGGAAACACCATTAAGACAGAGAGAGGATGGGATGAATTGTCGTTAAAAATAATTAATTAAGCGTCCCAAATCTCGGCTACGACGAAGGCTGGCATTCTTTTCCACATTAACATTCTTTTAGTGAATTATTCATGTGCATTTAATTGAATAGCATTTAAATTCATTAGTCTTGCTCCACTCTTATCTAAGGAGAGTTTTGCCATTATCATTTTGGGTGCTCATTTTTCATGAAAGGAGGTGTGTACTGCCTTCATTTGAAAGATTATTTTGACCTTGCTCGTTTAAATAAAACTTTAAATTAGATACAATAAAAGTTAAGTCTGTTATTTATTTAACGAACTGTTTGCCAGGACCTACCTGCCTACAGAGTAACGTTCGAATGTAAATATAGTAGTACCTATTTAAAATTGGTGACTCAATCGAGTTATTCAAAGACTGACTGTAAGCACCCATAATTCAGTTTCTATAAGATTTACGAGAACTGTTAAGTTAAAGCTATAAAACCTAAAGGTATCGTCTTCTCATCATAAACATCGGATAAGTCGCCTCTCCGCCGCTCAAAAGTGCCCACGTGCCCAACTAGATGTCGCTAGTCGTAAATATAACTCTTAATACCACGATATCCTAATAAATGTCGGGGCAGAGCACTTATGATGTCACTTTACTGGTAGAACACCTGAATTTTGATATCAGTGTAGTGGATTATAACATTATTTTATCATTTCAAATAAATATGACAAGTGTTTGCTGTCAGCTCTTAACGAGGATATTCCTTCCATTTATCTGATTCAACAAAAATTTTGAATTTTAGATCAGTGAGTGGCACGTCGCGGCTTTTAATGGATGAATAATACCATTCTCTCAGTGGTATCCAGTAATGGAATCTCGAATATACGAGTACTTCTGAATTCACATTATTTTGACATCCTGAGTGCTTCGCGACAGCGTTTCATGACAACTTGTAATTTAGTTTTCAATGATGCTAGAACAATAATTGGAGTTACCTGTAGGTAAATACTAAATACTGACTAAAGTAATAAACTTTGAGATGAATAATAGCGAGGGTAGGTAGGAAAACACCCAAGTTATATCGCCCATCATCGCAAGTTTGTAACTTAACAAACGAAAGTTGCCGGCGAACTGTGAACAGATGTAACAATTCTATTGATCTTCTAGAATGGCGAGGTTATCAAAATAGTTAGTTATTTGTTTTAATATCGCTTTGTCAGTGGCTTTGTAAAGTTTTGTTACATGAACTAGATTCGATGTTTATCCTATAAATCGTAAATACACATTGTGAAATTCCCTATTAATACAAATTTTGAAGTATCCCCAGTAACCGACGGAAATAGTATGATCATTATTTCAGCCAAATACGTCCACTGCTGGACACTGGCTTCCCCCATTCTAGGGGGGGGGGGGGGGGGGGTTGCCATAGTTGGCGACACCCACGGGAAGAAAATAATATAGCTGAAATTTAAAGTAAAAACTTCAGCTTAAAATGGCGAATAATATCCAAAACAAAATATTTCCTAACATACGTTACACATTCCCAGACACAGACCCTTTTTATTTTTGCGCAGTATCTATTACAAGTTGTTTGATCTCTATATCAGATAAACTGTTTTCCTTTCCTGTAAATCCTGTTACAGTTTTGTTTATAGAAATGAGAACTGGGATATGAGCTAAAGTATCAGTAAATGGTTGTCTAGATGTTTTACTCCGATTGGCTGCTATTTCCTTTGCGAGGTTAACAAGTTACCATATTCTTATTTTCTATAACTATAGCGTATGAAGTTAAAACGTTCACTTTGTGTATCGTTTTCTAAGTGAGAACTGTAAAGTGAATGTCCTTTTATTATTTCAAACGAAGTTTTTTTTTTTTTTTTTTTTTTTTTTGTTAAATAATGTATCATATTAGATGATACTTTATTTACATTACAATCTAGCCTGTGAGCTAATAAGTAATTTAAATATAACTTAAACTGCTAAGTAACTATAAAACTAAGAAATCGTCCAATAACGTCTTTCTTATTCACTATAAGTTATAGGGAAGACACTTGATTCACGTGTTCTTTAAAAAAGTTAGCACTTTCACTACTGTTTCAGTTCACTTGCACTGCACTAAACTAACTCAAAGGGTTTAACCCTTTTTAGTCTTCGCACTAATTCAGTGTTGTCAAGGATTTGGATTGCCTCGACATTCACGTGATGATGAAGTCTGTGTTCATGAGCTTCTGCATATTTTTGTATAACTATGTTTACGACATCCATTTTAAGGTCCCGGTGAACGTCGCTGTTTCTTATGTACCAGGGCGCACTGACTATATCCCTAAGTACTTTGTTTTGAAATCGTTGTATAATTTGTCGATTACTTTGACTGGTGCAGCCCCACAGCTGTATACCGTAGGTCCATATAGGCTTTAAAACTTGTTTATATATCAACAATTTATTATGTATTGACAATGGCGACTGTCTACCAAGTAGCCAATACATTTTTTTGTATCGAATATCTAATTCGGTCCTTTTCTTTTTGACATGCTCTTTCCAGCGCAGTTTTGCATCCAGGGTCATGCCAAGATACTTAGCAGTATTCGCGTATGGAATTTGTTGATTATTCATGAATAGCGGGATGTATTGTGGCTTTTTATTCGTGAAGTCGATGTGGATAGACTTGCTCTCATTAAGTTTGATACGCCATATTGCAGTCCACTCATAAACTTGATTTACGGACTTTTGAACCTTTTCTACGGCTTCCTCGTGGCTATTTCCAACAGCCATGATAGCGGTGTCGTCAGCAAAGGTTGCAATTACCCCATTTTCTAGCTCAGGAATATCACAGGTGTATAGTAGATACAGGACCGGGCCTAGTACACTTCCTTGTGGTACGCCAGCTTTTATTTGCCTAAGGTTTGAGTAGGCATTTCCTTGTCTTATTCTAAACAATCTATTTGATATATAGGACTCTATGATATCTGAAAACTGTTGAGGCACCATTGTTCTTAACTTATAAATGAGGCCTTCATGCCACACTTTATCGAACGCCTGTGCAACATCAAGGAAAACCGTGGAGCACACCTTCTTCTCCTCTAGTGTCCTTTCAATAATATTAGTGATTCTGTGTACTTGGTCGAGCGTAGAGTGTTGTTCTCGAAATCCGAACTGGTAATCGGGTATAAGATTTGCAGCTTCAATAAGAGGCTTCAATCTCTTGAGAAATAATTTCTCAAATAGTTTTGACAACACTGGTAACAGTGAGATTGGTCTGTAAGATGTGGTTTCATGAGGTGGCTTCCCAGGCTTGGCTATCATGATGACCTCAGCTACTTTCCACATGTCAGGAACGTGTTTCAACCGAAATACAGCATTAATAAGCGTGGTAAGCTTAACTATAGCTTTACGTGGGAGATTCTGTAAGACTTCTCCTGTAATTAGGTCGTAACCAGGGGATTTTCTTCGATTAAAATTACACTTAATTTCTCTAGATACTTCTTTTGGGGTAACTAATTTAATGTCTGTACTAATTTGTACTCCCTGAATCATCATCTCATCAGTCTGAGCTTCATTTGGTTGGAATATTTGCTCTAAATGCTCAGCGAATCTTAGGGCTTTTTGTTCGTCGGTCACTGCCCATTTTCCATTTACTTCCTTGATAGGAGGAATTTGCACGATCGGTCGTTTTATGTGCTTCGTAGCTTTCCAAAGCGAGTAGTCGGTTTTAGTGTCACTCGTTAATTGGCTAAGGTAGCTGTTTGTTAAGGAGTCATTGTGTTGTTGAATTTCATTCGTAAGGCGCTTGGTGAGGTTGTTCAACAGTCTTTTATCTTGTGGACATCTAGTCTGATGCCACCTGTTTCTTTGTTTGCGCTTTTCGGTTATAAGACACATAATTCTTGCAGGGTAGGTGGTTGCTTTGACCCGGTGTGATTTTTCCGGTGTATTTCTCCAGGCGGCTTTCTGTATACTAGTTGTAAAATTACTCAGTTCCAATTCCAGCTGTTCCGGAGTTTTCAATGGAACCCTCAATTCTATTGAATTATCCAAATCTATTCTGAAACTCTCCCAGTCTGTGTTAGTATTTAATAAACGAAGTTGAATCAGGTTATTTCGTTGGTCAATTTAGTTCATCGAACTCATAGATTGAAAAAGCTATATTCCTGGTAGTCTTCTGAAATATTGAAGAGTCTCTCTTAAAATGGAGGATATCAAGACCCGGATTGTCTTTCAGAGTCCAAGGATTTTCTAGCAAAATGTCTTTAATCACATCACTTTGTTCCCTATAGTAATAGAGTTGGGCTACTTCCTCCATTAAACCTGAGCCATTTGATACATTTATGAGTAGGTACCTAGATGTCAGGCAGGTAATGAGAACTTGGCCTTTTAGTAGAATAAAACTGAAAAGGTCACACGTTGTTCGTCCTTGACCCCTCATCAGGCTACGGAAAGTCCTTACCGAAAAATAGATAAGAAAAATGTTAAAATGGTGATAAATCTCGCGTCTTGTTTGGTTGATCTGATTTGATCTACTGTTCGTGTAACTATTAGATCTAGATTTGTGGACTGTGTTAAATCGCGAGTGACGTTCGATTTGAAGAAATGTTTTCTGTTTATTTCGAGGTGTTTTGTATTCAAGATGAATAGTTACATGAGCTGTTTCATCAGAAGTTTACATATTCACGTTGATGGGTAGCAACATCCTTTCAACGATGGTAAGTCTGACTAAAGAAATAAGTACTCAATTATTACAGTTTTACTTGTAGATAATAATTATACTGCATTGGATAGTCATGGGCTGTGGATATGGAATGTTAATTTCGGTAGTAAAACCGTGAAATCTTTTATTTATTTATTGAGACTTTATGCGCAAGTAAGAAAATACTGTACAAAGGCGGACTTCATGTCTATTGTCGATTGCATGGAGGTATGCAGGGCGGCTGGAAAATCGACGCACAACCCATTACCATAAAATCAGTACATGATTCTGAACACCGAATATTGAAATTTATAGCAGGTTACTAAACAAAACATTTACGCAGCCATAGGTACATTATTTTTTTATTTAAACTGACTGGCTAGATTCATGAGCTGAATTCATGAGTCCAGTTTGCGTATAGTTGTCCTTGTCACCCTTATCATTTCAGCTGTAAGACTTTCACTGCTGAGAGAAATAAACCATATAATACGACTGCTGGACACTGGCCTCCTCCAATTTGGGGGCTTTGCCAAAATCATAACGCTTAGCAGGCAGATTGGCTATCGCAGTATGGTGGTAAAATGCATAGAGAACGCTGCTGCCTATTGTCTAGTAAGTCCCTTAGTCACCTTTTAGATACCCTGTATAGTGCTATTATCCTTGTGTAGCCATCCTGTACTATCGCAAACGTTGCTTTGTAGATTATGATACCCCTACCTACTCGTCTAAATAACATTACTGAATGCATTTGCATGCTAACGACATTTGTACGATTACGATTAGGTTCTCTCATTTAAAATATGTGGGTAGCAATTCTTACTTCATTTCTTGACATATGTAATACTTTTGACATAAACAATATTGGGGTCGCAGATTGCACCAATGCGTTAGGTAGTACCTTTCCTGATGAGCACCGTAATCTATACCTCAGATGTTTCCATTAATTCGTGGGAAGATTACCAACTGAATGGAAGAAAAACATTTAATGTTATTTTTTCATCTCTTGTTTGGATTAGTATTACAACGATGACGACCTTTGAAATACGTCTTCCCACATTCGATGGTATATTATAATTTGTTATCTTTGTAAGCGGGGCTGCTGGCAAACAGCCGCTCGGGTCGTCATGCCAGCATCGGTTCGTGCTTGAGTGACCATTAATTACATATCGAGACCCTTCAGTGCAGCGGAAAGTACGTGAAGTTGGTCATTCGTAGATCTTTGGCTGTCTTTAGTCCAAAGCCCAAATGTCTGACAACCAGTGTCACCAAGGGGTATAGTGTTATCCAGTAACTGGGTAGTGGTGGTCATATAGGCAGTCACTTCAGCTACATCCGTTTAGGCTGAGAGCAACCCCAACATAAATGGGAAAAGTATAGATAGACTGATTGATCTTTGTTATTGGTGTGTTATCGTTGTCAATGTTGGCAATCATATCGATGCAGCCTTACTTCCTTTTTCGCGCTCTTCGATCTGGATATTTTTTTAAATTTGCCCAAAATGGTCTTTATGCCGTTTGTAGCGGATAGCGTTGACAATGTTGCTTTGAAATATATCGTATCATTGATCCTTTAAGGCGAATAAAGCCTGAAAATGTGGCTGAAATTGATCTATTATTTAAGTATGTAGGAGCACGCGGCATTGTGTAGTTCTAGCATAGTTTAGGCGGAGGAACTAGATTCCGGTTTCAATTTCTGAAAAAAAAAAAAAAAAAAACACTCCTACAATCCCGAAAAGTAAAGCTTGAATCAAATCAATCAATCCAATTAATAAATCGTCTTCTAATTTTATATTCATAAACCGTCTCATGTACAATAGTTGTGCTCGAAACAATTATGTGAGATGAGTCTAGCCTTGCTTTTAATATGACAATGACGAGATAAACGTTCATATGACATTTGCTTTAATTGTGATGAGTATAATTAGTTTAGCTGATTAATTACGTATATATTGTATATTTTTGTCAATCAAAACTAAACGTTGAAAGCATCTTAACCTTCATTGATGAATCCTTCGAGGTCTCATCACTCAAGATTCTTTGTTGATTGTCTTTCACATCGTGATGCTCTTTAAATAAGCGATTAATTAATAGGAATTGTTAGACGGTAGTGCATTGGTGGCCAAGTGGTAAAAGCTACAACTTACGAATTGTAGGTCGTAGGTTCCAACTTAGAATGACGTTAAACGTTTAACTTTGTGTAAATTACTTATTTAAGCACCATTGCTCCCAAAATGGTGAAGGAAAACATCGTGAGGAAACGGGCATGTCCTAGGACCCAAAAATCGAAGACATTTGAGATCTACCAACCGCAATTGATCCACGTAGTAGATTGCATTGACCCACGTGGCACATTACAGCTCACTCCCTGGGAGAGGAGGCCTGTGTCCCAGCAGTGGGAAAATTCACGTATTTTGATATAGTCGTATAGTTGTGTAGTACACAGAACTATGGGACTAACCCAATACACCAAATCCGTGTCTCATATTCACATGTTTAATGCATGCACGCACATTTGGCTAACATTAGCTGGCCGAGATTACAATTGAACATGCTAATATACGTTAGCCCCAGACGCCGTGTAACGTACGCTTCCAGCTGTAAATTGTGCAAACAATCCGTGTAATGATAATTGAATTTGATGAATTGCGTAATATGATTAAATTGGATTCGGAAATGGTGTTGTTTTGATGTATTGATTTTTCCCGTGAGGTTGGTAGTCGGAACTTAACATCCTATCGGCGATCAGTTGCATAACGTTGCCGATCTGACGCTCAGAAATAATCGCGAGTGATTTTTCATAACGAAATTTAAATCGTTTGAATTCAGAATCACTTTGACTTTGTGTCACGTTTAGAAAATAATGAGCACGAAAAATCTAAGGGGCAATTCTCGTTATTCTAAGAATGTTCACGGTCTGATGTCAGTCTGAATCTGTAAAAAATACTACGAGTTTCCATACATTTTTAACATTTGACTGTCGCCGAGATGAGACTACGACTAGATTTTTAACATTTTTAATTACGAGAATTGATGGCCTTCAGACTGCATGTAGCTCAAAGTATACCCCATTTACATTCATTGTTACAATCGCATTTTATTCATCCATCTTTGCCGCTTTTCGATACGCATATCCACTACATCTCTCCATTTCATTTAACAAATCTTTTCGAATATCCTGCCATAAATCGATATGAGAACGCATTCAAACATTACTAGTCACGTCTCCCTTTCATTTGCGGTGGCCTATTGGCTTCGTTCCCGGCCAGGCATTCTCGTTACTCGCTCAGCGTTTTGCGGTCCAAACACCACTCATTCAAATAAGCTGGCTTATCTGCATTGAGGGTGACCGTGAGTCTGTGGGACGTATGCTTTAAAGTAAAGATAGCCAATAGTTACGTGATCGTTAGCCCTATATTCACTCCGTCGATTGAGTTTCAAAGGCGTATTGAGTGTGACCAATTTCTTTGAACTTGGTATAAGTTAGGATAGGGTTACCAACCAGTTTTACTAAGGAGTATCGTATTGCCCAGTAACTGGGCTGTGGATGTCAAATAGTCTACTTCCAATTAGAGATGGGACTAATGTTTAAAGTTGTGACTTTATACTTACCCAGAAAGATCCATTGCCCCATTCAAATTTCGTCCAGTAGTTCGTGCTATAATCATTCCAGTAAGTACTATAATTTAATTGACTATAAATGTATACAGGGTGATTAAGCTTGGATCGACTACACTCGATAGTGACATAATCATTGTCAGTGACCGGAATGGCTCGAGTGGGCTTAGGGATCGATACAATTTGGATTACCACACGTTGGGACAATTGATTTGTCCGTAACATTTATTAGATTAGGAAAGGTTCAAAATGTTATTTAGAACACTGTTTTATATCAATGTAATTTTAGCATCTACGGTGAAAAAGTTTAAGTTCAATCTTGTATAACATCTGTGGCATTACTAACACGGCTTAAAGTATTCGGGACCAGTTCGGATCTTCGGCTTTCCGTCAATACCGGTCACAGATCACTGCAGATGGATGGCCACTGATAACGGCACCCCAACCGCGTACTTTCTCGTTTTTGTGTAAGTCCACGATCCGAGGACTTTGATATGGTTACCCTACTTACTTTATCTACCTGTAGTTATTTGCTCCCGCTCTATAGAGCGAAAATCAATATTAGGAATAGAGTAAGTTAATTAACTTGAGTTTGCGGGATTCAGTGTATATTTGTTTAACTCGAAGCTGTAAAAACAGAACTTCAACTAAAAGACATAACAGAAAGTATACAAATGCAATTTCAAATCTGACTCCGTTTTACCACATAATCTGTGGCTACTTAGTCGTAATTGAAAAACGTGGCAGTAAGGAAATTCTTTTTGTTTATGTGAGCATAACGAAACGTATCTAATTTGTATAATAATCACGCTTCCCCAAACAAAATGATGTTTTATTCTTATTTGCGAGAAAAGTAACAGCACCTCTGGCATTAATAACAAAAGCTATGGCCGCCCGTTAAGGAAATTTCGTTTAGATTATAATCAAATGGCAACGTAAACAAACTTTTCGTGCCACGTGACGAGCATCGGAACTGCTCGGGACGATTCTAATTTCACGGCGTGACGAAGAGGTCTCCTCATTTTCCTGACGGTTGCGGATATTTTCAATTTTCCCGACGGTGGCTCCTTTTTATTAGTTGTTGTTTCGCCTTGAATACTAATCGCTGAAGAATTAACATTCACGTGACATCTCCTTTGCTTATCCGAGACGTTGTGGCCGAGCCGGGGTTCGCAAACGTTCTAAACGATGCTACATTCATTTGTTGTTTGTTGTTGATTCTTAGGTTTTTCCTTTGTTCTTCGAAAACTGTTTCTTTTTCTATATTATTAGTTTCTTTTTATGTCCTATATTTTCTATCAGGTGACTATATGGCTATGGTTTTCTAGAAAGCGTTCAGTCATAGGCCAGAGTTACCGTGGGTTTGGCATAGGCAACTGAAGCAACACGGGTGGGTTTTAGTCAGTAAAAGTCTGACACGCCCTTCCGCTCCACCCAGAGCGGGAGACTTTATTTGATGATTTCCCACCCACAAAAAAAGGTGTCAGAAATTGCTCTGTATTTAGACAGCCGTAATTGTGACCGTTCACCGCTTTCTTTGGAAGGCAAAGCATTAATGAAATGGAATAAAGCTACATCGTTGTACGATGTAGCTTAATTCCATTTAACTTCGATAATCTAAAGATGGATGAGAAATCACTTCATTACTGGAGTATTAACGTGACGTAAACACCGGGGATCGACATAATAGTTTATCCATCGACAAGCGTTTTAATTAACTTGGAGGTTATTACAGCGATGTCACTTGCCTTCACAGTAGCACGTATAGATACTCTGAGGCTGCATCCAGTTATTAGCTTCCTTGACAAGTTATTATGATATTCACTTTGCTCGCTTTAAATCAGCCGAGTATATAAAGCTTGGGGGTTAATTACATAGTATTTATATTTGCTGCTCTATTATATTAAATACTAGCTTTTGCCAGCGGCTTCGCCCGCATGGAGGTCGGAAATTATCCCGCGAGAACATACTACCGGGATAAAAAGTAGCCTATGTCCTTTCTCAGGCTCTAAACTATCTGTGTACCAAATTTCATTTAAATCGGTTCAGTAGTTTTAGCAGGAAAGCGAGACAGACAGACAGACAGACAGACCGACAGACAGACAGAGTTACTTTTGCATTTATAATATTAAAGTGTGGATAGTGTGGATGAAGCCCAAGTAATATGAATTACAATCCTACTAATCCTGCACTACTCGACCGCTACCAACCGGGACGGCCGGACGCGGGAAGGCCCGCTAGCCGCTCTGCGGCGATTTTATTATAATCTCTGATATCTTCTAAAATATTAATTTTAATGATATGCTGTAAAGGGCAATTTTGATCAACATGAAATGTACAATTTATTTAAGGTACTTAATTGCATAAGGATTAATGCTGTATTGCTTAAAATCACATTCATAAATAAGCCATTATTTCTCGTAAAAAGTAAAGGATAAAAATGGTTATTATGGGTTATCCCTAAGAGTTAGACATATACCATCGCGGACTTTTTTGTAGAACTTTTTAAGATGTACAATATTGTAGTACATTATTTTGAGCTATTTCGTAGGGTTCAGCCAGCGTTCGCAATGTAAGCGCAAAAAAATGTGTTTATTTATGACATCACATTAGAAACCTCTAAAATTATCAGCGTTTCTTTACTATATTATGCATGTTATATACATAAAAAACCTTCCTCTTGAATCACTCTATCTATTAAAAAAACTTGCATCAAAATCTGTTGCGTAGTTTTAAAGATATAAGCATACATAGGGACAGACAGACAGCGAAGTGACTTTATTTTATAATATGTAAAGAAGATAAAGATAAAGATTCCACGTTTGTTTATTTGCGTTTCCTTCGCTTCTTGGATCTTTATTTGTTGGCAGTTCGTTTATTTTAAATCTTTCCATATGCCTTCATAACTATGCTACTAAAAACGTTTCCAGATTTAGCAACGTTCGATGAATCAAAAAGCAGTTTGCATACATTAGACGCAGATAATGCATTCGGCTATAAATTCAGAGTAAGTGCGGAAATAAGGTGACGGTTAGTTCGTGCTGGGCGCTCCGGTAGACAGAGCACTCGCCCGTGCGGCTGGCGCGCCAGTAAAATAGCAAGTTGACTGGAATAGTGCTGGCGGCGTAATTAAAGCTGAACTTAATCTCCTGTCACCGTTTCGCGAGCTGAAGCCCCGCGCCCACCGACTTAATTAGATTTTTGATGAATTGTTCCACCCAATAAAGCCTACGCGGACTGTTGTGCACAAACACGGGCCGATATAGTCTGTGTGTATGTTAATCTAGTTAGCAATACACGTAAAAAGTTCGTATACAATTCATGAATTTATGAAAAACTGCGTACCCAAATGAGAATAAAACTAAGAATAGCCAGAGCCTTACAAACTAAAATAAGATTTCCAAACCCAAAACTGCTCTCTAAAAATAATAGAAAACACGTGCAAAATTTAAAGGAAAATATACCTCTAAATCAAATCGTATTGGCACGATATAAACAAGCGTTCAACATCTGGATCCTTATTCAGTGTTCAATCGTCCGTGACTTCAATGGTATTTGAAGCAACGATAAGTGGATCGAGTACTTTTGACGTCGGCAAGTAGGAGCCAGTACAATGGCGGGGATCTCTAGGCCCCGGGAACTTCACAGATAACCTTTGCCCCAATATTTTGATTGAACCGATGTAGTACTCCAAGGTCGACGTCATTGTACGACCATTGTGTACACCGAAGGCTCACTCGACGATCCTATTCAGAGCAACCAATTATACAGACCGGACCATTTTGAAACCAATCCATCATTCCAATATAATAAATAGTAGTAAACAAAGGGTCCCCATTGTGAAATCAATTTCAACTCGATATATAACAATAGGCTTCGTGTACGTGGAAACGGAACGCCCTAATTCTATTTAATATCAAACAATGTGAAAACCTTCTGTGTAGGTCACAGAAAATTAAAGCTCGAAGTCCTTTATTTTAACAGTTTTCAACCGAGAAAGTACTGATAGGGGGTTTCTTTCGCCGAACTGAATACAAGTTGGGGGCTTGGGGGCTCGCGACGGAACACTTATCGTAGCTCGAATTACGATGTCAAGGAAACAAATATAAATTATTTATGAAACGCTTTATTATAAGTTACATTTAAGGTTAAGTGGACTATATTACATTAATGTGTATCATGCTTGGTTGCCATAGTTAAGTACCGCACACGATGATTCAATCAAGACAATCGTTCAAGATTGACTTATTGATTCACCGTGTGAGGTATCTTGTTCAAAAATGTATGAAATAAATAATTAATTCATAGTTTGTGTATAAAAAACTGATGACATTGATTAATGACGAGGTATGACCTAAGTCTTGATTATCACAACATTGATAACGATTGATTAAAATATGAATGAACGTCACGTTTTTGTTGAGAAAACTTATTGCATTATAAAATGACCTGTGTCAGTGTTGTGTGGAGTAAATGACAACGTTGATAAATATTCGAGTTAGCAAAGGTCATAATTTTGACAGCCAATTGTAGCGTTTAGTAATTGCTGGCAATCTGTTGTGTCACGTCGTGTTATCGTGTGCATCAGTTAACGCCTCGGAATGACCTTTAATTTCAAATTTCATGTCGTCTTCATTCATGTTCAAATTAACTGAGAAGGACGCTCAGTGTAAAAGAAGTTTGATTTATTTTTTCAAATGAATGATGTGCATGAATGAGTTACCTAATGGTATTTGTCTTAACGTATGTCTAACATGATGTTCATATGTCGATTGTTTTTAATAAATCAACGAGCTTTTTTGAAAATATTTTAATGATGTGTTAAATAATGTGTTTCGTTGTTAGCGCCTAGTAGATTTGCTTTTTGGCTAATCAGCGTTTGGTTGGTGCATATTTATGCTTACCGTAATTAATCCGTGGATGGGTATCCATTTTTACATACCAAGACCCCACCGTGCTTCGGAAAGCACGTTAATCCGTTGGGACAGGCTATCATTGGTGGATCCTTGGCAGTCGTTGCGGGTCGTTAGAAGCATGGCAGTCTGACAACCAGTCTTACCCAGGGGTATCGTATTACACAGTAACTGGGATATGGAGGTCAGATAGGCACTCACTCTATGTAAAACACAGTTGCATTTTCTTTTCCATCTGGTTAGACTGTAAGCTGATCCCAACATAGTCAAGAAAATACTAGGCAGATTGATTTATTGACTTTCAATATTTACGTTTTTGTAGCATTAGTGTCGTGATCTCACGCTGCAGTCAAATCTATTATCTAACCTTCGCCAAAATCAAAACTAAAAATAGATAAATGAGCCGATCATCTTTATCAATAAAATCTTCATAACATAGACTAATCTCTTCCTTAAATTCCTTTCAAAAGTATTGAATAATACAGCCATTATGTCCTAACCTCGTCTTTAGTACTAAAAAGTCAAGGGCGATAGTAAATTTTATTGTTTACTAAATGGTGCTCGTCGTTTGTGTTCCAACATTATTTCAATTGCAGAGCAATCAATCATTTAAGTGTCAATAATTGGATGCTCCGTGTTATTATTACTGCTGAATAGTCAATATTTTGTTTGTTCGTAATGATAAACCTGTCAGAATTTAAAATGTGTGTGTGTTGGAAAAATTGTTTATTGCCTTCGAGAAAATGGGGTGGTTTTTATAGTTGGTTTATGGAGTAGGCTATATTTTATCGATAGGGTACTTTAACTACTTAGATAGATGATTAAACGTGATATTTGATTAGAAACAATTAATTTTATGGATTGAACTTTACTATAAACACGAATTCGATTGTTTGATTTTCGAGATAGCACTTTTTATGATACATCGAAAATCCTTTGCCAAATAACAGTATCCTATTATTTCATCGAGGTTAATAATAGTTTTATTTTTAATTCGTGACTAACGCATAATATGTACATATAGGGCTTCAGTTCCGTCGTTCACCATGAGTCGTACACAGCCTTGCTCCTAAGATATGACACGTAATTCCATTCACGATCTCAACCAATCAAATATTATTATTGACGTGAATCGATTATGTGAATGCTTAATGCAATTATGTTCAGTTAAATCCATTTGTTGAGGACAACACCTAGCGATTATCCGCGACGATAGTGTTATTACTGATATTCGATTTAATAGACACGCGGTTTGAACATCACAATTTCCTTGATGTTAATATCGTAATCGAAAATGCACGGTCTAGTCTTAATTGATCAATTTGATATGGTAAAACGACGCATTTCTAAATTTTAGAATGTTAATTGAAACTTATTATACGGACGGAGTTCCGTATGGTGCCTGACGTAAAGAATAGGACCATACCAGTACTTCCCGTGGGCGACGTAAGAGGCGACCAAGGGACTCACTATAGAATGTGCAGCAGTGTTTTCATGTATCTTACCACCATACTGCGATCGCCGACCCGCCTGCCAAGCGTGGCGATTATGGCATATGTCCAGCTTTTAGACTGAAATAATAATATCGAAATCGAAAATGCGCGGTGATCAATTTGATCGTGTAAAAGGAGACTAGACTAAACGAGGCATTTCTGAATTTTAATATATGTTAATTGAAACCTATTTATATGACACATGGCTAAATAATAATAGGCGCACAGATCTATAGATCAGGTTAAGCTACGCATGCCACGGTCGGTGCGTGGATGGGTTACCATTTTTACATACCAAAACCTCTCCGTGCCTGGAACGCACGTTAAGCCATTGGTCCCAGCCGTCATTCGTGGACAGTCCTCACGGGTAGTGTCGAAAGTCTGACAAGCAAGAGTCTTGCCAAGGGGTATCGTATTACCAAGTAACTGGGTTGTGGAGGTCAGATAAGTAGTCGCTCCATGTAAAATACTGGTATTCAGTTGCATCCGATTAGACTGGTTGTAGAATCCACATCCACACTATATATATATTATATATATATAAAATATATATTTATATATTTTATATATATATATTATATATAATATATAATCCATACTATCCATACTTCCATACTAATATTATAAATGCAAAAGTAACTCTGTCTGTCTGTCGGTCTGTCTGTCTGTCTGTCTGTCTCGCTTTCCTGCTAAAACTACTGAACCGATTTAAATGAAATTTGTAACACAGATAGTTTAGAGCCTGAGAAAGGACATAGGCGACTACTTTTTATCCTGGTACTATGTTCCCGCGGGACAATTTCCGTCAACCACGCGGGCGTAGCCGCTGGCAAAAGGTAGTATTCAATAAACAAATTTTTAGTACACAGGCCCGGTATTCACTAAAAAATCGTCTACATAATGCAAGCAAAGTTTTAAAGATTTTTTCCTTGCCTTCACATTAAACTGAAAAGTTTTCCGTAAACTAACTTAGCCAAATTCGGAGCAACAAGCTAATGAAACACCCGGCTGCATAACCTCTTACTGGCAACGTTAAAGATGCAAGATTGTCCACAAAAATCCAATCACTTTTTCAATATCCGTAGTGACATCTGCACTCATTAACACTGTGTTCCTAACTTCGCTTCTCTTACAGACTAAATTAAAAGTACATGAAGAAACTATTATTACACTTTTTATTGCTCAATTCAGTGCGACGATAAAGGGGTCGCTTTGGCGCTGCATTGCATACTTTGTGAAATAAGCACGAAAGGAAAAGCTGGACTGTATTTTTCATCTTTCTCAGCTAATAGATTTTTTCATTCAACGGCGCCGAGAATAAATGGGGGATTTTTTTAATTTACATAAAGAAATTTCTATTAAGATGAGGGTTAACTGGAAACTTGCTCCAGGGATTAAGCTTAACTGCATTTATGTGTAACTGTGCGTTATTAAACGCGAGTTAATGAATTTTATATTCAGCCATTAACAGCACATGTTGCTGTTTTGTTCTTGAATGTACTTTGAATAAAGTAAATGCGCAAGTAAGCATTAAACGTTAGTACAAAAAGCTAACCGTTTTACCACAGTGATTAACTGGCTTTCGACCCGAGATCTATATACTTATAATAAAACTGTAGAGAAGTCAATTCTGTACATTGAAAATATATTCAAAATTAATATTGGAGGATGAATGGTGATCGATACTGATGCCAAAAATGCAATCAGTAAATTTTTTGTCTGTCTGTCTGTATGTGCACGCATGGGTCAAAAACTACTGAAGGGATTTTAACCAAACTTGGTACGATTGTAGTCCATACTCCTGGGCAGGTTATAGGCTATATAACATAATGCTAAGACACATAGAAGCTTAGCAGTGACGATAAATTTGTAGTAAGTCGGATGAAAATGCGCTTTCAAGCTCTTATCCTCACATACATTGATCATTAGGCTACTTTTTATCCCGGTAGTACGTTCACGCGGGATATGTTCCGACCTCCACGCGGGCGAAGCCGCTGGCAAAAGCTAGTTTCTTAATAAACCTGTGACGCAATAACTCTGAGGGCTTTATGAATATTATAATATTAATTTGATCTGGTTATTTCGTATGTCGATGTTAGATTAAAAGATGAACGGTTACTTAACTCACGAGTTCACGACACAAAAAGAGGGGTGTTATAAGTTTGACGGCTATGTGTGTCTGTGGCACCGTAGCTCAGCGATTGGGTGCGGTTTTTTATTTTAAAAGTAGGCTTTGTAGTGGTGTTCTTAGATAGGTTTTATCAAAATCGGTTTAGCTGTTTCGACATGATGATCCTTTGATCAAAATATGACCTACAATTTCTTATTAAACTAAAAGTGTCAATAGGTATTTTTTTTTTATTTTTCTGAGATTTTTGATTTGGTCGAGGTTTCCTTAATTTTTAGCTGCTTAATTCCGCCTTCACATAGCTAACCGAAAAGTCAAAGCAAATGTTTATTTGCATGGAGCACTGTGTAGAACTTTAAACAAAACCATATGTCGAAAGCATACAGAAACTTACTCAAATGGATAGAACCAGCTACTTACGTAAACATGTATTTACATTTCCTTCTACATAATCATATTTCCTGTACAAAGCTGCAAAGGTCTTCCGGCAAAGGTTTTCGTCTTCCGATATCTTGTGTCTGTTTATTAATCCTATTGTAGAAGAGCCATCCAGTAGTCCTCCAGCCCCATGTATACGGTATATAAAGGTATATATGTCTGTGTATTTGCCTTTGAGAGGGCACTAACGAGGAGGTCGGCTATCGACTTCACTGTATTTGCATACACAGTACCCCGGAACGTAAAACGGCATATTACGGTTTTACTGAAAGAAAAGCCACTGGAAAATGTACATAGGTAAATAATAGACATCGGACTGGAGCTATCATTTGGCTAGTTTGTGAACAAAGTATTTGTGGGATCTCGAGTTTCAACAGTATTTTTGTTGGGTTAATTTTGTTACGAGTAATGAACTTGTGTTGTCCATGACTTTAATAAATAATTCTTTACCCTAATATACTGGGTTGTTTGAGAAGTTGGTGATTGCAGATGCCTTTATTAGTGCCCGAAAAGAGGTGGCGTGCACTTTCTTAACCCTTAATTTATTCATTTAAAAGCTACATACTCTACTACCTCTGGAGATAAGTGGTGGCCCAGTGGTATCGGGCTCGATTTACGAGTTGCAGGTATTGTGGTCGTAGGTCCGAACCCAGGCAGAAGATTTGCTTTGTGTAAATAATTTTATCACCACTGCTCTTAAAACGGTAAAGGAAAAACAACGTGAGGAAACCCGCGTGGTAAATTATGGCTCACTCCCTTTCATCGAGAGAAGGCGTGTGTCCCAACAGTGGGATCAGTATACGCTAATTATGATTGATTGAGTCTACTACCAGCCGAATTGTCAAGTTACACTATCCTAGGAACTCCTCTAAACACCTCCAAAGTTCAACTCTGTTAAAGAAATTTCTAAGCCCATGATTCCGAAGCAATAACCCATAAACGCCCATAATGTCAAGCAAACATTACAATTCTCTACTTCAAGAAACATAAACACTAGTTCGCAAAGAATGCTGCCTTGTTCAGCTGAGTAATTATTACGCAGGCACTTAAGGTCGAAAGTAAGACCACTAGACCACTATTAGTTAGTTGTACGTAATAGAAGCGCATCATTACGCGAACGAGCGCGTTACATGAGAACTAGGAAGAATTACCGCGCTGTGGTCTAGTACCCGACACTATGGACATGTATGTTCCGACAAGGGATGGTGCACACTTGGTGACTCGTATAGAGCGATTTTCATTAACAAAATGGCTGATAAAATCTATCTAAACTAATATTTTAAAGCTGAATAGTTTGTTTGTTTGTTTGATTGAACGCGCTAATCTCAGGAACTTCCGGTCCGAATTGAAACATTATTTTTATGTTGGGTAGCCTATTTATCGAGAAAGGCTATATAACACTACGCTAAAACCAAGAGGAGCGGAGCAGTAATGAAAAATGTTCCAAAAACGGGGAAAATCGCACGGGTAGGCGATTCGACGCGACGGGAAGGGTCGGGGGAACAAGAAATTTAACGCGGACGAAGTCGCGGGCAGAAGCTAGTATAATATAATCCTTTCATTTGTCGTCTACGTGTTTGTTGATATAAACGCAGAAATAAATAAAATGACACTCACTTTTAAACGATACATAATTTTGTGATATTTTCAGAATTTGTGTGATTACAATAAAAGAAAGATAGAAACAGCAATATATTCTGTTGAATTTTTCGTGTTTGCCTTTGAGTATTCAGTTGTTAATTGTATATTCAGCTGTTAATTGCGTGTTTTTGCCTTTGTCTGCTTTGATACTTTTTCAGGGTAGTGTACAACTTTTTTTTAAGTTTTCACCATATGTTACATTCATTTCTTGGTTGATTCTGTAATGGTATTTCTCAATAGCAGCCCGGAGTCTGGATTAGTGCCCGGTTGACGGCAATAGGCTCGCCCCTTATTACAAGGTATCCCTCTGGCCAACCCTTCAGAGGAGTTACAAGGTGATGTTTTGAATTGTTATTCAAATTATTTTGGCAGTGAAAATCGTGCAATTTTTCTTTCCGCCAATTTTGTGCCAGCCCTAGAGAGCTAAGAAATAGGAATACACTCGCAAGATTTTCCACCTCCATGATTCATTTGGTTAAGTTTTCTCTTACGTTTTCCCTTTTGATTACAGTCTAGATACTTTTGAATTGGTTAACCAACGTAACGTTAGCCTCCCTTCTACAGGATAATGAAGCTTCATATTTTATTCTATTTTAATTCGGGAATTCCGTACCTAAAATAAATTTATCTCTTTAATGAAATTGTATATTAGACAAAAAATAATGAGGACGCATTACTTAACAAGTGTCCCGTTACACATGATATTACAGGAGTAATCCTGCGTGCATGTGTGTTCGTTAGTAAGGCAGTCCGCCTATATATGTATATCGGTGATGGCAATAATGAAGTAAAATATAAAATAAAATGTACTTGATCTTTATAGGGTTTTTAAGCATATGGAATAGGCATTTGATATTTAATTGTATGTTTTTTTGACTATAAGGTCTAGTACCCTGTAAAAAGAATATACGATATAATTAAATTTTCACTACACAAAATAATTGCAAAGTTCTGTGATTAAATACAATAATATAAACAACTAAGACAGAGAAGTTAAAATAGAGAGTAATCGTATCAAAGTTTAAGTAAAACAGTTTTACTTTCAATACTACTTTTTATTTAAAAGGTTCCAGTACAGCATTATCGTCATCCCTTCTTTTGTCTTTCAAAAGTAATGTCTTGTTCGTTTATAAATCAGCTGCCTGGTGGGGCTCATCAACGATAAATCTATGTCACTTCTTTGCAAATCGGTGCGATCAAATTTACGCGATTGAAATAATTGGTATTACGTCTTTGAAATTATGAAGAAGTCGTCTAAAAGTAGTTACGAAGCAGCCAGCTTGATACAGCGAGGAAAACATGCAAATGAAAGGACCCCGGCTTTACTGCGGACAGCCGCGATGCAACACACTATATAGCGCTAGTATAAATCATTATTTAAGCTCTCCCCATTCATGCATGAATACACGTTAGGTAATAGAATGCTTTCAATGCAGGCACTTAAGCATCGTTCAAGAGCGATGCGTCTAATACTTCAGAATTATGAAATCCTGTTCGTATTTCATATAGAACCCATTCAATACAATTACATATTGCACTTTATCATAAATAATGAGTCTGTCATTAAAGATATTGGTGAACTCATTATGACTCCATTCGAAAAGAAAACAGTATTTGAACCGGCTGTCAATATTTAAAATTAAGGCTAATATGAACTGTAAGAAACTACACGTATGATCCTGATTTTTTGTTTTCTTTCTTTGAAGTAGATTATTCCCACTTTGTAAAAGAAAACAGTCGTCCACTTAATATTATTGTCGGCAAACAAAACGAAACATTTTTGGAATTTAGAAACCGGGCATTAGTAAGTAGATAATGTTAGGACTGGGTTATGGAGCGGGCGGTAATCTAAGCGTTTATTCATCGTCACGCGTGTGACAACGCGGTCGCATCATTATTCGTAGACATGCATGTTTCAAGAGAACATGCTTTACAACCTGCGCTGCGCCTGCATAGTACAGTGAGGCTGCGCTAAGGGCCCTTAAGGCTTCGCAATTTACGTACGCGACACGCATATGCAAGATTTGCGATGCTTTTATTAAGTGCACTCTACATATTTTCTGACATACTTACACATAGCTAAATATTGACATAGTTCTGTTGACGTATGTTAATTCACATACATTGCAGTCTTTGCTTTCATTTGCACTGAATGCTATTGAATGAAATTATGTAATTATGTTAAACGACTGAATTCTTCAGTTATGACGATGAGATGTTAACAAGGCGTGACTTCATGACTACGATTGCGTAAAAATGACATCTGGCACTCCATAACAAGCGTAGCTTTTGTGATACACTGAGGGTCATCATCTGTAGCGATACAAAATGCTACATGCGTTTTAAAGCCGAACTTTTCCACGATACTATAGTCGATAGCTGACAGAATAATGCCAGGTCGGTGGCAACAACGCGGCCTGTCGTTCATACTTGATCCGCATCGATTATCCAGGTTCAATACCGGCGAGCTATTCTAGCCCGGCTGGCCTTTGTTGCATTCTATTGTTGGTCTGTGAAGCCACGCGGCCGTATAAGAGACACTCTCGACTTGCACTGGAATCACAGTATATTGCAGCCGGTGACTGCGTTCGCTTTGTTCGTGTAACAATCGAGCAGCGATCGTCAACTCGTTTGATCGCAGATTAGGTGTTGTGATATGTCTTGACTTAACAAGGTTGCCACGAGATTGCTGATTTTGAATGATTTGTTATGATTAGGGGCCGATTATTTTGGTTTCAGTACCAATATAAATGGTTATCGGTTAAGCTTAATTTTATCTTGCATTTTTATCTGTGTATATTTTTCTTACATAATACTGTTTTATTTCGTTAATTTGCAATTACATTTTCATCTCAACATTAAAGTAAACCAATCCCCGGATTTCGCATCCAAACATCAGAAATTCGGTAACATTGGGAGCATAATGTTTGATTCAGACAATACGGCATGCAGATGAAACAAGACGGCGCAATCAATCCAATAATTCACAGCGGAGCAACGCGGCGCAATCGCATCATAGTGTTGGGATTCGCATCAGTCCCCGGTTCATTTGGCGGTCATTATTCTGGGGCACGTCTCGACGTCACGTCCGTCGACACCCATGTCACTCATTGCTCAGTTGTTCACAGCCATTTGTAAAGCAGTCTCGTTAATTACGCGTGTGTAGCGCAATTAATACAATTTGAATTTCGAATAGAAGTTTAATTCTAAATTAATTGCACTATTTAGAGGCAGAGTGTTTCAGAATACCGCCGTATTTTGAATTTAGTACGCTCAGAATATATAATTAGTTGCGTAGGTTTATACAATTTTCTTTTCATCCCTGTTTATTTTACTTGGTCCCTAGAAATAGTCTCTCTGTCTACACGTGTCTGTGTCTAAATATAGAAGTAATTTTACTTGTATAGCAAAACCTATTACAGAGTAACTTATTATGTAGTTTACTCGTGTTTAATAGTATCTAACTGTTCTCGAATACAAAAGGATTCGTTGATGTCTTGTTAATAGGATCTCGAATGTCAGAGCGAGCATATTAATTAACCCAAAAATAATTATGTGAAGATTAAATTAAATTACTATTCACAATACGAAGCTTATTGGAAAATCTATTGTGAGGCCTTCACTAGTTGAAACAGTGATGAAACATTTGACATATCACGTAGGCATACTTTGGGAACGTTATTAATCAGTAGTCCATTCACGAGTGCGGGTTCGCAATGTTGGTGCACTCATAATTTTGTATGAGAATTTCAATTTTGAATTTGTACATACTTTGTTCATTGTTGAATGAAATATCGAGGAGATGATGGATTCAAGGAGCAATATTATTGCTCAATACAATACCTACTGATCCACCCGACACACAATAAGTTGCTGTTATTGCGTACGATAACAATTTGTTGTTACATTTTCTTCTTTCTTAGACATATCTCGATTTATTGCTGAACCACTACCTACGTACGTCAGATTTACTCGTTATTATTGATAGGCTAGATACAATGGCTTGTTCATAAACACTTCAACAATGTTTTATTCTGTAAAATAGAGTAGGTAGGTATTTGATGGACAAAACCAATGATAACATTTGTGTAGGCGATGCAGATCAGATAATTCGGGAAATGAGGATATTGAATGCGTAACATCCCTTACTATTATTTATGTGATGTGCGCCAGTCGCCATTGCGTGATACAACTATAAATTGGAAGTGTTATCGTATCGAGTTTTGATTGTGTTTCCGAAGCAGCCGTATCGGAATGTAGGTCGTACTTTACACATTCGACACGCGCCAGTCGCGGCCCTTAACACTCCGCACGTCAGAAATCATCCACTTACCCTTTGTGCGGATTAGAATTCGGCGTGGAAAATGTACCTCGTTTATTACGAAAGGAATATAAATATGTTTATTCCGATAGTCGTATTTCAAAATATTATGCGTTCTTCGCACCCAATCAAATGTGAAATATGGATTATTGTGACGCCTGGAGTAATTCATTGGATTTCTATTTGTATTGCTTGTGTGCGAGATTGAATTTTCTTCGCTCGACTTCTGTTTGCAATCAGCAATTCAAAGGAGTAAAATAAATAAGGTATGTTTGCGACTAATCAAGTTTTCTAAGAAAAATCATTTCAAGTAGGTATAGGTACGTATGGTTTATTTTCAATTTTTGTTTTGTGATAATAAACTACGGACGAAACCTATCAATATGCCTCTAAAACGTCGCCGGCACATTCTTAAGGTCACACGTACTGTACGGTACGACAAAATTCTGTTTTATCATCATCATCATCATCATTTCGGTAGAAAGACGTCCACTGATGAACATAGGCCTCCTCCAATTTGGAAGGCTTTGCCATAATCACCACGCTTGGCAGGCCGGTTGGCGATCGCAGTATGTTGGCAAAATGCATAGAGAATGCTGCTGCCCATTCTCTAGTAAGCCCCTAAGTCGCCTCGTCCTTTTGTCATTAGTGCTATTTTATACGGGTCCTTAATCCTACACTGCCAGAAATTGACACTTCAAAGGTCACATGAGCTCATCACGGAACCCTTCTTAGTTGACTGCAGCAACTCATCAATGCGTGGCACATGTGAGTCATGATAAATGATTAAATTTCTGCAAGTAAGTAAGTTTGTTGGCCGATGGGGTTAAAAGGTTCTGGAGTGGCGACCGCGTACCGGAAGACGTAGAGTTGGAAGGCCTCCAACAAGGTGGACCGATGATCTTGTTAAGGCCGCAGGAATCCGCTGGATGCGGAAAACACAAAAACGGTCGAAGTGGCGGAGCTTGGGGGAGGCCTATGTCCAGCAGTGGAAGTCTTTCGGCTGAAATGATGAAGTAGGTTTGTACAAACACTTTTACACGTCAATCATATTTGAAAAACTAGATGAGTTGGGTTTTTATTCTGAAAAGAAAGGCTGATACAAAACCAGATGTCACAGTCTCTTTTAAAGTCCAGACATAACGACTTAATCAATAAATGTCTCCGAAAATGATATTCTGAGAGCATTATCATATGTTAATACGGTTATCTCCACTCTGACTTAATATGACAACATCTGAAATGCTCGAGCAATCCTTCAATAATAATCCCAGTGATTACTGCGCGTCTGATTGCATACACTACAGATAATTTGCACCTGCGAGCGTGATAGCCAGTACACTTATGGAAATGAGCTTATAAGCTGACTGCCAACGTGCCTTGATTTGCTTTCAATTTTGTATATGGGTCGCGATGATTGAACCGTCCCTCGACTGCAAGCCATCTGGGTGGAATTTCGATGTCATTCGTTCGCTGCCACTCAAATCAATACCAGATTTTTGTATGTTCTTCTCGTCTTTTTTTTGCAGTGATACATGAAAGCTGGATGTTATTTCGGATATGTGTTTTGTTTGCTTCTGTCAGATTTTCACATTTTACGTGAAATGTTCGTATATGAAAATAATGATAAATGGAAATTTCTTAGTAGATTTCTGGCGGGTTGATGGCATTATGCTCGCCCCTTATTACATGTGACTTAAACATAACTTGTAAAATGTGGGACGCGGACAACAGGAATGACAATCCATTTCTACCTATGGGTATCGTAAAAGGTGACTAATAGAGTTATTAGAGAATGGGCAACAGCGTTCTCAATGCATTTTATCGGCATACTGCGTTCGGCAACCCGATTGCTAAGCGTAGCGATTAAGGTAAACCGCCCAAAATAGGCGGAGACCTGTGTCCAGCAGTGGACATCTATCGGCTGAATGATGATGAGGAATTTTTCAGTGAAACAACAGATATTTTTTTTTGCTAGCCGAGAAAACTCAACGCCATGGATTCTAGAATCATTATGTTGAATTCAAAATTACAGTTTGCGCGTCGATGTTGCCACTTTGTTTCGTTAAACGCCCATTATTTGATCAATTGCCACAAAATAAACAATTTACATTATTATGCTATTCTCCTAACTTGCAACAATGCGTAACACGCTGAACACCCACAAATTACTGTTTATTTTGGCGATGCACAATGTTTTAGTCTGTTTGTAAATGAATTTTGATATCCACTAGTTGTTAGTGCATAAATCCTGAAACACATTAGAAATGTTCGTAACGGTGTTACAAAGCACCGTATAATTGCATAAAATATTCCTTGTTGCTGTACCATGTTGCTGTAGCTGTGAGAATTGGAACTGCTAATTACAAAGCTATTTATAAATTGTCAAGCACTAGTACTAGTATTTGATAGATAAGCAATTAATGAGATAATTAAAGCTTCATTGTTTAAGTATGGACATAATTTATATTATTTGAATAGTGAATTGTCTATGTATTGACTGATTTAACGACTGCTTACTAATTTACGTTTGGTCGTGCTGTCTACGGAAAGAATTTGTTCCCAGGCTTTAGTACCTTAAATTGTACATATCTATTAACTTCTCACACAAAGACCAAACAACTAGAGAAATTGGAACACGAATAACTGATGGATGAAAAAAATACTGGTCATTGATGGAGGTCATGAAAACAACTGATCTAGTTATGGATTAAAACGGAAGGTCTTCAATACACGTATACTGACTTGCATTACATATGGTAGCGCAACTTGGTCTCTTACAAACCACCAAAGAGACATTCGGGCACACTGCCACTGATTTGAATTGATTTGAAGTATTAAAAAACAAGACAGTATACGAAATACCCTGATTAGAGAAAAGGCAGAAGTTATTGATGTACTTACCAAAATAGACCAACAATAATGGAGATGGACAGGCCACATGTTTAGAGGCATTGAAGACAAGTGGAATAAAGTTGTGACTGAATGGCATCCAAGAGATGGCAAAAAAAAATTGAGGAAGACTACATAAAACATGGTAAGACGATTAGAGCTCATAGCGGGCCCAAACGGAGAAGAGTTGCTAGAGATAGGATTTAGTGAAAGTTTTTAGAGGAGGCCTTTGCCGAAAGGCAAACTAAACTAAGAGACGTTTTATAAAAAAAACTCAATGAATCAGAATTAAAAGAGCTTATTATTATTATCTTCTCTAGAACACTCAATAGGCACACACACGTTACCTACGTTAACTACACTGAAACCTAATTCCAAAAGCATAATATCTAACTAATTAAGATTTGAGAAATACGAAGCGCACTCAGCCACGTAATAATCTAACACAATATCTAAGGCTAAACGGGTATTAAGACCTAATCTATGGAGGTTTTCCACAATTATCGGACTCAAATCGAGGCGTGGCCAAATTTATAACCGCATAAACTTTCAACGAAAAAGGCTAGAGCTTGCGTTATATTAAACTACTCGACTTTAGTGCGCCGTAAATTTAACCGCGAAACGGTAAAAAAGTTGCTACAGATGATATCACTGTAGAACCTTGCAATATACTGCTTTAATAACCTCGCATATTCTTATTGTATAACATTAGGTACCATACACGTGCGGGTAGAAAAGGTCTAGCAATTTTTAGATTTTTAGCACTTTTCGAACTGTCATAATGTTTTTTTTTAAATTTATTTAATGACAGCAAAAATAGTAACATGCCAACAACCATATCGTGTAAAATATGACGATTTAGGTATTATAAAAAAATAATAAACAGATTTGAAAAAAAAATAGAAATTGATAACACTTACAATGAGTTTTAGTGTAGACAAGAATAAGTGGTGTATGTGTGTGTATTTATGTGTGAATGTGTTTATGTTGGCATTACATGTCTCAAAAATAAAAAGTCTCATACATATATTGTAAAAAGTGATATTCAAGTGTTTAACCTTTTCACCTTGACTGTACATCCAACCTGTTAAATTACATTACATTTTATTGTGACAATTACATTACAATAATAATTCCACTGAAATATTAATGGTCCTGTAATATTTTGTGTTCGCGTCGCAATTTACGGTTTAAAATTTTATTCATTATTGTATACTTTCGATGTTCGTTTAATTGAAAAGCATTTTATCTAACGTTTTAATCTTCAGTAATTAAATTGGTTCCATAGGACTCGCTGCACGAGGTCGGAAGACTTACTAATGAGAAATGAAATTGGTCGTTTGAATTACCGTTTTTCAGTCCGATGCTCTATTTGTTTAATGGAATTAGTGAGTTTCGTCTGAGCGGATTAGAAAAGATTTTTCTCTAATCTTTGATAATAACTTATCCCGCTCTGGGCGGAGCGGGAGGGCGTGTCAGACTTTTACTGACTAAAACCCACCCGTGCTCCATCAGTTGCCCATGTGCCAGGGTCACGGTATCTCTTTCGAACAATCACGCGACCCCGGCAGGCATCGGTCCTAGTAGACCCCTACACTGCTGCTGACATCTCTTTGAGGCGCGCGTGGAACACTACGCGCCGTCGACCCGAGCTTGGTCCTTACCGGGCGGCGAGCTACCCATTGCTCGCCACCCGCAAGCCCGCGCCTACGGTGGCCGGGAGTCCGCTATCGACTCCCAACGCCCGGGGCGTCTCCTCCTGCGGCGGCTAGGGACGTGAGGGCGCAGAGACTGCCACTCCCTCACGCGCCCCGCCTCCTCCTTCGCGAGCATTACTGCTTCGCAGAAGGAGGTGACGGCTTCCCATTCCCTCTCGCTCCGTACCATGGCTCGCACCAGGGCCGGACGCGAGAGGTCGCCGCCGCCGATCGCCTCCACGAGGACACAGCGGTGCTCCGCCCAGGCAGGGCACACCTCCACCGTATGCTCCACCGTGTCCTCCAGACGATCCTCGCAATGGAAACCCCGGACGTATCCTCCCGCTTTATCCTGAACAGGAACCCACCGAAGCACCCATGCCCGGTGAGAACATGCGTCAGGCGGAAGGTGAGGACGCCGTGACGCCTCTCTATCCACTCCTCAAAGGGGGACTTACCGCCGCAATTGTGGCGTGCCCATGGTTTGGTCATGTTGAGAGGATGAATGAAGGAAGAGTTACAAAAGGTATTTACAAGGCAGATATGAGTGGAAACACCGGGAGGGGACGCCCTAGGAAGACATATAGTGACCTTATTGGTGATGTTCTTCAGAAAGGTCAGGTGCGTAGTAATCGCAACCGGCATGCGTGTATAACCAATTGTATGAACCTTAAAGAGGCAAAAGGAGTGTGTAGAGATCGTAGCAGATGGCGTTCCGTGGTTTCTGCCTACCCCCATGGGAAAATGGCGTGATTGTATGTATGTGTATGTATGTAAGTCACAATCGATGCTGGTTTGACATAGAGTGACCACTCGAGAACAAAAATATAGACTATGAAGCATGCTTGCACTCGCGTAGCACTGCACAAGTCTGTTCTTAGCTTTAGTAAAGAAGAGCTTTTGCGGAAATCGGAATGACATAGAGTCTATGAGTACTTATAGACTCTTCACGATTGTCTATGACATAGACAATCGTAGAGAGTAGTAGTTGTAAGTTGTCCCACTGGCGAGTATTTTCATCAATTTAAATAGTAAGTCTTCCAAAGTACGTTTAAGAAATAGCACTAAATGTATCTATACAATATGCAGGTAGTCGAGAACATCGTCGTGAAAACTGTCACTAAGTACATGATTCTAGACCCACCAGGCCTGAAAATTTTCGTGGTCTTTAAAAAAATTGCTGTTTCTTTCAAAGGTGTAATCCTATGGAACAGTTAATAAAAAAAAAAACGCCGGAAGATTTCAACGCCAATGGGTCTGGAATGAATGAATGAATAAATAAAATGCACTGACCCCACCGTGGTTAAGTAAGAGTCGATTAATCGAATGAACCTCAAGATTTGCACATGCCCTCAAGTTTCATGGTGATGGCGCCGCCGTTCAACGGTAATGGTTCTAGAATTTTTTAAATTGAATTCTTTAATTGTATCATGTCACCTTGTATAGATAATTTGAGAAAATATGTATAAAATATTTCCTTGAAAGTCAATAGGCGAGTTAATAGATCGAGGTCAGAAGCCTCCTAGCGTCATTACACCCACCGAGCGTCAGGTAAAGTTCGCTAATTAATTTCATTACAACCTTTCGTAATTGATGCAAAGGGCAGAGGGGCTGTCACAATTTAAACATTTTAAAGGGTATAATGTTACTATCGATACATTTCTGTGCTGCCACTACTTTTAATTTTAGAATTTAATTTTGTAAATATTTGAATTTGAAAGAGTTTTTGATTTTGGAATTCTATCTGGCTGTTCATGTTTGAAAACTCATCAGCGGTAAAGGAAAATTCCGTTTTTAAATAGTCTCTTTACGATAAAATAATGATGGTGTATTATGTAAGAACCATTCGTTCTGCTTCCTTAATTAAACAAAGCCAATAAAAACAAAACAGGACCCGTACCTGAAACAAAAAAGAAAAACATAATTAAAAAAGATTCATTAAAGAAAATATAATTCCATTCCATTCGAGATTCATAATAGAGTTATACCTGAGTGCAATAAAACAAATTTTACGTAAGTAAGTTAAAACAACAATAAATAAATTGCGGTGGCGGCCACACACAGACGTAACACTGGGAATAAAACTCAATTAGAGATTATAGCGTTTCGCAGTTTTACTCCATTTTAATGCACTCCAGTGTTTTTGTTCGCGAATCCAGTTACAATACGAATTCAAATGTTTTAAAACTGGATTGGTTTATTTTATTGACTTTATTATAGCATTATTGTGGGTTGTATCGTTGATTTGTAGGTATTGTATGAACGTTGTGGTATAAGTTTTTAAACAATAATAAAATAAACGGGAAAATCATTTTAAGCCGTGCTTTTCAGTAGTTTGGCACATTTTCAGTAATCTGCACTTATCTGCTTTATTTTTCATGTTATATTTCCTGAAATCGTAAAATAAAAGAGTGAGAGAAATAGCGTATATTCGCTTTAAAAACTTAAATAATTCTGTTTATTATAAAATAAAAGTTGATTCACGAATTTTAATGTACTCATTTCGTTCTTTAGTTTATTTTTCCCATCCGTGTACCTATAAATGGATCAGTAAAAATTTATACTCTATGTTATGTGCTCGCGCGGTTTCCACGAACATTTGGGCTCTTAAAACTTAGCTCATTATTGTTAGTATGGCCGTTAGTGTTAATACTATGACACCGTTAAATTCTGCTCAATAAGCTGCTCGGATGTACTCGTAGCGTCAAATGGAAGCTGGATTATGGACCACAGTGATAATGTGCAGGAAACAAATTCTGTTAACGTTGTTGTTAATGTTTATGACTATAATTGATTGGTCTTTGTTCAGTCGTTAGAACTGCACTTTTTGCTCAAATTATTTATTTTTCGACTATTAACTGACTAACATTTTTGATATATGGGCATACATATCTACCTACGACCACTTTGAAGATAATAAATGTTTGGAATTATATTACATTATTAGCAAATCAATCTTCCGACAGATATCAGGAAATCTACAAAAATGTAGTATATAATCTAATATATAAAATTCTCGTGTCACAGTTTTCGTTGCCATACTCCTCCGAAACGGCTTAACCGATTTTGATGAAATTTTTTGTGCTTATCCGGTATCTATGAGAATCGGCCAACATCTATTTTTCATCCCCCTAAATGTTAGGGGTAGTCCACCCCTAAATTTTATTTATTATTTTTTAGACAAAATTTTTAATTTCTATTTTTTTATGATACAACATACAAAAATACATACAATCCTCAATTTTCACCCTTCTACGATCAACCCTTATTTTTTTAATAGCCATTTTAGTAATTTAATCATTTTTCCTCTCCGGTCGATTGATCAATCGTCATTTAATTATAACTAATTAAATGACGAACCCCCCGCCTAGGAAATTATTTATATGGCAAAACAACGTTTGCCGGGTCAGCTAGTAAGTATATAATATCAACATTATCATTTCAGTCGAAAGGCGTTCACTGCTGGAGCATCGGAAGTTAAATGGAAGGTCTTCCACAAGATGGAACGATGACCTGGTGAAGGCCGCGGGAATCCGCTGGATGCGAGAAGTACAGAAACCGGTCGAGGTATTTAAGATATTTTGCGTATAAAGCGTTTGGGTCAAAAAAATCCATAAACACACAAACATTGTCATGTGTACGAGATCATTATTGTAATGAAAATGACATGACATCTATTCTATCTGTGGAAAATGACAGTATAATCTCTGACAGCATCCGATGTTTTTCCCACTCCTGTTTTCCTAGTAATCACACAGCGAAAACAGAAAAGATAATAGAGAACCTTACCAGGAAACTAACATAATTTATCATGACCCGACAAAATTCCAAGCCGTTTTTGGACACTTCGAATTTCAACCCTAATCGGTGCTAGTGGTCGGTTTAAAAAAGAACGCCGGGTTCCCGTACGCTGTTGCCGTTGCCCGGTTAAGCCCGGGTTTAATCGGATTACAGAATTCTTTCACGGGAACCGTTCGTGATCCCCAGTTTAACCGTCAATAATCAACTGTAAAGCGAAAGTAGTAATTAGCGTCGAATCAGCAGCCGGCTTTTATTCCGTATTATGCGGTTTGGAGATGCTTTTAAAAATGTCACGCAATATTTTAGCAGTCTTGGAAATCTGAACCGTATATAAATAAGTTGCAAAATGCGAAGTGTCAACCCTATCATTGCAAACTTCATAAATATGTTGATTTATGTTGAAAGGGAAACTCGTATTCACTATTTTAACAATGTATTTAATTCTTAATTTAAGGCAAGTCACGTCTGCCAACTCATTATTTCACCATTGTTTTCGAAGGCGTCTTAACGAGCTGGCAATACGAAATAGCAACTACATCGACAACGCAATAGGTAATAGGGGCGTCTATCAGAACCGACGAAGCCAAAGAAATTACTTTGAACGCTAACACCGACTTGATTGGTTTCAAAGCGTCAAAGTTTCCTGGATTTCCTTCAAAAGGACGCAGTGTTGCCGGTTGAAAACATTTCGCTGGATGCAGGCGACTAAACGTGACTACGTACACTGACTAAATTATTCAGATTCACTTTAGTGAATTACGAGCAGTGGCTCAGCTCACTAGTTATCCGTCTTATTTCAGCAATTTACTGCTGCTTTTAGAATTTGTGTAAAAACTTGTTATTTTCCTGGGCCGCTTGGGGAACTTAATGGTGGACCAGTGAACCAGAATTTTAAGTGTAATGATATACCGCTTTAAACTTCGTGAAATGAAATTGAGACACGACAAAATTAATGCCGAAGTGTTTAATCAGTTTTAAGGGACATCGGAATCGTTATTCAATTACCAACACAAAAAGTAATTTAAACCCGAAATTGGGCTCGAAGTTAATAAACAAAGTGTTCTGAGCTCGCTGGAAATTCAACTCGTCCTGCTGTTGATTGCGTCGACGATGCAGTGATTTTAAAAACAACACAATGAAATCATTGAAGCTCATTTTCGCGTTAATTATTTTCGGATTACGGAATTATTATTGAGTAATCGCACACACCGTAGTTGGTGTCTACATTGTTACCGCAAGTGGCGCGGGCGCGGGCAGCGGGGGATGGTAACACAATTTACGCGAAAACAACGTTCATAGCATTCAAATGTGAAATTGAAAACTGGCGAGCTTCGCGCAATTCGTAGTGAGATTAACTTAACGAAATTATACAATCAAGTGTGCATTCAGTCCGGAGCCGAGCGCCGCCGCGCCGTAAAAAATATCGCCTCGAGTCTCCCACACCATTCAAATAAGCACAGGACCATCCTTCTCGACTTAGATATTTCATATGAGAAAAATGCAGCTTTATCCCTCTCTTGCGAACCTTTACTGCACCCGGTGGACACGTTCGCCGATAAAATAAACACTAAAGCTACGCTAGTTTACAGATTCCCCTCATACAGTATCATATGCAGCCACATTATACAGCACATTTTCTAAACAAATTGTTTTATCTCTACTTCTTAAGTGGATCCGCTCCGTCGCACACGTAATTCTTCTCAGTCCGCATACAAACAGCCCCTAAGGAGGCGACAATCCTCACCGCAAACAATAAAAATATGTATAAAAATAAATTTGATAGTTCTGAGCCGCGGACCGTAAGTAAGTCGCGGACTCACGGACAGAATAATATCGCGAGATTTTTTTGTGCACTGGATCTTTAACGGCTTAGCGCTGTATGTAGATAATCGAACAATGTTTTATAGAGTTGATAATCGATACAATCGCGATATTTTAACGTACATGTCATACATCGGCGACTATGCAATGGCAGGCGGCGGCGGGTTGCCGAACATATATCGTAAAGATGTTACTGTACGAAGTCGTCAGTGTTTCGAGACGAATGCATCAATTCAGTTGTCAATAGTCTCATTCATGTGAGGAATGGCATCATCTTTGTGTCATTCCGCGAAGATGAAATGGGGTGTGTTAGAGAAATACGGGGCGCGTGTTGAAACGTCGCGTCGCCTAGTAAATTGCATTGTGCCGCGACGCAGGCGCCGACATGAAATTGGATTGCACACTATCCAATAATTTCGATCGTGATTTTCGATGATGATGGTCGTGACAGCTATATTTGCAATCACAGGGACTAATGGGTAACTGCATTTCGCCAATATCACACGTATGAGTAAATCGTATGATTAGGCGCGTGTCGCAATTACGGTTTAGAGTTTTGATTATTGTCGAAAGTACTTGAATTTATTACTGTTGAATTATTCAAAAACGTCAGGTTAATAAGATTTTAATGTATACTATAGGCTATTAAGTATTAAATGCACATAAATATTTATAAAGACAGACTTTAAGTCGTCCTAAATGCATGACACCATCGGGCTTGAATAAGATTAGCCTGCTCTGCGCATAAGCAAGAACAATGAGTTATGATACTGCGCATACATCAGTCACTGATATTATACAGATTACCATAACAAATTGAGTCATTCAACAACTGTCGTAAGTATAACAAGTCGATCAGTCCTCTGCCGACAGGAATAGTAGCTGACAAATTATGGTCCAATTATGAAACTCTAATCCATGTATAATGAAGCTGTGTACTCGGAATTATCTCCAGTTTGAACAGCGATTTATAGTTTTCAGGTAAAATAGAGCAATTTGTGTCTTTTTCTAATCCTAAGTCGCAGCAAGGTGCAAATTGTTGGCTAACGACTAATTATTAGTCTCTCACAGCACGTGGGAAGATCTCACGACTTACATAGCTGCCTTTGATCGAGTTTACTTTTTAGCGATAACGTACTCTGCTCGAGCATTCACTGGGCAGACACAATGAGTGCTCGTATTGTTTCACTTACTTTGACGTATCTATTCAAGTTTGTTTTGATTAATGGTTTTGCGAGGGGCAGTGTACTTTAAAGTAACAGAAGGGACCGTAAGTTGCTAAATAGTATAGTATTGCTACATTAGTTAAGCAAACGCCCTGCGCTGTGAAAAAATGGAAATCACTGTTCTCAAGGAGAATTTGCCTTTTCGTTACACCTCTGTGAGCACAGATTAATGTTCAGATTGCTGTTACAATTATACCGATTATCTAGCTAATTTCCTGTAACGTGTTAAAGGATATGTTCGTCATGATTACGAGCAGGAATCTTTGCAAGTGCAGTTTATTCGATATCTTTAGCTGTAATGGTTTAATTGCTCGTAAGATGTTGGTGTTGGTTCATAAAATACGAGTACTTTGTTGCTATTTGTACTTGAAAGATTGTTAGAGCGTAGCGAAGATACTCTACGATCAATCTACAATTTCTCAAAACTAGGCGTTTAGAGTACGCATTCTCGCAAATATTGCTCCAATAATTTATTGGTATATCCCACTTATGATTAACAATATTTAGCATACAATAACGCATTAAATGCAGGCACAATGCTTGGATATCGTTTATATTTGGCAACAGGTTATTACAAGCAGTTAGTAAACAATTAATAATGTTTAACGAGTCACGTAATTGCGATATCTAGCTGTATTTTGGCATTGACGGTTTAATTGTCACGATGTGAAACTGTGCCTCTTTTTTCGGACATTTTTCATACATATAACATCTCGCCTGTATTCCCCAAACGGTTAAGCAGAGATGCCTCTGTAGTACATGTATATTTTGTGAGTTGTGTTTTGTATACCATGTCACTAGGGGAAATGTACCGGGACAAATCCATACTTCAGGCTGCTATTAAAAAATCTTAGATAGAAAAACCTTATTGGGTTTTTCTGACCCAGAAATCGAAGTCAGGACCTCATGCTCAGTAGTACCATATGCGACTATTAGATCAACGAGGCATTCTCATTTTTTATGAATATGATATATGTAGAAAATCTTGACCATCATGAATATAATATTGTTTTCGGTTATGTAATTGTTATGCAAACGCTAATCTAGGAAGCTAAGACTTAATGTATTTTCCTTATAGCCAAAATCTGGTTTAAATAAAGACACTATGAAGGTAGGTTATGCTGAGATGATAATTTACTCTGGATAGGACTTATCCAATTGAAGCCGTAATAATTCTTATCGCCACTTAGCTTAAAATACGACTTATAAAATGCGGAACAAAGTCCGAGTATTTCCGGAAAAAATCTTTCTTTGCGACCTAAAAATCTGATTCAAGAATCACACGCTACGAAGCATTACAATGTTTATGACAATTAGACGAATAAGGACATAGATTTTTTGTCAATTTCCGTTTTGGTTTTTAATGACAAAATATTTTCTTATTTAGTTGACATTTTGACTAAAAGCTTTGTTATCATGACTCGTTTACGCGTCGCTAACTATGTGGCAGTATTTTATGAACTCTGAAAGGCATGTTTTTCATGAACAAGAATAAAATGGCGGTTATTTTTCTATTTTTTTTATTTGTATAGCTTTTGTTGTCACTCTGTCTTATTTGCGGTTTTATTATCTTTTATGAGGTGATAATTTTTAGGGTTACGTATTTTAAGGGTGCCAACGGAACGCTATTACTAAGCCTCCGCTGTCCGTATGTTTGTCAGCGGGCTGTATATCATGAATCGTAATAGGTATGCAGTTGAAATTTTCACAAGGTATGTATGTCTATTGCCACTGTGCAGACAGGGGGGACCCCCTTTATTTTATTTTTTATTTCATACAAGAAACGCGTTTTTTACCTGATACGGTACACTTTGTTTGCGACTCCGACTAGCACTTAGTCGTTTTTATATTGATCTTGATGTATCACCAAAATGTTAATCTTTGTCTGTCTCTCGTGATAAAAGTTCTTGACATATCGCAGTAACTAAAACTCTTCTCAAGAACATGTATCTTCGTACCTCAGTTTCCAAAGTTTGATCAAGCAAACTAACCCTGAAACGCCACAGGAAGAGATCCGTATTTCAACAAATGTTTAGACTTACGAACAAGCCGAACAAATAGCGGCACAACTCCACAATCCTTTTGTTACATCGTGTATTTGTTTACCAAGTTTTTGAGCCAAGGATGCGGTGCCGTGCGCCGAACATAAATCACTGTTGACAAGTTGCCTATTTTCACAATCGTCGTCCTCGGCACTCGGCAGTGTCTCGGCAAATGCCGAACGTTCGGTATGCATCGCTATGCACAATAAACAATGGAACGATTGCTAAACATCATTTGTTTACTTCGCATGCACGATCAGCTTATTTATGTCCGAAGGGACCAAGGACTCATAGATCCTGCAAACTAATCGCTTGTCGTCTCCGTAATTAATTAATTACACAATACACCGCTGGGTTTCTTATACGCAGCCGTTTGTTACATCAAACAAAAGACGTGCTCTAGTGTTAAATACGCGATTGTTGTGCAAGCTCATTGGATTAGATGCGCTGCACAAGGTTAACATTTAATTAATTTACATTTACGTGATAGTCGCACGGAGGTTAGATGTAATTAGCGAAAATTATCTGTTTACCTAATGTTAGTTACATCATAGCCCACTGCTTTCAAACGACTTACAGTCGATTCGCATGAATTTATTTATGGGGATCAGGCGAATCAAAACTTCTGAATAATGTAGTATTTTTCATAGGCCACTTGCACGAACCACCTATCAAAGTGCCAATTGTCTAATACGTAGGATTTCTGGAATAGTCGATTCACTCACAAACATAATACCGTATCGTCGTGTGAATTGCCTATACAAAATAGTATTTCATTTAAACTGGTCGATTCACCCTATTTGGGCGAGTAAATTCGTGTGAATCGACTAATAAGCCTTTCAAATTTATTTGCACACGGTAGTTACGTATAGGTATAATATTATTTTGTGTTACACTAACTTTGAAATCTAACTTCTGTAAACAAACAAATGATCTAACCTTAGTGATGGCAAATACCACAGGTATCGTGGCAAACCAGACAAAGATTTAAGTTATGCAGCCCGTCTGAATGTCCAACTAGCATGTCAAGCAAGTCTGGAACTTCAATAAAGCCTTGAAATGTTGTGGACAGTTGGGCCCGAGTCGTCTAATCAGGGGTCGGCCCGCATCGGACGCAAAGTCGGGACAAAACACGACTGCAAACGGCAACAGAGTTACATCTATTATTCCAAGCAACATCTGTTTTTGAAGAAGAGTACACAATGGATTCAGAGGAACTATTGTCGGGGCTACACGCTCGGTTGACTTATTTACACGTCGCGTGTAGGAGCATTACTCCGCTTTGAGCCTAGGTGAACGTCTACTTAGTTTGTTTACTTATTAAATAGACGCGACGTTTGTCTCGCGCACGTTTGTATGCCGCCACAGGATGTTTTATTACTTGTATCTGTCTATTTGTTTATGGGATTGTGCGCGTTAGGAATTGGCTGATACTAGGAGACATCTAAAGTTCGACTCAGATACCATATTGGCTGGTGTAATGTGAATCTTATGTCAAATTCCTATGTTAAAAAAAAAAACAATGACAAAAGACTTGAAATAGATTAGTCTCTGAAATTAAAACACGAACTTAATAAATAAAGTTCTTCAATTCACATTTGCACGTACAATGGTACATCTGAAGGGCTAAGTGCGGTAACCAAACCCAATCATAGAATCTTCAATTCATCTACCGATAGACAACGTCAAAGCATACTAACTCCATAAACAATAATGGAAGTGAATAACTAAGGAATAGTTCTTGAAAATTCATCCACTAAAGAGGTCGTACCTTTATTAGGGACGAAAGTTTGTATGGAAGATCGTCATTTGTTCCGATGGGATCGGATACACGGCTTGTTTTAAACATAATACTCGCAAAAGAATCATCATCATCTGCCCAGCCTTTTCCCCGTTATGTTGGGGTCAGCTTTCAATCTAACTAGATTCAGCTGAATACCAGTATTTTGCATGGAGCGACTACCTATCTGACACCACAACCCAGTTACTGTAATAGAACCCTTGGTGACTTGTTGCCAGACATAATTGTCCGTTTTTATGCAGAATGGAACCACACGACAAATTTAGTTTTTTAATTTTTTTGAAGAATATTAATTTCAAAGTGGTCTAAATTCTTATACAAAAAAAAACACGATATTTCCCTTGGAAACAAGTTATACTAAAAGCAGAATGGAACCAACAGCAACAATAAATCTATACTAATATTATAAAGAGGAAACCTTTGTATTTTTGTATGTTTGTATTGAATAGGCTCAAAAACTACTGCACCGATTTCAAAATTTCTTTTACCATTACTTAGAAGGATTCTTCTGAATCCGTATAGGCTATATTTTATCCCGGAAAATAGATAGGATTTTTCGTGGTAGTGAAAATTGTGGAGTAAGGCGTCGAAAAAACTGCCGTACGTTAACGATTCTCGCGAACGCTGCCTAAATGGTTAGAGATGTATGGTTGACTTCTATAGAAAAGTTGTAGAACTTAATAATGCCTACAAAAAAGTCCGCGATAGTATAAACCAAACATTTATATTTTAGCCGTTATAACTACTTTTCCATAGAATAAAAGTAATTAAAATTATTAGCCTATGTTTATTGATCATATTATCGTCAAATACTAATCCTTATCCAAATAAACTATTTATTAAGCAAGATTGTTTCAATAGCTATAAATTACTTTTTATTTTATTCCAATCGGATAATCCATTCAAAAGATATTACGAATTTAAAATTGTAATTGGTATTAAAATGAATGATGGTGTCGCACAACTTACATACAAAACAAAATTTTTTTTTCAGAGAGCTTAAAAAATAAATGTCCACCCGTGCGAAGCCGGGGCAGGTCGCTAGTATTACATATAAAGCAAAATCGAACCACAGCACAACGGGACTCGATTGTTCAAACAAATAAACGATATTACTACTATGTCATTTTATAGAAAACAGATCCACACATACTTGATACCATTATACATCATTACACATATTTCTATTATTAACAATTATTTTTAATACAGCAAATGGAACCAAGTTACATAGTTTCATTGATATCAGTAAATCCCTGGGTTGTGGTTCTTTTTTTGTATGAGAAAACCTATCAATTAGTAAATGTTAAAAGAAACCACATGCACATTTTCTTAATTATCCAGTACGTTTAAGAGTATTCAGAGCAAATTTATATCACTTAAATAAGTAATTTATCAATAAATTTAAATAAAATAAATAGTAATTATACTTCATCTAACAGAGCTTCACATGTTTTTGTAAATCCTTTGATATCTCAGAAGTGCGTTTTTACTGAGTGGTTCCTTTTTGCATAAATACGGACAATTCGTCAACAGAATGTAAACTTAAATATTATAGTATGGTGCCTGATTCCTGACAGCATCATAAACTTGCGTTGTACCCATCATGATTCATGTAGGTATTGTATCCTCCATTGTACTAACAATGCCTCAATAATTTGCTTGAAGCATTTGGATCGGATCAGAAGTTAGGTCAGATTATTATGACGCGACCTGACTTCTTGCTCGTTACGTTATTGTGAATGGATTGCACACTATTAATGGTGTAACTATGGTAGCTGATTTCTCTTGAAGATAAACTACCTACTAGTTAGTATTACAAACATTTTAATATATGGTAATTATTATAATGCAAAATTTTACTGTGTTCACTACGTAACACACTAGCTAAGTGTCTTTTGTTTGCAGAAAAGTAGTTTTACTTAGACCATGTTTGAACGGCCGTAGAAATATCGCGGTAGGTTTTGCATGTCGCACAGGATTTGCAACTTTCAGCGTTGAACCCTAGCATTGAGAATCCAATAAAGAGCATCCCAGCTAGACGAAAAAAAAACCCTGTTCGAATTTCAACTTTAGGCGCTATGCAGTGTGTCGGAGATTGAGTGCGCAAAAAAATCCCGCTGCGATATTTTACGTCTGTGAGAACGTAGACTTAATATTAGGAAGTTTTTAAATACCTAGTCTAACACTTTCGTAGATTACCTGATTAATCATCTAGATAAATAACCTGAGAATTGGATGATGCCAATGCAGCGGAAAGTTATCAACTATTGTATAACGTGTTGTTCCGGATTGTATAATCGTACAACTTTGTATTAACAAGTTCCGATATAGATAACAAAATTGGAACGAGGCGACGCAAAATTAAACTCAATACAATAGATGTTAAGGAACAATGTAGATAATATCTGTGAAGACAAGGGTTATCCGCGACTCGTTCGATAGTATCTTGCAAAACCTACTTACTCGACATTTACTGCACCAAACAGTATCTAACTACAATAATGTTTGAATCTTCAAACTAACACATTTAGGTATTAAACTTAGCGTGAAGATGAGATAATATTTGCTTAGAAGTACGTAATGCTTTGCCTTTGGTCATTTGTGCTTAGCTTTAGCAAATAGGTTCAATGACTACAATGCACGAGCTAATCTGACAAAATGCATCCTATTTTGCAATATCTTGCCATTGTGCCTTCAAACTTGATTGGATAATCGTACAAAAGATAAATAAGTACAATACGCAGACGACTATAATTGCAAACACTATGGCAATATTAATTAAAAGGTTTATTTTGAAACTGTAAAATAAATCCGAATATCGAAATTAAATAAATGATTTTTTAAAACACTAAATACAAGTGATGGGCCGAATATAGAGTACAACAATCTTTGACTAGCTATAGCATAAGTATAATAAGACTATATTGTTCCTACTGCGAGACACAGGCTTCCTCTCTATGACCGATTGGGCCGAAATCCACCACGAGGGCTCAGTGCGGGTTGGTAGATGTCACGTGTCTTCGAATTTTTGGTTCTAGTTCATGCCCAGACTGACAGACCAGGGCGAATAGTCACTTTTAAATAATATACATTTTTAGAGGCGATTCGAATGAAGATAATTTATTGTCGATTGGCCCACAGAGAAATTGATTACGTGCGAGTAGAATAATAAAATAAAATAATTAAATGTAGAAAAAAAATATACAGAAAATATTACAAGTGACTATACGAATTTTGTGCAAGTTGACTGCACAAAATCAAGCCTAATTAATGGTCGTCCCCGCCTTGTAGTTTACCTATTCATTTGCCAATTCATTATTTCGAAACTTCGATTACTGAACAATTCAATGAGTGCTCTCAATATGTTGTAGATTATTAATACTAAATCCCTCTTATTGAAAACATCAGTGGCTCTCTACAACTACTTATTCCATATTACGTTTGTATGCCTTTCAGGATTACTAAGCATTCAAGTGTCTACTAGTATGAATGCGTACGTCTAAGAGCTCAACTAAATGCGGTCTTCATATTCCTACGTCTAGATCTCGTTCGTAATTTATGGGTTTACTAATAATGTTTGTTATTATTGTTTAAAGCTGTTAATAAATCAATTTTGTGTGCGTGAGTGAGGCTGGGAATCGCTGCATGTTTGATGTCACACGTTTGAAGGTTCAACGATAAATTGAAGTTCTATAATTTGTTTGTTTCAATTGTAAATTCAAGCAAAGTTTGCACTGAACCCAGTTAGGTAGCTACTTTAGTATGTAATACATGTATAAGGTCTTTAGGTAAACAATTCAGCAGTAATCGTTTATCGCGACAGCAGCGTTTTTTCGACAACTTTCCCCCAAGGTGAACCCGCGGGCAAAACTCGGTAGGTAGATAAAAGCACGTAAATTAAACTTTAATTTATCAAGCGTCTGTATCTTGACGAAAAATCCCATTTGCATTCTATTACGTGAGACTGACGGAGCGATTTACTTGATTGAGAAAAAAGCATTTATTAAGCTGTCTCTATCTCAATTACGAATAACGTATGTTTATTTAGGTACTAGTATTAAAATACTCTGAATACGCATTGGACCGTTAATTTTATCGTGTCCAATAGCAATATGCATTAAAGGATAGTACGGAAAATCGCGTTTAATGTTATAAACGAATGGAATCGCAGGTACGCGCGCTCTCGTGCTCTGTTATTTCACTCGTTATGAAAATTGGACCCGTGATGCGACCGTATAATTTTATGTCACGTTATCCAATAATTTGCAATATTATTGCCGCATACGTGAATTATCTGTCGTGTTACATATGAATGTGTTCCATAATTCGTAAAGGCGACTGCCCCATTATGAAACACGGTTTTATTGTTTGTGAAAATTGGATTAAAGTCTTGGTATTATTTTAATACTTCCGCAACGAAAAGTTTGGTTTGGCGGCATCTTCGACGGCCGTTGCGAGTATAATTAATGGGTTAGCTAATAACGTCTTTTAGAAGGGACGACCGTTTCACGATCTAATGTAATTGTTAGAGATTAGTCAAGGAATTTCGGCAGACTGCCAATGCCAGTGGTAATGGTGCTTGATGTCGATAAACTGACAATGTGTCATAACTGTTGCACTATATCAATCACAGATAATAATGAGTTATGTTTGTTGCGCTGTCAATATGATTGACAATGACCTCGCATTATTTATTATTGTGACACAGTATTTTGTGTTCCATAGGCTTAATAAAATATACTGGGAAAAGTTGTGGGTATTCCACATTTCTAATGAAGCAATAAAGATGTGGTATACATATATGGGTAAAATTGTGGCTTATTACAAAAGATAAAATTAAATTATACGCTAAATTCGTGCGATTCGACTAATAAGGCAAAAGTGTAGTTATTTTTTTTTTTAATATCTATCTGTCTTTCTTGCTTGTTTAGCCATCCTTTGCCTAACAAAGGCCTCTCTCCACCTTTCTTATAGAATCCTTTAAATATGACATGGTTTTTTTTGACACTAAAAACAACAATTTAATCGTGTAACATAAAAGCCTCAGATCTCCAGCATCGAGCGGTGGCAGACGGCAGCGATCGTATGCGTGTCAACCAGAGGCTGAATAATGACACCGGGTGACATTTAATTTCGGATACAAAAGGCTCTTTATACTGTTTACCCTAATCCGTTTAGCCCCCTTCGCCCCTATATTGACAGTCAACCTTTTAACTCCTCCCGCTTAATTACATTGACGGGATTATCATCGGGACCTTATTGGTATCGGTATTGGTATCGATATGTTCGGTTATTAGTTTGTCGGTTTCGTTTTTGGGTTAAGGTTTTTAATGGAAGGGACATCCTTATGTTTATGTTAATGTGTTACGCCCTTTTTGTGCTCAGAATTCAAATAAGCATAGAGAAGGGCTATCCTTGGCATGATAGTTCTATACGTTCATGTTTATAGAGTAAATGGGAGCTAGTGCGCAAGCTATATATCCAGTATAAGCTGACTTCTCATTATACGGAAAGCCTATACAATGTGAGGTCTGTTAAAACTGGATATATATCCATGTGAACATAACAATAACCATGAATAAAACTTTGGTTTCCTAGGGAAGAGGAGTCATCGTGTTTGCAAGATAATTTACGATTTATACTTTTTGTTTTTTTTTTTTACATAATACGGATTATGGAATGGAAAAAATACTTATTTTTATAATATTAGTTCATTAAATCGTTTCGTTTGACACGGAGTTTTCATTAAATTTTTGTTGTGATACCGCAGAAACCTGGTCCAAATGCCACACGCCCGCCAGTGTCATTATTTACTCTTTCCATTCTTCTGAATAGTTTCCAAGAGTAATAATTACCCTAGCAACTGTGTGTTACCCATAAGTTTCCAAAATATTTATATCATCTGTACTTTTCGTCAGTATTTGATATGAGGGTATCAAATAATAGGTCTTTACCTATGAAAATGCCGATTTGTATGAAAAAAATTAAACGATTTTTTTCATGTATTTTTTATTTGTATTAATCGAAATAATCACCCATGCAATCAATGCATCTTTGCCAATGCAGTGGCAGTTTATTGATGCCCTTCTTAAAAAAATCAGCTGGACGGGAGGCAACAAATTCTTCAAAGGCATTTTGTACTGCCTCTCGGGTATTGATTTTTTTTCCCGCCGAGAAGTTATCCAAATTCTGGAAAAAGTAGTAGTCTGTAGGCGCAAGGTCTGGTGAGTAGGGCGGATGACGGAGAGCTTCCAACCCCAGTTCTCGCAACTTGGAGACCGTCTGCTGTGCAGTATGAGGTCGCGCGTTGTCGTGCAGGAGCAGCGGAGACGAGCGATTGACCAATGCTGGTTGGAGATGTGCCAGCTTCTCCATCATTGAGTTCAGTTCTTCACAGTTTACATCTGCAGTAATGCTCACCCCGTTTGGTAAGAAGCTGTGATGAATCACACCGGCGCTAGACCACCAAACAGTGAGCATCACTTTTCTAGGGGTAAGTTTTCGTTTAGGGCATTGTTTAGGTGCTGAACCAGGATCCAACCAACTTGCTGAGCGCTTGCGGTTATCAAACAGAATACATTTTTCATCGCAGGTAACAATGCGGTTCAAAATTCCTTCATTTGTGTGTCTGTTGAGCAGTGCAAGGCACGTCTCGACGCGTATTTCGCGCTGGCGATCATTGAGTTCGAGGGGCACCCATTTGTCAAGCTTTTTTACCTTGCCAATTTGACGCAAATGGATCAATATTGTTTTGACGCTAACGTCGAAAGCTGCTGCTAATTCAGCCGTAGATTGTGCATCATCAGCTTCCACAATCGCCTTTAATTCGTCATTGTCGACCAAAGTCTTCGGACGACCGCGAGGTTCATTTTTCAGGTCGAAATTCCCAGAACGAAAGCGAGCAAACCAATAACAGGTGGTGCGTTGGTTTGTAGTGTTAGCTCCGTAAACGTCGTTGATGTTGCGTGCCGCTTGTGCCGCGTTGCTGCCACGACGGTACTCATATTCCATAATTACTCGAATTTTTAACGTATCCATGATGACGAAAAAGATTGAAATGCGATGAAAATGTAACACTAATCAATAAACAAATGACTACTTTTGGAAAAAGAATTCCATGTTTTTTAAATAAAATTAATTTGAAATTAGAATTCTTAGACAAACAAAAATTATTTTGATTTGAAATGGCCAGTACTGCAGAACGGCAATTTCATAGGTAAAGACCTAATATGTGTTTATTTGGGATAGTCATTATGTAACTATTCACTGCTTCGGTTAATAATTTGTATTCGTGAAATGTTTTGATATCCTTTGCTAAGACTTTTTTCAAACATGTTTTTGTCGGCTTCCAGTCTAACCAAATGCAGCTGAATACTCGAATTTCACATGGAGCGACGTACTATCTGAATCCTATAATACAGTTACTAGGTAACACGATACTCATTGGTAAGACTGGTTGTCACCTGCCGGGGTCGCGTGATTGTTCGACAGAGATACCGTGACCCTGGCACATGGGCAACTGATGGAACACGGGTGGGTTTTAGTCAGTAAAAGTCTGACACGCCCTCCCGCTCCACCCAGAGCGGGAGAAGTCATTTGATGATTTCCCATTCAAAAAAAAAAAGACTGGTTGTCAAACTATCGGGCTTCTGAAGAACCGTAACGCCTGTCAAAATCCACAAATGACAGTCGGGACCAACGTGGTTTCCGAAGTACGAAGGGGTCTTGGTATGTACCTACCCATGGACCGACCGCGGTAGGCTTAGCGAACCTGCAAGCCGCAAGACCCTTTACACCTAAGTTGTATCCTAAGGATAACTTTTGGTGTCTCTTTTTTATGTAGGTAATGTAAACTACAGTTAAAAAATAATATAGATATTTCATTAGTTTTCCTGTATCTCTGTGTACTTTCAACTGTAAATCGATCCTGAATTTTGGAATACCGTTTATATTCTAAACTAAACTGTTCTAAATTGAAATGCCTCCAATTATAACTCTAATTAAATTTCAGAAGTAAATAAGAGTATTGTTAATTATTAATTGGCACGGCTCAGTGGAGTTCTCTTATAGAATTCGTACTATAGATTGAGTGTTACATGATTTAAATTAATTAGGTACAGAGATCAAAAGCCTTGCTGATTTGAATTAGTGTTGCTTTATGGTTAAAATTAAATTAATGATTAATTTATTATGTTAAATAAAAGCAAGTTAAAATTGAGAAAGCTGAAAATGCATGATTTTGATAGATGATCGATTAAAAATAATGTTTATTGTTCGTCGAAATCTATTAATTTGTACGATCATAATGTCTTTTGTTTGTAGCAAAGTCATATTAATATTATTATAATAGTCATCATCATCATTTCAGCCGAAAGACGTCCACTGCTGGACATAGGCCTCTCTCAATTTTGCTTTGGGTCTGCCACAATCGCCACGCTTGACAGGCGGGTTGGCGATCGCAGTATAGTGGTAAAATGTATAGAGAACGCTGCTGCCCATTCTCTAGTAAGTCCCTTAGTCGCCTTTTACGACACCCACGGGAAGAAATGGGATGGTGTTATTCCTTACGTCCAACACCACACGAAACTAATAATAGTACATTTTGTATTTCATGTTTGTACTTTGTCATAAAATCTCTGACTACAATCTTGACTTGGGCGTCGGCTTACAAAACGTTATAATTTAGAGAATTCTCATAACGTTCTGTTTTAACCTTTACTTTAAGAGCGTAACCTACGCCTTAGCTGGCAATAATGGCTTCACTTAAAGTTCATTTAAGTTACAACATTTGAGCAAAGCTTTTTGATACATTTCTTGGTAAAGCGGTCTATTGTTCCATGGGTAACGTAGCATTCTTGTAAGAGTCGTTGTTTTGAATATTGTGACATAGATTTAATATTATTGATATTAATACTTGTGTATGAGAGGAAGAAAACTCACACGAAACTTTCGTGTGAGTTTTTTACAAATGTTATCTTCTTTACATAGTATAGAACAAAGTGAAAAAAAAAGTGTTTATTCACAATGTTAGGTTGTTTTTATAAAATATATTACTTCTGCCAAACTGCAAGGCAGTTTGTTGGCAGATGTAGCTCCTTTTTTCAAATTTTTGTAATAATACTATATTAACACCCGCGTCTATGCTCTTAGATCTTTTAAACTTAGTATAGGATTTTAATGCCGTTTTCATCAATAAGTATTCGAGAGGAAGGTTTAAATGTAAAATACGCAAGCGAAGCCACTGAAAAAAATTAGTTATTTATATAATTCTTCGATAACAACAAAAGATTAACATTTGGACCCGGTAGATGGCGCGATTCACGTAGGACGTCTGTCTCTGTCAGGTCCGCGTCTTATCAAAATAATTTAAAAATATTATATGAAACGAAATTAATCTAGTACCTACATACATTTTTAAAACGAAATTTTAATTTCACTCCCGCCTTAAGGCTATACTAAATTGAAATAAGGTCTCTAAAAATATTCACCCGAGAATTTTACCTAGAACTTATTTATAAAACGTACTTACTTATTTATAAAGTCACGAACATATCTAAGTAATCATAATATCATATTTTGTAAGCAATTGCCTTGGAAATTAATTCAAACGCTTACCTTTATGAAGTATACTTCAGCAAGGCACCTCTTCGTGGAAGCTGAAAAAATGAAAAAACATTATGTTAATATTTCAGTAAAATATACAAGAATATTTATTTGTCAGGTCTGCGTGGATCAAGGGAGAGGGGGATTTTTTGCCCAATTAATATTCTGATTCTGGGCACAGCTTTGGGGCACACTCAGATACTTATTTTTAGGGAGCACGGAAATTAATTTTCATATCCGTGGTTTGGCCAGATTGGATTTTAAAGACGGATGTTACCTTCCTACTTAAATTGAATCTTAATTTTGAGCCAAAACGGACATTATATGATTCGAATTTTGATTGATGTATGTACGTTAGCTGATTCCAACAGGCAGTCTGTTCACTATGTATTTATTTGATCTATGCAATAAAAAGCCAACATAAAAGAGGAATAAAGGCTTAAAATGTTAATACTTATTTTTTGATTGAAATAAATGAGCAATTCCTGAATCAGAGCTTTTCCATATTACATATTTTTTGCTGAAAGGATTATGAACTGTAAAACCTTTTAGTTGAAATTAATAAACTACCTTAATGCTGTTTCAATCATTGAAAAACGTACTCTAGTGTCTGATAATAAGTTCTTTTAAAAGAATTATATACTTTGATTCATTCGATTATTCAATCGGCTGTATGACGTGGCGATAGGCTTGGGGCGGGCGGCTGTCTGTGTCACAACATCGAATAATTCATGAGCCACTTGTGATGTGCACGAAACGCGGGACGTCCCGGTATTTAGGCGATTAGATTTACCTATGTTTGATTGGAAATGACTGGAAATCACATGTGATTTCCCATTGACTAATATCAGGCAAATCCCGTAGGTATATCGTTTGGCGAAAGATAGTGAAATTATGATTTTACGAAGCAATTAAGATATCCGTAGACTAGGTGCCGCCTTATAGGAAACCCGATAGTTGACGCCTTAATACTAGATTTCGCGGCAGGTTATTGAAAACTAGAAGCCTAGCCTAGAACTACAGTTCTGATACCTGTTTCCTATTGAAAGTTCGAATTGACTGTTACCGCATAACTGGACAGTCGACATAGAATTTGTTAGAAAAGAGAGTGGTAGTATATTTAAGTTCCGTTTCCCGAATTTTTCGAGACATCACTAATGACGTGGCGGCGACAGGGCGGCGCTACCAAGAAGGTGTTTCTTTTTACGTTTTGTAACAACGTTTCGTACCACTCAAACCATTGTGCTATTATTATGCAAAACTGTGACGACTGCCGATCGCAACAAATGTTTCTGGCGAACACTGAACTACATTTCTTTGTGTTAAAAGGTTATTAGAATGTAGGTCTCGATGTAAACATTTTCAAGGTTGCCGTGCTGTTTTGAAAATTGATTATACTTTACTGTTTTAGGCACCTCAAGTGGTAGTCAGAATGTTTCTATATGGTTTGGTTTATGCTGTTTTCTTTGAAATGTTAGTAGGCAAGATTTTATGGCTAAGCTTGAAATAGAGCTCGAACAGGGGTGCACTCATTGCCAGGCTTGTTGATGGCGTGTTCTTAGAAAAGACGTCACAGACTCGTAGCCTCACACAGAGCCTAAAATGGGGCGACGTTTTGTTTCAGTTAGAAACATGTACATGACAAAACGCTCGGGGTTTCTGTTGTTTTCTTTTTACCAGTACAACTTTTTAAACTTCGAACTCAGTCAGTGCTGTTTAATATATTTTTGACAAAGTATTTTTGAGGTCATGGACTCGTATCCTGATTCATTCTGATATAATATATAAAGACATATAACGACTTAATTTGTTTTGAACAGCAATGAAATATAGTTTAAAATTACATATAAATGGCGCGAGAATCCTGGCACCCTGCCTAAGAATGTCGCCCCATTTCTTTCTGTTGACAAGCGCAAAATGCGTGTACGCTAGCAAGCAGGTCTTATGTTTTTGGATGCACAAGAAAATGGAATTGTGGAAATAATACAATATTTAGATTTAGTTCTATTATTTTGTACGTCTCTTTTAATTCGTTAGGGAAAAGTATTTCCTTCGAAGAACAGTCAGCATAGGTACTCTGATCTCTCTCTGATTCTATTTATTTAGAATTACAATTTAATTCGCCCACTGACTAAATTAAGTACTTGATTGGATTTTGTTTGCTTGAGACAACCTTACGATTGTATTGGCTGGCTATAATTAGTTTAATATATTCGAGCCCTCAAATTAATTTAGAATAAAGATAAAACAATTTACGGGAGACGGGGCTTACAACCCGAAGTAGGATAAAAATAAAGATTTTTAGAACATTTTCTAGCAATAATTCACTACATTTCTCCTCAGAAGTGTTTAATTATTAGACCCCCGTACCAAGAGACCCTCTGCAGTCTCACAGAGCCTACAATAAAACAATATTGTAATTTATGTAATAGCATTTTCTACAAACGCGATATTGTATATTTTATTTATCCCGAAAATTGAACATAATTATTATGTCTTTTAATGAAAAATACGTAGAAATTTACATTAAAATCAATCTGTCAATCGATCATTCCTTTCATTCATTCATTTCTACAGAATCGATTACTGAGAACGCGTTCGAAGTTTAATAACTCCAGTAGATTGAATGTCATTCGTGTTAATAGAGGACAACCCTAGTTCAATAAGTCCGCTTGATAAGGACATCTGTTTTAGAAACTAATATGACATAGTATTTATTGTCTGTAAAACTTAGGTTATACATATTGAATATGACTTAAAAGGTACTTCATTACTGGATCAAGATTTGTAATATCAATTATTTGTAATAGTAACTTGAAATTCGAATTCTGAGGGACTTACGGACGCTTGGTTTACTAATATAGGGCAATACAGGGTAAAGTTCTATCTGATTGCCCTATAGGCATACCTACTAAGAATTCGTGACTTAGTGTATAAGTATGTAGGTAGAGACAACACCTTTAGTTCAGAGATTGTTATATCGAGAAGGGCATAAGAGTGGCAGTCAGTCTGTGGAAGCTATGTAAACCTCTATGGTAGCTATGTAAATGTAAACGGCGTTGACTGCATTCTTTGTGGTCAGAGGGTCAAAGGATACCGTGTTACTTTTACGATTTATACATGATATACAATGCGGACCTAATGTAATAAACGCAACTTGATGTATTTAGTTTATTCATCATTGATTATAGAATCGATTTCAGACACCTATACTTTCTATGCTATCTATACTAATATTATAAAGCTGAAGAGTTTGGTTGACTGTTTGTTTGTTTGGTTGAACGCGCGAACGCGGTGAATCTCAGGAATTACGTTTAGTGTTGGATAACCCATTTATCGTGGAAGGCTATAGGTAGACTATATAACATCACGCTAGGATCCTTAGGAACCGAGCAAAAAGAAACAAAAGTTACGAATACGAAGACCTCGTACGGTCAGGCGATTCGATGCGACGGGCGGGGTCGGGGGAGCAAGAAAAGTAACGTGGATGAAGTCGTGGGCAGAATCTAGTTTCTAATAAAATGCTAGCCACTTCTCTTTTAGTATGGTTATCAATTTATTTTTACAAAGAAAAAAGAGCTCTAATAATGCAATAAGATTTGATTGCATGAAGTAGCTATTTAATTTGCGGTTAGGACATAGGTACAAATTTCAGGGTGACTGCAATTTGCTGCTACATAAATGTTCAATAATCAAATACAAGTTCCATTAACAAAAAAAGGTTTTGTTAATGATGAATTATTAAAATTGTGGCCTAGCTTAGCTCCTGACGTTTCATAAGTGAAAAATATTTTGATTTGATTTGTATTGTGCTTATTACTCAATGCACCTACTAATTGGTGTGTCTTGCGCTGATTCTATTACAAGTTATATACAATAGATAATTTGCCAAGAAAGCTTTCATTATTCTTATTGCTGCTGTCTTTCACATCTTATTAGTATTTATTTATTTTATTTTTAACCTATGTTCTCCCACTGCAGGGCTAAATCCTCCCTTTCTCTTTTCCACTCCTCTTTGTCTTAAACTAGTGTTGACCAATCCTGTCTTTAGGAGTCAGCTCATCCCGGCACCTTCTGTAAGGTCTGCTTCGATGACCTCGAACGTTTTCTGGATGTTGGTAGAATTGGCCCATGACTCGTTCGCGTGCGGCAAACATGTCAATATTATAAAAAAGTTTATTCCATTCTTTTTCCAACTGACTAACACTTTTGATATCAGCAATATATTATGTACAGAACAGAAGGCCAATTATCGTAATTAAAAAGGTTAAAATGTAGTCGCAGCCTCATTACAGCGACAATTAAATAATAATTAGATAATTTTGACAGATTGAGACGGAGACCAGACTGTGAACAATCTTAAAATTACGAGAATTACTTCTCTTATAAAAGAGACATAATGTATGAGAAAAACTGAAATGAAATATGTAGATAAGCGTGTGTTTAAAAAAACTCCGTATAATGACATCGTGTCATTGATTCAATACCATCAACTTTGGCAATAATTCTTAGTACCTATCCACATTTTTTTTTTCGTCTCAGGAATAATCACAATGTGTAACTTTGTGTGTCTTTATCTTCAAATAAAGAACAATACAGCCACCTAATTACTCGACATTGTAAATTATATTGTCATTGAGGCATCGTTTCCAAACAATGTTGATACTTGATGTGAACCTGCCGCGGGATTGATTACGTCACACAGATTATAAATTACACAGTAAGCGCGGTACGCTAGTTTCGGTAGCTAAATTACAGTGTAAATTGTAATTGTATTGTTAATTTATAATCCTAGTAACACATGTTAATATCTCATAAGTTTGTCTGTGTTCTGTGTGTGGAATGGCGTTAATTTTACTAATGAACTTTGAATAAATTAGATGTTGTGACGTTTGAAGAGAATTCGTCGCCGTCTATGTTTGTGGCTTGATGCTAATTTCAGTATGTTTGTGCGAATAGTTTAGTTCTTCGTCTAAGAAAATATACAATAGTTGCGGTATTTTGCAGTTGCTTGATGATCAATAAATTCATCTAGAAAATCGGGTCGTTAAATTCTTTTTAATTTTTCAAAACGACAGTCATTAGTATAATTTCATCCTTTTAGATAAATCTACATTTCATATACTTGTACATATAATTATTATTACAAGCGTTTCTCAGCGGCTTCGCCCGTGTAGAGGTCGGAAATCAATTCACGGGACCGTATTTTTGGGGTAAAAACCTATGTGTTAATTCAGGTTATAAACTACCTGTGGGCCAAATGTCATTCAAATCTGTTCGACCCTTTTTGCGTGATTGATTAACAAACATCCAATTATCTACACATCCAAAAATTCACATTTATAATATATGTAAGCAGGGTATAGTAGGACTACTATAACACTACATTTTTAAATTATGTAAATATTATCTTGGAATTTGAGATTAAAAAACAAGAAAAACAAAACCATTTCGATTACATTTAGTTTTCTATCCCAAATTTCAGTTAAACCCAACAAACCACAATTAACCCTCGTGCATCACAGTCACAACTGAAGCTTGAAAAATGAATTGGTAGGTACAGATAATTAAATCAGTAGCCATGGAGTAAAGCGTGCCGGCGGGGCTAAATGGCCAGGGACGAGCGGGATCAGGCGTGCCAATCAAACAAACTGATACAGATTGATGTCGCCCCCCGTCTGTGCCGAAAATAACGGGACATGCATTAACCATGACTACGCATTTATTGGACGAATTCGGATTGAAACGGTTCGCCGGCGCCGGTTAGCGGATCAAAGGACTATGGATGCAAATATTTTGTTTAGGATTTTATTATGGACTGATTTTGCGACGGGCGTTTGAATAAAGAATTTTATACTATAGTTACGTGGGTACATTGATGCGTCTGAACATAGTCTATTACAGACTAAAAGAGGACATCCTCGCTACAGACTTCGGAAGAGCCACGAAGTATAATGTTTCTCCATTGAAAAGACAGGATCCTCTAGACCTATTCTCTACTAAATCAATTGCTATCTTGATGGATCTGATTACATTCTATAGGTATAGAACTACTATGCGCTATGATAATTAAATTGTTTTATATTTATTTAATACTTGACCTTATATTCCGCGTATTTTGCAGAGAAGCTAAGTAGATATTTAACTAAATGAGCTTATATAGAGGCTTACAACAAAGTAGGAGTGGTTGGTTTTTGCTTAAGCGTTTAATTAAGCAAAAAGATACACGATTTGCAACGATTTTTCAAAGATTATCCTTATTATTACGTAATATTTTTACCGCTGATTGTAATTAATTATAAGGTACAAAAAATAGTAAGGGATTTTTTGTTCCAGCATGATTCAATTTTATATGAAGTTAATCATATTTGTAAACAAAGGTTACGTAAGAATGATATAACTTCGCGATGTTATCTCAAGATTCTGTGAATGTGCATTAAAATTAACAGTCATTTTATAATAATTTAAATAAAGGTAAGTCAGTGGAAGATATCGGTACCTTGATTTTTAATATAGAAACAAAACAAGAAGGTTTTAATTAAATATAAATACGTCGTTGGAATAAGGCGAAATCTTTTTCTCTTCACGACCTGTGCCCGACGTTTATGTTTCTTTTACCTTTTTCTTTCCTTGACTATAAATGAAACCTAGTATATTAATACTTACAATAATTAAGAATTTCCGTCCTACCCTTATAAATTTTTGTTTGTACGGCCTTCGCAAGGTCGTGAACCCAAGTCTATACTAATGTTTTAGCGAGGTAAATGTTTTAGTGAGTTCGTATGTAGGGTTAATATCTGGAACTATTGATCCTGAGCCAGTAATAACTACCGCGACTTATCGAGTTGTAGGCTTGAACCTAATTATTATTTCATCACCACAGCTCTTAAAATGGTGTAGGAAAACATCGTGAAGAAACCGGTATGTCCAAGCATCAAATCATTTGGGACATGCGACATCTAGCAATTCGCACTGGCTCTGCGTGGTGGATTATGGCCCACTCCATCTCATCGTGAGGAGGCCTGTGTACCAGCATAGGAAGCATTATAGGCCGATTGTGACCAATCCTTCATTCCGAAGTTTTAGTATTGCGGAGTGTCGTGTCCGCGTGAAATTTCTTTTAAAAGAAATTTCACGCGGACAAAGTGGGTTGAAGCCATGTAGTTCATAATAAAAAGGACCGTTATAAGAGACCGACTGGAGCAGACTTCCCTTTCCAAAGACAAAACTGAAAAAGACGAGAGAAAACTTACAAACTTGGAATGCTTTGACGAATACATATTTTAAGTCAGATTTTACATAGCTGAGACACAATTTATTTCTTATTTACAGACAGCAAATATTTCTTCATTAAGTACGCAGAAAAATGAAGTAGCTCCGACAATTTTTCATAACTTAGCTATTCAGTATAGTAGTATTCAAATTTCTCAACGTCTTTATTCGAAACTAGCATTACTTCGTCGGAAATCGATTCATTGGAAAGTGACTTACTCGAAATTGAATTCGATTGTTCATTCGTAGACTAATAGAATACCCTTGGAAGTTTAATCGAAAAAGATTTGTAATAAGTTTTGTTTACAGTCCCGTTTCGATTACTGCGGACTGCGGTCTAATTTTGTAACTTCATTAAGGTGTATAATATATTATGAATTGTAATTAATGTCTTGTTTAATAATAGAGGGCGCTGTCAGTTCTGAGACAATGTCGGGTCACGACAGATGGACAAACCTTCATGGCACTGCGTTTCAAGGTCCATGTCAAATGTCATGACTGGAATGCCGGATCAACAGGTACAGTTGCGAATAAATTTAAATAGATCGTATTAGAAGTACGAAGTACGTAAGGATATTTTTAGTCATACTTATTTGCTCATTGCTTTGGATTGTCTGCCTTTGACCTTTATTATGTAACTAGTTGCTGATAGATTTATTATTTGTTTGAATGGAACTGAGCTAGTTAGCGATTTCAAACCTATTATTTAGGTATTAGCTTTTGTCAGCAACTTTACCCGCGTGGGTGTCGAAAATTATCCCACGGGAACATAGTACCTGAATTAAATGGGCACTATATGTATAGGAACCATGTTATTAACTATATGTTTGCCAAATTTCATACAAATCCGTTTAGTAGTTTAGGCATGATGAAGTAACAAACAGAGAAAGGAAAGAAAAAATATTTAATTAATTGTATCAGGATAGTAGGATTTATGAAGTTCGTTTTACTGACTGGTATTTTGTTAATAAGCTCTTTCGGTACTAGTATTTTTATAACGTTAATAGTAATAGATAACAATATTATTTTTTTCGCCTGAAAACAGGCTTACATTCTCTACTTCCACCTCTTGCTGTCCATTTATTTCTATTAAAACGCCAATATTTCATCCAACATTTTATTCTTCATTGGTTTCGACTGTTTAATTTGAATAAATTATAAAGAAACATTAATAAATCTAACTGGCGCCAAAAGTTTAATGAAATGTATTGTCGAAATATCTAATTGTTGTACAGTAAGTCATTAAGATAACAGATTAATATACGGCTAAGATATCGTCGCCGATAGCCACTGAGACAACTAATAAACACGATTCGATACAAATGTTCGATAGTAGTAGGCGCTAATTTTTAATCACCGTGTAATTAGAATGGTTCGTTGTTCTTAGTTCCTTTTTGGTCTAGTGCTTGTGCCGAGCATGAGCACCTGGGTTCGTTTCGATTCATTTGGGATTTCTCAGTAACAGCCCGAAGTCTGGATTTGTAGCCAGTTGATGGCAATAGGCTCGCACCCTGTTGAATGAGACTTAAACATAACTGGCAAAATGTGGGTGTACTATGACTACAGGTCTGCCTAACTCTTCGGGGAATACAGGCTTGATGTTACGTGATTATTGACTTGAATGAGCGTTGCTTATTTTTATGTTAATCAGTCTATAATGTTCTCACTACAGGCCTCCTCTCAGAGAGGGGGAGTTAGGGCCACATCCACAACCCGTGCCTAGTGGGGGTTAGTAGATGTGACTTGTCTTAAAATGTTTGGTTATAAGACATGCCGGTTTCCACACGATGTTTTCTTTCACTGTTTTGAGAGCAGTGGTGATGAAATAATTTCCACAAAGTAAACCACCTGTCTTGGTTGTAGCCCACAACATACAACTCGTTAGTTTCGGCTGTTACTAACTGGGCAAACACTGATCTATAGAATTTTATAAAAGGGTTATTAGAAATAATTAAAAGCCGTCAATAGTGACGTTTATTGAAAGTCCTAGAAATAGCTTCAACTTTTAGAAAACGCAATCAAAGAGAAATTACTAAATCTTTTTAGAGCTTTACTTGGTGTTTCAGCTGCTAAGGACAATAAGCGATATTCAGCACGCTCAACTTACTGAGCGATTGCTAATCTTTATTAATATTATAAATGTGAAAAATTGTATGTATAGAGAGTTTGGATATTTGTTACTTAATTAGCCGTTGGTCCTGCGCTTGAGCTCTCTCCGGTCCTGTCGGATTGCCGTCTTATCGGACAATGAGAGGGAGGGAAGAGTGAGTGCCCCTGTGTCTACGCACACACTTGTGCACCATAATATCGCCCTCGCTGAAGTCTAGTTTCCGTTGAGATTGACTGCAGTGGCCGAAATACGGTCTAGACATAATTTAAACAGGATTTTTTTTTACCAGTGCGCAAATTTTTTTTTGGTGGTTCAGCATCAGTAATAGAACACAAGTCAACTATTTTTTCAATACTTTTTTTATTTTTATTCAACCTTAAATCAGTAAACTGTGGATACCCTACATATTTCATATTACGATATCGACAGTAGGAATAGGTCAGTAACCGCGCGTGGTAGGTACTTCGAACTTCTTAGAATTTTGATGTATCGAACAGCTGGTAGGTACTTGTAGCTACGTTTGGTCGTTCACCTTCGCCGCCGCACCGGCGCCGCGCCCAAGTTACCATAAAAACCAGTTTCAAAGTAAACATCTTTCGTTAGCAAAAGCTAAATTGTGTACTGAGATATATCAAAATAAAAATTGCATGGTTATTATAACTCGTTTAAGTTTATTTTTTTTTAAATTTGCGCACCGGTTAAAAACTTATCTTTTATTTAAGTGTGTATTTATTCATGCAAAAACGGTTGAATGGATTTGGCATACATAGGTATAGCATATACCTTGTCCTCTACATCCCCGGGCTCACCAACGTGTACTAGTTTGTGTATGGAATTGCACGCACTTCAGCTGATGATTGAGATGGTGCAGTCAACCGCACGTCAGTATTGACGATTCAACGTGAGGACGACAATACATCAATAAATTAAACTGCGACGATCTAACGACGATCCTTTAATCAAATATATATTTAGTCACTATAGCTAGTCAAAGATGGGCAAAACCCATAGTCGGGATATTACTAGTAGGTATGTAGTTTGTTTGGAAAAATACATTTCTGAATAGTATTATCATAATCAGCTTTTAATGTTCCGACGCGAGTTCCTGGAAGGACGTAGGGAAGGCCTTTACCCAACAGTGGGACAGTGTAGGCTAAACAAAAAGAAACTGCTGGAACACAGATTTTTTCTCTGTGAAAAGTTTACTAAACAGCTGATTTCGGAAACATATATCTGTTCGCTGCCAGACTAGACTCCTACATTCGTTTTCAATAGCGCAGTGGAAGTGTGATAACCGTGGGGCTCTAGAGACAAGAGTGGCTAGCGAAACTAGTACGTCGTACGCGGAGCAGAAAATACAAGTACAATTCAAGTAACTCACCTACAATACAACAAAAGAACTTACCTGTGGGTAGACGAACACCAGCTCCTTGGGGTTACCTGGAGTTATGTATGTAAGTGAGTGTATATGTATCGTGTTGTGACGTTATGAGTATTCTCCAGGTTACAATCCGCTGCAATAAGGCTGGAGGCAATCACAGCATGCGGTCTTCAAATCACGCGTTCCCAATAGCGTCACTTCCACTTAACCTTCAAAGTTCTTCAATGTCAAGAACTAAACCAAACCCATGTTATGTCTTCAAATTGGGGTTAGTTACAATCAATACAATTGGGTTATGACAGATTGTCCACAAAACGACCGATTCTGAGGGATTACTTTACAAAGGGTCGCGAAAACCAAGCGGCGACCATCCCTTTCAAGAACTTCAGTTTTAACAAACGTAACCCGTATTATTACGTCAAATGGGGCTGTTTAACAATCAAAGCAATTGGATCACGACTAATTGTCACAAACGGATCGATTTAAAATGATTAATTTCAACAAACGCGTCGCGGAATTCAACACGGCGACGGACTCTTTTTCAAGCAGCCAAATCAAGAGGAAGTGTCAAGTGTCAAAGTCAAAACTGTCAAGTCAGATGTCATTCCTGTGGCGCGTTCCGAAGGCGCATAGAGTAACTAATCGAACGGTCCGAAACAATATCTTTTATTTTATTTACCCAAAGCAGAAATTTAAATTTTCACGTAAAGAATTGCTAAGTTTCCCATATAAACCTATAATAGTCCCTATGTCACCCCCTTCAGTTTGGCCCTGCCCTTTACCAAGATGCCACCTTCCTCTTTGTCAATGTTTATTCGTATAACCACTATAAGAGTGAAAAGGTAACATTCAGACAAACAGACAGTTACTTTCGAGTTAAAAATATGCAATCCATATGATTGTCGTTTCCACAATGTATGTCAATTAAACCAACACTTTGATGCTGCGAAATAAAGATGCTATCATAGACAAATTGCTGCGTTTGTCTGTACCATGTCTGATTTTTAGGGTTCCGTTGCCAAATGGCAAAAAACGAAACCCTTATAGATTCGTCATGTCTGTCTGTCTGTCTGTCTGTCTATCCGTGTATGTCACAGCCACTTTTCTCCGAAACTATAAGAGCTATGTTGTTGAAACTTGGTAAGTAGATGTGTTCTGTAAACCGCATTAAGATTTTCACACTAAAATAGAAAAAAAACAATAAATTTTGGGGTTCCCCATACTAAGAACTGAAACTCAAAAAAACATTTTTCATCAAACCCATACGAGTGGGGTATTGATGAATAGGTCTTCAAAAATGATATTGAGGTTTCTAATATCATTTTGCGCGACAGACACTTCCAAAGTGGTAAAATGTGTGTCCCCCCCCCGTAACTTCTAAAATATGAGAATAATAAATCTAAAAAATATATATGATGTACATAACCATATAAACTTCCATCGAAAATTGGTTTGAATGAAATCCAGTAAGTAGTTTTTTTTTAATACGTCATAAATCGTAAACCGCAATTTACCTTTAATTTAATCAACTCAAATATAAAAAAAAAATGTCATAAACATAAACCTTATGCATAAACCGAGGATACCTACAGGTTTGTACGGAACCCTCGGTGCGCGAGTCCGACTCGCACTTGGCCGGTTTTTTAACTTGTCGGAAGAGCTTTTGTGAATGGCAGGATGCACAAAGATAACGTTTACTTTTAAAAGTCAATACGCACGAAGATATGAACGACCTTTACAAATTATTATTTTATAGTTTTAACCCACGCCTGCCTTGAATCATACTTTAATGGACAATACATAACTGGGACTTAAGAGTAAACAAAGAATTTTATTATTATTCAATTCGTTACATCAATTGCGATGTACGTTTATTATTTAATTGTTTAACATTGACCCCAGACGCGTAGGCCAGTCGCTGAACGAATGCAGAACATGCGCGTACGCCCCTATTCGCAAGCAGTGTGGCAAGTGTTGTGGGTAGATATACTATTGTTCTAGCTGTGACAATATAAGCATTGCATGGTTATGGTAATTGCGAAAAGGTCTGGGTTTTTTTGTTGTTGCTAGATTACGACATTGGTGGAATGGTTCATAAGATTGACTCAACGATAAGGACATACGTTAATCTACATCTGATTTACCCTGGACAGTCAACTGCTCTTCATCATTATCTGCCTAGCCTTTACCCAACAATTTTGGGCCGGCTTCCAGTATAACCGGATGCAGCTGAATACAAATATCTTACATGGAGCGACTGATTATGTGACCTTCACTACCCGGATACTGGGTAATACGTTACCCGATACGTCCTTGTTGACTGATAAATGTTTTTGGTAGGGCATGAGCTTTTCTTAATAACACAAGCCCTGCAACCCGTGAGTACACCCATTGGCAATGTTACTAACTTTCATGTAGACGCATTTTTCATCGTTTTCGTTTTATGAAAAATCTAGCTATTGCCAGTGGCTTTGCCCGGATATTATGCATATAAACCTTCGTCTTGAATCAATCTGTCTATTTTTGAAAACCACATTGAAATCAATTGTGCGGTTTCAAAGATCTAAACGTATAAATACGAAATGCGACTTTGTTTTATGCCTACTATGTTAAAGATTTCTAAGTTCGAACTGTCATCAGGAGCCAGTGAACGGATTAGGTATTTGAACGCACTGCCTCAACCGTGTCAGTTCAGTTCCCTGTCGGTGGATGAAAAAATTTAAGATTTTTTATAAATAGATTTAGAGCCATTTTTCCCTATTCATCAAGCAGCCTTTATAAAATTCACTGACATCTAGGCATTTGAACGCACTGCCTCAACCGTGTCAGTTCAGTTCCTTGTCAGTGGATGAATAAATTTAAGATTTTTTAAGAATAGATTTAGAGCCATTTTTCCCTATTCATCAAGCAGCCTTTATAAAATTCACTGACATCATAAAAGCATATTTAAAAAAAAATCTGGTACAAAAACCATTTGAAATCCTACCATAAATGGCAATCTAGGGGCAAAGGGAAAATCGTGCATGAGCAATACGCGTCATCAAATAAAAGCCTTCTATTTACAACCTCCAATAAAATATAATTGCGTACGAAACCTTTGATTTTTCATATCAGATTTAAATTCCATGATTAAATGCTCGCGTGCCCTTTGTTTTACAATACAAGTTCAAACAAAGCGGTATTAATCAAAACGTGTATCGAAATTAACGACAAGAACTGGCTACTGGCCAGTACATTTACTGGCCGACTCGTATCTAAATTAAATTCATGAATCAATTGTCCCTGTGACAGGTCATTTGCTAAATGTACTTGTGTTTGTGGGCTATCAGCTGTTATCGTGATTCTGTTTAATAACTGGCCTAAATACTTTGTTGGCACTAAGTACAGAGGGTCATTCGTTGACAATGAACTCAAAATGTCTAATAATACTTATTGATCGGTGTGCTTGTCATAAAGTAGTAGATACTGTTGTGATTATGGTTTGTTTATATTATGATTAATAGTTTATTGATAGTGTTGATAATGTTGAAGATAATTCTAATGAAAGAAAGAAAGGAAACAGGACGCAGAGAAACAACTTAAACTCAAAAATAACAAGTTGTGGGAAAATGTGTGTTACAACCACGCAAAACGGGCACCCTCATCATAACGGTTTTCAGAGTCAGCTGAAAGCAACTAGTTATTATTTGTTATTAATTTCGTGTTGATTGAATTATTTCAATACATCTTCTAATTTTTCACGTCACTAGAGAATTAATTGTTCAAAGAACGCGTTGCCAATTAAAAGCGTTTAATGTATATTTGCAATGACAAATCAGGCCATATACAATAAAATATAGCGAAATTTTTATTTAATTAAGGCGAGGTTTCACTAAAATTAAGCAACTTTTTACAAGTATACCATGTACTCCTAATAAGTATTTCAATGCTAACTGTGCCATCGAACACGTCCTTATTGTTTTGAAATTCGTACTCTGATATTCTTTTGTTCGTTCTAACGCAGTAAAAGGTTATAAAAGAAGAACACAAAGCAGGCAAATATCAAGGTGATACATTGTGATATTCACGATATTTACAGAAGGGTGTGTTTGATTGTGCCGCCTCTGATAGATAGTTATTTTGATAAACACGCAGTGTAAATTTGCGATTGTTATCGAACAATATAAATCAATTGGGTATTGGAATGTATCAGCGCTTCAGATATTCCAAATTCAGATTGGGCTATAGAGATGTATTGGCGCGTACTTGATTTAGTATTATTTGATGTTAGTTGATTTTGTGAGAATCTAGGTGTTGTGTAAAAATATATATTTTTTTGATGCAGAGAGTAGTGGCGGCCTAATTGTAATGGCCGCGACTTCCGATTTGTAAGCCAGACAAACGCTTTACTTAGTGTAAATGATTCCATCATACTGCTCTCAAAACGGTACAGGAAAACATCGAGAGGAAATTGGCATGTCCTGGAACCAAAAATTCGAAGGCATGTGACATCTACCAAGCCACAATGGGCCCGCATGGTGGTTTTACGACTCCCTACCAACGAGAGGAGGCAGTGTGATCATTATAGGTTGATTATTCTATATGAACTTTCCTGGCTCTTTTCGCTTAGTTAAACAATCCATCCCCTTCTAACAAATATCTTAAGAAAAGTTACGTCTTTACTTCAGAACAACAATTAAAAGTTGCGTACTTTAATGAAGCACAAACACGGATAACTCATGTTTAATTACTGAATAAATTTTCTAATCGAATACACGAATAGGTCGAAACTGTCACGGTATCGTGTGTTGTACGAAATAACGTACGAGTCACGACTGAAAATTAACTTATGGGATTAAATCTGTGTTGAATAATTAGTTGTTTTGTTTAAATATTCATAATGTTTACAAAACTAATTGCTTGGGAATTTGTTCGCAAAGAATTACTAATAATAATAATTAATGACCATTTTAATTTGTGGACGCTGTACACTACAGACTTGTACTCGCCAATGTTTCCCGGGCGACCTGAAAGAAAAATACGTCAGACACCCGTCAAACATATCCCTTCTTTCTTAGAGAACCTTAAAATCGGGCGATACAGTATCGGTATATTGGAAGCTTTTTTTGAAAACCACACGTTGAAACCAGAATAGAACCGGAACCATAACGAGCAGAAGAGCCTCTCGCACCTTATTCCCGAAGGATTGGGCATAGTTGTACCTATTAGCACACCCACATTTCACCAGTAATGTTTCATACCCATGTAATAGGTAGCGAGCCTATTGCCATCAACCGGGCACTTAGTAAAGATATGAATATGTTTATCAATAAGTATCTAGGTATAAAGTTAGATTTATTGATCGGAGCTATGGGCTATATTTCCTAAAGTAAATGTCTAAGCTATTGCAAGGCTATAGAACCGATATTTTTGGAAGTCAGTCGAGTGCCTTAGTCACGATGCTATTGTGAAAAATTTATGCAAGTTACTGCTTAACAGTTTTCAAACTATTTATGGAATTGAATAAGCATTTGAAGGTTGTCACTTAAAAGGTCTGAACAGTGAATGGTTTTCTTTTGACAATGAGGAATTGTAAAATATTAATTTATTTTGAAATTATGTTTCCAAATATTTGTGTGCAAATAGTGCTTTGTCGTGATTGTGAAGCACGTTAATATGAATTTATTAATACATTTTGAATGTGTTTGTTTGCATAGGTTTTCAGTCATTATAATTTGGATTTGAGGATGGACGGTGACGCTAAAGCCGGCCCAAGAAGAGGTGGCAAGACGACCTGGACCCGTATTGCACGGGTTGGATCGAGGAGGTCTTGGTAAAGGATGCCTGGAGGGATTCGGGAGAGATCTTTGCTCAGAAGGGGGCCAAAGCACGCTACTTAAAAAAAAAAAAATTGTCCTTCCTCTTTTTTACAAAAATGGGAAAGGAAAATTCCTTCTAAATCCCACACAGCAAGTTAACTAAGGCAAAAAAACTATTTGAAATAAACCCCTCTTTTAGAAGACTCTACATTATGTGGGTATTGGTGTACAATTTTGATAATATTGCTGGTAATGTTACATTGTCTGACACTGAAAAGGCGTTGCTTTTGTAAAAAAAATCTAATAATATTTATTTAAACTTACGGCTTAAAGAATTCCTTTGTATTTTATTTCCTACTGCTTGTGCCTGCGGCTTCACTCGCGTGGGTGTTAGCATTTATACCACGGGAACATGCTACCGTGAAAAAAAATTATATATTATAATCATCAGTTATCTGCCAGTGAAAGTCCCGTCAAAATTGGTGAAGCCGTTTGGGACTTTAGACGGAACCGACTGAGAGATAGAAAAAATTAAATTTGTTTCGCTATATACCATTCTTTCATTTCATTAATTATTTGTATCGAGTATAGATTGTCAAAACTACGCAAAGTTATTTTATTATTATTAAAAAGTAAACAAACAGTTGAATGACTTATTCGATTCGCTGGTTGAGCGAAAACGAGTTGTTTATTTTTTGATTCTCTATTGTAGTGTCGATCAATCGATCAAAAAGTGTCGGCTAACAATGTAGTCGAGTAGGTATCGATATAGTATCGATTGTAGAACGAAATGTTTGAAGAATTATGTAACGGTGGACCTTGGAGCTTGACCCTAATCGTGATCCGCGGCGGTGACCGCGCGTGGTCCAAGTGTGAGAGGCAGCGATTGGAAATCCTATTATATTTTTATTTTTCCTTATGGTCTTGATTGTCCTAGCAAGAAACCTCAATGAGACTCAACTAGAATGTTCTTTATTGTGCGCTGATTTTGGTTTTTAAGTAAGTCACGGTTGATTTATTTTAAGGAATTACTTTGTTCGAGGAAGTCATTTTCAATGCAGTTCTATGACGTTGCACTTTTTTTACAAACCTTGAAATTGCACTGCATTTTCACACTAAACATAAAAGTGTAAGTGCTTATTTTTTCACTAATCTTAAACAAATATAGAGTTATCTTAACACGAACCTCATACATGTCTTGATTGCTCTCTTGTTTTATAACTCGCACCACAAAAAAAACAACATCTACGAGTAGTCGTGATCATACGCATTTCGAGGCATAACTTACGTCCATGTTTACGGGCAGTTCAAAGGTAAAGGTGCCGTGACAGACAACTGAAAGTATTACGAAGGGCACACCCCAGTAAAAGACACACAATGACATAATAAATTATCGAGTGTTACGGAAATAGGACCACCTTGAACTGTTCTACAAGCTACAGTGACAAATGGACTATTTTGTCGAAAACATACATGTCATGTGCACTGTGCATACCTAATTGAAAGATACAACAATTTGACAGTTCTTTTGTGAGTTTTGACGGTAACAAATTGTACGTTACGTGAGTTTGTTTCCTCATTGTTGGTTTACAGATAATTATCTGGCTTAGATATTAATTATTGCTTGTGTTTTGTGGAAGGTTAATAATTAGGTCTGGTTTCGAACTAATGTGGTTATTATAAAAGATTAATGATTGTTTGTAATTGTACATATATCCGCAACGAAATGTTTGACTAACGTCAATAGGTTTTTCTGAAAGTTAAGCGATGAGGTTTTGGCAATGTCAATGTTTAATTATTCATTAACACTCTATGTGACCTTGTGTTTGAAAGTGGGACTGATATTTAGTATTATCTATTTGTTTTGTCTTAAAGGATGTTGCTATGGAGATGATTTTAGTCTCAAAAAATTGGTTGCCTGTAAAGTCGGTATACGGGCGAAAGTTTTACGTGACAACGACTTTGAAGGGACGCGTGCCTTTCACTTTTTATGTCTGTCTCTCTCGCTCTTAGGCGGGCTAACCATGCCCGAGTGGAAGGGACGCATGCCTCTCACTCGCTCTCATTGTGAGCGCATAACGTGAGCGGAGCGTAACGCAGTTTCTTGAAGTGTCACCCGGCAAACCAATTTATAAGACGTTGTACGTCAAAAAAGAATAATGCCAACAACATTTGTTTCTCTGTATGTATAAATAGGCGTAGGCCTAGTGAAAATAGTGTCTCTTGAAACCCTAATTCTCCTTTAATACAGATATAGGACCTATTTTTAAGAATTTCTTTACTAATCCAACATAGACAGAAACAAGTGGCTGTTTAATTGCATTCGGCAATTGCTATTAGATGTAAGCAATGACCACCGTCCATATGCACCATAATAAGGGGGAAAATCGTCATATAGAATAAAACTAAACCTACAGTTCTCCTTTAAATAATTTGGTATAAAAAGCGATTGCGGTCAACTAGGTACCTATTCTAAACCTATAGAGCAAAGTCATCCAAAACTTCTGGCTCCACCATAAACCTTATGCAACATTGAACCTTAAAATCAACAACTTAAAGTCCACAATTCATTCCAGAAGGTTCCATAGATAGTGAAACCAGTACTGCACGTAGTTACAGTACAGTCATGCACATTCACGGCATTTTCTCACGAAGATGGTGAACAAAAAACGTAAAAAACTACTGTCGACTAAAAAAAAATACAGTGATTTGCTGTATTTTTTATTGTTTCCGAAGTTTTGTATTACCTAATTCAATTACTTGTATTTCCTTGACAGGTATTGAGGGCTATTTTCGTGGAACGAAAATGCAAAAAAAAAAGAGCTTTGTGTGATACCTATTGTTTCTCTAAATGCCTTAGAAAACAAAAACTTTAATAAAATGATTTGAATGTAGCTGTCTTTTTTAGGGTTCCGTTGCCAAATGGCAAAAAACGGAACCCTTATAGATTCGTCATGTCTCTCTGTCCGTCTGTCTGTCTGTCTGTCTGTCCGTCCGTATGTCACAGCCACTTTTCTCCGAAACTATAAGAGCTACGCTGTTGAAACTTGGTAAGTAGATGTAATCTGTGAACCTCATCAAGATTTTTATACTAAAATAGAAAAAAAAAATATAAATTTTGGGGTTCCCCATACTTTGAACTGGCCCTCAAATTTTTTTTTTCGTCATACCCATACGTGTGGATAGGTCTTCAAAAATGGTATTGAGGTTTCTAATATCATTTTTTTCTAAACTGAATAGTTTGCGCGAGAGACGCTTCCAAAGTGGTAAAATGTGTGTGTCCCCCTCGTAACTTCTAAAATAAGAGAATGATAAAATTCAAAAAAATATATGATGTACATAACCATGTAAACTCCCACCGAAAATTGGTTTGAACAAGATCCAGTGAGTAGTTTTTTTTAATACGTCATAAATCGTAAACCGCAATTTACCTTTCATTCAATCAACTCAAATATAAAAATTAAAAAAAAAAAAAACATTTAATTTCATAAGCATAAACCTTATACATAAACCGAGGATACCTACAGGTTTGTACGGAACCCTCGGTGCGCGAGTCCGACTCGCACTTGGCCAGTTTTTTCTATTTTATCGATAGCTGGCAGATTTTTTTTTGTATCACGAAGTTATTGTTTTTATTTCCATCGTTATACTTTCCAAGTTAACGGACTGTAACGATTACTGATGAAAAGATAGTATGAAAAATTTGAGTGACTGTTACATTTTTTTTTCTCAAGTATCTTATATATTCTAACGTGTTATTTTTAGACTAATATATACTGAATTAACCTGAGTATGTTAGAAATTAATATGCATGTATGAACGTAAAGGTTTTGGCGTTTCGTGTCTCGTTTATCTCACGATTCTGACACCAGATGACACACACGCGTCTAAAAGGTCACAAGGTCATAGGTTATCAGTGTGGCTTTAGTAACATTAATCTTACCTGGTAATTCACACCTATTAAGAGTCATTGTGTACATATTCACGGCATTAGTCTTCAAAGAAATAGGCAGTATTCTAGGTGCCTTATGCCTATATCGTGTTTTTACAAACGTGATATAATTTTAGTTACACTTCGTCGCTGCATCCTCGAGATTTACATGATTCACTAGGTAGTACACTCCTCAATGTACTAGGCATCGCACAATTTTTAGATAAAATACTAAAAAACAAAAATAAAATTAAGTAGATATAAAACGACTACCATAGTACCTGCCATGGTGGGGCGCTCGCCGCACCCGGCCATCTACGATCGTTCACTTGTCATTCGCTTCTTTTGTGCGGGCATCGCAACATTAATAATTATCGTTGGTGTTTAAAAATACTCCTTTTTTATCCAATTCGCGTGTTTTCTCTGGTGACCATGGGACGAAGACGACATGAAGATGATCCAGGAACCATCAGACGAAAAATAAGGCGACTGGAAAAGCGTTTACAAAGACAACGCGAAGACATATCCAGCGATGAAGGTTAGTCAGATTTAATGTAATACTAACGGTGTTATATCCTATCCTTGGTATCGGTGGGTTTTTTAACCTATCAGTCACCGAGTTCAATAGTTATGATTATTTTGAGCATCTTGTTGTTCGCACACGTGCGGTATGACTCATGACGTTGCAATGTTGTTGTTCCATTATAATGTTACATTTTGAAAAAGGAATCTTTTTACATCGATGCTACTTTGTTTTTACAATCAGTTAAATTCATTGGATGATGTGTACTGCGACGAGATTGCAGTCATTCCAGTTTATTCCTTTATGGAATATGTAAGTTAATAAGTACCTACCTTTCTTTGCATATTCTGCAAGTACCGTGATGAGATCCCGGTCTAATAAAAACAATTATAGTATAAACAGCTAAGTGTCGTGACGCGATTACGACCGTCTGTAATGAGTAACTATTATTGTCAAGTGGTTTGATGCGATCAAATCCTTTTGTTGTCATTGTTTCAAGCCAAATTTGAGCTAATGCTATAATAGATCGAAATATCGTTCCAGATGTTGAGTCTGGCCACTTAGGACCTGCCTCCTTACCTCCCTCCGACTACGAATCCTCTGAGCATTACCAATCAGATGGTACTCAGTCGAACTTTCGATCTGTGGTGACAGTTCCACGCCACACTATCTCTGATACCGTTACTGGGGAAGCTGGTACCAGCGCCGTACCAGAAATTGTGGAGGCCCTCCCGCCTGATATATTAGAGGTCCTTGGAGAATCTAAGGAAAAGGATGAGGTGTTCGGGCCAAAAATCAGAGAAGAGATCTCCAAACGTTGGGGAAAGATTATTATGGAAGGCCTAGGTAAAGAACAGAAACAAAAACTGTTTAGTAATATTTTGACCCCGGAGAATTTTCAACTTATTAAGGCACCAAAACTTAATCAAGAAATATCCTCTGTCTTAACGGAATCCTCCAGAAACAGAGATAAGCGTCTTGAAGGGACACAAAACCATCTAGGCATTGGTATAGCGGGTATCACTAACCTACTGTCGTCAGTAATTGACGGTAATATAGAAAAGGCTGAGATTATAAAAAAGCTCTCAGAAACAGCCCAAATTTTGTTAGATTTACATTGCCAAAATACGGCTAACCGAAGGAAGTTAGTTACATTCAGCTTGGATAAAAAATTCTTGAATATTGTTCAAGGAGTTAAGAGAGATACTTTTCTCTTCGGAGAGAATTTGGGTGATAAAATCAAGGCATCTAAGATGGCTGAAAAATCTGGATTACAGATAAGGAGGACCGAGCCTCAACCATCTACCTCCCACAGATCGACACGTTTTAATAATAATTATCGTCAGGGAAACTCGAGGCGCCCACTCCGTCACCAGAACTACAGAGGCAGGTCGAGTGGGCCCAGGACACAGGCCTCCAACCTGAACACACGGAGATATCCAGCAACAACAGAACGGTACAGCTCGGCGAAGACAGCCTCGAAAGCACCTCCGAAGCCCGAATAGAGGTAATTAAACATGCTGGTCGGTTACGACACTTTGTAACAGCTTGGAAAAGCATTACTAAAGATCCCGTAATCTTACAGTGTATATACCATGGTTACAAAATACATTTTAATCGACCCGTTATTCAGTATACAGAACCAGTTAATCAATCGTTTTCTGTCCAAGAGGCTAATAGTCTTAATATTGAAATTTCAAAACTTTTGTTATCAGGTGCGATAGTAAATTGTGAAGACTGTCATGGCCAGTTTATTTCGAATATTTTTTTGATACCTAAAAGCGACGGTACCCATAGATTTATTCTTAATCTTAAAAAATTAAACAGTTATATTGATCCACAACATTTTAAAATGGAAGATGTTAGAACGGCTTCTAAATTACTATCAAAGTCATATTACATGGCCCATATTGACCTTAAGGAGGCGTATTTTTTAATCCCAATTTATGAAAATAGTAAAAAATATCTACGGTTTAAGTTTTATAATCAGACTTATGAATTTCAGTGCTTACCATTTGGTTTATGTTCGGCACCGTTGATTTTTACAAAATTAATGAAACCAGTGATTACATACCTCAGAAAACAAGGTATTATGCTGGTTATTTATTTAGACGATTTATTATGTATTAATAAAACATTTGAAAGCTGCTCTCATGATGTAGAAATAATCACCGACTTGTTAGAAAAACTCGGATTTGTGATAAACGTTAATAAAAGTGATTTAGTTCCCAGCCAACTCAAAACTTTTTTAGGTTTTGAATTAAACTCAACGGACATGACTTTAAAATTGCCACTAAAGAAACGATTGAAGGTTTTAGAGATAGTCGATAGATACTACAACAAACGTGTTTTATCTATAAGAGATTTTGCAAAGTTCTTGGGATTGCTTACGTCATCGTGCCCAGCAGTTAGTTATGGGTGGATTTATACCAAGCGATTTGAAAGAATCAAATATCTCGCGCTTCAGAAATCAAATGGAGATTATGATGTTAATATGATCATTCCTAATAACCTAGAACCGGATTTTTCTTGGTGGAAGACAAACATCATGAATGCGTTTTGTCCAATCCGTCAAAACAAATACTTCTTGGAGATTTTTTCCGATGCGTCTCTAACGGGTTGGGGAATAGCTTGTAACGGGGAAACCAGCGGTGGATTTTGGAGCACGTCTGAGGCCCAAAACCACATAAACTTATTAGAACTTAAAGCAGCGTTCATTGGTTTAAAATGTTTTGCCAAGGACCTTGTAGACAAAGAGATTGTTTTAAGAATAGATAACACTACTGCAATCTCATATATCAATAGGATGGGCGGAGTTCAATATACACACCTTAATGATATAGCACGAGAGATTTGGCAGTGGTGTGAAGAGCGTCGTCTCTTCATATTTGCTTCCTACATTAAGTCAAAAGAAAATACGGAAGCTGACCAAGAATCAAGGCGCATCAATGTCGACACCGAGTGGGAATTATCTCGTTCAGCGTTTCATGACGTAGTCCTTCATTATGGTACCCCAGATATTGATTTATTCGCAACTTGTTTGAATGCGAAATGTCATAAATATGTGTCCTGGAAACGAGACCCACACGCTTTCGATATTGATGCATTTACTTTAGATTGGGGCAACTTAAAGTTTTACTCGTTCCCACCTTTTTCGTTGATTCTCAAGTGCTTAAGAAAAATAATTTCTGATAGGGCTACAGGAGTGCTCATAGTCCCATATTGGCCTAGTCAGCCATGGTATCCATTGTTTACATCTTTACAGATAAGAGAACCTGTTTATCTCGGACCAAGTAGTGATCTCCTTTTATCTCCTTTCAGAACGCAGCACCCCCTTCGGACGAAACTTACCCTGGTATCATGCTTGTTATCAGGGAAGCATTTTCTCGAAAATCACTAACTCCACAAACTATAAAAATTATCACTGCTTCTTTATCTAATAATACATTAAAACAATATAATATCGCTTACAAAAAATGGTGGCAATTTTGCCAAACCCATAAGGTAGACTGCTACACCGCATCTATACAACTGGTACTGGAATTTTTGTCCAGAGAATTTGAAACAGGAGCTAAGTATTCTACATTAAACACCTATCGTTCGGCACTCGCTTTGATTATGGGTAAACAATTAAGTACAAATTATATTGTCAGCAGATTTATGAGAGGTGTTTTTAGAATGAAACCAGTTTTCCCTCGATATCAGTCTACTTGGGACACTAATGTAGTTTTAGACTTTTTGTTCAATTATTTTCCTAATGAAAATCTGTGTTTAAATAAATTAACAAAGAAACTGGTAACTCTGCTTGCGTTGTCGACTGCACAACGCGTGCAGACGTTATCCTTAATTCGTCTGTCTAATATAAATATTTGTGATTCAAACATTATAATTACGATTGATGATTTGTTAAAAACCTCTGCACCTGGCAAACAAGCACCCCGTTTGATTATTCCATTCTTTCCTAATAAAATAGAGATATGTCCAGGAAGGACTTTATGTTCATATATTAATGTTACAGATACATTTAGAACTGAATCAAATACCGAAAGGTTATTATTAACTACTAAGAGACCAGTCCACAACGCCAGGTCCTCTACGATTAGCCGCTGGATTAAACAGACGTTAGCAGATAGTGGTATAGATACCTCAATATTTACGTCACATAGTACGCGCCACGCGGCTACTTCAGCGGCTGGTCGTAAAGGTATTTCTATAGATTTAATTAAAAAGACTGCGGGTTGGTCTGGTAATTCTCTAGTATTTGGCAAATTTTATAACAGACCTCTGCTTACAGAGGAAACCCAAGATTTTGCTAGCGCGGTTTATGAAAACAACGTTTAAACATTGTTAAAAAATATCAAAATTAGATATATTCCTTTTTTGTATAATCACTTCGTTGATATAATATAATAGTACTTATAGCGGTGTTAAAAATAAAACATATAATATCATTAGATGCATTTATTTTTATTATTTTCTCACCACTACTGTATAGGCTATTTATCTCAAAACTCTAAAAATCTACCTAGTGAATCATGTAAATCTCGAGGATGCAGCGACGAAGTGTAATTAATGGTTAAACAAACTTACCTGAAGTGAAGTTTGACCACAATTACACGAGTCGCTGCATCCGAAGAGATTTACAAACCCGCCCAACCCTTCTTTGCAAGAAGTCCCGCTATTAAATATAGTTTAAGATAAATAGCTCTCTCAAATGAATGACAAGTGAACGATCGTAGATGGCCGGGTGCGGCGAGCGCCCCACCATGGCAGGTACTATGGTAGTCGTTTTATATCTACTTAATTTTATTTTTGTTTTTTAGTATTTTATCTAAAAATTGTGCGATGCCTAGTACATTGAGGAGTGTACTACCTAGTGAATCATGTAAATCTCTTCGGATGCAGCGACTCGTGTAATTGTGGTCAAACTTCACTTCAGGTAAGTTTGTTTAACCATTAATTCTGAACCTGGTTTTACATTTCCGACTTTGGGTTAAGTTCTCAATACAAAAATGTCAACTATTCACTGGATCGTTGTCAGTTTTGTAAAAGGAACTGTACTTTGGTTTCAGTAAGGTTCTTATTTCAAAAACAGGTCCGATGTTTTAAACCATTCTTAAAGAAAAGCCTTGTGTATAAGGGGGATAGTGTAATGACAACGCAGAATAAAATAATTTGTTAGCAAAAATATTGAAAAACAAGGAAATCTTTTAGTGTCCCGATATAAATCCACATACAAAACGTAATAAAAACACAATATGATACCCCTATATACTCACTTTAATGTACAATAGGAAGTCCTGAATCAGCGTCATTCTTGTATTTCATAGACTTTTGACTTATCCTATTAAGCACTTTTTAACGTAGTTATTAATTTCAACTTACAATCTGAGCACATTTACCTGCTAGTAATTATTCTAGATACAACTCTGACAGATAATATCAGAATACCAATTATAATGTAACATGATCCAACCGTAGTTTCTGCACGAAACTTTAGGGTTTAATTACCTTGAACATATCTATTCGTTTGTACTTTATTTGGTTAAACATGGACTACCCCGGATTATAAGTTATTGAAATGAACGAGGCTACAATTATTTTAATATTAAACAGCCGATTTTCTTAGCTGCATCCGGTAAGTATGGAACGACCCCAACATAGTTGGGAATAAGGCTAGGCAGATAATGATGATAGTAGGCTTTCTTGGTATGAGTTTTTTGTTCTATATGGATATTACTTTTTCTGTTTTATCTTTAAACTAGCTTTTGCCCGCAACTTCGCTCGCGTATACTATGTTACTTCTAATACCTCCAAGAATATGTGCACAAAGTTTCATGATGATCGGTTTAGCAGTTTTCGCGTGAAAGCGTAACAAACAAACTTATATTCACATTTATAATATTAGTATGATACCTATGTGTATTGGTTTACTTCACACCTCTGCCATATACGTTAGGAGCTGCTAGAATGATGTTATTGGTGTGTTGTCTGTTTTCAGAAGCGAAAGTATTTTTTTCAGATATTATGTTAACTAATATAATGATATACATAATACGTTAACATTTCTATTCCACTATAAAATCATTATACCTATCTCCTACATTACGTTTAGACTATATTTTAGTTATAAGGGTTCACGAACCGAGACGGGGACATTAATTAACACTGCAACTAACGTGAAGCTGTCTTCGCTTTGCCAACATTTCGAACAACCACGTAGAAAATATGGAAGTGGTTTGCGTGTACGAAGATCTTTGCGCTAGTTTTCAGAGGTCCAATTAAAAAAGAGTTTCTATTGGAAAAAGTGAAAAATACATAATATAGCAGATAAAAGAAAGAAAGTATACCGTTTATTTGGATACAGTTCGTAAGACACAAAATAAAATAACATGAAAATTATAATTAACATCAGTATGTGCCTCACGGCTGCGCCAAAAAGGTTCATTTCAGCATTAATGCCAGACAGATGCTGTCCGACGCTGGTTTTCTAATGATATAAAGATAAAAGAATTCTCATCGTAGCACAAGCACAATTAGCCTATCGTTTGCCTACTGCTGGAACACTTGCCTCATTGCTTCTAGACTCTAGAAGCAATGAGGCAAGTGTTCTAGAATCTAGAGGGAGTGAGCTGTAATCTACCACGCGGACCCAGTGCGTGTTGGTATATGTCACATGTGTTCGAATGATTCTAGGACATACCGGTTTACTCATGATGTTTACCTTTACAGTTTTGAGAGCAGTGGTGATAAAATTATTTACACAAAGTAAAGCGCGTGAGTTCAAACCCACGACCCACCGACTCGTAATTCGGGGCCGATACCATTGGGGTATAACTGCTCATCGCTAAATTAGATAGAAAAAAAACGACAGGTTGCACTCCGGGAGTGCCGGCAGAAGTGAAAACTTGAATATTAACGTTGTGCATTTTTGATATTTTGCAATGGTTTTTTTTTTATTTTTCAGTATGGGAAATCATCAAACGACTTCTCCCGCTCTGGGCGGAGCGGGAGGGCGTGTCAGACTTTTACTGACTAAAACCCACCCGTGTTCCATCAGTTGCCCATGTGCCAGGGTCACGGTATCTCTTTCGAACAATCACGCGACCCCGGCAGATCACGCGATCCCGGCAAATATTTTGCAATGGTTAGGGAATAATTTTGCACGAATTGCTTTAATTATCAGTATATAAGTACTATCATTTATGTGGTAGAATACAATATTTATTTATTGCGCTATCGTACACAAACATGACAATTTATATTACACTAGCTTCTGCCCGCGACTTCGTCCGCGTTAAATTTCTTGTTCCCCCGACCCTTGCCGTCGCGTCGAATCGCCTACCCGTGTGATTCTCCCCGTTTTTGCAACATTTTTATTACTGCTCCGCTTCTCTTACTTGTAGCGTGATGTTATATAGCCTTTCTCGATAAATAGGCTACCCAACACAAAAAGAATTTTTCAATTCGGACCAGTAGTTCCTGAGATTAGCGCGTCCAATCAAACAAACAAACAAACAAACTCTTCAGCTTTATAATATTACTAGCTTCTGTCCGCGACTTCGTCCGCGTCAAATTTTTGCTCCCCTGACCCTTCCCGTCGCATCGATTTGCTTGCTAGTTTTCGTCCATTTTTCGTTGCTGCTAGCTCCTTTTGAGTTATAGTGAGTCAACCTTAAAAGATAGACATATGCTCTCGCGGACTTTTTTTAGTACTTTTTAAAAGGAACAATTCCGTCATACATGATTTTTGCGTTACTTTAACCGTTTACGCAGCGCACGCAACGGAAACTCTCAAAAGGAATAAATTTGCCCCGTTTTTGCAACATTTTTCATTACTGCTCCAGTCCTCTTAGTTGTAGCGTGATAAATAGGCTACCCAACACAAAAAGAATTTTTCAATTCGGACCAGTAGTTCCTGTGATTAGCGCTTTCAATCAAACAAACAAACAAACAAACTCTTCAGCTTTATAATATTAGTATAGATAGTATAGATTAAAAAGTTTACCTCTCAGAAAAATCACTCTCCGTCCGTCTTACGAATTTTCGATCAGGTCACGTGTCCTGACGCGAGTTTAACATTTTTTACCCATTACAAAAAAAGTGCACAACGCCGCTAAAGAAGTTTTCACTTCAAAAATTGCATTTGAAATTGTAACGCTGACGAGTCACGAAAAAAGAAAAAAGAGTGCATATAAATAAACGATAAGGAATTTGATTGGCTATCGATATTTCAGGAAAGCAATCACAACTGTGTTTAGTTATGAATTTACAGCAGATATGTAGAAACTAAATACGAGATTTTAGACCGAGGTGAAATAAATTTTACATTATTGTAAAGTTTTTTATAATAGGCAGTAAATGTGAGTTACGTAGTGTGATAATCACAAAAGTAAGTTAAAAAAAAAAACAAGAAAATAATCTCATCTGAAAGCCGTAGTCGTATGTCACTTTGGCTAAAGCTTACTATTGTTGGAATTTATAACTTTCTTACGAAGGGCCGAAAGCCTATAACCAGCGGACGATCAAGATGCTTCCAACGATACCTTATTGGTCATTTGGTCATATAATGATAAGTAGTTAAATAGTTATGAGGGTACGAATAAACATACACGCCGGTTAAAATTATAACCCTCCTTTTTGCTTTGCCGTAGTTGGGTAAAAAGCATCTTCATCAACAAACAGATTTATCTACAAAACTCCAATGAAGCGTTTCTGTAACATTAGTTGTGGATTCTAAAAGTAATTTACTTTCTATTTAATATATTTCCTTTGTTTTTTTTAGACATTTGCAGCAATAAAAAACTAAGAGTACTCTTTTACTCATTATTGTTTAGAACGGCAGAAACGTAAGTAGAAACTATGGCGGACACTACAACAGGAATATCAGAACTTTCTGCACGTTTTGCGTCATTAAATACAATAATAATATAACCAAGAAAATGTTTATGTTATTATTATATTATCTTAGTTATAATTATTCTTTTCATCTTTAAACACGACTCGAAAGCGATTAAACTGAAGGCTAGACTTTCTTGTAAACATTCACGAAATAGAAACACGATTCTCAAAACGACATTCAAAATTACAAAATTATGTTTTAAATTAACCTCTTACAGATGATATTTAAGGGTCTTTCCTAGAACAAGGTAAAATACGAAGCCATCAGAGAACTCTTGCTGTTAAAGTTGGCTTTGAAAGCCTCTCATAGCTCCCTAAGAGAGCCTTCTAAAGTCAGCTAGCAGGAGTACCTTGAGCTTCAAGTAACTCCTAAAAAAAAAAAAAACCGTACAATTGTAACCACATCCAGTCAGACCATTAGCTGTTCGGATCTACGCGAGCGAATTAAAGTATTTGTAGTGCGCTCTCTCTGTGTGTACCGAGCGCGGTGATACCTAGCTTTGACTGCAAGCACGACGCATCTCACGGCGCTCAAACTCATCGGGGCAAAGGCGAGGCCACAAAGAGAGAATTTAATGTTCTGGAGTGACGAGTACTGGGAATCGTACCTAAAATGTATGAGTTTTGGTACGGACATAAACCTGATACCTTTCGGAAAATGTAACAGGTGAAACTGTTAACCAAGAGATGATTAAATGGTGACAAATAATGACTGAAAACTATGCCTTGCTGGTTTTTTGGCATCAGGCACGTGTATTATCTTAATTCGTCAAGCTTCAAGCATGATGCTACGTGCATAACGTTCCGTGTAGTTTATTACACACGTAGTGTTGCACGCATAATGCTACGCGCGTAGGACTTCTCCCAAAATGCTACGCATGTAGTGCTGCACGCAAAAAATTAAATTAAAAATTTAAAAAACCCCCGACACAAAAACCTAATTTCCCTTTAAAAAGTAAAAAATAACTCAATCTTAAAGTACCTAAGAATGTATTAATAATTCAAAAAAATACGCCGCGTTGGGGGACCGCTTCAAACCTAACAATTTAATTACCAATAGTCTTATTACCTAACTAAGCAGTGAACGACGTCTGCACTCGCGGAGCGGTCCCCCAACGCGACGTTTTTTTTTTGAATTATTAATACATTCTTAGGTACTTTAAGATTGAGTTATTTTTTATTATTTTTTACTTTTTAAAGGGAAATTAGGTTTTTGTGTCGGGGGTTTTTTAAATTTTTAATTAAATTTTTTATTTTGTACTTTTTATAGGTATATACTTAATATAATGTAGAATCAAACGAAGCTAAGAACACTCTCGATTAATTCATCAATATTCTATTTCAGTGCGCTTTCATTTGAGACCCCACTCGAGTATATTTGCTGACATTCGGTTACTCTTCCCCACTTTCCCCCCCACAACTTTTAAACGGCTGAACCGATTTTCATCAAACATGTCTAAGAACACTCGCAGATAAGTCACCTTTAATACGTATTTTTTTTTATTGAAATCGCACCATCCGTTCGGGCGCTATGATGCCACAGACAGACAGACACACAGACAGACAGACAGACAGACAGACACGTCAAACTTATAACACCCCTCTTTTTGCGTCGGGGGTTAAAAACGCTACGCTCGTAGCAACATTCGCGAAAAGCTACACGCTACGACGCAACGCACGATTTATTTCACCATTAAATACTTTAAAAGATGTTATATTCAATTAAGAATTGCTATACCTGCACAATTAAGGCAATGTGCCCGAACAATACTAATTATTGGCTTATTTCCAAACCACATTAAAGATATCGATCTTGTCTGGCTTTTAGTACTTAGCTGCTATTTTTGTTCGTGTGATTAGGCGCATTAGGCTCGGGCCAGTAAGCAAGCTTCGTAAGAATAGCTGTGAAAGGGGAACGGAAAATACTAGGGCCTCGAACGGATAGCTATTTTAGATTTTACATTGTCTAATGCGATGTTCCGACCGATGCTTAGATCGGTAAAATATTCAAATTTTCCACGTGGTTCACGGACAGCTCAGATCTTCATGCGTTTACGGCACCTCCCCGCAAACAATGCCTTCAATTCTGCGCCGTATACTCGGTCACTTGTGCATTTGATGATTTTATTACTACAGATTTTGGGCCAAAGATATTTGAACTTCTTGGCATCGATATGCTAACAACAGGAATTTTCTGAGGTATTTTAGTGTATTAAACATTATAAGCCTTTAAAAATGGAATAAAACCAATATTCACTGTATAGCTTGATTAGAAGAAGTCACGTGATCTAACAGGAATCGCACTAACTATTTTCTAGGCTAATTTTAAAATATTCAAGAAAGTATTCTTTAGTTAAGCTTTTCTCAATTGTGACATATGAGATAATAATCATTTGGTAAGATAATCATCTGTTTTCAGGAAATGCTGGGAATTAATTAGGTATTGAAAAAAAAAAACTGATTTTGATTTCATCATTCTTGACTTTCGAAGAAGTGAATCCGACGTATGTACTTCTATCAGACAAGCACAGCTGTGGTTCTGTGGAGGTAGCTGCGCCACTTCTTCTTCCCAGCTAAAGCGGAAGTGGTGAAGAACGGACGTTATGGAGGACTGTCTTATGTAATCTGGATGTTCAAAATTTCGGATTCTCAGCCTAGTTTGAATTGTTTGAATTTAAATTGTTTGAAATCTTAAAAATAAACCGACAAAAGAACTCACTGTGCACAAACCTTTACCGATCCGGTTTTCCGTGTGCAGCGTGTGTAAATACGTTTGTTTACGGGATTAATCAGGAAACTGTTTTGTCTCTAAGTCGGGTGTTACTTTACAATTCGACTTTGTAAACTTTGATTGCATCAGATTACTGTGTCGGGTTCCGTATGTGCCGTAAACATGGATTTATGATGATTTGATTGTGTGGTTTTGAATTGGCAGGTGGTTTTAGGTTTTGAGTTAGGAAATTATTAGAAAGCCTTAGTATGGTGGTATTGTTAAAAAGTTGCATACTTACATAAATTCACGCCTTCTATGGGGGTACCCATAGAAGAAGAAACTACAGAGCGTCACTTGCTACGATTCTTACATAATCCTTTTGCTACTTTTACGTTTATACATCAGGGTCATACACGCACGCCGGGTTGTGAGTACTACGAACCTGACGACCTGAACTTCCTTAGGTTTTTAAGTGGCGCGTGAACATACTTTAATACGGACAACCTTTACAAAGAAAAAGTGTTTCGATTTCCATCATAAAAGAAAATATTTAATAGAATCAAAACTTTGGGAGAGTATTAAACGTTTATAGCTACAAAGAGTAGTCTGTAAGGTTTTATTAATCGTAGTTATTGCATTAATCGTCTTGTCTTCAATTGCAGCCTCAATAATAAACTCATAGTTATGCCGCTGACATACCATATAATTTTCTAATAAACATTTACTTCCGATAATAACTGTGTTTGCTTCCTCCTCCAAGAGAAAGTTAGTAGCATCGCATTTCTATGCATATCAATATCTTCTGTAGATCATTTTCTGTAATAAAATTGTAATTACGCTAATTATATGTGCTTACTTGCTGCATAAACTTTTACTTGTAATGGAAATTAAAATAAGTATTTTCATTACACAAGCGTTATATGAAATATTCAGTTATTTAATACTTTTAGCACATTAAAGTACAGAAGAGGACGTAATGCCATATACGTTTTAGAGACAAACAGTGGTATGTGCAATAATGAAAATTAAGGAATAAATATTTATTTTAATATAAAATATACACAAAAAAAAAAACGACTGAAGAACGTTGACCTTCTGTCACCCCAAGTAAATTTATTAATCTTATTGTATCGAAGCTGCAGATGATATCATTCAATAACATGAGTGTCTAGCAGAAGTCGGGCTTGTGCCTAACTCATAACAGCGACACGGGTCGATGGACTGTACATAAGTGATGACCATCCTTGTATACCAGGACCCCACCGTGCCTCGGAAAGCACGTTTTGTTTGGTTCCGGCTGGTAGGTTTGTCCAGGCAGTCATTCGTTACGGGCCATCAGAAAACAGCAATCAGTCTTACCAAGCGGTATCAGTTTACCCAGTAACTGGGTTATGGAGGTCAGATGGGCAGTCGCTCCAAGTAAAAAACTGGTATTCAGCTGTATTCGGAAAGACGGAAAGTCGACAAAATAGCAGGGAAAAGGCTAACAGATGAGAAACGTAACAAGTACCTAACTATGCAATAACATTGTCATACATTCTGTTCATGATTCTAGCATGCACGTAAATGCTCGGAGCCATTAGCAATACAAACAAAAGCTGGTCCATAAAACACCATTACATACATATAAGTGTATTCAAAAGGTCAACACCGTTGGCAACTGTTATTAAATATGCGATAACAGTAGTTTTAGTGCCTTTGCACTCTATAAACGTGTCAAATAAATCATTTGTTTTGAAAATTTTATTACCTTATGTACCTACGTACTTAGGTGCAATTACATTAGACAACCTTGGATAATAGAGATAACTAGTATTCTAAATGGTCGTAAAATGAAATAAAACAATCGTTAACTACCGTTGCGACGTATGGAAAACTTAATTACGCTTTTGAATGGACTTTATATGCTCTAATTTGAAATTATAATCTACCATGATATATTTCATTATTAGGTTTTGCTAGCGGTGTCGACTACATACAGGTCAAAAATTATCCCATGGCAAGTTATTACTGGGATGAAAAGTCCTATAGGGTAATCTGACCTGGATTATTATAAGTTGTCTGTGTGACTGCCTCGTTGGTTACAAGCACTACTGAGAGAGCATGATGTTCTGGGTTCGATTCCCAGGTCGGGCTGACTGTTATTGGGTTTTTCCATCTGAAATTCCTCAGTAGCAGCCCGGAGTCTGGATTTGTGCCCGGTTGATGGCAATACGCTCGTCCCTTATTACATGGGACTTAAACATAACTGGCGAAATGTGGGTGTGGTGGTGTGGGTGTACTGCCCAACCATTCGGGGAAACAAGGCATGATGTTATGTTATCTGTGTGCCAAATCCGTTTTGTCGTTTTTGCGTGATTGAGTACCAAACATACAAACTATTACATTTGTAATAAGTATATTAGTAGGATGAATCTATTCCACAGAAGGTACTAGAACTAGACCACATTATTTCTGGAAATGAAAGTTAAACTATTCGTTTTAGTTTGGGTTTTATAATGTAAAACATTCCGGCCGAGCCCGTACCTACGTACATACGTTTTGTTAGAAATTATTGCACTCGGATACTTGAATTTACGTACGTATGCGGTAAGCTCTCAGAATGGGTTTTATCTCGCTAATTGCACAAATGAATTATAGTCTAAAATAAACGGGATCGTATTTTAATAATTAGTCGTGCAGTTAACTTACGGATTAAGTCGTCCCTGATATTAAAATATGTCTACTTTAGTACGGAACACAAAATTCTGTTTCCTTTTGGCGAATTTAAAGAGAAATTCCGTGTTATTGTGTCAAGGATCAGCATAAATGCTTTGGGCGAAAGTCTCTTGCGCAAAATCGAAAGAAAGTAGAACCTTATAAAGATAATCGCATTCATCTACAGATTTAACAACACCGTGCTTTCTGCATTCAACGAAGGTTGTTATCACCGCCCTTTACTTATTACGTTATCGAACGGACACTTGGCCATGACTCGGAATGCATCGGAAAGTTATTGACTTTTGATAATGAACGAAACCAGTTTGCGGCGAGCTGACCGAGAGCCCGCGGCCTCGTTCAATACCAGATGGACCTACCACGAAACTGTCTTTATCCTCAAACAATCTCTAAAGCATCATACATTAGCATTTCTCTTAAAGCCTACTCGCGACTACCGCGTAACGGACGCGAAGTGTAAAGCGCCATGTCCATAGAACCAAACTTATAATCGAAACTCACCTCGACTTTGGTAAAAGGCAAGTTTATAGTAAGCGACAGGTCTCAAGTTTGCCGGCAGAATTTTGCCGTAACCTCTTTGTGGAAGTAAAAACTGATAATAGGGAAAATTATAAAGTCAATTTTACTTGATAAACCACCCGCCCAGGAATTTTATGGTCAGGAATTAACTATAACAGTTCAATTTTATGACCTCGTTACCTTAAATAGGTTACTATCTTCTATCTTGGTGGTTTTATTGGTTGCTATTGTATATTGGGCTTTTCATTATTGCTTTTGTAAACATTTATTAAGCTCTTGAGGGTTATTTATTTTGTTGACACTCCAAAGCTAGATAAGACTTATAAGTAGCAACTTTCTAAGTTATAGTTGTGACGTAAACGACATGAATAGACTATGGAGCCATATCGGGCTTAACATCGTCACGTATGCACTAACCCAGCATGTTCTAAGCATTTGAAATATCAGCCAGTAAGTGGGCGCGTATAAATAATAAAATTACTCGACGCGGAAAGTTGTGGTTAAGCGATCACGAAAAGTTTCGTAAAGTATTCGCTTGTCTTTGACAACGCAGATTTGTTGAGCAAGATGCTAGAAACGTTTTTGTCGCTTTTAAATTTTCTTTTTACCATAATGTACGCAACAAGTCACGTCTGAATTTGGTTTGGTTATAGAATTGATTGCGGTACTTGATAAATTAGGCAAGTAGCGAAAGGGATTTGGGACCATACTGTGTTCTACGCCTAGCAGTGAGCACTAATTTTTGCTCACAGCGCGCCGCTAGCGCTAACCGCGTGTAAATGAGTGTCTTTGCTCATTCACTGTTTATTTTCTCTTAGCAAAGCAATTAACACTTAGAATTGTGTTTGTAATTATAACAGTGAAAACAGAGAAGTAAACAATAATTGCTTTTGCTTAGTTAACATTATGCTACGATTTTATTTTATCTCCAAACGAACCTGCCTGTATTTTCTTTGTTGTTTAGACTGGTTCAGTTTTCCTAACAGTATTATCGCACATCTAAGATGATATCGATCCAATTTGCAGCGTTGTTTATTTTTGTTGTATTTTTATACAATTTGATCTGCCTCATTACCACACAAAAAGAACATCAATAAGTGTTGTTACGGTAATAAAGTAACTCTCAGTAATGTGACGTTGCTAGCGTATGCGCATGTAAAGTGGCGATGTTCCGACGAGATTATGTTATTTATCTAGTAAGGGGAAACACGACGCGTCACTTTCTCGCCGTTCCGGGAAGGAAGCCATTGTTCTTCGCCCGGAGGCGTCCGCGCCTGATTTATCATCGCACATCACTCGCGTATACATAACACCTTGCATTTACATACCTGCACAATTTTAGCCAACGATGAACGTAACAAGTTTGTTATTCAAATCCACGTTATCGCAAACGTTCAAGTCCAGTATACAATGCACGAAAGCTCTAATTATGTATTCATAGAGGAAACTGTATTTCGTTAATGACAGTATTTGAGTTAACATCGCCGGACGGACGCTTTCAGCGCGCACCGTGTAATTTTCTTCGAGCGGACAACTTGAAAATTGTCTAGTTTGGATGAAAAAGGTATTTCTCGCTGAGAATTTCTCGTCTAGCAATAAACTGTTACTTGTTTAACGTGGATGAAATGGGGGGATGCGAGACGCGTCTAAAGACTGGAGATAGTTTTCTTAAAGTTGGTTAGGTCGCCGGCGTCGGCGTCGGGTACGGGCGTGCATTAATAAAGAGATCTTTTCCTCCGGGCGGGCAATCTCGGGATCCGCTTGCAGTGCCATCTCGCGCCGACCTGAGGATACTTGCATGTTTCATAAGATACATCCACACTGGTCAAAGAATTACCGATCGTCACATCATTCATGTCACAATGTTGTGTTCTGACTTTGATTGATTGATCATGCATTTCTCTGTACATCATTTAAATATTAAAGTCATCAGAACATTCAAAGTGAAAGTGGTTCCACATGTCTTTAAATAAACGATTATTATCCAAAGTATTTAAGTATGAGAATTAATTTGACGTGGGACGATTTTGAAGTCAGGCTCACTATCATTCCGTTCCGAATAACTTCACGTAAAGATAATAATCGAGTGACAGCGAAGCGTAACGCATAATTACTAAATATTTTCTGCATTTGACATATTACATCTATAATATATCTGTGAGTTACATACGGAGATGTAGTGAGAAGATTCTTGTTATAGCTGAATTTCAACTTTTTAATAAAAGGTATTTTTTGTAGAGGTAAGTCGTCTCGTTCAATGGAAATAAATCAATTACTGAAAAATATTTTTGATCTCAACATATTTTGGCGTAGAGCTTCATAGAAACGGGTACAAACTAGATTTTGTCTTTCTTAATTTATGATCTATGCTCTTCAACGTATTCCCAGACCAATGTGGACGCGCCTGCAGTAAACCGGGTCTTAACGAGCTGTGTTCCAGTAAGCAGCCTCTAACTCCACTCACCCCTAACAAAGTTAGACAAATAGATTGTGCAGGAAATACCCTGATCCCTTTTTACCTTTAGGGACGTAGGAGACATTTCGAGTAATTATCGTCGCTCTTTGTAAAAGAACTGAAGTATAAACGGTAGTTTATAATTTATTTAACTATTTAATTAGATTTCACAAGTTCAGAAGTAAAAAATACTGTGCAAAGACAGACTAAATGCTTATTTATGTTTGTGGGGCGATTAGTTCAATTTTGATTAAGTTTTTAATTAATTGTGCAAATATTCTGGTGGTTCGATTTTCAGACGGTATAAAGAACACAATATTGTGCGCCAAAAACCAAGATCACTGACATTACCCAGAGAACTGCAAAGCCTAAGTGGCACATGTCTTATGATTGGGCTACAAATGTGTTAAGAGAACCAAAGATTCGGTCACACCCACTTAACGTACTACGCCATGGCGGTATGCCGAATCGATGAGATATAATTAGCAAAAACCAGAATTGTGAGCAAGAAGAAAAAGAGAGGCCCTACAGTGTGGGACAATTAAGGCGTTTTAATAGCAGTTCAGTCTATTAAGTTCGGAAGAAGGCGTAATAGGCCTAGTATTGTTTAAAGTTCTGAACTACTGTAAAACTGTGTATAAATAAATAATATAGTATTTGTTCTGAACTGGCAAAGTCATGGACAAAAAGTCACTTTCATATAAAGGCAAAATCTGACGAGTCATCAATTTTTACCATCGGGTACGTCGAACATACATACGTCATAACAATCATGATCGATAACCCATTACATCAAGACCGTCGCAATACCACACAATCAATCTCACTTCATATTCCTTTCCAGTAAAATAATAACCCATCATCATTATACCTCCACGGATGAAATCACTTGGATTTCTCGTAAAGAAATTGGAAGTCCGATTAACAATGAAGTCCTCTTAATATTCACGTCAATTGTGATCGCATATAGGCACGTATATATTGTATGCTTGATTGGGAGTCGGTGGCGAGGGGAAATGCTCCAGTTTCCTGAGTACATTCAAGCTGAAAAGGAAATTGAATGGTCGTTACGAACGACTACGGAGCCTTCATAAATTCGCCAATTGATAGATGATTAGTACGTATTTATAGATTGTTGGCCCGTTTTGGACGAGCCCTTCTATTGTGTTTTTTCTTAGGAATCAACTACTTTTGTTATTGAAAATTTCATCACGAAGAATTTTATGGAAAATAATTTTGAATGCGTTAGAAGTTTGAAATTTCAACGTGGATAGTGTATTGAAATTTCAACATCACGAGTGGTTTTTCGAAAGGCTTAGGTTCGGCCACCATTAACCTTATTTTATACCATAATTGTTTTATTTAGGTGTCAATAACTCGCACGTGATAACTTGCCGTTTACGATAACTACCTAAGTACTTAAATTATTTGCGAAATATTGATTGTCTAGAATTACTGGAGTGTAGTTCCAAATTTCTATCTTGGCATTGACTTTCGAGTGTTTTTTTTTTCATTTGCAACCATTAAGTTTTAGAGGTAATTGGGGGTAGTCACGGAAGCGTGAATTGATACGTGCGGCGCGTGCGCATTAAGAAACCGTTGACGAAACGTTAAAATTGAACGATAAGACAACAAGCGATGGGCGGGGCTGCGGTACTCCGTGCGTAAAATATGATGTGCTCTCTCTATGAAAGGCTACGAAGAAGCAAATAAGTAAAAATGATAATTTTGTAAAATATTATTTGGTTGTACTACATAAAATAAATTGACCTATAATACCCATATACCTTCAAAATTTATAGTTTTTGTGACAGTCTAACTGGTTCGAGAGATTCGAAAATTCTGAATCATTTTGTGTATTTCGTATAGTCACCCCGCAAAGCCTAAAGACTAAGTCTTCAACCAGTAGTACTGCCTGTTATGAACTACGGAGCAGAAACGTGGACACTCGCGGTACGGCTGGTCCATAAATCCAAAGTCACTCTGCCAGCTATGGAACAAGCTATGCTTGGAGTGTCTCTGAGAGATAGAAACCGTATTGAGGAAATCCGGTGAACTAAAGTTGCCAACATAGCTTACAGAATTAGCAAGCTGAAGTGGCAATGGGCCGGCCACATTAATCGTAGAACCGACGACCGTTGCGGCTGACGTGTTCTTCAGTGGAGACGGCGAATCGACAAGCTTATGGTAGGATCCTCTCAGGCTAGTTGGAGCGACGATCTTTGCAGGGTGGCTGATAACAGCTGGATGAGAGTAGCGGATAATCGAGCTGAATGGTGTGCAATTGGAGAGGCCTATGTCCAGAATTGGATCTCCCTAGGCTGATGATACCTACCTATGTGTAGGTACCCTACATAGTCGTGCATATAATTTAAAACAATTAGAAGCTGCGTTTACTTATCCTTGTTATGGCAATATAATGCTTAGGCAGTTGTAGAGTATTAAACAAAATTAACAAAATCAATTTTCGCATTAACCTTTTTTTCTTTTTTCTTACTAGCCTGTACTGTCCCACTCCTGGGTAAAGGCCTCCCTCCACTTCTTCCAACTATAAGAACTTGTTCGAACTCGCGCGTCCTGTTTCTAGTTTTCATGGAACCTACCCAGCTCGTCCCGCCATCTCCTACGTGGTCTGCCGCAACCTCGCCTCACTGTCTCAGGGCACCAGCTCTATGCTACTTGAGCCCACATTTTGGCCGGCATGCGGCAAACCTTAATTCCCTTAATTCTTTATATACAGAGTTACCTCATAATCGGCTCAACCGTATTAAGTACCTCAATTTTTAAATAAATTATAATCTCCCAACATCACAAATCCGCTGAAGGACGAAAATAATTATTATAACATCACAACACAAAGCAAAACCTTTTCACTGTATAACAGGATTTATATAATCCGACACCTTGAAAAGAATTACCTACCTGAATCCGGCACTTCCCTTTCCTGCGCTGTAGAGTAATAATCAAACTATTAAAATAGACTAAAGAGTGTAATCAGTCTATCAGACTCATTATAAGACGCCGTGAAGGTTGACTTTTCCATTTTTTGTTCCAGAATATTTTGTTCGAACATAAAAACGCAATTCGGAATGCAATTATCTGTTGTGGCAACACTGTTTCAGTGTTTTAAACTGTATAGCTACTGTAGCGTGAAAAGTATACCTATGGTGTTGCTTGACCTGTTTTAAATATTTACTGTTGTTTTGATATAACAATTCGGACGTATCAAACTGATTCTTATGTTTGTTAGTGAAAATGTCAAGTGTCTAAACTATCACGGTTCATGAGATACAGCCTGGTTACAGACGGACAGCGGAGTCTTAGTAATAGTCTCCCGTTTTACCCTTTGGGTACGGAACCCTAAAAACCGTCTGTTAGTACATTAAATGTAACACAGAACACTTAAAAACAAGAGAAATTGACCGCATCTGCTAACGTCATTAACTTACAACCTACTTATTGGTATGTAACGATTATGTCAAGCCTAGTTCCATGCCGACTCACTCGCACTTTCCTTAACAAAAGAGAAATGGCCTCACATTGCCAAATATTGATACCGGCCTTTTTAATATCCAATTTATAACCATCAAAGTGTAAAATGAACGAGTCAAACATGACGAAACAGCGTTTTCACGCCATTTGTACTCAACATATACCATTTATGCCGATGAGACGTGTCCTGAATGTTGATGTAATGGACACTGGTTTCCATATTGTTTTTTAAAATACCAACTCCAAGAATGATGATACAGCGAATTAGAAATTCTGAGAAGGTTCTTTTTGGTATGAGCTTTGGAGTATTTTTAGATGGGCAATGACATTTGATGCGAGTTTTTGGTCGTGATTTTTCTTTGCAAGACTCTCATTTCTGTTTCCACGTAAATCGTCTGTTTATGGTTCAATAAATGACATACGTTTTAAGGCAGTTCTCTTAAAAGGGAAGCGCCAGGGTAGTCCGGAAAAAAAATATTTTCTTAGGTTTTTTTGCAATTTACAGGGTAGTGTCAGGCTGAATGTTGAAAAAAACATGATTTGTTCATCATTTCATCAACAGCAGCCCATTATGTTCCCACTGTTGGGACACAGACCTCCTTTCAGTGAGAGCTAGTGGACCATAATACATGACACGGGCGTTGTGCGGGTTGATAGATGTCACATGTCTTCGATTTTTTTAAATTCTAAAACATGCTATTTTACTCACGATGTTTTTTTTTACTACTTTTTGAGAGCAGTGGTGATGAAATAATTTACACAAAGTACACCGTCTGGCTGGGTTCGAACCTACGACCTATATTTTTAAGTCGCGGCCGTTACCACTGGGCCATCACTGCTCCTCAACTCGGCCACCAATGCTCCTTGTACCCTCCACACGACCTGACATAGACCTGTAGATTGCAAAAAGCGTAAGAAAGTATTGAATTACTTCGGCTACCTTAGCATATTCTCCTTAGATCTAAATTGATATACCTACCTAAATTCCTTACATTTAGTGATGACCAATGATGAGCAGTGATGACCAACGTTGATCTGACGAAATAAAGTAATTGTTTCACTTAAATTTTAAATTACTACACATAAGAATGAGTCACTCTTATCAGTAATTCGTATTCCTACAACGTGCGTGCGAGTTGTCAACCACATCATGTAACATGTTACAAAAAAAACCGCAACGATAAAGATTTGACGATTTCACTAAAGGTCTCATTCAAAAAAAATAGACACTTGTCAATGTCTGCCAATTAAGAACTTTCAAATGTAGATTGTCATATGTTTGTATTAGATAAATATTTAATAGCTGATAAAACATTGTGATAAATACTTTTAAGCTCAACAAAATTGGCAAAAAAAAAAAATATATATTGATCAATGATTTTTTTTGCTGTTATCAATAACGGCCTGCCTAATTAAACCACTAGACTTTTTGCTTCTCTAATTTAATGAAAACCGCTAACAATAATATTTATCAAAGAACTTGGGTTGCACAATCTAAGTAGATAATTATCCAATGCTTATTTATATATTTAGGTATTTGAAATAATAAGAAGTGGAGCTTGTGGCCAAGTAATTACAGCCGCATGTGTCAATCGATCAGGTTAAGCTACCCTTGTTTCGTTCGTGGATGGGTAATCATCACTAGAAACCGAGAGCCCTCCATGCCTAGAAAAACCACGTTAAGCTGTTGGTCCCGAATATGATTCGCGGATCTTCAGTAGCCGTTACGGGTCATCAGAAGCCCGAAATTCTGACTACCAGTCTAACCAAGGTACCTATATTGTTTTACCCAGTGATTGGGTTCTGGAAGTCAGATAGGCCGTCGCTTTATGTCAAATAGTGAATCCAGTTAGATTGGAAGCCGACCCCAACATAGTTAGGAAACGGCTAGGCAGATGATTTAAAAATAATAAGAGCTTAATTGTAAAAGTATAAATAAGCGCCATTTCCTTTTAGTTTAGCACTGGTTACTTGCGTTTATTTGGTGAACAAAAAAGATAGGAAGATAAAAATCCTCGTTATTTTAGTGATGCATCTCAGTGAGCAGACCTCAATGTAACATCAGTAAGGTCCATCATATTTGTACAAGGACTCAGTATGTGGTCGTGCGTAAACGGGTACATGATCACTACACTGTATGCAAGATAAAAGAGGTCAGCTCGGTGATTCGTCACCCATGTCTCTTAGACATTGACCCACTATGTCCTCTGAATGTTAATTACACGATTTTGAAGATTTTTCTTTGAGAATGTACAAAAATTGCAGAAAGACATTGTTTTTAGGCTTTATAAGCAAGTTTTCGTGATGAAATTAGAATCGCGTTTAACTAGAATTTATCTCTTCGCGAAACCAATTTCATTACATAAAGCAATGCACGCACAAGTTTCGAAAATTTCGCGAATTCATAAATAAAACATACTTTATCGCTCCAGTTCTTTATATAATAATTTAAATATGTAAACTAGAAATGCTTCATTATATTATCTGAAGCCAAGAAATTAATTCGTCTCGCTATCAACGCCGTGATTTATTATTCTTTATTTTTACTACCAATACTTCTGCAAAGTTTTATGCAATTAATTTGATTGTTAAGCATTGAAAATCAAAATTTGTTTTGTCTTTTACGCCACCGCGACGGAGTTTTGTAATGATATCTATTCTTTTTCTACCAAGCATTTTACTTGACTGTTTTACTAAGTTTCTTAACCATTTTATGTGAACATTCAAAACGGTCTTACACATTATGTTTTATTATATTACCTACACTGATTTGTGTAATACATAAATTGTTCTCATTCCACAAATGGAGTTAGTTTCGTAAGTGACACTTTTACTTTTTAAGTTCCAGTGTTTATGTGACCACAGGTGACATATTTAGTATACGTTGCATCTTGAACGAGTTATTTTAAGTTGCTTCATACTACGGTGTGTCTTTACGCTTTAAGTTCATATTCAAGTTCAAACTCTTAGGTCATGTATTGCTTTGTTCCTAAGGTTAACAGTTATAAAGCTATTAAACGTTCTATCTTATTTTGTAGGTAATTCATCTCGTTGGAGAGCAGCTGTGGCGTAGTGGAAAAGGCGGAGACTTTCAAGTTGTAGGTCGTAGGTTTAAACCACGTTGTGTTCCACGCGCGCCTCAAAGAGATGTCAGCAAAAAATTATGGGGTCCGCCAGGACCGATGCCCTCCTGGCATAGGCAACTGAAGGAACACGGGTGGGTTTTAGGTCAGTAAAATAATAACACGCTCCGCCGTGAGCGGGATAAGTCATTGATAGTTTGCCACCAAAAACAAAACCCTGACAGTCGGTTCACTTTGTGTCAATTGTTTCGTCATCACTGGTCTTGAAACACTGAAGAAAAACATCGTGAGGAAACCGGCATGTCCTAGAACCAAAAAATTCGAAGACGTGTGACATTTACCAATTATTATATGGATTAAGGCCCACTATCTTTTACAGAGAGGAAGTCTGTCTCCCAGCTGTGGGAACATTACAGGCTCATCTCTATAGTTCATCTTATTTATACGAAAACTACAAATATTTTTGCTATAGAATCTCAAAAAGTTGGGTTTAAAACACACACATACATGCATAACGCAAGCTAAGTTTGTTTTCTTAAGATGTCAACGCCTATGGGTGAAAGCGTCCACTTATGTCTCGTCATTCTGCTTAAGAAGAACATAATGACATTTGCGTACGAGTTTGTCACATCCATGATTACGTACAAAGCACAGTTCACTTTCGCCCAAACTCGAGAAGTTTCTAACTATTTGTTCTCTTTTCATTGTAAGTTTGTAACTAACACCAGTTTTATATTTATGCAAATATCTTTTTTGTTTACCTCGAATTGTGTGTTATGTGAAGAATGTTCAAAGTCGTCATTATGCAAGGTAACAACGCGTGACTTTAATGACAAAACATTTGCTTCTTGTGTGAAAAGTAAGATTATAACGGTTAGTTGTGTACAATATGGAAAATGTGCGTACTTATGTAAAGGAAAAAGTCAGTGAGCAGTGTGATTTGTAGGTGACAAACTGGTTGTTATGAGATTAAATTACGACGACGAGCGAGTGACGTTGCATCTGATGTTCTATATAACTTCCTTCTTTCTTTACTTATATAAAAAATATACTTATCACACATTTCATACCCATGTTAAATAAAGATAAAAAATACATCGTAAATTCTGATTTACGATTTCATATTTATTACGTATTCTTTATTTTTGATAAAGATTTTATATTTATATTTTCATAATATTATTAATAACTTGGATTTTACATTTTTGATAAGTATTTTTTTCACATATGATCAACATGTAAGGAAGGAATAGAAAGGAATGGTTGCCGAAAAACGGTAGAAAGAGCGTCAGTAGCACCTAGCCAGGTGGGTGGAAGGAAGACTTGCTACCCTCTACCAGCAATTCACTAAGCCGAGGTCCGTACCCCACAGGGAGTGTCCTTAGCGAGTAGTCGTGTTTTTAAGCCCTTAAGATGAAGGTAGCCACAGGCAACTTCCGTTAAGCAGCCGACAACCTCATAGGATATCCTGCGAGATGCCATACACAAAAAAAAAATAGTGAAATTCCCGTTAAAATTGGTCCAGTTGTTTCGAAGATTAGTCGTGACAAACAGAAAATCAAAATGAAAAAAAAAATTGGTTATAAAACGGTACAAAAATTAATATGCATTTATTAAAAATATGTTATTTGGAGATTATAATGATCGTAAAATAAGATAAGAAAAAAAAAAACTCAATCACAGCATAGAGTCAAATTGTAGGGACTCACGGAAGGTGATTTGACGAACGCAGACCTACTCTATTTCCACTTAACGTGTGTGGCCATCGTAGCAACTTATTCCGACAAAAAAAAAATTCAATTCTTTTACTTCTCAGCATTCTACACCTTATTAATTAGTGGAATTTCAAGGCGTTCTTCAGTTTGTTTCACTCCACTTGCGAGTAAAACTACATTTTTCCCGGTATATTACAAGTTACACGAATAATTGGAGGATTTTAATCACTTTACCAGCTTATGTAATATTTTGTTTCCTCTATTTGAAACTGTGTACTGTTAGCCAATTATCAATATTGTTTTATCAATTAGTGGGATGGTTCGTTGTTAGGTAATAGGTACGGTTATTGAAGAGAAACTATGCAGTTGCGTTACGAATTTTATGTATTTCGGTTGATATTATCATCCTTTAAAAAAAATATTTATTAACTTATTCATAAAAAGATATACAAAATTCAAGTCGTTATCAATTCAAAGACATAATATAAAGAATTATTACATTAAAATCATTCAGTCAGAGTTGTTTTTTTATTGTTAAACAAATTGAAAACCTCTTACAATTTGCCGTGTTGTAGACATTTCATACAATTGTCAATGAATGATAGTTGTGATTTGAACATCCGGACAGTTTAAGTTGGTAGTCCATTTACCTAACAATCCCTGACTACCTACAATTATAACAAACAAAACACAATGTTAGCACCTTGTTCCCTCAAAAGCGTTTCGCGAGAGATACAAAAGCGAACAAAGGCATCTGTCGGCGCCAACTTTGTGGCGTCGAAAAAGTTCCTCGAGGACCGAGGACCGTAAAAGCCCAACTATTATAATGACGTGACGCAAAGAGGCCTTTAAGCCATGGAAATGACGCTATATTTAGTTAAAGTTCCGCTCCTATACAACAATATACATAGTCGTTTAGAAGTGTATTAGAATTTAGTGTTAGTACCGTCTGTGTTTTCAGGGTACCGTTTTAATGAAGGTTTAGTTTACACTAGTTTATTTGAGGATCGGAATCCCGGAGGTCGAGTAGCAGCATCTAGAAGTCCAGACAGTTGCCTAGGTACTCTTAGTATTTTTTTTTGTACAGATAACGTCGCTAATTCTTAACCTCTTACTACAGTATTAAAATATTAGTCTTATATTGTGAGAAAATCCGATTCAATGCTTTTACTAAAACATATTAAGATAACCAGAATATTCAGCACATGATTTCGAAGGCAAGCTCTTCTTTAGTTGTTATCAAGATTTATAAAAGCCGAATGGACGCGAAAATGCGTCGTCCATATTCGGATTGTCACTTGCAATTTCCGTGTATGGTATTGAGACGGAACCCTCGACCCGTCTATTTCTAGGACCGTTTTGTGTGACCTCGCCTTAACCGTTCAATTTTTAAATTGACTCGTGTCCACCGCATTATATTTGAAGCCATATATGTATTATAAAATAAATTTTGTAGTAAGTATAATATGAGCGAAATAAATCCAGTATGTATTTTTATTCTGCCTAAAATAACACTTTGTATTTACACCCATGTTCACGTATTAATATTCTAAAAAAAAACATTCATAATTTCTAGCACCGTTTTTTAATCTTCTTACCTTAAAGGTCGCAAAGCGCAAAAAAATACAATTGTAATGTACTTAAGAGCGGTGAAAACATTTAAAACGCTGTCAACTTAGCGCTAATGCAATATTAAGTACGTTTACGCGGATGTTCAAACATAATAAATCATTTTTGTCCTTTGCCCGTACCTGCACGATGAAAAAAAAAAAAACATTTTCCTCCTTCCAACCCTTGTTGACTAGCGCGTGATGTGAAAGCCACTGCCTCGGATTTGGGGGAACAACATTAATTTATGAATCGAGCATGAAATATGTGATGATTATGCAATATTTTGTAGCTCACAATGTTTTGATTCTTTTGAAATTCTAATTTCGAATCGATTTGTTTTGTCTCATTGGCGACGGTTACGTTTCGTGTGGATAGTTTGTGTATGTTTTCGGAATAGACAATCAATAAAATATAGACTGTTTAATTTGTAGATGTCCTTCTGCTAATTTATAGTAAACGTTCGCAAAAAAGTCTGGTGACATCGAGGCAGACCCAGAAGAAGAGAGTGGGACAAGACTGACGCCTACGGACAGGTTTAAGGATTGGTCCACACTAGTTTGCGACATGAGGAGTGGAAAGAAGAAAGGGACAACGTAGGCGCAAATAAATAAATAATAAACATTCTCTTAGCATGAGGCGGTCCAACGATGATAACCACCACAATGAAAAAACAAAAAAGAACGAGTGAGCCTATGAGTATATTAATTTTATATTTACAAGAAGCTTTTGTAAATAAAATATCAATTTACATATTACACTCTGGCAGTTGTAAGTGCTTATCGTTGCCTTTATTTACATAACCATTCATTATGAATGAATGAAAAGTGGTATATTATTTTTATAAGACCTTGGAAGATCAACAATAAAATACCTGTAGGTTATTCATGTATCGTCTTAATAAAGTAAGGGCATATAAAAACATCGTTTAATAAATTAAAAGAGGATGTTTTAATGAAATAAGTCTTCGCCAACTTCTTACTCTACAGGGATATCACCAACAGGTGGTTAATGTATTGCCGTTTCGCAGTCGCCGTAATTTTTTCTACTTTTTCTTGATAACTTATTTGATGTGAAACTGTAACCTCTGTCTATTTTAACAGCGGTACCTTACGCCACATGAGACATGCATAATACGTCATCATTATAATCAAAGACAAAATTAAAAAGTTTCATCAGAACGAACACAGCTGCTAAGTAAACATGTAGAATATGAAAAAAAAAAAAAAAATACCCTGGGTTGTCCTTAGGTGATAGACAGTTACTATAGCGGACTTTTCTGCCAACGTTTTTAATATATTCAATTATATATTCAGTATATTATTTTGATCTATTACGTAAGGTTTAGTAGTCCGCGCAAAGAATTTGTTTTTTTTTACGACATCATTACAAATATTTGAAATTTTCTGCTTTTCTCTACTATAATATGCATATATTATACATATACCTAAACATTTCGCAAGAAATTCTCTAAAAAAAGTTAGCCGAGAAACAGACAGTCAAAGAACTTTACTTCATACTGTTTAGATATAGAGACAAGAAGAGCTCTATCATTAGCTACAAAAACATTTTACTTAAAAGGATCTTTCTTTTAAAGAACACCTACTCATCCATAAATTCTCCGTAAAACAGCTACAATACTATTACGATTTCATAATTCTCTTATTGTACACAGTATTTCAAATTGGTTGCGGTTATTTTTACCTTAATGCCTGTAAAACTACATTACAGATTGCCTGCGTCTTTATTACCGACTTTGTCAACTCTCGTAAATTATTCCTACTACAATTTTATTCTAGTTTAAAACAGTTAAAGGGTATTTTATATATATAGTTTCTGTATAAGTTTTATGGGATATGCTTGCCAGCGACACTCCACATATTTATGTTACGCGACCGATCATAAAACGTGTTTTAAATTGTGTTACCAGGAGTGCAGTAAAATGTAAGGTAGTTAATACTGTTATCTTCCCCCATTTGTACGGAGAATTAACAGATGGTTCGGTTGCCGATGGACGTTGACCATTGACAGGGTTCACCCCTTCATTATTTAGTTTAATCCATCAATCTATTTGGGATTCCCTTTACGAATGGATGCGTATCTTTGGTTAGCTCGATATTTGCTTTGACATAGCTTAATATAAGTCAAAATCCTTAGCAAGTTAATGCAAATTATTATTGGAATGTTAATATAATATTTGTAACGAAATTCCAAAAAAAAAGCGGAACCACTATAAACTTTTTAGACAGCCGCGTAGTTTTCCATGCGGTGTTGTTGGGTGCTATTAAAATGATAAACAACTGAAGTTGGACCACAACGTCACATTTCACTAGGTGATGTATGCTAGCAGTAAAGGCGATAACACAACATTATAAATGATATGCAACGCATTATGCGCATAACATATGAAATATGCACGGACAGATAAAATTGATAAGTGAATGCGACGCTCCTTAGAATGTGGTGCTTTCAGTTAGCGGTTTTTAGGTGGTAATAAAAATATTTAATAGATATTGGCTACTTTGTAGGAATTCGTATTTATTACGATTTTTGGCATTATAAAATTATTAACTTGTGCGGCTTACTAGTCCATTCGCACTAATTTACTCGCCTAAAACGGGCAAATTGTCACATTTAAATAATTTAATATTTTCTATAGACGACTCGCACAATCCTAGAAATATCATATGAAATAGGCAAATTTTAAATAAAACGTTAGGGAAACAACGAATCGTTAAGGAAAAATTACAATGTCTTCTTCCTAATAAGCCACTTTTGTCCGTGGCTTCATCAACGTGGAGGTCGAAAATTTTCTTAACTTGGACTGAAAAAACAGTCTTATATCCCAATTAATATGGTATATGTTATTTGTGCGTCGTCCGTTTAGCCGTTAGCCGACAGAGAGAGAGTTACTTTCGTATTTATAATTTACTAGCTTTTGCCCGCGGCTTCGCCCGCGTGTATGTCGGAAATTATCGCACGAGGACGTACTACCGCGGTAAGAATGTATTAATCCATGTTATACATACATAAAATTACGCCTTTTTCCCATGGGGGTAGGCAGAAACTACGGAACGCCACCTGCTACGATCCTTACATATCTTGTGTGTTTGATGTACTTAAAATAAAACTAATAGTATTCAGAGTAAGAAGACTGCGACATAGGGCTGGATTAAATTGAATATAAGTCTTACTGGTTTTTCTTAACGCTCCTATTCTACCTATCATCATCATCATTTCAGCCGTAAGACGTCCACTGCTGGACTTAGGCCTCCCCCAATTTGGGGGGCTTTGCCATAATCGCCACGCTTGGCAGGCGGGTTGGTGATCGCAGTATGGTGGTAAAATGCATAGAGAACGCTGCTGCCCATTCTCTAATAAGTCCCTTAGTCGCCTTTTACGACACCCACGGGAAGAAATGGGGAATTCTACCTATACAGACACTCAATTATTTACCAGACACCAAATGAAACATAGTTATAAGAATAGTACTTTTGCCAGTGGCTTCGCCCGTATAGCTTTCGGAAAATATCACTCGGAAACCTACTACCGGGATAAAGTATCCTATGTATATGGTAAGTATCCAGGATAACCAAAAATCCAAATCCATCCAAAAATCTAAACATCTAAGCAATATTTCGCGGTCTCTTAGTTGAAATAATACAATTAGGTTTATTTTGAGTACTTCGAACACACATGATATTCGCATTTACTATGAAGCCAAAGTAATATGAATTAAATAATACAATCCTATTAATCCTGCACTACCCGACCGCTGCGAGATGGCCGGACGCGGGAAGGCCCGCTAGTCGCTCTGCGGCGATTTTATTATAATCTCTGATATCTTCTAAAATATTAATTTTAATGATATGCTGTAAAGGGCAATTTTGATCTACATGAAATGCACAATTTATTTAAGGTACTTAATTGCATAAGGATTAATGCTGTATTGCTTAAAATCGCATTCTTATATAAGCCATTATTTCTCGTAAAAAGTAAAGGATAAAAATGGTTATTATGGGTTATCCCTAAGAGTTAGACATATACCATCGCGGACTTTTTTGTAGAACTTTTTAAGGTGTACAATACTGTAGTACATTATTTTGAGCTATTTCGTAGGGTTCAGCCAGCGTTCGCAATGTAAGCGCAAAAAAATGAGTTTATTTATGACATCACATTAGAAGCCTCTAAAATTATCAGCGTTTCTTTACTATATTATGCATGTTATATACATATAAACCTTCCTCTTGAATCACTCTATCTATTAAAACAACCTGCATCAAAATCCGTTGCGTAGTTTTAAAGATATAAGCATACATAGGGACAGACAGACAGCGAGGTGACTTTATTTTATAATATGTAAAGATATGTAAAGATAAAGATAAAGAAGATTAACCGACAGATAAATCAGCAAGTTTTTAATTTAGGTACTGAATTGTAACGAAATTTGTATGGTACTGGTATCTACACACCTTATTGGTTAAACGAAGTACATGAAAATTGAACGTTTGTTTGAAGTAACGAATACAGTTATGATATCCGTTTTGAGAGGCTTAAAAACAATTGCCTATCACTGAATTTATTAGATGTGGATGTGTCTTTTCTCAGTTTTTAGGATTTCGTAGCTAGATACCAACGAATCTCCATTACTAAGGCTCCACTGTCCATCCGTCTGTTATAGGGCTGTACTTGTGAACAGTATTAGGAAGGCACTTGAAATCACAAAACATGTACTACGATGGCCGCTATAAAACGTGTTTTATTCGCCGTTTATTTTTAAAAAAGAACTATATAAAAAATAAATAGTTTTTAATATCATGTTCGACTCGCACTTGACCGCTTTTTCTGCTCGATGCGCAAGTTTAAGATAGTAATAACTCATCACAATAATTACTTATTCGTATATTTGGCGCAGAACAGAATCAGGGCCATTATCACGGTCAGTGATCATAAGAAACATCCACTATATTACGGCATTGCCAAGATTCTGCACAGACATTAATTCAACGGTAATGTAAACATTTTTGTAAATAATTATTAAATGTTTCGCCTAACTCGAGTAATTTGGCTTTCGGCTAACGTGCTTTGGCTTTCAAAAGATTAACTGAACAAGCCTAAACGGAATATTTGAAAGCATTTTGATAATAACATTGCCTTTTCACATTGCTTATTTTAATAAAGAGTTTTTATTCTGTTTGTTTTACCAGTAAGTATATTCAGTAATAAAGTTTTTCTTTTTCTATTACAGAAACTGACAGAATGTAGGATTAAATATAATAGTACGAAATGTAGAAAAGAGGTTTCATTTCGGGACTTTATACCCGCATTAATGTCAGAAATATTCAATGAACATCTGGGTACACAATGTTATGTAAAGCTTTTCGTTTATGTTACATTAACTTAAGTCATTTATTGAATATGTAGAATAGTCTTTAATAAAATTTAACGTCAATATACCGATTAAGCTCACACAAGGACGTGATGATGTAAAGCGAAATCCGCTTCAAAGAAAAAAAAAAAGTGCTGTGGTGGCCCAGTGGTAAAAACGGTGAAGGAAAACATCGTGAGGAAACCGGCATGGCCTAGCAACAAAAAATCGAAGACATGTGATATTTCCAACTCGCACTGGACCCGCGTGGTGGATTACGACCCACGCCCTCTCACAGAGAGGAAGCCTGTGTGCCAGCAATGAAAAAATGTACAAAAAAGGACAATTTTATTTATTTTTCAATTCCCTACCATAAACTAACGCCCTGAAAAAAAAAACCAACAAGAAACAAGCAAAAAACATACAGTAAAAAAATTCAGTATTCCACGGCAAATAATTCGGGCCAATAATTGAAAATAAACGTGAACAGTCACATAGGTACCGCGGACTCAATGTCGAGACGTGGTCAGTGGCAATATCTCGTTTCCTAATTTCCCTTGGGATGCTGCCTTGCTTTCTCGACAAATCGAACTGTTCTTACGTAGGTACATGCCATAGTGCGACTTCTTATCGAGTTATGTTTGTAAACAATGATGATGTATGGTCTCGTGTGGAGGTTGAGCATTGCAGACGTTTTGATGTGGAGCGTGACATATGTCTTACCGCAAATTTTTTATTTGGCAGCTGTGTGCTTTTTTGTTTTATTTTGCCTGACTACTGCGAAGCAAAAATGAGACACAGTGTTGTGTGTTCATCTGTTCTCTCATGACTTCCAAAATACTTATCATAATTTGACAAATGAGGTTTCGCAGCGCTTGGAAGTGCCTTGATCGTCCTCTGGTATATATGCTATAGGACGCGAACTAAAAAAACTTGCCTTCGTATGCTATTTTTTTCATCACCACACCACTACGGCTTTTAGAGAAGAATATTTTCTTGTTGCATTATTTTTTTGAGCGTGATTTATCAGCAGCCGAGTTTTAGTTTTTGAACTTACTTTTTATTTATATTCTTTGTTCTAGTTGGTGATAGCTTGGCTTGATTAGAATAGTGGAAGAAAATGTGTAGTGGCTCTATATTCACTTGTTTTGTCACATTATCATTATCATCACCATCATATGTGTCCTAGGTTATTTAAGGTTGGCGCAACACATTTTCGTCTAATATTTGTTAATGATGTATCGTGAAATAATGTGATTTATTAAATGCATAATTGTTTCGATAACATTGATCATTTTGAAAATGTTCTACTAAATATTCATAGTGGTGAATATTTCGTAGAATGGTGATTAGTGAAGCTTGTCATTTCATTCACGTTTCACATAACTTGATGTGCGCAGCCTGCAACTTGCAACAGCAACCTGCAACAGCAACATGCTTTCCACGAAGGATTAGGCAGGCGTTTACTAGATGAACGAAATGTGTTATAAGGTTATGAATTTTTCATTTTTCTTTAAAGGCAGTCAGTTCAGCGACGTCCTCACTTTATGTATAATTTTCCCTAAATATCTCTAGTTCGTATTTACAGTTAAATAAAAATATTGTATGTACCTGTTCGTGGTGTAGACTACTCCCTGCATTCGTGGTCCAATTCAGACAGCCCTACATTCCAAACTGTAGATAGATATTTTATTCATTACGTGAGAACAGCATAGTCAGACGAATTTATTTCAATTATTTCGTTGTCTAGCACGACCTTATTACACTCATTTATTGTAGCTAAAGTAAGTACAATTAAACGAATAATTACGTGCTGAGGACTTATTATATTGTTCTTGCTTACTTTTAACTACTATTGTGTTTAATTTTCTCAAAGACGAGAAAAATAGTTTTGCTATTTTTAAGCTTTATATGAACCTGTAGTTTTTTACTCGCACAGTGTGGTAGTAAAGAAAGTTTCATAGTAATTACTGTGCAAAGAATAAAAAAACAGTGAAATTTGGTGAAACATCCTGCATTTGCTTAATAACGCAAAAATCTTCTAAGGCTAATATTACTTCCGTGCTTTACTCCATTCCGGGTAGAAGTAGCTTTTATGCATTGATACTCAGTTTTTTACGAACGAGGTATAGTTTCGCTGTGAAGGAAAAATCGCAATTTTGCTTGATGAGATTTTTTTTTGCCTGCGTCGACATTGTTTGATCATGAAAAGGGATCTTAGCTTATGAACGGTATTATATTTTACTACACGAAACTTTAGGCAGAATTGTACCGTGATGAAAATATTATGTAAAAGAGATCTGAAATTATAAATTTAATAAAGATTTCCAGTACACTTTTTACAGAAACTTGTCAATCTAAATCTAGGCTATGTTGTTATCCGCAAAAATATAATTAGATTAGGTATTTCTTGAACTTTTTATCTGGTAGTCAGTCATTGAAATTGTAGATTGATTTATAGATAAAAAATAGTGCAACCAATAAGTAGTTGAAAAACCCCAATTCGCTTAGACACGCAATTCTGCCTGTCAATGTGTAGTTAGCTTCTCAACTTGGTACTTATTCAGTGTAGTAACGGCCTATTAAGTTTTTACTGCAGGCAAAGAACTGTTTTTGTGAAACGATCAGTCAAATTGATTCACGCACTATTTACTTTAAGTGTATGAAACAACTTTTGCATAGTTTAGTAAAATACTTCTTATATTTCAGATACATTGATTGATAAATCATTCATTTAATGCACACAAAAGACATGATTAAATAATAACAAATTAAATGAGTACTAAGAAAGTACCTACAAGGTTCCAATATACAAAGGAAGACATATTTTGAAAACACTATTAGCTGTGACACATTTTAAGTGATATAATACCAATAAGGGAGGGACTGTGGTGGTGGATATGGCTAGAAAGGGGGCGAGGGTGACTACCGAGAGTACAACTAATAGAGCCGTTTGGAAGAAAAAGACATATTGCATCAAATAAACATGAGTATGATGACTAACATCTAATCATTTTGTTTACTACTCTTTTCGCGAAATAGCATAAATTCTGGCCAAATCGAAGCCAAACAGAGTAATATAAGGCGGCACTTGAAGCCACGTCTGATAGTTACGTGTCGGGTTAAAGATCACACAGTTTCTCGGAATTAATCGATCTGAATTCGATTTCAATTCAAATCCGTTTCTAAGCCACGGAATCTCATTAAATTGAGGTGATATATTGTAAAATGTGGCCTATCATTGTATGATCGGCAGTTTTCTTATGTCTTTTAAGGTAGATACTTCCGAATTTAAACATGCGGGAGAGTATTTATAAACGTTTAAGTAATGATTAGTGACTGTATAACCAATCATTTTTTGACATTTAAACGTCTCTTAACTTTAAGCAACGTTCATGAATAAACCCCTATGTCCTTATATTACTGCTCTATACTTATTCACTTCATGAAAATAGCTATTATGTAAATAACGCGAATGAATACACGTTCACAAAATAAATATTTATTAACATTGCTTTATAAAACCAAAAATATAGTTAACTGCAACCATTATCATTGGCATTAACGAAATAAATTATGAAATCCAATTCTACGAAAAGCTTAAATACGGGGCGCTTAGCTTATATGGGGCGAACGAGACTTAGAACAGATAAAGATGTATGGAAAATTATGTAGTTCAGGTTTATGTGAAATAGATTTCCCCCCAGAATGTATTAATTGTGCGGATAAAATATGCAGTGATGTTACTCACAGAGTGGTTTTAGACAATATGTACACAAAAATCATTGATATACTTTCAATGTCTGCTGAGCGGGCCGCTACTGTTATAAGACAAAAATGGAATAAACCTTTAATAGGTTGGAATAGGCATATTAGAAGTGTTCACTCTCAGGCTCGGCTTGCTTTTCAGATGTGGCATTTATCTGGAAATCCTACTTCAGGATCTATTTATGAAAATATGCGACGTACACGAACAATTTTTAAAGCCAAATTAAAGTGGTGTCGCAATAATCAAGCACAAATAAAACTAGACATTTTGGCTGAGCAGCGCAAATCCAATGATTTCGGGAAGTTTTGGAAGAGTACAGGTAAACTGAACTCCAAGCCAAGTCTGCCGGAGAGCGTGGCAGGAATTTGTGACCCTCAAAAAATTTCAAATTTATTTGTGAACCAATTCCAAGTTGATCCCGTGTCGGGACCGGCTACGCCCGTGTCTTCGTCGGTGAATGGCGCTGAGGTTAGTTCTTCGAGTTTAAGGTTTTTAGCCAAAGAAGTAGCTGATGTCATCAGAACGATGGTCGGAGGTAAGTCTCCGGGACATGACCACCTCAGCGTCGAGCACTTGCGATACGCGGGGGTTCATTTACCGAGGGTATTAGCAACATTTTATTCATTATGTATAAGTCACTCGTACTTGCCAGATAAGCTTATGAAGACCATAGTCGTGCCTATAGTAAAGAACAGAACGGGCGATGTTACGGATCCCGCAAACTATAGGCCAATTTCCTTGGCGACTGTTACAGCTAAGGTACTGGACTGTTTGCTTGATACACATATGGCGAGTCGAATAAACCTTCACGATGCCCAATTCGGTTTCAGACCCGGACTATCGACGGAGACTGCCATCATGTGTCTTAAGCAGACTGTCCAGTATTATGCTGATAGGAACACACCGGTCAATGCTTGTTTCCTGGACTTATCGCGGGCTTTTGACGTGGTGTCATACGATATCCTGTGGGAAAAGCTGCGGAAGGAAAGCAGCGTTGACCGTACTGTTATTTCTTTATTTAAATTTTGGTATGAGAATCAGACGAACCATGTCAGGTGGGATGGAACTCAGTCTGATGTGTATCGGCTGAAGTGCGGGGTGAGACAGGGGGGTATTACCTCACCTCGTCTCTTTAACCTCTACATTAATCGGCTGATTGTTGAACTCAGCAGCACCCGTATAGGCTGTCACATTGACGGAGTTTGCATTAACAATATAAGTTACGCTGACGACATGGTGCTGCTGAGTCCATCAATAAGCGCACTCAGGCGTCTTGTTGGGATATGTGAAGAGTACGCGGCCACTCAGGGACTCAGGTACAATGTAAAGAAATGCGAATTACTCGTATTCAAAGCAGGCACCAAATGTTACACTAACGTGCCAGATGTGACCATAAATAAAACTCCGTTATCTAGAGTAACAAAATTTAAGTACCTGGGTCACTGGGTCACTCATGACCTAAATGATGACCTGGACATCGAGAGGGAACGCAGGGCGTTGGCTGTCCGAGGTAATATGCTGATCCGCAGATTTGCACGTTGTTCGACACAAGTCAAAATAACCCTTTTCAGAGCATACTGCCAGTCTTTTTACACGTGCAGTCTGTGGGTCAGGTATACGCTGAGGGCATACAACGCCTTGCGTGTCCAGTATAACAATATATTCAGGATGCTGTTGGGTCTACCACGGTATTGTAGCGCTTCCGGAATGTTCACCGAGGCCAGGGTTGATGGATTTCATGCCATTATACGGAAGCGGTGCGCGTCTATTCTCGGTCGAATACGTGCTAGCTCCCACAGCATCCTGAGTGTATTGTGTGATAAGTGGGACAGCCCTATGCTGGCTCACTGGATACGGCTGCACACATAAGTGTCAGTTGTCCTAATTTTGTTCAACAGTGTTTTAAATTTTTCTTTTTTACTAACATATGGTTAAGACTTTTTATTAACAACATATGGATAATTTGGTCTGAAATAAATGTTTATTATTATTAAATGGGCACCGCGTAGTAATGAAGTCGTACGGACGGGGTTAATATTAAAAAAGGAACGTACCCGACGTTCAAATAGGCGAACACGTGTCGTGCTTAGCTGAAATCCGTTATCGAGAACGACTCTCAAAGGATTTAATTTCCTGTCGGCGAAATGAAAATCGATTAGTTTGATTTCCGCCGGCCGCCGGCGCCGGAGGGTCGATAGTTTCCGATGTAGCTCGTGCCAAATTAAATAAGACACGTTAGTTCTAACTGGGACACCTACCTTGCTGCCATTAATTATGTGGACTCAATGTTGGTTTTGTATCTCGAACGTTTCATTTGGCGGCTTGTTTTGTATCTCGAACGTTTCATTTGGTAGCTTTTAGAGATTGGTGAGCGCGTGAGCACGGAATACAAATATACAGTGTTAATTTTATTTTTCTTTTATTTATAGTTTAAATAGTTTTGCTACCGATAACGATAGAGTTATTAATGAAATGGTTTTGCAGGTAATCCTTAGGTTCCTAATATACATACATCATTATAGATTAGGTACTTACCAAAAATACACCGTGAATGGCACTTTAATTTATCTGCAATAAATAAAACAGTAATTAGAAACGTTTTGTAAATCATTTGGTGTTGAATCAAATTCGTTATATCTTAGTAATTAATTATAGATGATTTATAGCTGAGGTGTATGATAAGTTATATTAAACCCACGCATTTAATAGTGAATAATTATTTTAATAAAGGAAGAGAAAATTAACATTATCATTTTAAAGTCCATTAGAATATGATTGTTGTTATCCGGCAAGCGATGGAATAACAGGAATGGACTGTTGTCATAACTGAAGTAATCATTACCACCTTCATAGTAAAAAAAAAACGAAAAAACACGTTTCTATTTTTAGGGTGTTTCGAATTTTGATACGTATGTCAGCGTAGATTGTGACGTATGTCAGCGTAGTTTTCGAAGACAGTTTTTTTGCTGTCTTGGTAACCCTGGCAAAGGTAATGGCATACATTTACAAAATTATAATATTGTCAAATTGCATTTGTTAGTAAACCTGGGCGTTTAAAGTGGGTCGAAATCGCGCTATAAGGAGTCGGTTACAAACAAACATACAAGTGAAGCTAATATAAAGCATGTAAAAACAACACCTTGTTTATGTAAAAGGGTTTAGATAAAAATCGACCTTAATAACTCTACATCTAAACAAACCAAAATGACAGAATCTCCCACAAAACTGGGCGGTTTTACTAAACATTTTCGCTTCACATAAACGTTGATAATTAACTTTGTCACTTTACCAAAATTATCTTTGCACGTCGCAGTATATCACGGCTCACGGGAAAGTTAATATTCAGTTTGAACTGACAGGGCCTCAGGGCGTTTGTGACTTTAGCGATTAACTAAGAAGATACCTCCGGTGATAATATTATACTCAACTATTGTGTAATCAAGGGAAAGGTAAACGATGATATTTGCTCAGTAAAATTGAGTTGCAAGTGGCTGTTAGAAAATTTGTCGATTAGGCCGGGCGCATACATACAACTGTTGCATCGACTAAACTGTTTCGTCGAGTTGTGTACTTTTCGTGATTTCTACTCAACTAAACAGTTTAGTTGATGGAAGTGCGCATACAATCGATTTTTGATCGACCAGTCTTTATTCAGCATCGCTCGAGTCAAAGTGTTTACAAGCAATGTCAATTAACAAGAAAGTTTTAGTTTGTCCTTTGCTTTATAGAAATTTTAAAAGAGATAAAAAAAGAAGATACGATGTATATCCTGTACGCAGTGATAGATTATTTAGTGGAATATTTCATACTAGCAGTCGCGGTCAGTCGTGGATCGACTGTTTAGTCAATGATCTACGCACATCAATACAATGCAATACACATTGAGCGCTTGATCGATAGTTGTCCAACTTTTAAATGAATAGCAAATCGATATAGCTTTTTGACTTTTTTGTCGAGCAACTATCGAGTTGACAGTATGCGCGCACTAATATATTCCTTTAGACATATGATACACAACAAAACAGTTGTTCGACTAAAAGTTGTATGTATGCGCTAGCCCTTACTGTCATATGTTTGCGTAAGCGGTGTTTCTGATCATGCCTCACTTGTTGGAGTGGCCTAAGTGCCCGTTTCAGGTGATCCAAGGAAAGTCATTGATGCCACCCCGAATGAACCAAAGAAAGTCATTAATGCCACCATTAACAAGGCCAACTAACAGGGGACTATTAAAAAAATAATGTTCGAATACCATCAACCAGAAAAGATGAGAAGTTTGGTTATGTGTCTGATTGTGAGTGCCCTACATGAATGATGGATTGATCATACATCTACTTGCATCAAACGCTTGAGCGGTGAAATAACACTTTAATATTTTATTCGACTAAACCTTAATATAACGATCTCAAAATAATGCTCAAAGAAACCTTAATACTATTTCTAATTTACGAACCTTTTCATATTTCATAACTTTATTTCAGAAACTAGTATTTCAAATCCCTAATCTTATTTCTTATCTGTTCAACAGGCTTTTTAGCTAGGTTTAAAAATTCATTTCGACAGTTGAAAGAAACCCTTAATTCCTTTGAGGGTGGATAGATAATTCTGTTTCTTTATAGGTTTATTCATTAATCACTCTAAACCGATTGCGTTGAAATTTTAACAGACATTGTTAAAGAACCCTTTTATATTCTGTCTTATTGAGTTGTGTTGTATCGAAATATTATTTGGAAAAGGTTCAGACTTTCTTTTGTCAATACGTAGTTGAGGTAATGGCTTACTCGTGGTATAATTGATTAGGTCTACTAGCTTCTGCCTGCGACTTCATCCGCGTAAATTTCCTGATTTTCCGTCCCACTCCGTAGCCTTTTTTTTTTTTTTTTTTTTCGGGATGGGAAATCATCAAATGACTTCTCCCGCTCTGGGCGGAGCGGGAGGGCGTGTCAGACTTTTACTGACTAAAACCCACCCGTGTTCCTTCAGTTGCCCATGTGCCAGGGTCACGGTATCTCTTTCGAACAATCGCGCGACCCCGTTACAATCGCGCGACCCCGGACTCCGCAGCCTCACGTTGCTTTTTCGCACGACTACCTCGTTTTTAATTTATCGATAATTCGTCTTTTTCGTTTTACTCAGCTCCTAAGAGTCTTAGCATGATTTTAAAATAGCGTATTAGCTTTCTCAAGAATTGGGCTAGCAAAAGAAAATAGATTTCATCAAAACCGACTAGTAGTTCCAGAGTTTATCGCGTTTGAACTAACTCTTCAGCTTTATTATTAGTACAGAGATGTAGCTAGGTACATATAAAATAGTTGGATTTCAAAAGTACATAAAAGCAAGGTTCTAAGGAAACCTCAGGGTAAAATTATGTTTTGAAAAATTCCGACTTACACAAAGTAGGATAGGATAACTGTGTTTAATAATATGATGATGATCAATGTAAGGAAATGTAATCTAAGTATTTCTATAGGAGTTGTTCTAGTGCTTCTATGTGGAGAAGCTAAAATGTTCATACATACACATATAACCTCATTTGTGGATGTATTTATGATTATTTTAGCGTTATAGTGATTAAAAAACAATATGTATAAACGCTAGTGTAATAGGCATTTCGCATCAAATCCCCGTGACATAATGAAAAGTGAAATAACAACATGGATGTAACGCCTGTCTATATAATGAAATAATAATAGTGTTAATAAGAATAGGGGTTGCACTAAAGAGGAGGGTGCATTTTAAAGTGGGTTTCACACAAGAAAGGTGTCGTGCCTCTAACCCCTAAGGGGTTGCTAAGGTTAACGTTCGCTTAGTGCTATACATAAAATATTATTTCTTTTAAACATGAATGAATTTTCTTGTAAAACTGTTACGCACGTATCCTTTGAAGAAAATACTCAGTAACATATTTGAAATGTTTTTTTTATTTCATCAAAAAGAATTGTAAATACTGTTACTGGTGAATCTAAAACACCTCATTTAATATAAATATTTCAAAACATCAATGAAAGAGCTCCAACCTTATAAAAAACCTTTGAAAAAGGATTTATTGAAATATGTATTTAAAGCTGATTTCACCAAAATAACTAAACGAGATCACGACATCTAAACTGCGTTCAAGAGCTGTCATATTCAATATTCCCTAACAATGATGAGACTGACAGGTCTTCAACGTGATATAGATGTGCAGAATACGTTCAGTTTTATTTTTAATCCAGTCAGAGTTTTACTGTCTAAAACCCACCCGTGTTCCTTAAGTTGCCTATGCCAGAGCCACGGTAACTCTTTCGTTCAAATCCGCGACCCTGACCAGTTTAATTCTCCCCTACTGATTATAATACCATGTAAGGGACATGGGATATTGAAATCGCTAACTATGCTTGATTGCCAGTAATTTCCTTGGAGTATAATTTTCTTGTATTTCAATAAAACTTCCAACACTTAATTACTGTGTCGGAAGGGAAATAATTCACAGACGTCGAGTAATGGAGACATTTTAATGAAACTTAAGTAGTCATTCCAGGAATGGACTCGAGAGCAACGATATGTTGCAATTGTAACTATGGCATATGTCTTTGGGTCATTAGCGTGTTTTATGTACCTACTTTTAAACGAACGAAATAGAAGGAGGTTCGATGATGGGTTATCAAGAGAGTGGTTATTTTGAACCTAGGATATACCTACTAAAATAATATGTACTATAACTATCTAAATGACAAATGGTTGATAATTTAAAAAATAATTGTCCACTTTTACCACGCAAATTTTTTAACCGAGTAATCCGATTTTGGTAATTCTTTTTAATTGGGTAGGGCCCTAGAAATTAGTCTCTTTTAATATAGTTTTTTTTTGGGTGGGAAATCCACCCCTAACTTTAAACAACTAGAGGACTTTATTCACCTATGATTTTTTAGCATTGTCAATCAGCGATTTTGCAGTGTGGCTATCGCATTATAGCGACTTTTAGCGTTCGTCTAACTTCCGAAAATTAGAATAGATTGCGCGGAGCGAAATCATGTTGTGTGCCACGACCCTAAGTGATCACTGTGTTTTTAAAATTGACTGCTAAGTTCTAATAAGAATGGATTTGAAAAGCAACTAGTTTCTATTGCCACTGCAAAATTGCTGTAATTTACATTAGTGTAAAATTGGATAATAGCTTTTCAGTATTTAGTCGAATTGCCTTGAGAAGGCCCATGAGAGGTTATGTCACCAAAAGCGACGCTACTGATCTTTTTATAGTGTGTTAACAGAGGTAATTTTCATTCAGTCAAGTAGGTAAACAGATTATCGTTTTTCTTGGGTAGCTAGGTAAAAAGATGATCTTCAGTATCATCATGTAAAGCGTAGGAACCATTCTCGCATTTCTGTGACCTGCATACATATTACAATTTAGTGATCTAGTTTCCAAAACCAGTTACTTACTTTTTGTAAATAAAGATGGGCATAAGATTATTTTAAAGCAGATATTACATTTGCGTACTGTGTATTCCGTTCCGTGCGTTGCCGGACGTAAAGAAACATCATATTTTCTCCGTGGGTGTAAAAGCCGACTAAGGGACTTGAATGGGCAGTAGCGTTCTTTATGCATTTGACCGCCATACTGCGATGGTCAATCTGCCTGCCAAGCGTGGCAATTATAGCAATCTCCCCTCCCCATCCCTTTGGGGAAGACTTACATCTATCAGTGGACGTTTCTCGGCTGAAATGATGACGACTACGTATGTCGGCCCAAATTCATAAGATGACTAGAAAATTTGTAGAGAGTCGCGCATGATTCCGAAATTAAAACTTAAAAAAAAATATTTCCATGCCTTTCCATCGGTGACAGTCTAATGAGCGCAGTAGCCCATGAGATAGCCTCAATTAGACATATAGCTTTCTCTTTGACCAATCGAATCTTTTCTTCCAATACCGATCACATTAATCTTTTGTAATTTTTTCTAAACAAGCAAAATGATAAGTTTCCGTGTTATCGCCGTTATGCATCGATACGTAACAGTTATGTAATCAAAGATGCGCAGGAGTTATACTGGAGTCAGAGGTCGCGGAGAGAGTGGTGATTGACCCTGTCGTGCGGTGACGTCATCAGAAACCCGTCCTACTGGTGATATTATATAGGTTTACCTCTTAGGTCGCCGAGAAAGTTACAGATGTTTATTTATTATGTGACATTTTGCAGTGGTATCAATGTTGAGTTCCGATCTGAGGTACAGAATAATAATACGTAAGTAAAAGAGTATCATTTTATTGGTCTGTGGACAGTACAATATTGGTTCATGGCTTCATAGGTTTAAAAGATTTTTTTTTTCTGGGTGGGAGATCATCAAATGACGTCTCCCGCTGTAGGGTGGAGCGGAAGGGCGAGACTTTTACTGACTAAAATCCACTCATGTTTCTTCAGTTGCCCATATGCCAGGGCCACGGTATCTCTTTCGAACAAATCTTGCGACCCTGGCAGGTAGGTTGTTAAGCACACTCAGCCTCCATAGAGAACGAAGGATCCTCCTGCCGGTTGTTGTGTCAGATGGGCAACGCCCGACAACTGATGTGATGCTGGCACGCTTTATGTGATGCAAGATTTTGCATGAGGACTGTGATGCGTAGTTCAAATTTGGTCTCTATTGATTTTCGATCTTTGAGAAAAATCTAATCATCATGGTTTAAACGTAGACTGTTGTTATGGAAGCAGGGCGTGGCAGTGGAACTGTGCGGCGAAATATGCTCCAGTTCTTATCCTGCCTTAGTGTCACAGAAGATGCGACCAAAGTGACCTCTGCTCTGCCACCGTCGATGTCGTGGAATTCGGTGGAATCGGCGAAGTTTTGAGCCAACAAACTTAAAATACTCGTTCGGTCATCGACACGAATCATCGCCAATCATGGCAAGTCATTATTGTCCAATTGGATCCGTCTGCAGTGATGACGTTAAAGGACACGGACAAATCTATTGGCAGCCATTTAGACTGGTCCAGTTCCGTTTGACGTCAAGCATAATTAAATTACTACATTTTTTTATTAAAAGAGTAATTACTTCAATAGGATATATCACATAATAGAATTCAATTACTACGGCACTAATAGGACTCATAATAAGAACAAATCCTTGAGAAATAATACTAAAACATGTGACAGAAGGCGACAAGTTACTAATAACTTAAAAATACTTAAAAGTTTTTTTGCTAACAATTTGTCAGTACACATTGCTTGACCTAATTGTTACTAAGTTATTAACTGTTAATTAAAATGCGACAATGGCCTAATAACTGTGGTGTAGAATGCCGAAACAGAGGTCGTAGGTTTCAATCTGTTGAATTATTTTTTGTGAAGGGAATTGTCTATCAAGCCTAGGCAATTAATAGAGCTTTCAAAGAAATTAATGATGGCGGCTCAACTTGAATGTCTTAACATTTATTTTCTAAACTTTGCTCTTAAGGAACTTTATTGCTACTCGGAAATTATGAATGATTAATTTTAGTTTTCATCCGAACATTAAAAGCGCCTAAGTACTATTCCGGAAATATAATTATATCCCTATCGAGTTACTTAAAAGCAAACTTTAGCCGTTCTATATCAAATATTTGTAAGCGAAGACTCCTCAGTTAGTCGGAACATGGCTAAACTCAAACAGTTATAATACTTATGCGAAGTCCCGACACTGAACTTGTTAATTAAACTTGTTTCATTCAATGAAACTGAGAATGAGTTCCAAAAATTAATCACCAAGTGCCTATTTGAATAAGTCTGAGAAAAAGAAACTTCTAAACGGGCGGACTTTGCGGAGAAATTAAATTTCATTCTATTCGCAAAGTGAAGCTGATTAGCATAATACAAGGCGAGATGAAAACGAAAGATTCACCTGACGCTTGGAGAACAAACCGACGGAGGCGAGTGACGACGGCGACGATTTGCACCTCTATAGGAGGCAGTCGCATGAGTGTGAATAATCGGAGTTACAATCGTGCCAATGAGGTGCTTTATCAAAGTTGGGTGCATTGACACTTGTCTTTCGTGCGTTTGCAATATGTTAATCAAAAAGTCGTAAATAAGGACCATAATAAGCTAGAATTGAAATATATAATGACGAACCAAAAGTTGACTTAAAATCTTGAATGACTACAATTTAATTAAACAATAGGTATGTGAAGACCCGGAAATTAAAAAGTATAAATTCTTAATTTATTTTAACTGACTGGTTGCGTATAATACGGATGCCAATATTAATAAATTCTGTATCCAATGAATAATAAAATTCGAAATATCCATCAGAAGTTTATTTTAGTAGTCTGCACAAATACACAAAGAAATGTAATCAGCAACAAGAGAAAGATAAAATTTTATAGATTTTCCTAAGAGAGGCAGACTGTGGGAACATTTGGACGCCGACATTATAAGACAGCCGGGTGCTTTGTTAAACTTCCAAAGAACATTGCTTCAGCTGACAATAAAAAATAAAACTGGAAATGTTATTTTGAGTAAACACTGCACCTGTTACTCAGAGCTAAACCATATTTCGGTGTCGAAATCACGCATTTTATCGTGCGTACAATTAAATTTATTGAAGCTACGGTATATCGTCGAATTTGCGTGGTCGAGGGACATACTTGTCAGAATACTATTATAGTCTGGCGCAGTCCCTTCCGGCCTTATGTCACTTCCATAACTTATGTCGATAGGTCCGCGACCGATCGAACCCTTTTAATTATTTGATCCCAATGTTACATAACATTCTTTATTGTCAAAGTAATTCGTTAAAACTTGTGATTTAGTTTCAAAAGGCGGAATTGAATGGAGCACCGGGAATCCGACTTCCAGTCTGAAAATTTTAATGAGAAATTCGTATCTCATTGCTTTAGAAGCAGCTATGGAGGGCGGCAATCTCTCGCGTCAATTATTCTGTCTCGACCGAAGTTTCAACTGTTTCAATGAAATTCCTTTCGGCAACATCTTATTTGTCTGTCGGGGTCCAAATTAAAAGATAATGTGTTGAAGTTTGGCCGTTTTGAAGTTGTGCGGATGGTGCAGATTGGAATTATTACCTGGCCGTTAGGGCCGGCCAGCCGAGGGTCCCAACTTAATGTTAAAACTCCGCGATTTATTTCTGCGCCCAGATGCCGACAACAATCACTATGATAAATTGTTTTTGTGCGTGACTTAAAATTTTTGCAACCACTTCCTCAGAAAAAGTTTGTTTTAATGTTCATTTGTAAACAAATGGCCGAAAGTTTTCGTCTCTAATTCAGCTACAAGAATATTTTTTTTTCGAGTTGCGTAATTAAAACGCTCGGATATTTTTGCTTTAAAATATTCCTTTTCCGATTCTCTTGTGATAAAATATTCTGTAATTTATTTCGTTTCTTACTACTTCTCGTATCGAATTGACGATCATACAAGAAATTGAACGGACTCGGAAAGCCTTAAGTATGAAAAATGATACCAGATAGTAGTTGACATCTGTCAAACTTGAAAAATATATCGATATTTGTTTATTGACGGGGAAAATAAAATTATAGCTTTTAAAGAACAGTTCGAACCTAAAAATATCATGGAAAGCTACATGACTACATACATAGCCGTAATACGTCATCTGCAATCATCAAAAATGAATACAAAACATACGGAAGCTTTCAACCTGCATATATGACAAATGCACTAGACAACATTAATTTTGACAGCTAACAATAATTCATAGTGTACCAAGTCATGCTTAAACCACAAAGGGTTTATATCTCTATTAAGAAACAGGTGAATAATAAATTAAATTAATTGTTAAGACAAGGAAGCGGTGTCAAGTCAAATAAGATCGTTGGGTAATGTTCTGTAATTCGTGACGTGACCTCACGTTTGCACCTCAGTTTTTGTTATAAATATACATGATGTATTTTTTAAACCAGTGTGGGTAGCTCGTGGCCAAATAACAGCAACAACAAACAACAATAACAACAGCAGTACAGGTTGATTAGTGGTAAGGCTACGCTTATCGCAGTCGGTTCGTTGATATGTGCCTCCTCCATGGCTCAAAAGCACGGTAAACCGTTGATCTAGACTGTTTTTTGTACATCTTTGACAGTCGTTACGGGTTTCAGATGCCCGAAAGTCTGACAGCCAGTATTAGGGTATTGTATTACGTATTACCCAGTTACTGCGTTCAGAGTCTCGATTCTCGTCCATGAGAAAAACTCTGAAAGGAACCATGGGCGAAATAATAAAAAAAAATTGGTGTTGCAAACTTTTAGAAACTGTAGATCTTAGATTGTGACATAATTTAGTTTGTAATAATGCAGGATATTAAAGAAAAGTAAAAAAAAAAATTATTTATGGGTTACATTTTTCAGCATATTTTCCTGTGACCTCTATTTCTTTTCTTCTACTTCGCAATTTAGCAAAACACAATATCAGCAAAAAACACTCTGTATGTATACCTACTAATGTAATAATATATATTATATTGTATATTTAGCAAGTCAAGGAACTATATGTCTATCTAATGTAGTTCTTTCGTGTGTAAGGTCCCGCGTGTCGTGTCTTCCGTATTTTTAATTGGTACCTTTGACGTGCTAATCAAGTATGTGTGCCTTGTATTTGATAATTATATAGAGCGTTGTTATATTTAGGCACCTACTCCTGTTATTAACAATAATTAAAGTGTTTTAGTGTCTTGAGCCAATCCGTTTATCTGTTATTATTAGAGCCGTTCATGCTTCTACTTAATAGTAGCTTTAACCAAATCAACGTTTAGTGTTATTAATTGCTTAAATAGAATAGTATACTTCAGTTTACACATGTTTTGTTTATTTCCTCATCGCATTTTTTATTCGCTTTGCATGGTGTTCGTTTACTACGGGCCAATTTAGTTATTCATGGTCCGGGTTGTGCCAGGCCTAAAGAATAGCACCATCCCATTTCTTCCCGTGGGTTTCGTAAAAGGTGACTAAGAGATTTACTGGAGAATGGGCAGCAGCTTTATCTATACATTTTACCACCATATTTAGTTAAATTGTAGATTATATCTCATCAACATCTAGTGCGAAAGCAATGCTTTTGATAAGACTATATCCACTACGTCCCATTTTTTTAATGTATGTGTAATGCATGATAGTCAGTGATAATTAATAAAACAATCTACCCTATTAGGTAATAAGTAATTAAAATAAACATAAAAATAAACTGCTAAGTATGTAGTATAAAATTTAGTAATCGTCCAAAAACATCGTTCATATTCACTATGTTAAGGGAAGGCACTTGATTCAAGTATGTCTCCTATGTTGGTCCTAAGTGCCCATAGACCTGGACTTCTGAGGATCTAAAAAAGTCACCGATGCCACTATTGGCACGGCCACCTACTGGGAACAACTCAAAAGACATAACATATTTATTTACCATCGACTCAAAAACAAAAAGAAACCTGTTTTATTCTAATCGTGGTATGAATTTGTGGTGTGTCATGTTCCTTTGCATATTCCGTTTTTAAGCGTAAGCTTAATATAATTTACCTATGGAGGTCTTATTTTAAGGTTTTCCATTTAACACGAATGCAGTACAGTCACATAACCGCTAAACACTGCGGTTACTCCATTTGACTAACGTTCTCATTGTGGAGATACTACATTCATCACTGTAACACTTCATTCTCTCTAAAAATAAACATGGAAAGTAAAGAGATCAACTTTCTATACCTTTCCTTCCCATAAGAGGCAAAGTAATTAATTAACTTCAAGTTTTAACTTACATTATTATTATATTTTCTACGTGCGTACTAGATCAGTAATATGACGAATTTGTAATGTTAATGAAATGATTAAGATTCTGCATGCAAACATGTTTTGCGGAAAAATACGAAAATAATACAAAATGCTGTTAGTCAGGCGAAGGATGTTTGTGAGGTATTGTACTCAAAGTGACAGGTCAATACAAAAGTTTGTAGTGTTTGTATTAGTCATTGCTGGTTTTAAGGATCATGGACAAACGAGAGGTGCTAAATATACAATGGTTTGCTGTTTGATGATATAAACTAACTAGGTATGTTTGTCAGGAGTCTTTAAATATCTAGTTATTTACGTAGTCCTGGTAATCTAGCAAATCTTTTTTGAAATAAAAATATGTTACGAAAGTATTTGGAACTTATATTAACGATTTATATGGACGTTTTACGTCCAAATGATAAAAAAAATGTCATCACCTTCTGTGTTTCAAGTTATTTTTTCACTTTGTAGTGTTTTTATTGTTAAAAGTTTTTAGTTATGGTATCACCCAATTCTTTTACCACTTCTGGCTATATCAGTAACAGTCACCATCATCTGCCTAGCCTTTCCTCAACTATTTTGGGGTCGGGTTCCAGTCTAATCGGATACAGCTGAGTAGCTAGTATTTTACATGGAGCGACTGCTTATGTGACCTCCACAACCCAGTTACTGGGTAGTATTTTACGCCTTTTTTTTGTGGATCGGAAATCATCAAATGACTTCTCCCGCTCTGGGCGGAGTGGGAGGGCATGTCAGATTTACTGACTAAAACCCACCCGTATTCCTTCAGTTGCCCATGTGTCAGGGTCACGGTATCTCTTTCGAACAATCACGCGACCCCGGCAGGAGTATTTTACCCCTTGGTTGTCAACAACAGTGACAGGAAGTATAAGAACACTATCGAGATACACAAAATGGATTAATAAAAATACCATAGAAGCTATCGCAAAAACTACCCAAGCGAAGTTAAGACATATTCCATCTATTGAAACAATATTTCTCAAAATGAATCCACAATTACCGAAGCTATCGCGGAACATACATACAAAAAAAAAAAACCAAGACATTATAGATTCATCGCATTATTTTTTAATACTTTTTTGATACACCACCGTACTAAATGACAGAACTATAGACATCAGGAATTTGTAGGATATGTAGAATGCCGACACATTTATGTTCTACATAATAATTCTACACACCGGATACACCGTGCCACTTAACACTACCCGTGATTCAAGGCTTTGATATGTCTTTATAATTATGAAATGAATCAGTTTAAACTATAAATAAATACCTCCACAAATGATGGCTGAGCTAATTTTAGATTAGCCTTAGCTTTGCCACGATTCTGTTCGTGATTATTATTTAATGAGATACTAAAGGTAAGTTACGGAAACTAGACTGTATTTTTACCAAGGTCAGTATTATTGTGTTCCTAAAATGTAGGTAAACTAGAAAATTGTGAGTTATAGCAACTTTCAGAGCAAGGACGGCCTTGCGTTCTGACATGAACGAGTAGTTCCTGCTTCTTTAGATTTAATAATCTTTGCGTGGGAATTCATGCAAGACTTGATCTGCTGTGGATTTGATTTTCGACATTGAGATACTTTTTCTTTAAAAAATGTTTGAATACTACTTGAATTCCTTCCGGACTCAATACTTCAAACATCATTTTTATAATTTTCCTGACCTTACGGCAATTTATTTGGGGTCGGCTTAGAATGCTTTTTTCCATACTTCTTTAGTATCGCATCTCGATAGTCACCTCCTTTCCAGCCATAGCGTCTTTCGTACAGTTGCTTCGTGCATTCATCCATCGTTTTTTATCCAAACCAATGTCAATGGGAACGTCAAAAGAGGATGCCCTAAGATAGTCCTATATAGTGCTAGTATAGTAGTGATGTTCTTGGGACTCCCTAGAATAGCCCTATAGCGACTTAGTTGATGGTGTACGTTAGGTCAGGAGCGTAGTATTTGCAACCGGCGTACGTGTATGATCAGATGTATGAACGTAAACGAAGCAAAAGGTGTATGTTAAGCCCGTCATACACATGCGTCATTAGTTTTAGGCTTGTACAAAACTATGCAAATCGTATGCATGCCTATGGAGACTGACATGAAATAACATATGTATTACGGGCTCTTGGATCGTAGCCTTCTGTAGTTTTTGCTTGGCCCTAAGAGAAAAAAGCATGAGTTTATGTATACCTGTTGATATATAGTAAATAAAATCTTCACCTGTAATTATTAGGAAAGCATACCGTCTGCAGGAATTCAAGAGTTCATAGCGTGTGACCAACTATAATCATTACGTGTGACTACCTAATAAATGGTTACAATACTGTTATTTCATATACCACTGCTCTTCCTGATACAATAACTTAGCCGATTGCAATACTAACAGTCGAGTAACAAAACCGTTAAGCAATTTCCAAACACCTGTCTCGCATAGCGTAATTTTTGTATTAAAATAAATAGTAAAATAAAAAATCTCAGTTTTTTTTTGTTTCATACGCAGTACAAGTGAAAATTGACGTTTGTCCGCCTTAGAAAGTAGCGCATAGTGATACAACTTTTATTTAATACTAGCTTTTGCCAGCGGCTTCCCCCGCGTGGTTGTCGGAAATTATCCCGCGGGAACATACTAACGGGATAAAAAGTATCCTATGTCCTTTCTCAGGCTCTAAACTATCTGTGTGCCAAATTTCATTTAAATCGGTTCAGTAGTTTTAGCAGGAAAGTGAGACAGACAGACAGACAGAGTTACTTTTGCATTTATAATATAATATATAAATATATAGTTTAGATTTAGATTATAACATCGTGTACTATAACATTTTACCTATATGTCACAAATAAATAATTTTGAATTCGAACAAGATGGCCAGGACATAAACGCACAAATTGTTAAAAATATATTAGCTGTTCCCTAAATTTTCACCGCGTTAGTATTGCACTTTTCTATGTTTTTTTTTTTTTAAATACATAAATAAAGAAATTTTAAATTGGGTAACGATTTAAAATTTCTTTTCTAGAGAGCCTTGAATCATGTGCTGAATTCATAGTTACAGTTTAAGAGTCGGTGTATGCTATATACACTGTATATTTGTTTCTCGACTGTATCTTAGTATAGAAAGTGGTAGGTGATACCACGATGTAGATATTATGTAGTACGTCCCCATGGCACTGAGAATGCCTTGGTCGCCTCTTATGAAAATTACAGGCATTGATATCCTAGACCGGCAGTGTTATATGTTGACATTACCGCATTGTTTAACGGTGTTGTATGTTTCTTTACAACTGAGGAGTGGTTTAGAATAGAACAGATTGTTTTGAGGTAAAGTTTCAAAAGGTTACAGAGAAATGGTGACGCGAGCCGAGCTTTGAACCAAAACTTCAGTCGACATTCTCAATACGGGAGTTGAAACTTTCATAATTCGACATTTAGGAATACGAACCAATAATATTAGCAGCGAACCAACCCGCACTGGGCCCACGTGACGGATTGGCCCACTCCCTCTCACCGAGAGGAGGTTACCAAGGAGGTTAACCAATAATAGGTGGTTCTATTAAATATTTTAATTTTAAAACCTATCAAGTTAAAATATCACTTCAAATGGTCTACAGTGAGGGTCTTTTTCGGTATGGCATTATTTTGCCTTTACAAGCTAGATATTTTGCTTCTGAAATCCTATTTTAATTTTCACCATAAAATGGTTTTTGAACATATACATATCATCACGCTTTGAATTCCCGAAGGGTTAGGCAGAGGTGAGTACCTATAGTACACCTATATATCGCGAGTAATGTTTAAGTCCCATGTAATAGGGGGCCAGACAATTACCATCAATTGGACATAAATCTAGACTCCGTGCTGGTACTGAGAAATTCTAGAAAAAAAAACCCAGTAACAAGAACTTCTGCTCAACAGTAGGTGTTGCGACCACTGGACCAGCAGGACAGTTTATTTTATTATTCTACTTGTATCAACACCATATTCTAGCTTATTCCTCTCTTCACTTAAACCAACAGTCCAATGTACGGAAGAAAGCGGACTCGTTGCGCTGGCGCAGCCTCCACTAATCGGAGAGAGCTACAAATGACACTATTTATCTAACGTCAACTTTATCGAACAGATCGCTCGGATTACGAGATCATTTAGTTCCGGTTACGTCATATGTGGTCTGTACTAGGTTTTTTGTTAAACTATATAAATGTAGCTACATGTGTACATAGTACCTACGTGAGTGAAATAAAATGTGATATTTTAAAGCCAAGGATTATTTTATACCTAGGTACCTAAAGCCAGTGGGTAACTGCTAGGTATATTCTATAATCTTATTTTGCTTTTCTTTGTTAATTTAATCCTTTGTTAGTTTGATCATTTTATTCAGCATATTCTCGGTAAGTAGGTATTCATGTGAAGAATATTACTTATGTCACTGATGAGCAATTTGTAAGTAAATAATATTCATTTAGCATCAATGCGCATTGAATTGACCTACCTATTTGTAGGTTATAGAATTTAATATTAAATAATAGTTATTAATTTTTGTACCTAAATTATCAAACATTCTGTATTTTAAAATCATGACTACAGATAACAAACTAGAATAATTAAGCAAATAGATAAAATAATACTTTTGACACAGGTAATAATACAAATAAATTAAATTATATTATTATTAAATATATAAACAAATATTTAGTCTTCCTCTATTCTATGTACATACTTAAAATTTAAAATTTTGCTATTCCCGATAGGGTCCATAATTTTATAAATATTTGTGATTTAATAAAACGTTATGACATAAAGAAAAGTATTCAATAACACCACACCAATTCTCAAGGAATGCTGATACGAAAGCTAATTGAGAACCACGATGCGTGCGCAAACGCAGAGAGGTGCAGGCGCGTGCGTTGAACTCTTTTCCACTAGAGCGAGCGATCTAGATCGATTCGTTTTACTATGCAACTATTAAGTACCTATAAAGTTACGCAAGTGTCATTGTCGAGATTTGCATCAGTCAGGTACCAACAGAGTTATAATCACCATCGCAATTATTATATAACACTTTGGAAAATTCCTTGACAGTTGACTTAGAAATGTTAACGGGTTAAGTTGTTCACAGGATGTGACGACGGCTTTATAGTTCAGGAGCTAGGTCATTTAATTGCTAACTGTAATAATTGTTTGAATATTTTGGAGTTTATTTTTTAATATTAAAAAAATTGGCTTTTGAGAAAAGAATTGTGCTTTTTATCATTTGTATATTTAATAATAAAAGCAAGTGACAACACAGATATAACTTCCTGATTTCCAATATGTCTCGAATGATTTTATTACTGCAACAACCCGTGAATCTTACCATTTATTAGACTCTATTGCCTTCGATGACTTCACAATTGCTGCACTTAAAACGTAAATAGGCATATTATTGTCGTCCATAATGTGCTATAATAATCAACATAAAAACAATAAGTATGGTGTTCGTAAACGCAACTTACATTAGACATACAAAGGACTTAACGATTTAGGTCAAGGAATGACAAAGGATAATCTGAGACTTGTTTTTTGTAGTGGAAAATTATTATATGGTAATAAAGTAAGTGTAGTTATTATTTGTTTTTATGCGATTACGGTTGTTTTGGCATCAGCTTATAATTCGAATTAGTCACACACAGTAATTTAGTGTAGTTAGTTTTCCTCAAACACTAAATGCACCAAACGTATGATGTTTTACAAACATTAAGATGATACAGTTTTATTTGAATTTACTGTCTGATAGTTTTATTGCTACATCTTTATGGATAAGTATTATTTTATTTTAATATTTATTTTTAAAAAGCCAAAATTTTATATATTTTTTGCAAAATAATAAAAATTATAAATAGCGTATTTAAATAAAATTATTGTTAGATTTAAACATTGAGCGCGTGTATCTTTTCATATTTGATTATGTAATTTACTAATCGTCAAATAAAGTGTTCAATTGGGAACGCATTGAGTATAACAGTCAAATAATATTTATTTTTATTACACTAAACGACAAGTACCCATTTATTTCTAGTATGCAGTTAACATTAAAAAGAGAGAGTAAGTAGTAGCCTAGTAGCAATGATTGATTGATTATTTATACTATGTTTATAGCAGTCATAACACCGTCAATCTGTTGTATTAAGAGTGATAAATTGCGGTTGTCGAAACGTATGATCTTAAAGCAATTATTTTGGCTTTCATATTATACTGTTTATGATTTTGTTTAGTAATTTAATATCACATATCACATAACATCACGCCTTATTTCCCTGAAGGGACAGGCAAAATGTGGGTGTACTATAGGTACCCCTATGCCCAAGCATAGGGGTACCTATAGTACACCCACATTTTGCCTGTTATAGGTAATAGGGGCGAGCCTATTATCATCAACCGGGCACCAATCCAGACTCCGGGCTGCTACTAAGAAATTCCAGATGGGAAAACCCATTAACACTTTACCCGACTTGGAAATTGAACCCAGGTACTCAAGCTCAGCAGTAGCGCTTGCTACCACTAGACCAACCAGGCAGTTAATTAAATATCATGACAGAAAAAATAAGTAAGACTCTTGCACTAACCGGCATTGATATCCTGTGTAGCTCTTAGGAATAATAAATTGCTACTGTATGTACGAATTAATGTTGTATCAACTGCTACAACTTTTTCTTTAAATTGAAGTATAATTTAAATAACATGAAAAAATACAAGTTAGCTCTCAGACTTCTTGATTGGAAATAATGTTTCAATGAATATTAAAAAGCTTTATGTTACGCAATGAGTATTAACAATTTTATTTTATTTTCTACTATATTTTATGAGCGAGCGTTGCCTGCAAAGTATGTTAATTGTTAAGTATGTACTATTTTCATGGCGAATAACAATAATTTGCAATAATAGGCAATGAAAAATTATTTGCCAGTGGGATATTTTAACAGTTTAACTGTGTAGTGGGCGAGAAAATTGCTCACTTAAATACCACATTGCATTAAAATGAATTGAAAGTAACACTATTATGTTAACCGTTTTCCCATTCAAATGTCACCACTTAGAACTAACTACTAAAGACAACTGTCGATGTGTGGGTAATCTACCCACACAGTGTCGTTTGTCTTTGAAACCAGTGGACACTCAGGGTACACACTGCCTGAAACGAAAAAAATATACGTCCCAAACATGGCTAATAGAAAAACGAAACCTAATCGACGTGTTGCAGCTGCTAAAAGGGGTGGTTTGTTGAAATAAGTGGCCAGTTTGCTTCGTCCCGGCTGCCAGTTTTAATCAAGTTGGTTACGAGGCAGAAACACCCAGCTAAGAGCTCGCACGGACCTCGAGTGCACTTTGAAAGCGGCTGATTAAGTCCCACGACGCACTAGGAGTCTCGCGACGTTCCAAACTTGCTTTTTGTTTCGATCGGGACTTAAGATACGGACTTAAATAAGTTTTCTGTGCGAGATGATTTAGCAGTGATTGTCCTTTGTTTGTCCTGTTAATGGGAGATGTAATGATATCTTCATACACAGACACAGAGGACAGGTATGGTGTGGCTCATACTACGTTTACTACATTTTACATGTAATTGCTACGTGAAGGAAAAACAACCAGGAGACTGTTGTTTAATTAAAATTCTGCCATCGTACAGTCAACCATCTTCTGTGGTACACATGGCGACATATCAAGCTATATTTTTTCCAGTTTTTGCTGTCCTCGCATGTATAAGATTATCGTATAATTAAAAATCAGCTTATACTGGAAATGTATTGCTTGATTTGTGGCCGTGTGTACTACTTTGAAATTAAGACAGCTCTTTTTTACAGTAGCAAGCTATATTTTTCTCAAGTGTTTGGTTGGCCACACTAACTACTGCAGCCAGTTCATTAAAAACAACAGCCTTTAGTAACGAGAAAATCTTGCCAAAACAACACAGTCCTAACTTCTAAGCAATATCTAGTTCACCAGTACTGTAAGTACGACGTGACGTGCCAAGCAGCTGGTCTATAATTACCTTACTCCGGGTGTGCCGGCCAGACATCGGGCTCGCAACATTCGAGACTCCTTACTGTGCAACCATTCGAGATAATCACTTGGAGTTTGAATGAAATATGCTGTATTAGATGGAATAGTCGGTTCAGATAAAGGAATATTGTGAAGTATTTTCATGTTTGTTTAGGCTTGACGAAATGGGTTAAGTGAGAGTTCAGCGACTCAGACGATATTTTAAGTGGTGTCGAAGATAACCTTAGTGAAATTCAGTTTGATATATATTTTGTGATGTTATAAACCGTTTTGAGAAAATAAATGCCAATAAAAGTTGGACGTTCGTGCGAAGATTTACAAAGAAAAGGCAATGAAGTAATCATTGGTGTATAAACTATGCGGCAATTAATCTTAGCTAGAATTATAAGAGTGAGAGTTCATATTATAATGCTCGAAATCACGATTATTTGCTGGCCACTCTGACGCCTAGACTATATTGGACGCCATATTTCTTATTATTACCTTACAGCTTTATAATACAGCTACAAAAGTTATTGAAGTCAGTAGTAGTACAAAAATTACCCTGTTTTCATCGAATTTACGGTGAAACCATTCGGTAGAATCACTAGGAGTGTGGCTGAACTAAGCTGTATTAGATGGAATAGTGACCGGTTGAGATAAGAGAATAATCTGGAGCATTTTCATGCTTGCTTAGGCCTGAAGAATGGAGGTTGGTGTAAGTTTTGTAGAAGATAATCTTAGTGAAGTGCAGTTTGACGGTTATTTGGCTGACCAACAATGGTTTATGAACTGAGTTATAAACTGTTTTTGAGAATTCAAACAATTTTTCTTTCAGCGCTTGTGCAGAGACGTATAATTATTAGACCATCAAGTATTTGACAACTTGTATTTCTGGCAATTAATTTTAGCTTAATTTACAGGAGAGAGTTCACGAAACAATGCACGGAATCACGACTCTTTGCTCGTCAGTCAGACTGAAGATAATAATAGTGAAGTACAGTACGTTTGTATTTTGGGAGTTATTATTTTTGATATCCTGAACAAGAGATTTTTGTTCCAATAATTAATTTTATTCTAATCTACCAAGCAGTCCTGGGTTGCATTCATCATTATGATTGCTAAACCCTCAAAGTTATCATGCTTTTTTTAAAGATGAGTTTCACAATAAGTGCTCGATCTCCCGACCTTTCTCTCTCGTCAAACTGACGGCTAGACTATTGACACTTTACTTTTATCTTTATATTTATTTACAAAACTACAATATGTAGTGGTTTAACAACAACTCTGTTTACACCGAACTAACACTTATCTACTTTAATTGTGTACAAACAGTTTTTGTTGTTGTGTAAACTGTTGTTACTAGTTTTATCTTGAACAAATAAGTCTGTTAGTTTATTTCTACTGATCGTGTGCATATTGCACATCACAATATGTAATGCAGTTGCGTATTGAACATCGTTATGGTATTTGCTCTTAGATCTAGGTATTGATGAAGTGTTGGTATTTCAATTTCCTTGTATGCACTATTCATTCTTGTCAGGGTATTTGAAAGCCTTTCCTTCTCATACAGCAACTTTGCACATATTTTGTAAGTAACAAAATAAATAGGTTGAAAATTCTAAAAAATTTTGCTAGAAAACGGAAAAAGTCATAACAAGAGATAATACTTTTATTATGGCTATTCAAACAGATGACTTTGTCCTACACAAATGTGATGATGTCACACGAACAATGAGGTACTTATCGTATCCAGCATGACCTGCTATCTCCAATTTACAAGAGCTAATGCACGCCACTGAAAGTACCAAACTCATAGCCAAATCCAAGCCAAGCCAATCTAAATTGCCATCGACACAAGAAGAAGTAAGCCTCACTGCAGATCTTGTTGAGTAGCTCATCTTGTCACCATTATTATTTCTTTACCTTAATGGCGTCCCACGGCAGTGTAAAAATCATGCCACGTTACACTTATCAGGATAACAAGAGCTATTTAGATAAGTACAACTCATCCCAGCAGCAAAAAAACAAAGTTTTCGAACAGTTTTTTAAATACCGCAGGAGTCTAACAAATAAAACTGTATGATTTTCCTCATATAAACCAACTGCATGTGAGCGAGCTGCACTGTTATACAACATTTTACTTGCATTGAATATAGATTCAGAGAGAGTCGCCGTTCGTTGGCTTCTTCTTAACTGTATCAAATATGTTCCCAAACAATTTGCTTGATATCATAAATACCACTCAAATTTTATGTAGCGTTGAAGATGTTCTGGTAAGGTTCACCGGATTTTTGTTCATCGTTTAAAAGCATGATGTATAAGTATTGCAAGGGTTGAAACCAAGTGGTTCGAGAAAACGATGCAAAGGAAGGTTTGGATAGATTTGGGAGAGGTTTTGTTCAGCAGTAGGATAGAAGTTAATAAAAAAAAAGACAAGACAAGACAAGTTATCTTTGGTTTTTTTACAAACGTTTCTAAAAAGTAAATTAAATACAAGATAATGATTGACGTTCTTATTTGCATAATAAAAAAATCTATAATTTGTTTATTAAAAAATATCAAATCCATTTCATGCAACTGAAGAACTGTTTGTTACTTTTTACTTTTTCTCAAGTTTACAGCGATAATCCCCCAAAATAGATTTAACGTCAAAATTATACAAACTGAAAATACAGAAGATTAAAATTGCAATCACCATCAATACAGATGAGCATTGGATAAATTCCCTAAAGGCGTATTCCGTGAAGCGTTTGTCGCTTTCACTGGAAAGTCGCCGAGTCCGGAACTGGACGAGTCGCGTGCGCAGGCTCGTAACTCACCGCATTCATAATCATCTTGAGAGCATTGTGATTATAAATGTGATTCTTTAGTTGAATTAACATTAAATTAAATAAAAACATTTGTAAGACACGAAAGAAAACGAGTTTATTTTATGATTAGGTAATGGTAAAAGTAATTTTAAACATGAATGGTTTTGTTAGCTCCTGGTAAAACATGGTGTTTGTTTTATAAGACAGGCAATAAATATTTATTGACTGAGTCTTGGTTGCTAAAATAAACATGAATTTCGTGGATTTAAACTAGTTATTTGGTTAGTTTAAAATTATTGTCAGTCAATTTCAAATTGACAAAATAACTTTTAACTTTTGGCTTATTAGTCGATTTGCACTAATTGTTTCACGCGGACGAATACTTTTAAATATATAGTTTTATTTACTATTGGCGTTTTTTTAATCTCTCGATTTTAATTTTAATTTATTTGTGGGCAAAACGATAACTAATAACCAGATATACGTATTCCAATTCGCACGACAGTAATCGACTAATGAGCCACAATTTAACTTATCCTCGATTCTAAATAACTTTAACATTTATAATTTAACATTCAAAATTCATAATAACTTATTCCACTGGATAGCACTAATCACCAATCCAATCTCTGTACCAATCTTTCTGTTATATTCTTGTTTATATATGTGTGTACATAAATGGTTAAGTAAATAAATGTAGCTTTATATTGCAAACAATCAAACTTCTTGATAACATTTGTGATACAAACACAGATGGTGGAATGTTGAAAATATTAGACTCAGAAATACAGTATTGCACTAGGGACGGGTATGAATTACTCTATTTATATTCATAAGAAATCGTATGTTACAATCCTTTCAGTTATTATTTCAAAGTTGAAATGCAGTTTGAAATTGCTTCGTCCCTTCAAATGTTTGTATGAATAATTGTGTTACTAATAAATATTACAATTTTAATTTTGGAGGAGTTTGTGGTTAGGCAATAAAAGTCACACGGGTCGATCGATCAGGTTAAGCTACCCTTGCTATGGTTGGTCAGTGGATGGGTGACCATCAAGTCCGTCAAGCCTTTGGTCCCGGCTGTCATTTGAAGCCCGTAACTTTGACAACCAGTCTTACCAAGGGGTTTCGAATTACCTTTTAACAGGGTTGTGGAAGACGGATACTCAGTCGCTCCATGTAAAATACTGTAATCTGAACTGATTCCACTGGAAGCCGACTCCAACGTAGTTGGGAATAGGCTATGCAAATGATGATGATGAATTATTACAATTTTGTATTTTCATCTGTTTAATTTTTTTTTTCAAAATGACAGTGTGACTTACTGTTACAAAGGTTAAAAACATCCGTCGCCAAACACATAGGCCATTACACTGACTGAGAAAACTGGGGTAACATGTCCATTCAATTAAACTTAAATCGGTTTAGAGGGAACAAGATATATCTTCGCGAAGCACGCGATCTCATAAACTTCCAGTAGAGTAAAGTGCAACGAGTGAAAAATATTCTCACAATATCAAAGTATTAAAGTTGCTGTTCATCAAATTTAAAAGTTATAGTGGAGGTGCTTCTGCCTCATTTTGTTCTAGCTGTATAAAACTGCATGGCTCAGGTCGAACCGACGAACTTGTTAAGTAACGGAATGGACAGACTATGTAGTCCGGGTACATATGGCGAAAGAGCTAAGTGTGCAGGCTAACTATAAAAAACTCGCATTGTACAAAACTTCACTATGCATCACCCTAAAGTCATCGTGATGAAAACGGCTTATGTTTAACTTACCACCAGATATAGTAACATATAACAGACAAAACTAGTAAATGATCACCAAAATTAAACCCGCATTTTAATGTAAAATTATAACCAAAATTTTAACATCTTGCTATCCTATTTAAGCAAACTGACTCCAAATAAATCATTGTTAATCCAAAAGTAGTAAATGATCACCAAAATTAAAACAGCATTTAAATGTAAAATTATAACCAAAGTTTTTACATCTTGCTATCCTATTTAAGCAAACTGACTCCAAAAAAAAAAATCATTGTTAACCCAAAAATAGTTAGTGAACACGAAATTATTAAGAGTGTACTACGAGAGTTCGACAAATGGGTGTGCGAATAACACTTGTGCGACAAAACTGTACTGCAACTCACCATAGTGCGAATGCACGCTTATGTGACACACTGAATCTAGTCGTTTCTAGCACTCGCCGGCCGCTACCGCGGCACCGCTCGCTTCGCTCGCTCGGCTCGTTCATAGGAGGTCACACTTTTAACCTAACCTAACCTAGTGTACTATGTGAGCTCGAGTGTATCGCACAAGCGTGCATTCGAACTATTGTGAGTCGCAGTACAGTTTTGTCGTACAAGTTATGATTTGATGATCATTTACTACATTTGGTGTTCGAATACAATTTAAAGAGCAGTCGTGACTAAAATAGCTAGTACTATTGTAATTTTAGACTTTATTTTTCTGGTGTCAAGTATATATTTTTGGTTAAAGAACTAAGGGTATCAAAGCATTTTATGGTGATCATTATATTTAATCCCGATGAAAACTACTTGAGCAGTCATTTTCCCAATTACAATGCTAAAAAGAACTTTTAGCGCTTGTGTGACGTTGAAGAGAGCGTTGTCCGTGAAAATTTGTGAAATGTATAAAAAAATAAAATGGCGTTAGTTCTGATTTTGCCACGGGCCAAAAGATCGTACGGGTAAGACTTGCGGGGCATCATTTTATGCTCTACGTTTTGTTACGAGTACTTATCTATGCACTAATTAGGCACAAAAAATAGGCGGACAGGGGCTGGCAAACACTTAGACTCAGTACACCAAGAAACCGCTAAAATACATAAAGTTTCGTGCAAGCTTTACTGTTTTGCCATGTGTATCTGATAGCCCGCTGGCTCCCAGTAATCTCGAGTCGAGATTAAGTCTCGAACTTTACTAGGTATCAACTATCGACTCGCCATTATTTTGTGTTATCCGCTGTACAAATTGGACGCAATTTGTAAGTTATTCCAATAGTCGGTTCTCGAATATGCCTTTTGTATTTTAGATGAAGCTTCGTTCTTTGTTTCAGAATGATTTAGTCGATTTTGTTCTCGCTGTTATCTTCCTTAACGTCATCGCTTAAAAAAATATCTTGTTTACACTGTGAAAAATCGATAATAAAATACATGACTACTTGTATTGGAAACGTTTTTGCTCGCAGTTTTTTGTTTTAATATGGGAAACGTGATGTTGAATTTAATTGCAGTGTAAAAATAACGCAACTACATAACTTGTATGTTTATTCACAACATGGTAGTCAATAAAAACTCTGCATTTAATTTCATCGATGCCAACAAACATCGATAGTTTTGAAAGCAACGCTACCAAATGGTAATGGTTTTTTATCAAGCATCTCTCATCGTACATGCATTTTTGTGGGTCAGTGACGTCTACAGGTAAACATAGTGCGATGACTAACAAACTTGTTTTTATTCCTTGATCTTGACATAGATTCAGTATAGAATAAATCCTTCTGCGCGAAACCTGTTCATTCGCGCGTATTTGCAATTGCCTATTGATATTGATGGTGACTGTTGAGAGGACTAGTTAGCGTATCTATGCATGTATTAGAGGATAAATGTACTGCTTGAATTCTTTATCGTATCCTGCAGTTAGGTAATAATTGAATGGTGCGAACGCCTTGTTAGAGGTGTGCTAGAAGATATGTTGTATGTTAAAGTTTTTGTTGGTAACGTAAAAACATTGTTTATGTTGCGATTGATGGTTTGTTTTCAGGAAAAGCTTTGCAGCTTTGGAAGTACATTGAGAGATATAAATTTTTATCACATAATTCATTATCATCATTTCAGCCGAAAGATGTCCACTGCTGGACATAGGCCTCACCCGATTTGTGGCGGGTTTGTCAGAATCGCCACGCTTGGTAGGCGGGTTAGTGATTAATACACTATGACAATTCACTGTGTTAAAGCAATATTTTCATGCAACCGTCAATATATGACTGTTGTTATTTGAAGTTGCAATTTGAAAGTCAATTTTCTATATACATAAATATAAACTACGATCAAGAAACAACCTAGAATTATTAAATAAAACTCAAGTAATTAACAAACAGAAAACAAAAACAAAATTAAGTGAAAATCACCCAGATAAACGTTACATCAAAGAATCTTTTGTTATTAAAAACGTGATTCTGTTGCCTTTGATCATATTAATTGAAGGGAGTCAAGTTATGGCTTCATCCTTCAAGGTTCAGCTTAGTTTACGCGTCAATTTTCCTCCTATTATGCCGCTAAAATTATATAAATTAACAAGTACTAATACTTGTTAATTTATATAATTTTAATGTCCAAGTGCGGTCAAAGACCTCAACATTATTTGCATAAATATAATATAAATTGTTTGATTTACCGTTTACATGATTTGAATATCGGTACGTTTTGTAAGATAAATTTAATATATTATTCAAGTATTTGGTATTGGTAAATATTTAATCATATTAACAATGGAGTTCAAAATGATTTAAGGCGAGTGTGAGTTTGAATTTTTCGCGATGACAATTTTATTTTGACTAATCTATATATATAAAAATGAATCCCTATTTCCCTTGGTCACGCCATCACGCGTGAATGAGTGTACTACGTGAGCTCGACAAATGGATGTGCGAATAACACTTGTGCGACAAAACGGTACTGCGACTCACCATAGTTCGAATGCACGCTTGTGCGACACACTGAATCTAGTCGTTTCTAGCACTCGCCGGCCGCTGCCGCGGCACCGCTCGCTTCATTGGCTCGGCTCGTGCGTAGGAGGTCACAGTTTTAACCTAACCTAACCTAGTGTACTATGTGAGCTCGAGTGTGTCGCACAAGCGTGCATTCGAACTTTGGTGAATCGCAGTACAGTTTTGTCGCACAGGTGTTATTCGCACATTCATTTGTCGAGCTCACGTAGTACACCCCGCGTGAATGACTGGACCGATTTCACTTTTTTGTTGTTGTGTTTGTTATTGTAAGGAGAAGGCTCTTATGAAAGAAAAACATTAAAAAATTGCGCGGAAAATTAGAAAATTTAAGAACACTTGTTTAAGAATACTTGGACAAATATTTTTGAATTTGATTAAATTCTTGAAGAAGGGTATAAGCTAAAAAAATCACGCTAGGGCCGTTAGGAAAATATAAAGTAAGAAAGAACGTTAAGCTAAGAGATAGCGCGGGAAGACAATGGGATGCGATTAGGGGGGTCAGGGGAACAAGAAATTTCACGCGGACGAAGTCGCGGGCAGTAGCTAGTTGTAAATAAAAAAGTCATATTGAGGTTTTCCACCTTTCTGCGTTTTACGCATTATCGTTGAACGCGCTTTATGTTAACTTTTTGTTCGCCACAAAAATGAAAAAACCATATTGGGAAGGCAGTAAACATTAACAACAGTTATTTAAAGCTTTACGTAGAGGAAAAATTTTGGTCAAATTATTTTTTGTTCTAACATACAAATATCGTTCCACATACAAGATAGTTTTTAAAACCAATGTTACTTCTCAATGGAAAACGTAGCCAATTTTCTGCCAGTGGATTAATTGCGGAATCGCAATCAAGACTTTTTACTATTTTTGTTGATTTTTTTCCGACGTCGCGAGATGAGAAACTTTCACTGGCTGTCCAGACTAAAAAGTACAGCCTTTTAATGAGGAACTTCAAAAATAAAAGAAATGCGGTCGGACGATGTCGCGGGGAAGAGCTATTGAAGGCTCACTCTTAGGTTTTTTGTTCGTTGCGAAAAGTAGGTGCCCGACGAATTCCTTTAGGTTTGACTTATATGAAAAGACTGGTTATATTCTTCTTCTTTGTCACATTTATGATAGACTAGTTGTGTTCGTGGCTTCACCCGCGTGGATGCTGTGAATTATCCCACGGGGACGTCCTACCGGGATAAAAACTTCTGTTACTCCTTAAACATTAAGTTATTTACCAGTAATTCTTGTCAAAATCAGTTCAGCTATTTCAGAGATTAGCCGAAATAAACAGACAGACGGACAAACATTGTGTTTTGGTTATAAGTGCCGTATATATTTTTATTATATGCCTTCAGTAAAAAGCTGTTATTTTTACGTTACAAACAGACACTTTGTTATTATCTTATAATTATATTGTACTACCTCATCATCATCTGCCGTTGTCCCATGTTACTTTGGGGTCGGTAGCCTACTAAGTATACTTTATATTTTAGTCACGTTATGTCTTTTTCCCTTTACGTCCCGCGTGGTGCCGGACGTAAAAAATAGCACCACCCCATTTCTTCCCGTGGGTGTCGTAAAAGGGGATTTATTAGAGAATAAGCAGCAGCGTTCTCTAACCATTTTACCAACATACTGCGATCGCCAACCCGCCTGCCAAGCGTGGCGATTATGGAAAAGCCCCCCAAATTGAGGGAGGCCTATGTCCAGCAGTGGACGTCGTACGGCTGAAATGATGATGATGTCTTTTTAGAAAAGTTCCAGAATGACATCACCCATATAAGATGGCTGAGTCTCTCAGAGTAATCTAAACTACAGTTTCCTACTCAATATCATCAAGAGGACGAATTATTTATACCAAATATGCATTCATAATTTCATTAAAACTAATTTATGCCTAACATGATTTCAAGCTTATGTCCATTTTAAATATAAATTCGACGCTAAACGATATTGATGAGTCACGTTATTCGTGAAGATGTATATTTATAGACGTAGTTACGATTTGTTATTAGATAACACGTCATATAGACAAACTGTATGGGCCGAGGTAATTTAATGCTGGAATATGACGTGGGTCAATTATTATGGATTGATTTGTAAACAAGTGATAATTACAGTAATCACGGATAAAAGCCGTTGATTAATCTATACTAATCTAATATTATAAAGCTGAAGAGTTTGTTTGTTTGGTTGAACGCGCTAATCTCAGGAACTACTGGTCCGAATTGAAAAATCATTTTTGTGTTAGGTAGCCTATTTATCGAGAGAGGCTATAAGCTATATAACATCACGCTACAATGAAGAGGAGCGGAGCAATAATGAAAAATGTTGCAAAAACGGGGAAAATTTATTCCTTTTGAGAGTTTCCGTTGCGCACGCAACGGAAACTCTCAAAGAACGCAAAAATCATGTATGACGGAATTGTTCCTTTTAAAAAGTTCTAAAAAAAAGTCCAGAAGAGCATATGTCTATCTTTTAAGATTGACTCACTATAACTCAAAAGGAGCGAGCAGCAACGAAAAATGGACGAAAACTAGCAGGCAAATCGATGCGACGGGAAACGTCAGGGCAGCAAAAATTTGACGCGGACGAAGTCGCGGGCAGAAGCTAGTGTTATATATTCGCGTTTTAGGTTTGTAGGTTTAATTGATTCTACGAGGATATAACTTTTTATAGTCACCTTCCATTTAAATACTCGTCAGTAAAAACATTGAAATTTGCTCTGATAACGGATTTCAAAAAGGAAAAAGATTCCATGTTCTGTATGTTTTTTTTTTCCATATATGTTCATTGATATTTTCAACAATTGTATCCAAAACACCATAAAGCCACTACAAAACAATACATCAAAAATAACTTTAATTTCGGAAATCGGTGGTAAAACTGACAGCACAAAACCAAAGACACCGACTTTCAAAATTAAAGTTAATTTCTATTTTGTAGTGTTTTTTTTTTTAAGCAAAATTTAGAACTAGCACAGAACCTACATAATTTGAGGTTTTACGATGTATAACTTTAGTAATTAAATTCACAAAATGCAAGGGCAAGTGGAACGTTTTACCAAAATGTTGCTCCATGTAAATTTCCAATTAGTCGCTTCGTTACTAGGATATCAAGATGGCTCCGACGCCACTCAATTTACCTAAATTAGTTTGGCAGTTTTTAATCTAAATTATAATTTTGAGACGGTTCAACCAGTCTTCAGAGCACAGAATAATAAGATAAACCGAAACTATGTAAATTCTCTGAGAAATGTGGTTACATTAATATTGTGCAAAAATTGTTGTATACCCAAATAAGCGTGTAAATGAAACTTGTACAAGATCATTTGTCTTTTTTATTGCGTATTTTTAATTCAAAACCAGTTAACACTAGACACGAAAGTTAGGGTTTAAGAACATAATCTTTATTTGCATCTTAATCGTCATTCAGGCGAGTCAAGTAAAAAAAAAAACTCATTTTGCATAATTTTTACGTTCACGCAATGTTCACGTAAAAATTGTACAAGTGTACTATTCTTACACAATGTTGCAAGACAACTGAGCCCGCGAACATATTTGCGTTTAATGGGCATGAAGTGCACTGAACGAGTTAATAGGTCGCGATTGAGTATCGAATACAGTTACGAGATTGTATTTTGTTTATTTTTTGGGCTTGAACATACCAATAGTAGATTCTTTTGTGTATTTTCTGAATGGACGCGTTGTTTATTATTGGTGTGAAATGAAACTGATTTGTAGCAACAATTCGTGATTTGAATGAAATACAGAGATACATTAAACAAACTTTTATTTATAAGCTTTTCTTTTTAACCTAATCTTTTTCTAGTGACGGGTCAGTATTTTATATGACGCTCTGTGGAATAGTCAACGACATAATATAAACTTATACGCCCTGTGACATTTATTATAAACAAACAGAATGTAAAATTATTGGTATCGCATGTTCAGCAACTTTGGAGTCTTTGTGAACGATAACTGTGGGTTACGCTTACGCTTTTCTCTGTGTTACAAGAATTATAAGTTTCTAGTGTTAATAATAGAGGCCCTGAGGCTGCGGCCATTAATGACGGGTTTGAGAAGAAAGCTCACAGTAATAAACGGCTACGAATGCAAAATATAATAATGGTATTCCCTTGATTGTTTCTCACAACTTTCATTTAATTATTGAAGCATTTGATTTGCTTGTTTCTCAAGGGTTTGTTGCGTAACTTGAGTATCGAAGCCATCGGTAGACTTAATTTATTGGCATGGGAAATATGAAATAGATTGGAAGGTATCAGGTAGAGACCTGCTTTTCAATCAGTGAGGTATGTATTGAAATACTGCGAAATTGAGATACATTTTATTACTTTACGTTGAGTATGGTGTGCTTAAGTTATAGTTATTATTGGATTTTAAATATTCTGGTTGTGTTGGCTCTGAAAAGTGCCTTTGGTGGAGACATTTGCGAGGTCAACCATAATGCTGTGGATGTACCTGAATTGGAATCATCGTTACTTTTCATAGTACCTATGAGGTTGTCGGCTGCTTAACCGGACTTGCCTGTGGCTACCTTAATAAATTAAGGCCCTCAACCAGGGCTTACAAACTTAAAACTAGAGCAACTACTCGCTAAGGATACCCCCTGTGTGGTACGGACCTTGGCTTTGGGCATCGCTCGTAGAGGGCAGCTAAGAATCATCGACACGACGACGAAGAAGATGTAATAGTTTAACAAACTTGTGTCAAATAATTATGTAATTATAGTTCAAGTGTTTGTAATTTAGCCAATAAAGGTGCGTTATTCAGTATCTCACTGTAACTAGCACTTCGCACATTAGAGCTAATTTGCAATAATCCTAACGCTTCTTTATTTCAGTCCTGCAAACCACCATACTTCATAATATGCCAAGTAAAATCACTTAGGTACCAGGAGCATATGAACATCAGAGGGTGCCCGAGCACAGATCGTGTGGGAACAACGCGCTCATTGAATGCCCCCAGCGTTAATGTGAGCGTCGCTTTGCTGGCTCGCTAGTTATAAATGTTTATTTATGTTAATGTCCCGCGTAAAGAATGGGAATGTAAGGTTCTGGGTGCACGCGATTTCTCTTACAATGTATTTTGCATTGCAATTTTATCTGCAGTTACTTTTCGTTCAATTAAATGGTGATTTAGTTTGTGTTTGTCGTTCTGTAAGTTTGTATTTTGGAGATGCTTTTTAAAGGCAATTCTTGAAATATTTTATCAGGCAATTTTTTAGGAAAGGCCACACACAGTCTTGCTCAGGTATTGAAATTCCAAAGGCGGCGTGGATCACTTACTATAAGATGATAGATAACCATCGTATGACACACTTCACGCCTGTATCTTCGAATGGTGGCCAAACGCAACGGAGACAAGCCATCGGCGCGGGAGATATTATAGTGCACAAGTATGTGCGCAGACACAGGGGCACTCTTCTTTTACTCTAATAGTCCGATGGGATAGCAATCCAACACGACCGGACCAACGGCTTAGCGTGCTTTCCGAATTCACGATCGATCAAACAAAGAATATTCGAAGATTACAATTGCGTGTATAGACCTAAAAGTTACGCACGGTTTTACTAACATTGTAATACTAGATAATTGTTAGCTCATAGCCCGAGAACATAACAATAACCTGATTTTTTAAATTGTTTTTAGTTAGACCCGTTAATTAGTGGGTATTTGGTAAAGACATGTCAGTAAGATGAGCGATAGGATTAACTTATCTATTCATACAAATAAATGAAATTGAAGTGTCTGTTTGAAATTTCAAATTAACAGCCGGATAATCTCTGAAACGGCTAGACCGATTTTGACGAGACTTTCACACAATACTCAATATTCTCAATATCTTTATCACTTTACCATAATGTGTATTAGGTGGTAACTACATAATTTAGATCATTATGGACCCTGTAGGGCACAGCAAAAGGATAGGAGAGAGGAAGCTCTGTTTTTGAAGATCATTTAGTCAGGTGATTGCGTGAAATACACTAACATATCGCTTATTTATCTAAAAACACTCACAGACACTCACCTCTTCACTGGCAGATAGCTGTTGTTATAAGGAGTAATACAAGCTTTTGTCTGAACCCGTCCCTGTGTGACGATTTCCGAACACCTAGTCTTGAATAAAGTTAAAGAGTCTCTTTTATGTTTGTTTGTTTGGACGCACTAATGTCTGGAACTACTGGATTGAAAAACCCTTTTTTAATTTGATAGTCCAAATCTTGGGGAAGGCTATATGCTATTAAATATTACGCTTTATTTAATTTATGTATTTTACGGACGTATTAAATGATATAACAACGGACAACCTTACTTCATAACAGATAAAGCATCTTATCAGTAATATCTGAAATACGTTTCACATTCAATCCATTGTTTATTAATAAAAAAAAAGAATCGTCAAAATTGGTTCACCCAGTCAAAAGTTCCGAGGTAACAAACATAAAAAAAATACAGTCGAATTGAGAACTTCCCCCTTTTTTTGAAGTCGGTTAAAAACACTCTGCCACATGCTGATCCTGAATCACAACAGCAGATTCATTCAGTCAAATGTATAATTAATTGAATCAATGTTTTAATTGTATTAACGTAATTAATTGATTGCAACCGACATGATGGATGGATTTGCACAATTTAAATCAATTCGTTGCTGTTTGCAATTGTTAGCTAAAATCTGGGTCTGGCGGTTTTAGACTGGAAACCGGTCTTGATTATTGATTTTATGCCTAAATCTGCTTGAATTTAGTTACATTTAGTAAAATAAATAGTTGCAACAGGTGATTATATAGTACCTACCCATTAAATGCCCTAGTTTTCAACAATTTTATCATGTGATGCAACTGCAACGTTTAATAGTTTGAAATAAAACTAGTAGAAATGTTACAAGTTCTTGTCTGTGATAATCACATCACATTTATAAGCGTGTTTAAACGTAAACACGGTAATAATACCTTGTTATTACTATGTTGATACAATATGTACCTACTGGTGCTGAAACCAGTTCCTGCTTTATTTATTTAAGTAAACATTTTCATTTTCATAAACATTACTGGTGAAATGTGGGTGTACTATTGGTACACCTCTGCCCTGCCCTTCGGGGAAACAAGGCCTTATGATATGATATTTTCGTATCCAATATCTATGTGAAGATAAGATATAACTAAGCACTGAATATCCCAACATGTTTTTACTTCCTTCCGACGATCAAATTATATTTGTAATCGAAAACCTTTAACATTGCCAGCTTTTTTAACAAATCAGAGGTAAAAATCCAGTTTTGACTTCCGAGTATCATCCCACGTTGGTGTGAATGCACTTTTCTGTCGCTGTTTTATTTAGCACCTAAGCCAAGTTTGAACCCGCTTCACTTCTTGAAACTGGTTCCTAAAGATTCCCTTCGACTTACATCATCGACAAAATCGATGATTGCTTTTTGCCAAAAATATACGCCTAAAATAAACGTTTAATAACACTGTTGATACAAAAGGTGTTGTGCCAGTAATTATACCAAATAAATAAACTACGATTAGGTATATATCCGAATAATCGTTCGTAGATTGTGACCCAAACTACAAAGTAATTTGCTCCAAATTCCTTACTAATAGCAGTCTACAAATAAACTACAGTTTGGGCGAATAATTACAGTGCTTGCTTTTATGCTCAGCATAAACATAGTGCTTTGGATATGCAAAGCACATGTCGATGATGCTCGGCAATTTTCGGGAAAATTCCTAAATACAAATAAGTGAACATTTTTTTCGTGTTCCGTTACGGTAATCTCCAATGCCGTGGCTTTTATAAAAAGCTATCTCTTTTTTACGCCTTTTGATTAAGTATCGCCGTTGTTATTAAATTCTAAAACAGCTGTGGAAAGTAGATATTGTGTTAGTTAATCTAAAGTGTCAACGAACGCGAACGCCGACTTTACTCTCACTGCGAACTTCATAAGACGTACTTTACAAAATAATAGAAGTTAACGAAAGAACGAAACTTTCTAATAAAGTGTAATAGAGAATTCTATGGACATCGAAACTGAATAAATCTTTTGAGAAAGTGATTCCAACTTTAACCCCTATAAATCGTTAAGGCAAACGTTTGACTCCTAGACGACCTAGGGGTTCGTTAGGTTAAGCCGGGTTACCCACTCCTAATTTCATCCAGTCCAATTGTGTATAAGCCATTTGTGTAAGTACCTATTTTACTGGAATATGAATGAAAATGTTCATAAATTTCGCATCTTATATTCTCAGACTAGCGGTTTGCCGCTTTTAGTATCAAAATATTTGTCCTAAATTAGGACAACTTAGGGTTGGTTAAATTTACTTTAGAATAGAGCTTGTATTTTATTCCAGGCACATATTAACATTTTCGATACGGAGGCAAATTATTACGAATAAACAAACAACGATCGTTAAATACAAAATAATAATTGCTGAAGTACCTAAAACACTTATTTATGCTTTTCCTCTTAGTTCTAACTAAAGCGTTTCTAAATAGGTATAACTCCTTCTCATATAACGTAGTTTGGAAGTATTATTTATGCCCCTTTTTGGATATTAAAGACAACGACGACGCCTTTGAAGCAAATGTTCGCTTCAGCTATAAAATGAAAATCAACACAAAGTGATGCAATCCACTCACTAATTGATTTATTGAGACTTGTCTAAACGCAACTTTCTACCGATCTTTGCCTATAGTCTAACTTCTCTCAAGACATGTATAAAGCTAAAAAGCAAGCACTATAACTGAAAAATACTCCATCATTCCAAAACTTACGACCTATGGGCTTACGTCTTTTGCACAATCGTTCCCTAGTTACACGAATTCGGTCTAGATTTCTCTGGAGTGCCCTCACATGACTTATGAAGGCAATCTTGAATATGCAAGATCACTGCATCTTGTTATACGATAGACGTTTGCTGAGTAAGCTTAACGTGTATAAGACACGATAATCTTTTAGTTGTTTTTTCTTTGATGGAGAATTTTCCATAAATCAATTAATATTAATGGACTATTTTTTACTTAATGGGAGAAGAGGCATTTTTTTCATTTGATTCTTTATTGTTTTCTGTTTGTATCGTGAGGCTGACGAGGAGAAATTTGGCTGCACCTATAGGTATATAGCGGTAGACTAAGGTGGACTTAGTTGACTGGATTCATATTTGACTCTGACCTTTGTTGTGATACTTTAGATGAGACTCCATGAATGAAGATATATAAATTCGTCTGGCTTATCCTGGATAGGCAACATACTGATGTTGACAGCCAGACGAATTTGACGCTAGTTGACTCAACAAAAGAAGAAGACCTGGCCATCAGTGTAAAGCATGGTAATTATTGCTGTCTATAATATTCGTTTCTGGAAGGCTCCTGTTTAATATCAATACATAACGATGACTTAACACATTTCATAGAAATATTTAATGATGTTCATTGCTCACTAGCAAAAAACGATAGGTAAGCCATAGCGGTTTAAGAGTGGGATGTAAAACAAGTGATTAACAAATCTATTGCGAACCGTGACCTAATCGTAGTACATACAATATTATTTTTAAGTAATGCCAATAATCCTGTGTAATCCTTCCTAGATTTAACTTAAGCTAAAATTGATGGCAGTTAATAATAAATTCGTACTTACAGAAAGTGATACAAAGGTAACTTTTTAACCTAGTTATTTTAATACAGAATTATAAAAATGCAGAAAATATTTTTCTAGTTAAGAAAAATATTCTGCTTTAAAGTTGGCTTCAAAGAAATTCATTTTTGGAACCTCTCATTATGGCGAGTGTAAATATAATTTGTAACTTAAAATGACACCGTTAACTTTAATCCTACAGACCATCAGACATTACAGTAGGTACTTTACATTACAAACATTATAATAAACTTTTATGTGCAAGCTCTTTTTATTCAACACAAACATGGTGTTTTTGCGGAATTACCTGAATTAAACAAATATAAGTACACACGACAAATAAGTTACGTATGCAGGTAAACATCAAACATGTAAGATGCACGATGCAGGAACATGTCATTGATATAGTGTGGGTGATTACTTTTTATGCGTAGCACGCTCTCAGACAAGCGATGCCGAGATATTAGTAGGTACTTTACATTACAAACATTATAATAAACTTTTATGTGCAAGCTCTTTTTATTCAACACAAACATGGTGTTTTTGCGGAATTACCTGAATTAAACAAATATAAGTACACACGACAAATAAGTTACGTATGCAGGTAAACATCAAACATGTAAGATGCACGATGCAGGAACATGTCATTGATATAGTGTGGGTGATTACTTTTTATGCGTAGCACGCTCTCAGACAAGCGATGCCGAGATATTGCCAACCAAAACACTGCTGATATTCTCTTACCTGTGTCCAGAGAGGACATGAGTTGCCTAGGTGAATCTGGCAGTCTTTAAACAGACTCCGGATTTAGGTTGGCTGAAACAAGGTAGAACTTGCTCAGGTAGATAGGATCTATTGATAATTCCAACCTAGACTGCAAGTAAATATAGTACTTTTCTACTACAAACTATAAGACACGGACTATTGTGTCCTGCGTGTCCTGGTATTTGCGCGTTACAGAAACTAACAGATTCTACAGAGGACGCAAAACTCGTGGCCTAATTCTGAGCTGATTCAATTTAAATTGCCATAGACTTTTGAAGATGAAGAAGTACCTACACGCAAATACCCCTCTACTAAAATGAGCCTTTACTTGACTGCACACTAATCTCTTTGGCCCCCAGTACATACTTATATCCTTTTTTGTCTGCAGTATTATGTTGCTATTTAACCAAGGTGGAATGTCAAGAGCAACGCAGGAATTCATCCGTCGACTTGACCGACTTTGGACCTAGTTTCTTCTTTATATACCTTAGTATATAACTGTCAGCCTTGCGCCTTATAAGTGACTTACGACTAATAATATTGCCGGTTTATGACGAGAAGTACAAATTATCTCTTCATTTATTACCTAGAAGGGCCCGGTTGCTACAGGTTAACGATTAGAACCTTCATTGTCCTTGTCTTTAAATACTGTATAGGTATGTATGTATGTAAAACACGTGTTTTAAATGTCTTAACTAACTGTTTATGTATATGTATGTGTAAGCCTTTAGGCCTTGAGGGGTTTCACGAAGTAATATCAAAACACGAGGTGTGTCGGTACCGCTTAAGGCTAAATAGTCCTAAGAAACTTACAAAGTTTCTGGTTGATCGCCTCAGAGCACATATTGTTCGGAAGGGTCCATTTGACTTCTAAACTGGAAAGGGATTATGTGATGCAAATTATAGGTAGGCAGTGTTCCTAAAAGCTTTTTGTTTTTACGATGAGTTCACTGGTTACGTCATTCGGGTGCTGGGAACATAAAAAGTCCAAGAGGATATTAATTGGATGTGGGCTCTAAGACCGAGCAAGAAATGCAACGTTTACTTTATATTATTTTGATCGCGCACATCACGAGTAAATTTAAAAAAAATATATCAAAACTGTTTTTTCCACGTCTTCGTTTCCCGTATACGCTTTTAAAACACGCTACTTCATAATACAAAACACAGAAAGTTAAGTGACAAACATTTATGACAAATATTTTCGAATCGAACATTTTCAATGAGTTGAATATGGGGAAAATATATGGTCGGAGTGCTTGGCCCCGATTCGTCTTTAGAACTTCAATTTTCCAAATATATTTCTGGAGTGAATTCAAAAGTTGTTCAGTAAAACCTCAACTGTCACATACATTTACGCGATATATAAGTTTTAACATTCAGCACGTGTCTAGAATATCTCGGGAGGAGCACTGAACTTCGTTGTGGGTGCATTGACTCCCCCGCTCAGCCCGTACCTACCGTGTCCTCGAGGACATTATAAAATTTATGTCAACGCTAAAAGCAAGAAGTGCCATCTACACTTTTTTATCCCTCTTTTGTTTAACAGGGTAATAACGAAATTAAAATAATTACTCTATTAACAAACTACGTAATTGAACAAAAGTGTTGTTAAAGTCATCTTTAATTACTCTCATTTATTTTTCTTTTAGGTCTTGTTTCTCTGCGCTTATTTACATAACAAGAAATGTTCATGCGAAACTGAGCCAAGAATTATATTAAAATGGAAGTTCGATTTGCAAAGCTTGTCTGAATATTAATTTGTTTGGTAAATAAATACGGTACAGAGCTGCGCGCGGGCTGACATTTCTTTTATTTATTTTCTTGAATGAAATTAGGTAAATGAAAATGAACTTACTACGCAATATAATTTGTTTGGTTTTAGTTACGCATTGTGGAACGCAGACTTTAGTTATTAATGTCCGAGTATCAAGTGCAAGAATATTGATGGCAAAAAAAGTATTTTTACTTACATTTCCGCTCTTCAGTAACATAAAAATGGCCGTTGTCTTCCATAGATTTCTCTTAGACCTAAACAAAATGCTCAGATGAAGACGTCGAAAAGAATCGCGTGCGTTAAGTATTACGTCGGACTTTCGCTTCGCTTTGTCGATCGCTGGTCGATCCGTCTATTGAGGCGTTATGTATAATTAGTTGCGTCAGTCCCGCTACGTGATCTACCGGTCCCATATTCTAGCGTGCCGTGAATATGTTATGATTGCTACTTTCACATACCGGTACGAATCATCGGACTTGGATAGTTTCCGACGTCTGGTGATGTACGGTTTTCTGCGGTATGTTTGATGTTGCGGTTTTGGTGTGTTACGGTTACATCACTAGCGTGTAGACGATTTTTTGTTACGGTTTTTTGTTGGTCGCGATCGGCTCAATATAGGTTTGAGACGATGAGTATAATTATAAGTTAATTACTTTAAAGTCTTTGTTGGAGTCATCATAATGTTTTAAAGCTGTTTTTTGGCAGTTGGTTTTATAAGGCAGGATCTCGGTTATTTTTACTTATTTTCTGAACTGTTCCTGATGGAATCATATTATGATAGTTCATTAATTCATGATGCATCATTTACCGTCCGAGAATACAGTAGGTTATTTTATTTATAGTCAAATCTTTCTGTCATCCAAATAAACTTAACAATTATTTCAAAACCCTCTACAACTGAACTGAATCTTTTCAGTCACGCTTAGTTGACTGTAAAACTTACTTTCGTATGTCAACCGAATTAGAACGAACGATGAGCTCAAGGCACGACGTTTGTCACTGACACACATATTTATTTAGGTTATGTAACGTAACGAAGACGAGTATCGTAACGCTTGTAATAGTTATAATAACCGTTATAACTGCTATAATTGTAGCTGACATGTGTTGATAGGTTCGATGAGTGTTGTTGAGTTTTATTGCTTTTTGAATTTAATAACTATTGTATAACTGAGAATCAAGGGCAACGTTGCAAAAGAGATTTATTGATCTCCATTTTGGAGTATGACACTTCTATTTTAGTGGTATGTGGGAGATGAGAGGGGTCATTGTTGGACTATTGTTCGGGTCATTGTCATAATAATTATCACCATAATTTATTACACATTTTTTTTTTGTTTTGGCGTAAGTATAATCCCCACTAGCTCTTGATCGAAACTGCTGGAAGTCATGGGGTAAAAGTGGGATGAAGCAGGCTGACAATAAGCATCATAATCATTAGCTTTTCTTCAGCAGATAACTGCAGACGACCTTATTGGCTATAATTTAACTTTAATCATATTCAAATTATCAAGCTGATTTAGAGTAAGCCTTTAAATATATTAGCGTAAATTTTGCATCCGTGTGGTGTCGGACGTAAAGAATAGCACCAAACCATTTGTTCCCGTGGGTGTCATAAGAGGCGACAGGGGCTTGTGACTTAAATGATAATTAGTTTTCAATGTTTTGTTGGTATATTTACGTGTGCTAGCTGACATAATATGGCAAATAATTGAATGTACGTTTTGTTTATAATATTAATTACTTACATATTATTGTATAGAATCAAGTTCTTCTAACTTAACAGACAGCTTTGCTGCTGGGGAGTTTGTTGCGCTACTTCTTCTTCCCAGCTAAAGCACTAGGAAGTGGTGAAGGGCGGGCGTTTTGGGGGACTGTCTTATGTAACTTTGACGTTCAAAAAGTGCTGACTCTCAGCCTAGTTTGAATAAATGATTTTTGATTTTGAATGGGCAGCTGCGTTCTTTATGCATTTTAATACCATACTGCGATCGCCAACCCACCTGCTAAGCGTGGCGAATATGGCAGTCCAGCAGTGGACGTCTTTTGGATGAAATTATGATGAGGTTTTTCGTGCCGGAAAAGACAGACTTACATAGCAGACCCGGTGCTGAAGTATCCATTTGAAAAACACTACAAAGGTGTTTTAGTTATTAGATTCTGGTATGGAAAATTTCAGGTTCTCACAGTATCTGCGTTTGTTTGTTTATTTAGATATTGTTGCCATCTTTCGTATATTTCCCTTGTAGTTTTAAAATTAATCGCTAAACGTGGAGCAGTGGGTGTTAGGTGCACAGACAATAGCATCATCTTTACGGTTATGATGTCAGCAGCCTCTGTTATAAGAGTTCATGTTTGATAGCATTATAGGTTTAAGATCGTTACTCCCACGCAGAGTTTCCACTTCTGTCAGGGGTAAACTTTGTGAGTGGGGTCCAAGTTATTGGTTAGGACCTTTGTATTTATATATTTTGTGTACATTCCATTTTTGAGCGTGTACAACAACACACACTTGAGGATGTCAGTGAACGTAAATGAAGCATTATTATGTCACGATTACTTGAGAGTGCTTAATAACCTATACCGTGTGTCTGGTTAACAGAGGTATGTTCTTAAGGACGTGCTAATTTATGGTCCCTAGTATCGAATAAAAATATTTATTATCTTACTTCCGTGGCAAACATTATTTTTTGTTTATAAATGTAATTTTCAATTAATATTGGACAACTTATACTTAAATCGAAAGTACAATAACTTTTCTAAAATTCTGTTACCTATTGCAGTCAGTGGACAGCCGTGGTGGCCCAGTGGAAACAGCCGTGACTTACGAGTTGCATGTAGGTCGTAGATTCAAATTCAAGTGGGCACTTTACTTTGGGCAAATTATTTCATCAGCACTGCTCTCAAACCGGTGAAGGAAAATATCGTGAGGAAACCGGCATGTCCTAAAAGCAAAAATTCGAAGACATGTGACATATATCAACATGCACTGGGCTGTTGATTTCGGTATGTACAGATCGTAGCAGGTCGCGTTCCGTAGTTTCTGCCCTACCCCATAGGAGAAAGGCGTGAATTTATGTCTGCATTGTATATATTATTCTTAAACATTCGATTTAAAATTGTTAGTAAATATGGGGATGTATAAATAATAATTATTAAGAAAATATTGTTTTTGTTTTGATGAATGTAAATAGTGTTTTCTAGATAAACATACAGCATTTATTTAGCTCAACAAGTTATGCTCGTGAAACAGGGCCAATAGGTCAATGTTTTAGTTTTAAATCATAAACGGTCATTTTCATTCATAAAAGTTTGATCTTTGAACCTAAAACATACTTAACGGTACATTGAGCTTCGTCTACTGGTTTTATGTGGTATTTTTGTTTTGTTCTGGTTTAAATTTATTAATTACTTAACGGTATCTTCTGCTGGACGTACGGTTTTTCAAATTACAATGCAACATCCAAGCCTAATTATTGTAAGAACTCCTTCTTACCTCATCACAGCGACAATTAATGTAAAAAAAAAATCAAAACTGTAGAAAAAATAGTTTTTTTTTTCACTTTGCTTTGATTTTAATGCGGGAATTTTACTTCACTGATGCTTTTTAACACACCATCCTCTTTAAATGCCTTTACTGGTTTGATAATCAGATCTATTCGATGTCTTTAAGGATTCATCTGAGCCATAAATAAAAAGCGATGCCCTAAGCCGAGGTCCGTACCCCACAGTGGATGCCTTTAGCGGGTAGTCGCTCTAGTTTTAAGTTTTTTAAGCCCTGGCTGGAGGCCTTAATTTATTAAGGTAGCCACAGGTAAGTCCGGTTAAGCAGCCAGCAACCTAATAGGTTGACCTGCGAATAGTCATTCCCAATAAAAAAAGTATCCATCTCATCATAGTCACACATGGGGGTAATTAATAGCTTAGTAGCACTATGACCACAATTAAAAGTTTGCTTAGTTGTTCGAGGTTGTTTTATTTATTTCGCTGTGCAATTTATACTATTTATTCCCGCTAATATTTAGTGCAACATGATGAACAATGATTGTTCAACGCTTCACAGCGACCAACGTAATCCGTGCCATCAGTTCGGACACAGACATCATCGATTAGTACTGTTGAAACGTCAGTTTCATCGGATTCAACTGACGCAATGGATTCAAACGGTTCTTGTTTGTCGATGATACAATGTTACTGCATTTTCTCAACTTTTCGTTTGTGTGTTTTGAGATAAATAAATTTATCCACTGCTGAGCATGAGATTCAGGGTTCGATTCCTAGGTCGGGTAAAGTGTTATTGGGTTTTTCTTTCTAGTATTTGGCAAACACCCTTTGGGAGAAGCTGGCAAACCCACCTTTGGGAGAAGCTCATGTCCAGCAGTGGACATCTTTTGGCTGAAATGATGATGAATTATCTAGTGGCAGCCCGGAGTCTGGATTAACAAAACAGGATCGCCCCCGATTACATGGGATTTAAACGTAACTAGTGAAATGTCTTCGGCGAGATAAAGCGAGATGTTATGTTGAGCTATCCATACTTATAATATACATGCGAAAGTGTTCCTGTCTGTCTATAATTCTAGCTAAGGACAGAGGAGAGCAAATTTTTTTATCCCGTCAGTTTCTTCCCGTGGGATATTTTCCGACCTCTACGCAGGCAAAACTACGGGCTAAAACTAGTCTTAAATACGACGGATTATAAACGTGCCTATTAAGATAAACCCTTCTATGAAAATATATTTAGCCAATTTGTCACTTGTAATGATTATCTCTACCAAGGAAACATTTAAATATATCATGGGACTTTGTTTTAAATAATGTTGTTATAAATAGAATTTACCTATTTCGACAGTCTATTAATGAGATCATTTATTAGTTTCCTTTAGAACGCCATTGATCAATACAAATATTAGAATGATTTTGAAAGAAAAAAAAATTCCTGCCCCTTGTAAATTTTTGAAAGTTATAGAGACACAATCAAATAAGGCCGTTCCAAAATGTAGTGAGGACCAATCATACACTTGATCCAATAAAGCTACAAAGTATTATATAAGTATCTCATATAAATAAATAAACATGACGGTAGCAATTGCCAGCAGTTATAACAAATTATCAAGTAGGCACTTATGTTACGTAGTATATTTATTCAACACCAGTACATGTGCAAATAAATCATTGATCATAACCGTCAATTTATTAAAGTAGGTAATTTTTTTTCAGAAGTTTTGATCGTATAAAAAAATTTAACGTCAGAACAATCGGTCATAATCTAACAGACTTATTTTAAGAAACTTCATTTTTTTATCTCCGCCTTTATTCATGACTGAATTTAAAGACATTGTTTGTATAATAATTGCAGATTTGTTGAAAAAAAAAAAAGATAAAACGGCCAGTTAGTACCCGGCCGAGCACCCTTCGTAATTAACTCTTCCGTTTGCCTCATTTTCCTCAGCTCCTTCGCTTACCCGACAATTTTGTTCTACTTACACAATAACGAAGTTACCTACTCACACAATAAATAGAAAACCCGTTCAGTTTGTACGTTACGTCTCATATATCACAGTTGCAATAGAAAACGGTAACAAACTAACAACTAGTTGCTAAAAGTCAAAACTTCAAAGTACACTACATTTAAGGCATTGTGAAAATCGTTACCCTCCTTTACACACGCACTCGAGCAAAAATAAGCAAGGTCTCGATACTAGAATTAGTTCACTGATTAAATAATTAATGCTAAAATTGTGTCATCGTTGCAAAACAGTACAAGTGAAGTTTAGAAATCACTGTTTAACTATTAAAGTTACTTCAATGCGTTTTACCTTCGTCACTGGCCTTAGTAGTAACTCGTGTATGAAATATTCATAAACTTGTAATTAAAATTAAACAATTTCAATGCTATTCTGGTTATAAAAATGCTAGTTTTTTTCATCTAATAGGCATGTAATGTAAGTCATTTGCACTTTGTCTATTATTTTGAACGTGCACCATATTACGTGGATGATTTATGCACGATGTAAGCGAGCATAAAATGAACGACTAAAATACAAACAAAGCATAAATTAATTATGTGTGAGATGTTAGATCAGTGTGCAGTCAATTTTGGCATGTGATGAAGTTATAAACTAGGTAATTTTTATAAAGTTTGCTGTTTTCTTTTTAAAACTTATTAGTTTGTTACACCATAGAAGATTTTTATTTTTTTAAGATGCTTTTTTAATTTTATGGGTATATAAATCGAGCGCTAATTATTATAAAATGAAATTAAGTTGTTGTACTTTATTGCTGCAATTATTTTATTATCAGTAATAATTTATGTAACATTTTAATTGGTTATAAAATGTACGTTCAATTCGCTTTATTGATCGTTAACGAGAAAGAATCGAAAGCGTCGCAAAAATTAAAAACACTGTTACTTACGTTACATTCCCATCAGAAATAAAGACTAAAAATTTGGTTAAGATAAAGTTATATAATTGTCTTAGTATTCAGTATTTCTATACTTAGCTTTTAAATTTCTTAATCCTTGGATGGAGGCCTTAATTTATTGAGGCGCCCACAAGCAAGTTTGGTTAAGAAGCTGACAACCACCTAGGCTGACCTGAGTGCCACACCCACAAAAAAAATGTGAACACGAAATAAAATAATTTATATTTCGTTTGACATACCAATGAGGCAAATCACATTTTTTTTTAAATATTATTGTAATTGTTTAAGTTGCATAAGGCGATTCTTCGCTCTTCGTGACAGTGAGAGTATTTCTACGTTTTGTAGGTCGCGATCATTGTACTGAGTGGCACATCGAACGCCGAGCGTGGGATATTTAGACCGAGTGAAAACTAGACACACTTTGTGTTATTTTATCTAATTATAGGTGGAGGTTCATAATTAGTCTTGAAATCACTGAGGCTTAGCGCAAAAAAACCATCGGTTGGCATTTGTTGTTATTTAATTTGTCACGTTATTCTTAGAATTTGTTAGGGTTTTTAGATTTTTATTTAATAAAAAAATAACACAGTGCTATAAAATTTGCCAACCACAGGTGTCAGATTTTTTTATTCAATATTAAAAAAAAATCGCGAATAAAATAAATTTTAAACCTAGATCATACATGATTTATTTATGATAAAAGTATGCCATCAATTTTAAAACTATTGTTATGACGTATTATGGTAATTAGGTAAGTAAATTTAACAGCTCAAACATGACTGAAACAAAAGGGTTATGTTGGAAGGTCGTAATTTTCACCAAAACTAGTAGAGCTCGCTAATAGGTTTCGGCGGTTATGGCTCAACGATGTTACACATTTAGTTCGAACCGTATCGAAGTTTCGCAGTTGTGAAATGAGTAAAAAAAAAATTCATTGACTACCGATTGTTACAGGCATGCTAATTCTAACGAAATATTGCAACTGTTTCGACATTCGCTAACATTTACGATTTTTTTCAGAGTTTTATTTCTAAAGTACGAATACTTCGTTTTCGACAAAATTAAATTTTGATTTCTAATTGCTTAAAAATATAAACGGGTTTGCAATGCGTTTAAATGCTAATTTATTGCGTTCGTTATAATTAAGTAGTTAATTATAATTGCCTCTGTGAGGTCATTAAAATTATATGAAGATAGAAAACAAAATGGAACTCGTTCCTAGTATTTTGCGCCCTAAAAATATTTTGTTTGGATAACCCCACCAAATAAAAAAATATTACAATATTATTAATATTTTCATAAAAATATACATATCAAATAAATCCCTAAAATCATGATTAGGGTCTTTTTAGGCACATACGTTTCGTGTCACATACCACTGTTAAATAAACTTTTATTTACCTACAAATTAACAATACTCAATTAATCAATAATTTTATTGCAACTTAAAATTATTTTATATTTTTCTTCACGAAAAGAACTTATCAACAGACTATAACAACCCATTGTTTTGGAACGTATTGCCTATTAAGACACCTATTTATCAAAGACAAATAAATGAATATTTCCCGAGACGGCACTCATCCTAACATTAAAATAATCTGTCAGCCGGTACCGGCTCGCCTAATCACTGCTTTCTTCCACTGTCGCGGAGAGAGCGCAGCCACTATTTTATTTTAAAGAAAGTTTATTTCTCTCTACATTTATGAATCGTCATAAAAAAAATCGACTTACCGTATAAATGCCAAACAAAACACAATCACAATATAATTGGCACAAGAAAGTCCGCAAGTTCACAGTTCACAGGTGTAGCGGCGCGGTCTCGACGCGCTCTACGATTCGAGGTTCTAAGTTCGTTCTCGGCCAGTGTCGTAGTTGCACTGAGCGTTCTTAACGGAAGAGCAGTGCGTGGTTGCGCTCGCGCACGCTCACCTAAAAGTAAAACCAAATACGCGCGCGTACACCGCACCGCGTAAATCGGTAAGATATCGTTGTCGATCTAACACCCTACACAATGCGTCGTATGCGCGGGCGATTTATTAAGGTTAAGGATAGAAAAGTACCATTAACGATATTTTTATGGGCATAACTTTTACGTAAATCAATTCGATATAGCGTGCCTAAACAGCGTGACTCGATCCTAATGCTAATTGAGTTTCAGTCAGATACAATTGGAGCGTGAGAGTGTATCAATTAGAGGTCTTAGTAAGTAAGAAGATGTTCAAAGATGAGTGCTTACGTGTGCTTGTGAAGTTTGTTTTGAATGTTATAATTACTTTTGGAAAGCATGCGTGAAATCAGTTACTGTAATAAAAGTTGTCTAAACTTCGCACTTCTAAAATATCTGGAAAACGTTGAAGGACCTGTGAGGGGTAGCCTATGACGGATTTCTTTCCCAGGAGAAAACATTGTCTCGTCGTCGCAGTCGTCCGAAGCTGATGAGAAAAATGACAATATAATCCTGTTAGATGTAGGTCGTGACTGTACGCGAGGATACGTGCACTATCAAAGCGCTCAGCTAAAGTACTGGGCGACTGGGGTAAACATTAGACCAAGATCAATGCAGAGGCGTTCGCAGTCGTGCGCCTAACTAAGGAAATCCTTACAAAGAACTGTTACCTATAAGTATGGTTTTATATATATATTGCTGATGCATTTTCTACTACAGATCTTAGATTAACGTATGATTCACCTAAGAGCCATATCGATTAGGTTGGAATTACAGTGTTTCTTGAATGGGTAAACGCGTTGTGGTAGTCTGCAGTAGTATTTGGTTTTGAATTAATAGATTTTCTTAAAGTTAATAGTAGATTTCAGGGGTCCTAAAAATGCCACTTTAAGCAATTCCGCTAGAAGCGATTCGTTTCCCGAAGTCCCTTATGATTCCGCTATTGGATATTTAACTTCAATAAAGCAATTCATAATGTCTGGACAATTTTACGAGTCTCCATACAAAACTCTCAAACAGACGAACTGTGTGCTGTGTATGCAGTTAATAATATGAATTTTTAGTTTTGTGACCATTTTACGATTAAATATGATTAATAATATTATCCTATTATGATTCTGTCAAACTGGTTTTCTTAGACCCCTAGTTCTAGTTTACGTTAAGCGAGAAGATTTTCCACACATTGTTTTAATCAGTACCCGCGTAAAATTGATTTCTGAGGTGGTTTTGTTAGAGTTGCCAAACTAAGTAGAAGCAATCAATAAATAGTAGACACTTATCTGCTTCGCAAGATGTGTAACATATATAACAAGTGTAGCGTTATAAAAATTACGTATACCAGGACAAGATTGTCACCACATCAAAGTGCCTATACTGTGGTAACTCCAGCTTGCGACACCAAACCGATTTTGACTCGTGTGTGAAGAAATTTAAACTAGTACGTTTAATATCGATTACTCGAACAATTTTGATTGTTATAAACTGTACGTGAACATATTTCTGAACGTACTCGATCAGTTGCGCAAATTAGTGCGTAGAAAATATGATTGGTTATTTATGACCATTGTCGATCTAATGAAAGTTTGACTCACCTCATACGGTATTTCAATTCGTCAATAATCCTTTCAAATATTTGCATTGGTCTCTACTATGTTACTAGTCCATATAAAACTCGTCCAAACATTATGTGAAAAAAAAAAACACAGTACCCATTTTTATACCCAAATTATCATTTGCATATTTTTATTTGACAACTCGCTGAAAACCTGGAACGTAAAGTTTTTTATTAACTTTTACCAGAGATTTTTAATGGAAAACGAAAATAACGTTGCTGGAAAGATAATCCCCCATGTACCCATATTATAAAAGCAAATCAGTTTAAATTAAGAATTCGTCATTAAAATGGTTTTATTCTTTGGTATCAAATGGTGTCTGAGAGGAAAACAAGGGATTCATAAAAATAATACTGTTACTGTTAGCCTGTATTATTCCAGTGCTAGGCAAAGGCAGTGGATCGAGCTGGACATAACAAATGACCAGCCTAGCCCACATTAACCCTAGATCGCAAAAAAGAAAATTGTGTGTGTAAAAATAATCAATCCTCAAAATCAAGACCGGTTTCTTTTGCCCATTCAATTTTTAGGATCTGCTGATGTTTTTTGTGTAATATAGAAATAGTCATAATTATGTATATCTATATAAAAAAGTTTGTAAATTGTTTTTTTTCCCGAAGTAAAGGAGATTATGTTTTTCTTTGAATGTTTCATTTATAATATTGCTAGCGCAATGTTTGTATCCATAAATCTACCATAAATACTGTAATTCTGTAAGGTGTGTTGGCATCAGTAGACCTACGTTCGGATGTAATTGGTGCAGGTACCTAGATTGAGAGTAATAATAGCAGCTGTGATAGCAATCGTCTCGAATTGATTAAAATTGTTTGTTAACAGCTGAGTCACACTTTTTATTGGATGCAGTGATGCTATTAGCCTTAACGAATTTGTTGGAATAAAGTTTAATTTGTCATCATTTTAACTAAGTTTCAAATTAACCTTATCTTATTACCTAAATAGTACTTAGTAATAGTACTCGTAACAAGCGTGTGTGTATGATCAGATGTATAAACATAAGCGAGGCGAAAGGAGCATGTTAGGATTCTGCCCACTACCTTAGTCTAAATCTAGGTAGCTATTCAACGTAATAATCCGATTAAATAATCAATTATCTTACTAATTACTAACCGTACCTAATCACTAATTTCATCATTATAATTATCTAATTTCCTATCGATTTGCGTAACAAATATTTAAAATTATTTACTCTGGCAGTCTGTATACCAAACTTTCACCGAGGTATTTAGTTTATTTTTAATTGAAAAAATGTGCGACGATGTCAACGCGCTTTAAAATGGATTAATCATTTGTCATGGTCACCATGACAAGTTACGTCATTCACTGACAATACCACCAACATTGGTTCCAAAATCTAAGAGAATTGGTCAGTAATTTCTTCCTTTTTTATTCACCAACATTTGTTCCAAGATCTGCGAACATTCCTAAGTTCTTTCTTTTGTTTTGTTACAGATTTCGTTTAATTTGCCTACAGCATTTAAGAAATGGCTGAATAAAGCGCGTTACTAAATAGCTATTACAGTCAATTGTCTGATACAAATAGAGTCTAGCATATTTTGTTTATTATTTAACTTATTTTAACGCTGATATAGCGCTGTTTCATAGAGTCTTAGTTCAACATAATTATGGATTGATCTGTTTGTGGAATTTATTGCTATTATACCATAAATTGACGCTTTATTTCTATGGGTGTAGGCAGACACAAAACGCCATCTACTAGGATTCTTCTATGTATACTCCTTTTGCCTCGTTAATGTTTTTCGCATTAATCTGATCAATCACGCACGCCGCTTGTGAGAGCTACGCATTTGATCTTTCTGAAGAAAATCATCAAAAAGGCCACTTAAAAAAAAAAACAACTATTTAGCCTATAATGTATCCGTGCTGTCGGCTGCTGGTTTTTTTCTTTTCAATAAAGAATCAAAATTAAAGTAAAAACATTTTTGCATCGAACTATTTTATGTTAATTTGAAAATAAATATATGGTAAAAATATCACCACCCTGATTTCATTCCCGTGGGCTTCGTAAAAGGCGACTAAGGGATTTACTTGGCAATGGGCAGCAGCGTTCTCTATACATTGTTTTAATCGTACTGTGATCGCTAACCTGCTTACCTAGCGTAGCGATTATGGCAACAAGCCGCTCTTCACTCCCAAAATGACACATGGAAGCCTATTTTAAGCAGTCTTTCGGCTGAAATGATGATGAATAATATGTAGGTTTTTATAAATCGACTGAGTAATTACCTAAATTAAGCACTGAAGTTAATTTAAAAAACCATGTCAAAATTATAATAATATTTTGTTTCTGAGTACCTATGTACCGAAACTCAACTTTCCACTGTTGTTACTTAATGCTAATTTAACTAGTTTGACCCGGAAAATAGTGGTACACCGTCGCCCGTGAGTTTAGCTTAGCTAAAATTTTACTAACTGGCAGGTAAGTATTTTAATTAAATACATTTTGTAGGGACAAATTGGTGCTAGGTGGTATTTAAGGGTGTGGTACAGAGCATCCAACTGAACATTTTACTCCTAGGGACTAACAATAATAATCGCGAAAAAATTATCAATGTCCTACAAAAAATAGGCCAGCCCTCTGGTCACGTGAAGAGTCGACTAGTCGCTTGGCAATGTCTCGGAATACTATGTGAGCACTCGGACCCCATGGCCCTAGAGTTTCAACCCCTTTGAGTTTCTTATGGAAGCAGCCACAGCTCCTGGACAAAATTGACCAAATTATTCGCAGTACACTAACATCCATTTTAAATGTGGCCTTGGACGACCGAGCGTGGCTTCAAGCCACACTACCCATCCGCTTTGGTGGTCTCGGCGTCCGTAAAATTACTAGTATTAGCTTACCGGCATTCCTATCCTCTGTCCACAGCACTGAAAAGTTGACCGGGAAAATTTTAGCTCCGTCCTTGGTTGACTCTGAAGTGCCGTGCTTCACAGATGCAGTGAATGCCTGGAAAATGACTTGCCCGGATACAGATCGGCCCGTGAACCCATCTTCCCAGAGACAGTGGGATGAGCCGCTCTGCAGGTTGGTACGGAATAATCTTATAAATACGTCCACCAATACTGCTGAGCGTGCCCGCCTTCTGGCTGTGGGCGAGTGGGAGTCGGGCCACTGGCTTCAGGCACTACCGTCACCCAACATAGGTACTATGCTGAGTGACACCACCTTCCGGATTGCTACATGCCTGCGTCTGGGCGCTCCTTGCGTGGCTCTGCATCGCTGCCAATGCGGTGAAGGTGTCGACTACCTCGGACACCATGGCCTATCTTGCAGTAGGAGCGCAGGTCGGATAGCACGGCACGCCAGCATCAATGACATCATCCGTCGTGCTCTTGTCACCGCCGGGGTGCCAGCTGTTCTAGAACCCAATAGCTTGGCACGCGACGATGGGAAGAGACCTGACGGAATGACCATAATGCCTTGGAAGCTAGGTCGGCCTTTGGTGTGGGACGCAACGTGTGTCGACACCCTTGCGCCATCCCATCTTCTCAGCACGGCGGGCTGTGCTGGAGCGGCTGCTGCAGGTGCTGAAAGCCTCAAACGGCGCAAATATTCTAACCTAATTGGAAATTATATATTCGAGCCGTTTGGGGATGAAACTCTAGGGCCATGGGGTCCGAGTGCTCACATAGTATTCCGAGACATTGCCAAGCGGCTAGTCGACTCTTCACGTGGCCAGAGGGCTGGCCTATTTTTTGGTCAAAGAATTAGCATTGCCATACAACGTGGCAATGCTGCCAGCCTTTTGGGCACGTTTCCTGTTGGCAACGATGCAGACGAATATTTTGATGCTTTATGATCTTTTATTTTTATATTGTATATACATGTACATATTTTTTACTTAGATTTTAAATTATGTATATATTGTAAGATAGTATGGTCAATAATAATAAAAATTACACACATGTCCTACATAAATATGTAGGACATTAATAATTAGGTCAAAATTTCAATACCTGCCCGTTCGGGAAGGTATTTAAATTTTGATCTAATTAACCACATATTTCTTTAACAAACCATGTATATATTATTCTAAGGTAACTATGAGGTAATGTAGTTAGTATTTATAAAAAAAATAAAAAGCTTTCTTCTTAGAAGAGAGCTCAAATATCTTCCATCTTCTTGGATATTAAGTAAGTTTAGGACAGCCTAAATTGGCTAATTAAAAGATCATGACTATAAACTGCTATTCAAACTTCGTCCGAAAAGCTGCCAGGACAATTAACTCTTTCGCCAAGTTCAAATCCTAGGGTACGTAAGAAGTTGTGCGTGATGGATAAGAAAAAAGGTAAAGGCATGTCTTGTGACATGGTTCCACCCTTCGAATACATGGAGGACAATTTTTCTAGCAGTGGGACGAAATCCATAGATTGAATTAACTTTAATCGAATAAAAACATTACAGATAAGACTTGTTCATACTGGTGTTATATTACCTGTGTGAACAAGCCTTATTTGTACTTACTATTAAAAAGAAAGCCTGTACGACGAGCGACGACAAACAGGAACAACTTTTCAAGCAACAATTATTATTGTGATAAGCTGTTTACAAATCTCTTATGAATAGCAATCTGTTTATTTAATCTGTCTTTTGGCTTGCCTGATGTCCAGTTATGTACTGTTACTACTGTTATTACTACTCTCACATTTAAAACTCAGTATAAAATCATGCATAGCCAATTTTCTTTGTGTTTGGATGCTTCAATTGTGCGTTTCAAATGATAAACGTTTCGGATACCAAAAACGACTAAAGCCATCTCCCTTATTACAAAACAAGATCTTTTCTTTAGATCAGGTTTAAACCAACGCACCAGTTATTGAATATACTATATATAGAAATGCAGTTCTGTATTCAAAGTTGACAGCTTAGTTCGATGCTCAGCTGTCATTTTATCTATTAAACTTAACCTAAATCTAAATAAAGTTCGAATTCAAATACTAGCTCAAAGTTTATAACTATAGTTTTATTTTGTAATAAAGCCGGTAAAAACATAAATCATCGGAAAGAAAATGACGCCTTTACACGTGCAAAAGATGCTAACAATGACTGCATCGTCATAAAATATTTGTTAATCACAATACGAACACACACCCGCCATTCAAACGATAAGATAACTATTAAACTTAAGGAAGTAGGTATCTATTTAATAACAAAAGTTCCTCAAAATTGTAAACACTAAAATACACAGAACACTTTCATGGCCGAAAAGTTTACCAAAAGAGCTGGAAGTTGGTCATGATTTATCACTCTAAATTGATTTAATGACTAACAGACGACAAGGCGGTGGCACCAACAGTCTCTCGACCGGAGTTTCGAAACTTTTACCTTACCGATAATAAATGAAGCAAGTTATGACAGTTGGGATGGAATCGTGACCGTTTGTGCGTGCTGTCAACGACTCCTGCTACGCCGACGGCCTGAACAAAGCAATTAGCGGCGAGTGGTATTAATATTGTAAATGAAGTTGATGTTATCGGTGTAAGGGGCACCGGCGTTTGATACCATTGATTGTGAAACAAAGTTTTCGTCGCGATAGAAAAACAACAGGAAAAGCGAAGATAATAAACTTTCAAAGGCGCTCTAAGCAAGCACAAAGTTAGCTTCAATCAATAGCAAGTTACTTATTTATGTTTAGTTCAAAACCCATTCATCACCATCGGCCTAGCCTTTTCCCAAGTATGATGAGGTCAGCTTCCAGTCTAACCAGATGCAGCTGAATACAAGAAATTTACATGGAGCGACTGCCTATCTGACCTCCACAACCTAGTTACTGGGTAATACGATAGTCCAAAAACCATTATATTCTGAAAATAAATCTTAATCAAAAAATCTTTTCATTCTTATTAAAAATAGATATATCTCTCTTTAAAAATATTTTTTAGCTTCACGTCACTATTCTCTAAATTAAATTATGTGTACCTTTGCGAAATAGTTCATTGACATTAAGCTCGATTATTTTATAGACATAAAGTATAGTCAGTCAGAAAGTCATGCCTGGAAATTATATGACGGAAAGATTCGCATACGTAGTCGAATAAATTAAACTTAACTCGGTAGATGGCGTTACTTGTTGCTACGTCTGTATAAGTAGGTAACGACTGAAATAAATAATATTATTGTAATTACCATGACACACTTGACCACAGTATTTAGCTATCCTTAATTACGGCAAGTAATAAGGAAAATGTATCTAAGGATAATCATCATCATCATCATCATTTCAGCCGAAAGACGTCCACTGCTGGACATAGGCCTCCCCCAAGCTCTGCCACTTCGACCGGTTTTGTGCTTCCCGCATCCAGCGGATTCCTGCGGCCTTCACAAGGTCATCGGTCCACCTTGTTGGAGGCCTTTCAACTAAGGATAATAATGTTAACAAAACAGTGCCTGGTTAAAGTGAAGTTGTGAATGTCGTAAATATTCTGATTGATTGAAGTACAATTTTTTTTAAGAAGGCGAAAAGAAATTGTTGCAGTGCTGATTATCACATCCATTATTAAGTAATAGCGTAAAAAACATTTAAAACTACAAATAAAAGTATTTCACACTCTTTTCAGCATAAAATCAATAGTAATAGAAATCGCCAACCTGTCAGCAAGTGCGAAGATAATTGTTTATACCTTCTCTGTTTAAGAAGAGGCTTTGCACAGCATTGGAACAAAAAAAGGCTGGTATTGTTGTTATTTACTTTTAAAATACTAGCTTCTGCTCAGGACCTTGCGTATGCCTCGAAGCGTTTAATTTGGTATTATGCTTTTTTACATTTATTTTTTTGCTTGAGTTATTTATGTTACCGGCCAAACCCGATTTTAGGATGAACTAGTTTCGCCTAGGCCAAACCAGTTCTCCCTACACGTTACAGGACAAACCAGACCTATGCAGAAAAGACAAAAGAAACACAATGTACAGTCGACTACAGTAAAAAAAAAAAAACCGGCCAAGTGCGAGTCGGACTCGCGCACCGAGGGTTCCGTACAAACCTGTAGGTATTCACGGTTCATGTATAAGGCTTCTGTTTGTGAAATTAAATGTTATTTTTTAATTTGTATATTTGAGTTGATTGAATGAAAGGTAAATTGCGGTTTACGATTTATGACTTATTAAAAAAAAACTACTTACAAGATCTTGTTCAAATCAATTTTCGTTGGAAGTTTATATGACAATGTACATCATATATTTTTTTTAGTTTTATCATTCTCTTATTTTAGAAGTTACAGGGGTACACTTTGGAAGTGTCTCTCACGCAAACTATACAGTTTAGAAAAAATGATATTAGAAACCTCAATATCATTTTTGAAGACCTATTCATAGATACACACGAATGGGTTTGATGAAAAACATTTTTTTGAGTTTCAGTTCTAAGTATGGGGAACCCCAATTTTTTTTTTTTTGTGTGAAAATCTTAATGCGGTTCACAGAATACATCTACTTACCAAGTTTCAACAGCATAGCTCTTATAGTTTCGGAAACAAATAGCTGTGACATACACGGACAGATAGACAGACAGACAGACATGACGAATCTATAAGGGTTCCGTTTTTTACCATTTGGCAACGGAACCCTAGCGATGAGGGTTGATCCCAGCAGTGATTTAGTTTAATTTCCTGAGTCTCGTCACGTTAATTATACTTTACCTACCCACCATCGAATAGAATCAATTTTATCTAACAGACAGTCGATCATATGTTTGTATTGTTGACCAATCGGAGAATTCCTGCAAAATATGACGTCTTTACCTCGACGGATGACAATATTCCTGTCGACATAGTTTGAATGTTTAACCGGGAAAAAGGAAAACATAAACTAATAGTTCACATAATAATTGCTTTAGTCATTAGAGGAGTTCCTTGGTGCTCATTGGTATTACCAATTAGCGGTATGTGTATTGTGGTAGATGGGTCGTTTTGCCTTAAAAGGCACTGTAGGAATGCATTAACTAATAATGCAATTTAAGTATCGATATCATTAGTTAGATTTTAAATGAATAGCCACAACATTATTTAAGTGTAATATTACTCTACCATTAGTGACAAAAAAATTGTAGAAATTGGTATTATTCCTGGTACTTTGGCACTGTATCAACATCTGCCCAGCGTTTCTCCAACTATGTTGGAGTCGACTTCCAGTTTAACTGGATGCCTGATTACCAGTATTTTACATGGAGCGACTGCTTACCTGAGTTCCACAACCCAGTTACTGGGTAATACGATACTCCCTGATAAGACTTAGTGTCAGATTTTCTGGTTTCCGACGACCCGTAACGACTGTCTGAGATCCACATGTGACAGTCGGGACCAAAATGTGCTTTCCAAGGCACGGAGGGATCATGGTATGTAAAGATGGTCTACCCATCCAACCGTAACAAGCGTATCTTAACCTGATCGATCGACACATGCGGCTGTTAAACATTTTTTATATTTGCCGTCTCTAAATACGACAATACGCTCTACTACGCTACACACGTGGGTGCTCAATGTGGAATAGGTGATCTAAACGGAATGCCTCACAACAGTTACATAACATAAATATTTTTTCCACGCTTGAAGCAGTTAAATCCTACAATAAACACGGTAGCAGTGCAAAACATGCTGTTGAAAATGTAACAGTAAATAAATCATTATAAGCGGATTTAGCGACCGGAAAGAGTTAAGGGCGAAGTTGGCAAGAGATTGTCTTATTAACTCATGCTGAGAAAAGTCACGATACACACAGCGTTCATGTTTGGTTAACGTTTGATTCCTTGTTCTTTCTCTATTCTTTTATCGGACCTTAGATGCTGCAGGATACAAGGATAACATTTAAATTCTATTTCATCATCATCGTGCCCTAGTTAGTGATGGGCAGGGGATAAATACTCACAGGATAAATACTCGAGTTTTTATCCGAAACGGATAAATACTCGTTTTTACTCATTTTTATCGGATAAATACTCAAAATGATGAATAAATATCTTTTTTGCGCGTCGGATAATTATTTTATAATGTAAATTGGTTTTATTGTTATTAAGGCTTTTCAAAATACTACGTTATTATATTATTTAGTTGTAATGTTAATTGTCAGGACTGTAATTGTGTCACGAGGCCAAACGTCTCTATTAGAGCATGCTCTTTAGACACAATTTTAGAATCTTTCTTTGTTGAGAGTGTAGAGAATTGCTACATAATTGAAGATCTCTGTGAAGAGCTTTTAAAAGTAAAAAAAAATGCGGCGAAGACAAGTTCATTGTTGTTGTTTGCCAACGCTATAAACATGCTTGCTTCGCGCTCTCGCCTGCACTCTCGGTGCAGGCGGAACGTGACAATGAGTTATGCATTTTCGTGCGTGCTGCCAGCGTTCATCGATTCCACGCGTGCCTCAAAGAGATGTCGGCACATATTGAAGGGGTCCGCGAGCACCGATGCCTGCCAGGGTTGCGGATCTGTTTGAAAGAGGTATTGTGGCCCTGGCATAGGCAACTGACGGAACACGGTTGGGTTATAGTCAGTAAAAGTCTGACACGCTTTCATATTGGCGATAGCAATGGTGGCCCGGTGGTATCAGCCCCGACTTACGACTTGTAGGTCGTCGGTACGCACTGCTCTCAAAACTTTACATTGATCGCTGAATCCACATCCCACATTGTCGACAACCTCGCAAGCCAAGTCAGGATACTCGATTTCTTTATCTTTCACGAGGTAGTTTTTTTGGAACGAAGTTCCTTATGGCGCGTTGCGAAAGGGGCCTAGACGGAATTAAGAGAAAAAGTTGTAACGACACTTTTAAACCGACTTAAAAAAAGGAGGAGGTTTTTCAATTTGACTGTATATATTTTGTTTTGGAACGAAGTTTTCGGAACGGAGAGAGAGAGAGAGGAAGAGACGGAGAGAGATCTCTCTCTCTCCATCTCTTCCTCCCTCTCGGGAGAATATTTTTGTTGAGTGTATACAGGTTTTTTGTGCATAATAAATAATAAAAACAATAATGAATCCTGGAAAGGAACGTCGTTCCATCCGGGTGTCCCTTGACACCTCTCAAGTTTTTTATTATTACAATGATTTAAGCGTTACTTAACCCTTAAATACATGATTTTTACTTTTTAACCAAAAAATTTACTTAATTGTCATGTTTTGGTGGAAATTTACATCTTTATGTACTCAGAACAAACCTACTGAAAACAAAATGTGTAGTGAGATAATAAACCACTTTTTTCCAATTACAAAAACAACAAATTACTGGAATGATAACGAAAAAATTACATTGAATTGGTTGATGGCAATTTCCATCACAATGCATTTGAAGGTTTAAATAGTTTCTGCCTACCCCCATGGGAGAACGGCACGAGTTCATGTATGTATGCGAAAGAAAAAAAAAATGTACAAAATTAAATGTATAATTTTATCTAACTTTGACAGTTATTGACAAATTGTATTCATGATTGAGTGAAATTATTGTCAATATCAGCAGTTTTTAATTGTTAAAATGATTAATAAGGTACGATACCAATCTGCATTGCCTGTTTTTCGTTAATTTTAATCCTTTTGTTAGTAAAATGACAAAATTTACGTTACGAAAACTTAAAATAGTATTTATCCGCTGTTTTGGATAAATACTCAGTAAAAACGGATATTTATCGAGTATTTATCCATTTTGAGTATTTATCCGGATAAAATCCCAACACTAGCCCTAGTCCCATGCTACTTGGGGACGGAACGCAAAACGTTTCTTCTTCTATTCTCACTCTCTTTTATATCATTCCCCACACAATTCATCCATCTTTTCTTTGGCCTTTCTATCACGATCCATCCGTCAACATTTATATGCATCACTCGTTTAGTAACATGCATTTCTTCCCATCTCATCATATGACCATTCCAAGCCAAACGGTTTCCTTTTAACTTCTCCGCCACCAGCGTCATTTTCAAACGTCCCCTTATGTAGTCGTTAACTCAAATGGTTTCATTTTCAAGGCACTCTTTAACAGTTAATATATTTACTATTTTTGTATTTATAATGTAACAAGCGACACGCCCCTGCTGCGCACGGTTTTATACGACTTGAAAAAGATCAAGATTTCTTTTTTATAAATAAATAAGTTTGATATTAATAATAAATGTTTTGTATATTATGTCAATGTGTAAATAATAATAATAATAACAACAATTGATAATACATTAATATTAAACTCCCAAAATTAATGTTATAAATTATGTTGACAATAATATTACCTATAAATAGGTAAATATATCCTAATCCTTTTGCGGAATTTAATAGGTAACGCCGTCATACAGATATTCACGATAAGCGACGTCAATTTGTAATATAGTATTACGATACACGTTCTGGCGTGACCGTATGTCCCCGGGCAAGACGTTGTTAGACGATATCCTCTTGACGCCAATTAAAACAATTCGGTGCAATAGTCACGCGTTCCGTATTCAATGTTACACCTACGATACGTGCATATCTCACGATTGGTTCAACAGAGCTTTTTTTTTTTTTTTTTCAGGATGGGAAATCCTCAAATGACTTCTCCCGCTCTGGGCGGAGCGGGAGGGCGTGTCAGACTTTTACTGACTAAAACCCACCCGTGTTCCATCAGTTGCCCATGTGCCAGGGTCACGGTATCTCTTTCGAACAATCACGCGACCCCGGCAGGTTCAACAGAGCTTACCTTATATTTGATTTATTATTTGATCTATAAATACTTTTTGAAATCTTACTACGTCACGATAAGTAGAAAAGCTCCAAAGCCTCTTAAAGGCTCGTCTTCCGCACATTTGAATCGTAACATGATTTTTAATGTAAAATAAGATTGGTACATATATGTATTTTCGATTACCCATTAAGTTTCATAAACGTAAATAGAAAAAAAAAACTTAGTACGTAACGTAACATCACGCTTGTATTCCCCGAAGGGTTAGGCAGTAGTGTAACTAACCCTATAATATACCTATTATACCTTACATTTCGTCAGTTCTGTTACAGTCCTATGAATACGACCATCTATGCATAAATCCAAACTCCGAGCTGTTACTGCAAAAATCCTGATAGAAAAACCCAATAACACGTTGGCCGACCTGGAAGTCGACCCCACGCACTCGCTCAGCAGTAGCTCTTGCGACTACTAGACAAACGAAGCATAAAAAAATTATACGTAACCGTAAATATCCAAAAAATTGCATGTTGGTAGCATTTGTTGCATCTAGAAATTATTCGTTATTTATTAACTGAAACTTACATAGCTATAATAAATAAATCTCTGTTTTTCAATTCATAAAGACCCTGTATAGCAAGGGTAGGTAGCTAGTATAATCCATACATCTATACAAATAAATAAAAAATGAAGTGTGTGTTTGTAATTTTAAATTAATAGCTTTTCACTAAATGCATATGAAAGTAAAACAGTACTTACACCAAAAAATCATTTTTTTAAACTTTCGTCTGTCTTCCTTCTTTCTTTCTTATTATAGAAAATATCTTTTATTTTAGAAAAATACTTGCGTTTATTTCCGACATCCATGCGGGCGCAGCCGCGGGCAAGAGCTAGTAATAAATATTGACTGCCATCTAGTACACGCCCCTAGATTTTATGATCATCGTCATCATACACAGCCCGACTTCAACGATTGCTGGGCATAGACCTCTCATTTCTTGTGCATATCTCCACGCAGCCTCATTCCTCATCCCTTCTCTCTTAAAAGTTTAAATTTTCTTATTATTTGTTTTTTGTATTTCCTGTGTCTCAAATAAAATATTATTCTTTCTTTCTTTATCCAGGTTTTGCCCGCGAGGACAATACAAGAATAGTTTGCAATAAAAATCATAAAAGATGGATTTGTTTGAGTGGTAAAAGTAGCGTTTGCAAACAGTAAAGTTGCCCTAAAAACTGAGGAATTAAAAACATAAAATAAAAGAAAGAAACCGTAACGAAAGTCGAATTGGATTAATCGTTCTGTTGATGTTTATATTATAATTTAATAGGACTTTCGTATTTTGTGAGTGAGCACTTGATTGCCGTTTGCTTGCCACATACAAACAAATTTAAATGATGGCAAATCATGCGTACATTAATTAAAATACCTATAATTTATATAAACACAATGGAAATAGATAGTAATATATTATTAAGTATTATTCCTATCGGATGTAATAATGGAAACCCAGATTCTTGATTTCAATGTGAGATATTAACTTCAAACTGCTATTCCAGTCTTTCGCAGGGCTCGAGGAGATGCCTCCCATCTGGTGAAAGTAAGTAATACTTGAACTACCCCTTTTTGCTATAAAATAAAGACGTAGTCCAAGTCAAATTTATTATCCAAATAGTTTGTTTATATTATTTTATTTGAATATCTAATACAGTCAAAGTTGAAAATATTTGATTTTAATATTACAATTATTTGAATCTAAATACCTAATAATAGAATGACAAATCCGGCTTTTCCGTTACCGGGGCACATTGTCCAGTAGTTTCTAATTTAGGCATATTTCCAGGACATTTGATTCCATTCATGATGCCATGTCCTTGGTAGTTGAATTCTGTAGACATGTGTGACGTAAGCACTACGTCATAGAGGTACAGCAATACTTCTGCAGGAGTAGCTCCCTCCAGTATTGTGGGGACTGGGGTATTTTCCAACAAAGTAGCGACAGCGGTGGCGATTGTGATTAGGAAGATTACAGCTCTCATCTTGTGCATTCTGGAAAATAATAAAACATAAAATGTATTAGTATTCACAAAAGGACTGACAGACAGACGTACAGCGGAATCTTAGTAATAGAGTTCCGTGGATGCCTTTGAGTTACGGAATCCTAAATAACCACAACGATATAGTTAATGAAATAATTAAAACAATATGAACGAAGTATTTGAATGTGTGGAAAATTAAGTTAGAAATTGTATAAAACCAAGTACCTACTTAATGTACTTAAACATTTAAGTAAATAATAAAATTTTAAATTATTTCAAGCTAATTCGATAATATTTAACCTTCTTAAAATCTCGAGTATACTGACATAATTTGTTTAAATAAATTACAGTGGCTTTCTATAATTATGATAAAAAGAAAAAGATGATTATGATTAATGTGTAAAGTTTAAGTAAGTAATAAATAATTAAAATGCAGTCAGCGCAAGTCATGGAAATTCTCATTCAAATTGAGGACAAATATGAAAACTACAAATCTGTGAAACCATTCAGAGCCAAAACTTATTAAAATCTTACCTTGCAAATCCATTGATCACAAACAAAAAAGTTCACCCTAAAGAAAGACTTGGTATTCTTAGCACTTTGAATTGCAATTAAGACTACATATATATCTAGGTGTTAAGTTTAGTTGTCACTGCCCGTAGACGGTACACAACAGACTAATATCAAGCTGTTACTGACAGCAACCTAGCGGTTATCATACAAGGTAAATTGTTTCAGTGCAATTTATTGAAGAAAAACCGATTATGGTTTATTTATTTAACCATTTATGCACGAATATAAACAGACAAGAAGAAACAGAAAAAATGCGTACAAAGGTAATGCTGCGATGCTGCTGTGTGCTGTTCGCTTTTACTCAATGTCTGGATTTTAAATTGCTCGCAGAACAGATGGCCGATGGGGCCGAAAGGTTCTGGAGTGGCGACCGCCTACGGGAAGACGTAGAGTTAGAAGGCCTCCAACAAGGTGGACCGATGACCTTGTGAAGGCCGCAGGAATCCGCTGGAAGCGGGAAGTACAAAACCGGTCGAAGTGGTGGAGCTTGGGGGAGGCCTATGTCCAGCAGTGGACGTCTTTCGGCTGAAATGATGACTCAATATGTAAACTTTTTTATTGTTATGTTTAAAAAAAAAATGTTTGTACGTAGTAAGAAATATATAATTAATAGAAAAAATGGGTTGTTCCCGTTCGTCCACACCCCGTCGTCCACACTGCGGACGACTGGGAAAGATGCGTTTTGTTCGTTCACAGTGTAGACGAACAGAACACAACATTCCCAGTCGTCCGCACCTCATTTCATGTCTAGTTTAAGAGTCAGTGTAAAGAAATTTTAAATTAAATAAATGATTTAACGGTTTAATTAATTTAAAAATACAACAATGTGCTCTTCTAACGTAATATTGGTGACCTCCATGAAGTAAAACAGTTTGGTCACTTGAACCACCAGCTGGTGCACATAACCCCGACATGATCCCGAATGCAAAAGCTCATCGTCACTTTATTGCCATATACCGTGGGCTTGCAATATGCAGCGAGCTGATTGGCTATTTCAAGGCCATGTATCTATTGTTCATTCCCGGAAGCGTCGTCAAAACTGATAAGCAAAGACTATCTTTTGTTGGAGGATCGACAGGGTGCAGTTATAATAGTTGAGTATATCCAGGCGATTGTAACTTTAAAACTTTTTACATATTAATTGCATTTAAACTGATATTGATACAATACCCAATGTGTAAAATTAAAATGTGAAACATTCTTATGCTCTACATTTAGTATAAAATACGCAAAAAAGCTTTAGATTTACTAGGTATGTACATTTTAAAGTATTTGCCTTACTAAAGTAATAAAGCTAAGTACAGACGCCAGCACATCAAGCTACTACAATCTGTCAGATTTCTTTGATAGATTTTCGACTTTATTTCTAGAGCATTAGGTTCAAGGTTCATTGGGAAAAATTGACAGTTTCGGGTAGCTTGACCTGCTGGCGTCTGTACATAATATTAGGTCTTTACCTATGAAATTGCCGTTCTGCAGTACTGGCCATTTCAAATCAAAATAATTTTTGTTTGTCTAAGAATTCTAATTTCAAATTAATTTTATTTTAAAAACATGGAATTCTTTTTCCAAAACTAATCATTTGGTTATTGATTAGTGTTACATTTTCATCGCATTTCAATCTTTTTCGTCATCAAGGATACGTAAATACTTAATTACGGCAAGTAATAAGGAAAATGTATCTAAGGATAATCATCATCATCATCATCATTTCAGCCGAAAGACGTCCACTGCTGGACATAGGCCTCCCCCAAGCTCTGCCACTTCGACCGGTTTTGTGCTTCCCGCATCCAGCGGATTCCTGCGACCTTCACAAGGTCATCGGTCCACCTTGTTGGAGGCCTTTCAACTAAGGATAATAATGTTAACAAAACAGTGCCTGGTTAAAGTGAAGTTGTGAATGTCGTAAATATTCTGATTGATTGAAGTACAATTTTTTTTAAGAAGGCGAAAAAAAATTGTTGCAGTGCTGATTATCACATCCATTATTAAGTAATAGCGTAAAAAACATTTAAAACTACAAATAAAAGTATTTCACACTCTTTTCAGCATAAAATCAATAGTAATAGAAATCGCCAACCTGTCAGCAAGTGCGAAGATAATTGTTTATACCTTCTCTGTTTAAGAAGAGGCTTTGCACAGCATTGGAACAAAAAAAGGCTGGTATTGTTGTTATTTACTTTTAAAATACTAGCTTCTGCTCAGGACCTTGCGTATGCCTCGAAGCGTTTAATTTGGTATTATGCTTTTTTACATTTATTTTTTTGCTTGAGTTATTTATGTTACCGGCCAAACCCGATTTTAGGATGAACTAGTTTCGCCTAGGCCAAACCAGTTCTCCCTACACGTTACAGGACAAACCAGACCTATGCAGAAAAGACAAAAGAAACACCATGTACAGTCGACTACAGTAAAAAAAAAAAAAAACCGGCCAAGTGCGAGTCGGACTCGCGCACCGAGGGTTCCGTACAAACCTGTAGGTATTCACGGTTCATGTATAAGGCTTCTGTTTGTGAAATTAAATGTTATTTTTTAATTTGTATATTTGAGTTGATTGAATGAAAGGTAAATTGCGGTTTACGATTTATGAGTTATTAAAAAAAAAACTACTTACTAGATCTTGTTCAAATCAATTTTCGTTGGAAGTTTATATGACAATGTACATCATATATTTTTTTTAGTTTTATCATTCTCTTATTTTAGAAGTTACAGGGGTACACTTTGGAAGTGTCTCTCACGCAAACTATACAGTTTAGAAAAAAATGATATTAGAAACCTCAATATCATTTTTGAAGACCTATTCATAGATACACACGAATGGGTTTGATGAAAAACATTTTTTTGAGTTTCAGTTCTAAGTATGGGGAACCCCAATTTTTTTTTTTTTGTGTGATAATCTTAATGCGGTTCACAGAATACATCTACTTACCAAGTTTCAACAGCATAGCTCTTATAGTTTCGGAAACAAATGGCTGTGACATACACGGACAGATAGACAGACAGACAGACATGACGAATCTATAAGGGTTCCGTTTTTTGCCTTTTGCCATTTGGCAACGGAACCTTAGCGATGAGGTGTCACGGTATGATTCCAATGTGAAACTTTAATTGTTGTAAACTGTTACACATAAAAATTTGGTTTTTATGTTGATTAGAAAGGAGAATTGGTTTAGCCTAGGCGAAACTAGTTCATCCAAAAATCGGGTTTGGCCGGTAACATACACAAAGTATTTGTAGGTATATTGTCATGGCTACTTAACATACGGCTTGTTCATAAAGGATTTAGTTTAATTTCCTGAGTCTCATCATGTTAATTATACTTTACCTACCCACCATCGAATAGAATCAACTTTATGTAACAGGCAGCCGCTCATTTGTTTGCATTGTTGACCAATCGGAGAATTCCTGCAAAATATGAAGTCTTTACCTCGACGGATGACAATATTCCTGTCGACATAGTTTGAATGTTTAACCGGGAAAAAGGAAAACATAAAGTAATAGTTCACATAATAATTGCTTTAGTCATTAGAGGAGTTCCTTGGTGCTCATTGTTATTACCAATTAGCGGTATTTGTATTGTGGTAGATGGGTCGTTTTGCCTTAAAAGGCACTGAAGGAATGCATTAAACTAATAATGCAATTTAAGTATCGATATCATTAGTTAGATTTTAAATGAATAGCCACAACATTATTTAAGTGTAATATTACCCTACCATTAGTGACAAAAAAATTGTAGAAATTGGTATTATCCCTGGCACTTTGGCACTGTATCAACATCTGCCCAGCGTTTCTCCAACTATGTTGGAGTCGACTTCCAGTTTAACTGGATGCCTGATTACCAGTATTTTACATGGAGCGACTGCTTACCTGAGTTCCACAACCCAGTTACTGGGTAATACGATACTCCCTGATAAGACTTAGTGTCAGATTTTCTGGTTTCCGACGACCCGTAACGACTGTCTGAGATCCACATGTGACAGTCGGGACCAAAATGTGCTTTCCAAGGCACGGAGGGATCATGGTATGTAAAGATGGTCTACCCATCCAACCGCAGCAAGCGTAACTTAACCTGATCGATCGACACATGCGGCTGTTAAACATTTTTTATATTTGCCGTCTCTAAATACGACAATACGCTCTACTACGCTACACACGTGGGTGCTCAATGTGGAATAGGTGATCTAAACGGAATGCCTCACAACAGTTACATAACATAAATATTTTTTCCACGCTTGAAGCAGTTAAATCCTACAATAAACACGGTAGCAGTGCAAAACATGCTGTTGAAAATGTAACAGTAAATAAATCATTATAAGCGGATTTAGCGACCGGAAAGAGTTAAGGGCGAAGTTGGCAAGAGATTGTCTTATTAACTCATGCTGAGAAAAGTCACGATACACACAGCGTTCATGTTTGGTTAACGTTTGATTCCTTGTTCTTTCTCTATTCTTTTATCGGACCTTAGATGCTGCAGGATACAAGGATAACATTTAAATTCTATTTCATCATCATCGTGCCCTAGTCCCATGCTACTTGGGGACGGAACGCAATACGTTTCTTCTTCTATTCTCACTCTTTTTTATATTATTCCCCACACAATTCATCCATCTTTTCTTTGGCCTTTCTATCACGATCCATCCGTCAACATTTATATGCATATACTCGTTTAGTAACATGCATTTCTTTCCACCTCATCATATGACCATTCCAAGCCAAACGATTTCCTTTTAATTTCTCTGCCACCAGGGTCATTTTCAAACGTCCCCTTATGTAGTCGTTAACTCAAATGGTTTCATTTTCATGGCACTCTTTAACAGTTAATATATTTACTATTTTGTATTTATAATGTAACAAGCGACACGCCCCTGCTGCGCACGGTTTTATACGACTTGAAAAAGATCAAGATTTCTTTTTTATAAATAAATAAGTTTGATATTAATAATAAATGTTTTGTATATTATGTGTAAATAATAATAACAATTGATAATACATTAATTATTAATATTAAATTCCCAAAATTAATGTTATAAATTATGTTGACAATAATATTACCTATAAATAGGTAAATATATCCTAATCCTTTTGCGGAATTTAATAGGTAACGCCGCCATGCAGATATTCACGAAAAGCGACGTCAATTTGTAATAATGTATTACAATTCACGTTCTAGCGTGACCGTATGTCCCCAGGCAAGACGTTGTTAGACGATATCCTCTTGACACCAATTAAAACAATTCGGTGCAATAGTCACGCGTTCCGTATTCAATGTTACACCTACGATACGAGCAAATTTCATGGTTGGTTCAACAGAGCTTACCTTATATTTGATTTAATATTTGGTCTATAAATACTTTTTGAAATCTTACTACGTCATGATAAGTAAAAGCTCCAAAGCCGCTTAAAGGCACGTCTTCCGCACATTTGAATCACAAAATGATTTTTGATGTAAGATAAGTTTCAGATAGGTACATATTTCAGATAACCTACATCACGCTTGTCTTCTTCGAAGGGTTAGGCAGAAGTGTACTTACACCTATTATGTTTCATGGCCATATAATTGGAGCGAGCCTATTGCCATCAGCCGGGCATGAATTCAGAGTTCGAGCTAATACTGAGAAGTTCCTGATAGAAAAACCCGATAAAACGTTGCCGGACCTGGGATACGAACCCAGGACCACATGCTCAGCAGTAGCACTTGCGACTACTAGACCAATGGGGCATTATAAAATTATACGTAATTGGAAATACCCAAAAAATTGCATGTATTATAGATAGCATTATTGCATCAAGAATTTATTCCGAAAGGTTTACTTTCAACCTGTAAGTCCCTGAGATACCACATTTGGTATGTAAATAATCGTTTTTTAATTGTGTCTGTAATTACGGTAATTGACCGGTTAAACTGAAATTTACAAAGCTATAATAAAGAAATCTCAATGGCATTTCACGTCATAAAGACCGTGTAAAGCAGGAGTAAGTATAAGCTAGCACAATGTATTGCCCGTCATAATCCATTTCTTCCCATGTGTGTCGTACGAGGCGACTACGGGACTTACTAGAGAATGGGCAACAGCGTTCTCTATGCGTTTTACGACTATACTGTGATCGCCAACCCGCCTGCCAAGCGTAGTGATTATGGAAAATCCCTCAAATTGGAAAAGTTTTTTCTGACATATTTTTTTTTTAAATTTTGACATTGCTGGACTGGACCTATGTACCGCAAAATCTCGATGAGGCGGCGTGGGGATTATAACAAGAAAAAAGAGGTCTATGCACAGCAGTGGTTGACGTTTGGTTGTGGATGATGACGATGATGATGAAGTCTGTGGGAGTGTTCAAGATGATCATCATTTCAGCCGAAAGACTGTCCACTGCTGGACATAGGCCTCCCTCGAGCTCCGCCATTTGTACCGGTTTTGTGCTTCCCGGTATTGAAATAGATAATAATACACCGTGACAGTTTAGTCGTCTTACAAATGTTGTCGACCCTATAATATACCTCTAGGCGTGATTAAAAATTGTTGTCATTAATTAAGATAATAGGTACTAAGAAAAATACATAGTGCATTAGAATTATGAAAAATCCTGTTAATAATGTTTACATATCATACGGTAGAAAACATACCTAGCCAGAGCACGAGTCGACTAGATCATTCCATCTCCATTTTCCATGAGACAAAATTTCAAATTTCAAACTACGTCATGCGTCATCATAATGAATAATATTTTTATTTTTTTAGTTATTCATATATACATTTTTTTTCTAATAGATGTGTAGTATTCATTGGTTACAAGAAGTGGGCTGCCGTTGTAAGACGATTATCACGGTGTATAGTAATTAAGTATTTTTGTATTGGATGTATGAAATGGAAACCCAGATGCTTGATTTCAATGTGAGTTATTAACTTAGAACTCCTATTCCAGTCGTTCGCAGGAATCGAGGATATGCCTCTCATCTGGTGAATGTAAGTAATACTTGAACTACATGTTTTTTGTTTTAAAACAAAGGCGAAAAGTAACTCGAAGTCAAATTTATTATCCCAATAGTGTTTTATTATTTATATAGATAAATATATTTAATACAGTCAAATTTGTAAGAAATATTCAAATTTAATATAAAAATTACATGAATCTAAATGACTAATAATAAAATGACAAATCCGGCTTTTCCGTTATCGGGGCACATTGTCCAGTAGTTTCTAATTTAGGCATATTTCCAGGACATTTGATTCCATTCATGATGCCATGTCCTTGGTAGTTGAATTCTGTAGACATGTGTGACGTAAGCACTACGTCATAGAGGTACAGCAATACTTCTGCAGGAGTAGCTCCCTCCAGTATTGTGGGGACTGGGGTATTTTCCAACAAAGTAGCGACAGCGGTGGCGATTGTGATTAGGAAGATTACAGCTCTCATCTTGTGCATTCTGGAAAATAATAAAACATAACATGTCTTAGTATTCACAAAAGGACTGACAGACAGACGTACAGCGGAATCTTAGTAATAGAGTTCCGTGGATGCCTTTGAGTTACGGAATCCTAAATAACCACAACGATATAGTTAATGAAATAATTAAAACAATATGAACGAAGTATTTGAATGTGTGGAAAATTAAGTTAGAAATTGTATAAAACCTTATTTACTTAATGTAAACATTTAAGTAAATAATAAAATTTTAAATTATTTCAAGCTAATTCGATAATATTTAACCTTCTTAAAATCTCGAGTATACTGACATAATTTGTTTAAATAAATTACAGTGGCTTTCTATAATTATGATAAAAAGAAAAAGATGATTATGATTCATGTGTAAAGTTTAAGTAAGTAATAAATAATTAAAATGCAGTCAGCGCAAGTCATGGAAATTCTCATTCGAATTGAGGACAAATATGAAAACTACAAATCTGTGAAACCATTCAGAGCCAAAACTTATTAAAATCTTACCTTGTAAATCCTTTGATCACAAACAAAAAAGTTCACCCTAAAGAAAGACTTGGTATTCTTAGCACTTTGAATTGCAATTAAGACTACATATATATGTAGGTGTTAAGTTTAGTTGTCACTGCCCGTAGACGGTATACAACAGACTAATATCAAGCTGTTACTGACAGCAACCTAGCGGTTATCATACAAGGTAAATTGTTTCAGTGCAATTTATTGAAGAAAAACCGATTATGGTTTATTTATTTAACCATTTATGCACGAATATAAACAGACAAGAAGAAACAGAAAAAATGCGTACAAAGGTAATGCTGCGATGCTGCTGTGTGTTCGCTTTTACTCAATGTCTGGATTTTACATTGCTCGCAGAACAGATGGCCGATGGGGCCGAAAGGTTCTGGAGTGGCGACCGCCTACGGGAAGACGTAGAGTTAGAAGGCCTCCAACAAGGTGGACCGATGACCTTGTGAAGGCCGCAGGAATCTGCTGGAAGCGGGAAGTACAAAACCGGTCGAAGTGGTGGAGCTTGGGGGAGGCCTATGTCCAGCAGTGGACGTCTTTCGGCTGAAATGATGACTCAATATCTAAACTTTTTTATTGTTATGTTTAAAAAAAAATATATTTGTACGTAGTAAGAAATATATAATTAATAGAAAAAATGGGTTGTTCCCGTTCGTCCACACCCCATCGTCCACACTGCGGACGACTGGGAAAGATGCGTTTTGTTCGTTCACAGTGTAGACGAACAGAACGCAACATTCCCAGTCGTCCGCACCTCATTTCATGTCTAGTTTAAGAGTCAATGTAAAGAAATTTTAAATTAAATAAATGATTTAACGGTTTAATTAATTTAAAAATACAACAATGTGCTCTTCTAACGTAATATTGGTGACCTCCATGAAGTAAAACAGTACACGAGCACAGTTTGGTCACTTGAACCACCAGTTGGTGCACATAACTCCGACATGATCCCGAATGCAAAAGCTCATCGTCACTTTATTGCCATATACCGTGGGCTTGCAATATGCAGCGAGCTGATTGGCTATTTCAAGGCCATGTATCTATTGTTCATTCCCGGAAGCGTCGTCAAAACTGATAAGCAAAGACTATCTTTTGTTGGAGGATCGACAGGGTGCAGTTATAATAGTTGATTATATCCAGGCGATTGTAACTTTAAAACTTTTTACATATTAATTGCATTTAAACTGATATTGATACAATACCCAATGTGTAAAATTAAAATGTGAAACATTCTTATGCTCTACATTTAGTATAAAATACGCAAAAAAGCTTTAGATTTACTAGGTATGTTACTTTTAAAGTATTTGCCTTACTAAAGTAATAAAGCTAAGTACATAATATTAGGTCTTTACCTATGAAATTGCCGTTCTGCAGTACTGGCCATTTCAAATCAAAATAATTTTTGTTTGTCTAAGAATTCTAATTTCAAATTAATTTTATTTTAAAAACATCGAATTCTTTTTCCAAAAGTAATCATTTGGTTATTGATTAGTGTTACATTTTCATCGCATTTCAATCTTTTTCGTCATCATGGATACGTTAAAAATTCGAGTAATTATGGAATATGAGTACCGTCATAGATAGGTTTTTAGGTTTTATGCGGCCAAAATGATTTTAAATGCTATAACTATTCTAAATGACATAACTGATATTAAAAAACAACTTTCTGTTGAAATTTTGAATATTTATTAAAGAAAATATCATATTTATGAAAAAAAAAAAAGTTAAAAACCTAACGTCATAGACATAAAAAAAATATACCTATTTCATAAATGTACATTTTAAACGTTACTGAGTAATGAATTGACGTATCCCCTCGACAGTCGACACATACTCCATGCCAATTCGTTACTCCAGAGGGGTAATTGCGGAACTTTTTATCGGTAGGAATTGGTTTAATATTCATAGTTAAACAACATTCATTGCGTTATTTACGTTGCTGAGCCGACAATTTATTTGAACAAATGACGCAATGGCTTAGAAATAATCTTCAATCCCATTCAGATTCTGATAAATTGTGTGTTTCGCAATTAGGGTGCAGGTCCTCATCGTCCGAGGATTCTGGTGAAGCGGAGTCTGGTTTGGTGGGTAAAAGCATATCTAGAGTCTCCGGAGAAAAGGCTTTAGACATTTTTTTGTTTCTGTTGACTGAGCAGCATAAATGACAACACAATCGCCTACGGCCAAGCGAACCACTTCAGTTTTGCGACGCTTGCTTCTCTCACTTGACTCTTCGAATGATTTTGAGGGGCGGCCTGGGCGATTTTGGGCTTGGATTGGTATTACAAACGTCCCATTTAACCATGACTGGTTAGATTTTAAGAATTCCTCTTCTTTTCTTTGTGCTTTAGACCATTTGTTCTTTATCAGCAGTCTTGAAGTAAGCAATATTTCGCTTTAGTTTTTTTTTATATTTTCCTCTGTGTCACCATAAGAAGAAAACAGGTAATTTTCTAAATAGGCCAATTTTTCATCCATAATTATTAAATTTTGGCTTTACATTTTATCGTAGAGTAATTGACGGGAAACTAATTTTGTTCCGGATAAGCCAGTGGAACCTGCGATGAAAAAGAAAAAAAAAATTTTTTTTTAGGAACATTTTTCAACGTAACTTTTTTTACCCTACCTGCACCTACCTGCAGCAGATTTTTATCAGAATCATAAGAAAAGAGTATTAAGTATTATAGTAAATAATAATTTTCAGGCGAGAGAAAGCGATAGTATAACTAAATTACTTTTATAAATTGAAAAATCAAGAATAGTTTTTCAAGAAAACGTTATATGTTTAGAAGCTTTAAAATAAAGGTTTTTTTATTATACTAGGTTGACAATTTCTATTATAAATAATGGTATTTACCTGAAGCACTCGAATCCATATTCTTATTTTGATAACTGTCTTCAAATCAAAAATATTGACGACGAAAAACAAGTCACTTTAAAAGCGTAAAGAGCGAAAGCTCGTGCGTAGGTGGAGACTAACAAGTTCCGACTATCTGCGTACGCACCCCAAGCGGGTATTAAAGAGAGACGATTTATTATCGCCTGGTCTATTGTTAGCGTAGAAAGATTAAACATTTTGTATTTGTAACTAGTTTAAAATCTTCAATTTTGGCCGCATAATTGAGCAAAATCTACCTTAGTGGCAACGCGGCACAAGCGGCACGCAACATCAACGACGTTTACGGAGCTAACACTACAAACCAACGCACCACCTGTTATTGATTTGCTCGCTTCCGTTCTGGAAATGTCGACCTGAGAAATGAACCTCGCGGTCGTCCGAAGACTTTGGTCGACAATGACGAATTAAAGGCGATTGTGGAAGCTGATGATACACAATCTACGGCTGAATTAGCTTTCGACGTTAGCGTCAAAACAATATTGGTCCATTTGCGTCAAATTGGCAAGGTAAAAAAGCTTGACAAATGGGTGCCCCACGAAATCAATGATCGCCAGCGCGAAGTACACGTCGAGACGTGCCTTGCACTGCTCAACAGACACACAAATGAAGGAATTTTGAACCGCATTGTTACCTGCGATGAAAAATGGATTCTGTTTGATAACCGCAAGCGCTCAGCAAGTTGGTTGGATCCTGGTTCAGCACCTAAACAATGCCCTAAACGAAAACTTACCCCTAGAAAAGTGATGGTCACTGTTTGGTGGTCTAGCGCCGGTGTGATTCATCACAGCTTCTTACCAAACGGGGTGAGCATTACTGCAGATGTGTACTGTGAAGAACTGAACTTAATGATGGAGAAGCTGGCACATCTCCAACCAGCATTGGTCAATCGCTCGTCTCCGCTGCTCGTGCACGACAACGCGCGACCTCATACTGCACAGCAGACGATCTCCAAGTTGCAAGAACTGGGGTTGGAAGCTCTCCGTCATCCGCCCTACTCACCAGACCTTGCACCTACAGACTACTACTTTTTCCAGAATTTGGATAACTTCTTGGCGGGAAAAAAATTCAATACCCGAGAGGCAGTACAAAATGCCTTTGAAGAATTTGTTGCCTCCCGTCTAGCTGATTTTTTTAAGAAGGGCATCAATAAACTGCCACTGCGTTGGCAAAGATGCATTGATTGCATGGGTGATTATTTCGATTAATACAAATAAAAAAATACATGAAAAAAATTCGTTTAATTTTTTTCATACAAAACGGCATTTTCATAGGTAAAGACCTATTATTTTAAAAGTATGTTTATTATATAAGGAAATACTATCATCATATTTTCTTTATTAAATCTTAGACTAGACGTGAGATGACGGGGTGTGGACGACTAGGAATAATGCGTTCTGTTCGTCCACAGTGTAGACGAACGGGGTGTGGACGAGCGGGAATTACTCGAAAAAATAATTAAAACTTTAATAAAACTATTCACAAACTAAAATGGATGTCAGCAGTATGGAAGGATTCTGCTAGCACCGATGCTGTCAGGGTCGCGAGATTTGTTTGAAAGAGTTACCGTGGTCCTGGAATACAGGCAACTGAAGGAACACGGGTGGCTTTTAGTCAGTACAAGAAACGCCCTCCCGCTTCACCCAGAGCGGGAGCGTCATTTGATGATTACCCAACCACAAAAAAAAATGACAACTGGTAATGCACTTAAGAGACTGGCGGTGACAGCTTTTTACGCGCTTTGTATTAGTTTCACTTGTATGTTTGTTTGTAACTGACTCCTTATAGCGCGATTTTGACCCACTTTAAACGACCAGATTTCATTGAAACTCTGTAGACTTATCGAGGACCGATGACAATACTATAATTTATTAAATTTGTGCCATTATCCTCGCCAGGGTTACCAGGTCAGCAAAAAAAACTGTCTTCGAGAACTACGCTGACATACGTCTCAAAATTCGAGACACCCTAAAAAATAGAAAATAAATAATAGTTTAAAAAAACTAAAAAACACGGTTCCATAGAAAACCAGACTAAAAAGTAGAAAATAATGGAAAAAAGCGTGGGGTGCCTGATATCAATAAAAAAAAAATACCCACGCTTTTTAGGGTTCCGTTGCCAAATGGCAAAAAACAAAACCCTTATAGATTTGTCATGTCTGTCTGTCTGTCTGTCCGTCCGTCCGTATGTCACAGCTACTTTGCTTTCAGAACCCACGACCTCCGGCATAGCAGGAGGTCGTGGGTTCGATTCCCATCAGTACATAACCCAGTAATGTTTTTGTTTACTACATAGGTCAATAAAACAAATTTGCGGACATAATAGATTTTAATACTTATAAAAATTATATACCTTACCTTAAATTACGATACTAATAAAAAAACGACATATCTGGCGCTTCCGTTGCAGTTGCACACTTTCCAGTACTTTCTAATTTAGGCATATCACCAATACATTCAATTCCATTAATGATACCTCCTTGGTGATTGAATTCTGTAGATATGTGTGATGTAAGCACGACGTCATAGAGGTACAGCAATACTTCTGCTGGAGTAGCTCCCTCCAGTATTGTGGGGACTGGGGTATTTTCCAACACAGTAGCGATTGCGGTGGCGATTGAGATCAGGAAGATTACAGTTCTCATCTTGTGCATCCTGGAAAACAACGGAACTTAACTTCAATCCTCTAATCTCGGAAGGATTGGGCAGTAGTGTACTACTACCACACCTAAAATCACCTGATATTGGGGCCGCGCCTATTGTTGTCAGCCGGGTACAAAATAATATAGATACCGGGCTGCTACTCAGCATTTATAATATTACTGTAATCATATCAACATATCAGTCGAAAGACGTCCTGTGCAGGACATAGACCTCCCCCAATTTGGGGGACTTTGCCATAATCACCACGCTTGGCAGGCGGGTTAGCGATCGCAGTATGGTGATAAAATGCATAGAGAACGCTGCTGCCCATTCTTTAGTAAGTCCCTTAGTCGCCTCTTACGACACCCACGGGAAGAAATGGGATCGTGTTATTCTTTACGTCCGGCACCACACGGAACATATACTGTAATATAATGTGTACGATATTACTGTAATAGAAACACACATTCGGGAATAAAAACTATTTTCTGCCTATTACGGTTCGTGAGATACAGGCCACTGCCGACAACGGTGGCTTAGTAACATAGTAGTTACCTTTGGCTCCATTTGGGCACGAAACTATAAAGATATCTATAACTCATAGACTAAAAAATAATCAATCATCATAATCAGCAGTGGGAACATTGCAGCGACACAGGCCTCCTCTTGGGGCCCAGTGGGGGCGGGCCCAGTAGAGATTTGCAGGTGTCACATGTTTAGAATTGTTTAGTTCTAGGACATGCCGGTTACCGTTTTGGGAGCAGTAGTGATGAAACAATTGACACAAAGTAAAGCGCTTGCCTAGGTTCGAACCAAGAAAATTGAAATGATCAATAGGCACGGAGCGTTTCCTAAGTATTTTAATTTGGAAAAAATAAACTATAAAGTTTATAAACCCAAGTTAGGCATAGCGTTTAAATGATAAAATTGAACATTGTATTAAAAACCAAAATTTTACCTATTGTTTTAAATCCTCTCGAGACCACAGACAAAAAAGTGTTGAGTTATGAAGAGAATATTTCGGTTAAAATATTTTAAACTTTTGCTAATGACATTAATTGTATTGGTTAACGTGGTCACTAGACGACACACAGTATAATAACTGATACAAAATTGCCACTTACCACAATTATACTTAGGAGTTGTAGAAGGAAAATGTTACATTGACATAATGGGAATGTGCCTACTATCACTGTAGAAGGACTTACGGAATAACTACGGTTTTTACCGTTTACAATTATTCATCGATCCAATAGTTCAAACAAACATATTGTTCAAATAAAATTACATTAAGGATAGCTTGCTATTTTCAAATTTTCTTAACATTTTTTACAGTTTGAAGGTCGGTGGCATGTTGATTAAAATATAATTCGTGACCATAACAGATATGGCTTTAGAGAATTATAATAATTCAATTCATCAACATTGGTCTAGTAGTCACTAGCACTACTACTGAGCATGAGGTCCTGGGTTTGATTTCCAGGTGGGATAAAGTATTAGTGGGTTGCTCTATCTGATATTTCTCAGTAACAGCCTTAAATCTGGATTTGTGCCGGTGAGCAGGCATTGATCTGGAAAGTGCGGATTTAATTTTATTATAGGTACACTTCTGCCCAACCCTTTTGACAAATATGTGTGATGATATGTTCAGTTCATCAATACATTCCTCCAACTTCTCTCCCATGGAATAACTTTTTCATGAATTACACCACCTTAAAATAATGTCAAAATTAAACGATGTGCTACGTTGAATCATATTTTATTAAGCTAAATCCAAAGTTTGTAAATATAATATTTAATTTTTTTAATGAATATACATTGTATTCATTTACTTTAGGTTTTTAGTGGTTATATGGAATAAATAAAATGCTATTTACCATAAGCAGTGATAGGAATAGGTAGTGCCTATTTGCCTAAACTTCGAAGAACAGAGACGAGACTTCCTTAGGACTAAATTTTTTCCGGGACATCTGTCCCGAAATTCGGGACAACACTTTTAAATACATTTAAAAAATATTTTATTTGGAATAAGTAATTCGTCTATATTTACCTAAAGTTTGCGACTAGAGATAACATTTATAATTTATAACTCCATAATAATAACTTATCCTCTATGGGCTCTAAAGGAAAAATAAAACACATAGAATATTGTTGTAACAAATATATGTATATTCATCATAATCATCATTTCAGCCGAAAGACGTCCACTGCTGGACATAGGCCTCCCGCAAGCTCCGTCACTTCGACCGGTTTTGTGCTTCCCGCATCCAGCGGATTCCTGCGGCCTTCACAAGGTCATCGGTCCACCTTGTTGGAGGCCTTCCAACTCTACGTCTTCCCGTAGGCGGTCGCCACTCCAGAACCTTTCGGCCCCATCGGCCATCTGTTCTACGAGCAATGTGCCCTGCCCACTGCCACTTCAGTTTAGCAATTCTTCGGGCTATGTCAGTTACCTTGATTTTCCTACGGATCTCTTCATTTCTGATTCGATCGCGTAGGGAAACTCCAAGCACAGCCCTCTCCATCACCCTTTGGGTGACTTTCAGCCTTCTGAAAGTCATCCAAATAAGGCCCATTGTGAGCCCCCCCCCAAATGTATACTATTATTATACAAATATATTTATATTATTTTTTTAAATATGACGTAATCGGAAAGCATGGAACAAAATGTACAGACGGAAAAACTTAAGTTACAAATTTCTGTTTATCTATCTATGTCATATTTATTTTACTGACGTTGAGTGATGCAATTTTAACTTAAATCAAAGTACACATTAACCTTTGAAGTATAACATTAGGACAATCAGTTTTAATAGTGAACTACTTACAGTTCGGTTTTGATACAGATCTTGACGCATTAAAACTTGCTAAGAATTTGAAAATCTTTATTTGTGTTACAAATACCATAAAAAAAATAAAGAATGATATTAATTTAATCATCTTGATTCGATTCGTCAAGTTCAGTATCAGAACCGAAATTTTCTTTGTCAATTTTCTTTGATGATGATGAAAAATATAGAAAAAATTATGATTGTGTATTTTAACTTAGATAAATTATCTAAGTTAAAATACACAATCATATTTTTTTCTATATTTTTAACTGTCAGGCGATTTCTATTTATGTTAAGAATCCATTTATAAGTTGAAAACGACCTTTCAACATCGACTAAGGTTAAAGGCGCGTAGTTTAGTATGATTGCTCGTCCCTTGCTGCTGTTATCGCGTCACATATGTCTCTAATTTTATCTAGATCGGGATTTCTGTCCATGACATTTACGAGTTTACGATTTGCTGCAATAACATTGTTCCTGTCTGTCTACATCAAATAATACGGTAAGTCAACATTTATTACTCTTTAATGTTTTGACTAAAAGTTATTTATTTTATTTCTTGTAGGGAAACAAACAGTAAGTTAGATATAAAGTAGAACATAAATGTATACAATTATTTTATCTTAAACTAGCAATTTGACAGTCTAGCTTGATCTGGTTGTATGAACTTGACATTTTTGAGTGGAGTTTTTAAGATAATTATTGTGTATGAAACGTATTTAAAGAAAAAAAAAATATGGTTATTTTAATATTTGATGACCATTACGTACAAGACAGGACATCATCCGTATTTAATTTTGGTCCAGATATAAAAGTGAACTTAAATACTACCAAGCATAGTGATGCTACATCTTTGGTGTCATAAAGAAATGCTAAGGCGGACGAATTCTATCAAAATATATTATTTTTCTGGCCGGCTCTTTTTATATTTGTACCAAAATGGATTATGCCCTTTGCGCATTGACTAAAATGTTACTCTGTAGAAGAATAAAAACAATTTCAATAACAATGACGCTACGCGTGTTCATATTTTCTAACCGTATTTCTTTATTAGAGCGTAAAATGAAATAAAAAAATCTTTTAATCGATACAATCGATGCATCTAGGTGGAACGCGCGCGCCTCTCCCGCTTTCCCTTCCACCTCCCCATGTCTATAAGGGTTTGTTTTTCCTTTTGAGGTATGGAAAACTATAAAATTTTATTTTATTTTAGGTACTTGCTACCGTACCTCTTTTTGGAGACCATTAAGATTAGCGATGGCGAACAACCCTAAGGAAGCAACAGTACAAAGTTGGATTGGACTTCATCCTGAATTATATTACAACCCGGCCAGTAATTTGATTTACTGTTCTAAGTGCGAGAGCATTATAACAGCTAAACTTAGTAGTGTCAAGAGGCACGTTAAAGGTCCGAAACACAAAGGGACAAGTAAGAAACCAAATGAAGAATTTTATTTGGACCTAGTACAATTTCTCATATTATGTAATATACCTTGGATTCAAGTAAACAACCCCGCTTTCAAAAAATTCTTCCATAAATATATTTGCTGCAATTGTACAAATCGACAAAAGGTTCCTGAGCAATCATTGCTGAGAAAAGTTTATTTAGATAAGATTTTTAAAACAAATATTGACTCGATTTATGAACAAACTGCAAATCAAAAGCTGTGGGTATCTTTAGACGAGACAACTGATTTTACATGGTACATTTTCTTGTAAAACCTTTAAATGCGATCACACAAAAACCATTTTTAGTTGCTTGCAAAGTACTAGAAATTGTTAATGGGAACACAATTGCCTAATTTGTAACAGACTGCCTTGAAAATATGTGGCGCGATTCGTATGAATCCAAAGTAGGAGACGTTGCTGTATTATGAACTGATAGTGTAGCATATATGCTAAAAGCGGGACGTGTTCTGAAAAATTATTTGCCCAACATGATACACGTCACTTGTTTAGCACATGCACTGAATCTCGTGGCAGAAAAATACGATACGAATACTCAGATGTAGATGAATTAATTTCAATCGTAAATTTTTTTTTTAAGTCACCTATGCGTGCGTGCGCTTGTTAAAAAATACCATTCCCCACATGCCGCTTCCTCCAGAACCCGTTATTACAAGATGGGGCATTTGGTTAGAGGCAGTGTCATATTATGCAAAATATTACGATCAAATTAAAACAATTGTAAATCTTTTAAGAAGGTACGACGCGCTCTCTATTAGGTGTGCCAAAAATGTTCTTCAAAAGGAAAACTTGAAATTGGACTTGGACTACATTGAGGAATATTTTAAAGATATACAAATTAGGTTAAAGAAATTACAAAAATCGAATTTAACTCTAACGGAATCCATTGAAATATTTGATCACATGAGAACTGTGCTTAGCTGGTGTTCGTCTGAGCCTATAAAAAATAAACTCGTAAATGTCATGGACAGAAATCCCGATCTAGATAAAATTAGCGACATATGTGACGCGATAACAGCAGCAAGGGACGAGCAATCATACTAAACTACGCGCCTTTAACCTTAGTCGATGTTGAAAGGTCGTTTTCAACTTATAAATGGATTCTTAACATAAATAGAAATCGCCTGACAGTTAAAAATATAGAAAAAATTATGATTGTGTATTTTAACTTAGATAATTTATCTAAGTTAAAATCAGCCACGTCTCCTACTTTGGATTCATACGAATCGCGCCACATATTTTCAAGGTAGTCTGTTACAAATTAGGCAATTGTGTTCCCATTAACAATTTCTAGTACTTTGCAAGCAACTAAAAATGGTTTTTGTGTGATCGCATTTAAAGGTTTTACAAGAAAATGTACCATGTAAAATCAGTTGTCTCGTCTAAAGATACCCACAGCTTTTGATTTGCAGTTTGTTCATAAATCGAGTCAATATTTGTTTTAAAAATCTTATCTAAATAAACTTTTCTCAGCAATGATTGCTCAGGAACCTTTTGTCGATTTGTACAATTGCAGCAAATATATTTATGGAAGAATTTTTTGAAAGCGGGGTTGTTTACTTGAATCCAAGGTATATTACATAATATGAGAAATTGTACTAGGTCCAAATAAAATTCTTCATTTGGTTTCTTACTTGTCCCTTTGTGTTTCGGACCTTTAACGTGCCTCTTGACACTACTAAGTTTAGCTGTTATAATGCTCTCGCACTTAGAACAGTAAATCAAATTACTGGCCGGGTTGTAATATAATTCAGGATGAAGTCCAATCCAACTTTGTACTGTTGCTTCCTTAGGGTTGTTCGCCATCGCTAATCTTAATGGTCTCCAAAAAGAGGTACGGTAGCAAGTACCTAAAATAAAATAAAATTGTATAGTTTTCCATACCTCAAAAGGAAAAACAAACCCTTATAGACATGGGGAGGTGGAAGGGAAAGCGGGAGAGGCGCGCGCGTTCCACCTAGATGCATCGATTGTATCGATTAAAAGATTTTTTTATTTCATTTTACGCTCTAATAAAGAAATACGGTTAGAAAATATGAACACGCGTAGCGTCATTGTTATTGAAATTGTTTTTATTCTTCTACAGAGTAACATTTTAGTCAATGCGCAAAGGGCATAATCCATTTTGGTACAAATATAAAAAGAGCCGGCCAGAAAAATAATATATTTTGATAGAATTCGTCCGCCTTAGCATTTCTTTATGACACCAAAGATGTAGCATCACTATGCTTGGTAGTATTTAAGTTCACTTTTATATCTGGACCAAAATTAAATACGGATGATGTCCTGTCTTGTACGTAATGGTCATCAAATATTAAAATAACCATTTTTTTTTCTTTAAATACGTTTCATACACAATAATTATCTTAAAAACTTCACTCAAAAATGTCAAGGTCATACAACCAGATCAAGCTAGACTGTCAAATTGCTAGTTTAAGATAAAATAATTGTATACATTTATGTTCTACTTTATATCTAACTTACTGTTTGTTTCCCTACAAGAAATAAAATAAATAACTTTAGTCAAAACATTAAAGAGTAATAAATGTTGACTTACCGTATTATTTGATGTAGACAGACAGGAACAATGTTATTGCAGCAAATCGTAATCCATAAATTCAAGCCAAGGTAATTGTATTAGGAAGATCCAATGAACCAAAAAACGTGCGAGGGTCAAAAAAAAAATATTCACAGAAACAATACAGGAAGATGCGCACTTAACAGACCGAAGTACAGGAGTCAAGTGAGGGTAACCTGAGTGCGCCGGCACGCGGGGCGGTAGGGAAATACATGTAGATCCTCCCCGCGCCGTACAGGTATGCGACCATGGCGGTTTCTTTTTGTAATTTCTAAGAATAGATAACGAAATGCGCTGCCGTAAAAGTCGTATTGTACTTTCGGTGCAATAAAGATTAAATGATGTTTTTAAAGTTTAAGTGTGTTACTAAACAATGTGATAAGGCCATTATTTTAATATCATGCACATTTTTAAATATACTTTAGAAATATATTTCATTAAGATAAAATACAAATACGGTTTGTTTTTGAAATGATAAATTCGTCCTACTATAGAGAATGCTAAAATTATAAAAATTACAGTATATTATTTTAAAGACAAAATGTCTTTTTTTTCAATTATACATTAGAACTTTAGAAATTTCATTAAACGTAGCCGAGAGTGAGCTAGATAGAAGATATTTACTTCGAAACGTCTACGGCTCCTTATACAAACATTGTGATTCATAGTATTAAGATCAACAAGTCATTTACAAAATGATCTCAAAAAAAAAAAAAAAAACAGAAAATTTTATGGTTGTAACGACTGTGAATGTTATTTATTATCAACCGACGACAACGTTATGTCTAGTCGCAAACTTTAGGTAATTATAGATGAATTACTTATTCCAAGTAACATATTTTTTTAATGTATTTAAAAGTGTTGTCCCGAATTTCGGGACAGATGTCCCGGAAAAAATGTAGTCCTAAGGAAGTCTCCGTTTCTCGTCTCTGTTCTTCGAAGTTTAGGCAAATAGGCACTACCTATTCCTATTACTGACCATAAGCAATCGCACGCCACAGGCAACTCAATAAGGGCACTTTTTTTTTTGGTTTGGAAATCATCAAATTACGTCTCCCGCTCTAGGGTGGAGCGGGAGGGCGTGTCAGAGTTTAACTGACTAAAACCCACCCGTGTTCCTTCAGTTGCCCATATGCCAGAGCCACGGTAACTCTTTCGAACGAATCTCGCGACCCTGGCAGGTCTATAGGGGCACTTCAATTCCGAAAGTAGCTCTTACTGCTTTGACATAAAGCGCTGCCAATGTCTTAATGTCATAAATGTGCGGTTGATACTTCGATGGGACTTATTTCCTTAAAGAATAATCCTGAATAATAGAATTCATACTGTTTATTTCAGACTGGAGTCCATAGGGACAAACTTTACTTACATAACTACTAGTGCAACTAGGTTAAGACACAAATAAACATATATGCAATTAAAATTCAGCGTGGAGCGGCATCCACCTTCGCAACATCGGGGAATCCCACCAATCTGCGAATACACTGAGAATACTGTTTATGCTGTATAGGGCTGGTCACTTATAACTCCCTTATTTTTTGGATGGGAAATCATCAAATGACTTCTCCCACTCTGGGCGGAGTGGGAAGGCATGTCAGACTTTTACTGACTAAAACCCACCCGTGTTCCTACAGTTGCCCATGTGCCAGAGTCACGGTATCTCTTTCGAACAATCTCGCGACCCCGGCTGGCAGCGGTCCTAGCAGACCCCTTCAGTGTTGCTGACATCTCTTTCAGGCGCGCGTGGAACAGTACGCGCCGTCGACCCGAGCCTGGTTCTTACCGGGCGGCGAGATACCCATTGCTCGCCACCCGCAAGCTCGCGCCTACGGTGGCCGGGAGTCTGCTATTGACTCCCGACGCTCGGGGCGTCTCCTCCTGCGCATTTATAACTCCCTTAAGTCTAAAGTTGCACCTAACAATATTTTGTTTAACAATACCGTCTTTTTTATTCTTTACTTTCTTACATTATCCCTTCTGCGCAAATATTACTCTCCACTTCTTCCATCTTTCATGAGCCCGCGTGTCCTCCTTCCTATTTCATGGAACCTATCCAGCTCCCATCGTCTCCTACGAAATCTGCCGCGACTCCACCTTACTGTCTCAGGGCACTATTTCTATGCAATTTGGGCTCATGGTTGGTCCGACATGTAGCAGTCTTGTCCTCTACCCATTCATTTAGTGCTTAGTATATTGCGCTCTATCTATCTCTTTATAAAAAGAACATTTTGGTACGGAACCCTTAAAAATAAGAGGTATTTATATACTTTTAAATAAAACTATATAAGATGAAATGAAACGAAGCTATAGTTATACTGTTTTATCTATATAAGTATTTTAAATAAATTCTTATGAATAGAAAAATCTTTAACATTAAAGTATATGATACACTTATTGTATGTAGGTGCGTATTTTATAGAGGTCAGTGATGTAGGTAGATATGTAAATTAAAATTACATTTAATCTGTGACCTTGAAGTGAACCTTCATGGTGAAATTTTCACAGAACGATTGACAATTGCATTATATAAAAATACCGTATAAGCGAAACTAGTCAAAACAATGAAGACTAAGATTCTATTTTTAAATTATACTAGTAATAAAACGACATATCCGGTGCTTCTGTAACGGGGGCACATTTCCCAGTAACTTCTAATATAGGCATGTCACCAGGACATTTCATTCCATTAAGTACGCCCCCTCCTTCGTGATTGATTTCTCTAGACATGTGTGACATAAGCACTACGTCATAGAGGTATAGCAATACCTCTGCAGGAGTAGCTCCCTCCAGTACTGTGGGGACTGGAATACTGGGGGATAACTCAGCGACAGCGGTGGCGATTGTGATCAGGAAGATTACCACTCTCATCTTGTATTGTACCTGTAATAAAAAAAAACATATACAGCCTTATTCATAAAAATCTCGCTAATCACTGATTAGCCACTGTTTAGTTAAGCAAATGGTTAGCCCTTAAGTAATGATTAACATTTCTTTATTCATAAGCGCTAGTTAGCAGATGATTAGTTACGACACGAAATAGAGGGGAAATTATGCGTGCAGCACAGATTATAATCAATATAGTTGACTAAAAAACCGAATTAAAAGTATAAAGTTGTCATAACCACGATATTTGTATCTGTGGTGCTTTTGACAGACCAAAGTCAACAATGTCATCGGAGATTTCAATTTAAATAAAATAATTTAATATGTTTATAACATAATTATTTCATTGTTTTTACGATGGTAACAATACAATATAATTAGCTCTAATGGCTGGAGGATACAGGTATTTATTTCTGATTTTATATCCTTAAACTGACCAAATTAATGTTAAAAAGCCGTAGCCCATAATAGCTATGTATTTTGCATGACCCTAAGCTTGTTTACATGAATATACTCTTTTAAAAACATATAGGTACTTGTGTCTATTCTATATTACTTCCTATTGCTTATGAACTGGGGTTTCAGTGTATTTTAATAAAATTAAAAAATCTTGTTTACAGTTGAAAGTTTGACGAAGCACCAATACTATATATATATAACCTCGGAAAGACGGCGAGGGCGCAGAGCATGCTACGTGAATAAGATGAGGAATGAGAGTGCCATGAGAAAATAATAGCACCCATATAAATGTTAAGGAGGAAGAATAATTGGAAATCAAAAATACGAATTTATAACTTAAATGTAGCTTTATTAAAATAAACGTAATTGTTGCTTGGCTAACTAACATGGCTACTCTGCATTTCATTTCGTAGGCGATCAAGTATGGTGTCATCCAACATATGATTACGCTGGATGACCCGCAACTGATCCGATAGTCGTTGGGTTGAAACATTGACAGTTGGCTCAAGCGCCTGAAAAAGAGAGAGCATCTGAACATGGTACGCGGTCAGATTGTTTCCCCCCTCTGTAGCCCCAAAGTATGAGCGCATGACATACTTATTGATGGATCTTGTCCATCTCATGCGCTGGCCAACACTAGCAAAACACAGAAATGTGTGGAAAAGGGAGAGGGAGGCCTTTGCCCTGCAGTGGGACAATATAGGCTAGTTATATTAGATAGATAGAATTGTTGCTTATGAAATGTCTCATGTTATTTGAGCAAGACTGCCACAACATGGCTTTTCTTCAGTTCTGTGCCTTGGAACTGGCGTCAAAGAATGTGAGGGGCCTAAAACCTACTGAGCCTCCTCCTGTTTGAGCTTTTCCTAAAAATCGTTTATCACGTTTACTTCGCATAAGGAATATGCACCTAATATGGAATTATTCTCATCGCAGATGTAAACAAGCCTTGTAGGTCTTCCTCCGTCTATTTCCCGTCGGCGCGTAGCGTTTCAAAACTATTTAATTCTGTACTATTCCGAAATCCCGTAAATATTGTTAAAATCAATATTTAATAAGGCACAATTAGTTATTAGGGACAAAATAACCTTGAAGCATACAATAATCCTGTTGAACCGATCAGCTGATTCAAATAAAATCCGCCATCTTGCCTCTTAGCATCCTCTTAACAAGCTACCAGTGGTGTTTAATTTTGACAGCTTTTAATCAAATGGTTAGCGACTACTTAGCGCTAAATAGCGTTTATGAATAAGAATTTCACTAATCAGTTGCTTAGCAATTGATTAAAATTTAAGAGTCATTTATGAATAAGACTGATATTAATTTAGCTACTACAGTAGTAACGTACTATATCTATCGGTACACCTCAATAATTTCACAATACAATCAGTAAAAAATATATGAAATTAAATTCACTTTATACAGACAAATAAACTTTACAATGAAAAAAATGTTTTGATTCCGGAATTTGGTGTCTTTAGTTTTGTATTATACATTTTGCTACGAACTTCCGAAATTATAGTTTTTTTCACGTTGTAGTGTTTCTTTGGAAGTCAGTTTTTTGTCGGTAAAACATATTTTTATTTCACACTTTTTAGTTTTAGTACCTACACTGTACATTCGTATTCCTATACTGGTTATGAAAACCACAGTGAAAAAGAAACTCAGAGCAACAGTGTACAAATTCAAACAATATTGAAGTGAAAACTTCTTTAGCGGCGTTGTGCACTTTTTTTGTAATGTGTAAAAAATGTTAAACTCGCGTCAGGACACGTGGCCCTGATCGAAAGTTCGTAAGACGGACAGAGAGTAGGAGAGGTAGTATCCCCTCTCTTTCTACGGCGTGGCGAAAATGTATGCATGCGCCTACTGTTTCGTTTAGGCGGCGCAGGACGCTTGCGCGAATGTTCATGTGTGTTTATGTTACAGCGTGCCCCGCGCATCCATGGATGGTGACAGCTGAGAATTTTCCCTATTATTTTTATATAATTATGACAGTTCATAATGTCATAATTATAACCAGCCTGTACAATCGTGAGGCATACAACCTCTACAGTTTGCACACGACACTAAATTTTGTATGGGAAACTTACTAATGACACCATACTTGACACTCCCCATAAAACCACAAAAAATATTTCTTATAAATCTAAACCAAATTCCTATCGTCGCTAATACGAATAATATTAAAGACAAATATTCTCGATATGATCATAGATTTTTAAAAAGAAATAGATTATATACCTATAAAATTAATTTATTACCTATAGTTATGCTTGAAATTCAGTAAAACTATAGACCGTAGACAGTCGAGGCTATAGACACAAAATATTAAAGACAGATGTTCTTGATTGGACCACAGATTTGGACCATAAACAAAAGAATACCTATGCATGTGTGTATTCAATACACGGTAATGAATAGTAGTGTGTGTAACGTGTTATTTATTGAAAATAATGTATTTTTACGCATAATTTAAAAAAATATTAGCATTCGTCACTTCTTCTCTGTAAGTTGCGAAATTTCATACTTCTCCGTCCACCAAATTTTCGTAAAAAGGGATCCAAAGTTTTCCCTTCACGTATTAATATATAGATAACTAGCTTTTGCCAGCGGCTTCGCCCGCGTGGAGGTCGGAAAATATCCCGCGGGAACGTACTACCGGGATAAAAAGTAGCCTATGTCCTTTCTCAGGCTCTAAACTATCTGTGTACCAAATTTCATTTAAATCGGTTCAGTAGTTTTAGCAGGAAAGCGAGACAGACAGACAGACCGACAGACAGACAGAGTTACTTTTGCATTTATAATATTAGTATGGAAGTATGGATATATAGTGTAGAAGTGTAGATGTAGATAGTGTAGATGTAGATGTAGATTAAAGCAATTCGTGCAAAATTATTCCCTAACCGTTCCAAAATATCAAAAATGCACAACGTTAATATTCAAGTTTTCACTTCTGCCGGCACTCCCGGAGTGCAACCCGTCGTTTTTTTTTAAATCAAAATCTGTGCACTGTCTATGAAAGTATTAATGAACATGTATGTAAAAATACGGTGGTCACACTGAAAGTTTTCAGAATAGGCCGGTAAGAAAACTAGCCGATTAAAAATGTATTTAAATTTTGAATTAGGATCTCTTAAGGAGTTTTTTTCGAAAGAGTGGGTCTCAAAATGAACATGGACAAGACAAAGGTCATGTCCAATGCTCATGTGATACCCGCTCAAGTGAAGGTTGGAGGCGCTACACTCGAAGTTGTGGACGAATATGTGTACCTAGGACAGACTGTCCAGTTAGGTAGGTCCAACTTCGAGAAAGAGGTCAATCGTCGAATCCGACTCGGTTGGGCAGCGTTCGGGAAGCTACGCAATATCTTCTTGTCCCACATTCCGCAGTGTCTCAAGACGAAAGTCTTTGACCAGTGTGTGTTGCCAGTGATGACTTATGGAACCGAAACGTGGTCGCTCACAATGGGCCTTATAGAAGGCTGAAAGTCACCTAAAGGGCAATGAAGAGGGCTATGCTTGGAGTTTCCCTACGCGATCGAATCAGAAATGAAGAGATCCGTTGGAGAACCAAGGTAACCGACATAGCCCGAAGAATTGCTAAACTGAAGTGGCAGTGGGCAGGGCACAATGCTCGCAGAACAGATGGCCGATGGCGCCGAAAGGTTCTGGAGTGGCGATCGCGTACCGGAAGACGTAGAGTTGGAAGGCCTCCAACAAGGTGGACCGATGACCTTGTGAAGGCCGCAGGAATCCGCTGGATGCGGGAAGCACAAAACCGGCCGAAGTGGCGGAGCTTGGGGGAGGCCTATGTCCAGCAGTGGACGTCTTTCGGCTGAAATGATGATGATGATGAAGGAATTTGTAGATGTGTAAGGAATTCAGGTCATTTGTGTTTACAAATTTGTGGCAATTTTAATAGGCTCTGTCGTGCGTCAAAAATAATTTGAGAAAATTGCCGCTGAACGGTTTACTACGACTTTCGTTGCGGTTTTTCAACAACAATGTTACCATAGACTTCGGTTAGCATTTCATGATGAAGCTCCCGTGCCAATGTTTATAACTGGTTTAATGAGTTTAAACGTGGACGAAGCATACTGTTACGAGGTGGGGTTCGGGATAAATTAATAGAAACCAATTTACCAAAACACACAACACAGTTTAATTTAATAAGTTACACAAATGCCACAAGAAACGTCACAAATAATCACTTGTTTCGCTTGTACAGTATCGCGTGAATTGTATTCGATCGCTTCCGTAATCGAATTCCCCGTCAGCCCGACGATCCGCTATTTACATCCCGAGCAGAACATTCGCGAACATTCGACACTGTGCCACAGCGTAGAAGCTTCTAGTAACTTCCATTAATCAACGATTTACTGTTTAATCCCACTATTCGACAATAGATGGCGGTAGCGTCTACGTACAATTTCCTGTAGTACTTGCTACTTGATAACAGATGGCGTTAGCGTATCGTCTCTAGTAGTTTCGAAGACTGCCCCATCCTTAGATGGAATTAGCTTGACGTTTCTAGACTTTTCGATTTACGTACACTGCTCCTTTCTGAGATGGAGTTAGCGTGATGTTTCTAGACTTCACGATCTATGTAACAATACTCACGGATGATTTGCGAGAAGGACGTCCTAATACGGTACCTAATGAATATAACGTAAGTGCTGTGCGGCTATGATAAAAGCTGATATAAGGGCAGCTTTAGGCATTGGTATGACTCAAGTACAAAAGTTTTACAAGAACATTTAGTCTTCGGAAAGCTTTGTACTAGATGAATAGCTAATAAATTTGATCCATCAAAAACGCCGTCGTTTAGATTGGTGCCGCCCAATGCTTGAAAAGTATGACGGAAGTGACTCGAATGACGTATATATCTTTGTCATAGGTGGGCTGGATATATCGTTATGAAAACGAAAACAAAAAAAAAAAATGTGCGCATAGGATGATTCCATTCGAAGATTTACCGACAAAAGTAAAGAAGGGCGGAAATCCAGGGAAAAATATGATTGCCTCATTCTTTGGACGGACGGGTCATTTCAAGACAATTTTCCTAGAAGATAACAGGACTGTAACCGTATTTTGGCATGTCAGTCATTTTTTACCAGTTGTCTCGGAAAATGTTAGACAGAAGCAGGACCCTCCTCCACTACGATATCGCTCCAGCTCTCTCCGCCGGATGGACTATCGAATATTTGTCGATCGAAGGTAAGTAAGTCATCAATTTTACAGTCGTGACCGTATCTTGTGACTTTTATTTATGGAGGAATTCGTTTTATGAACAATTAAGATGCCATGGTTTTTTTTTTTTTTTTTCAGGATGGGAAATCATCAAATGACTTCTCCCGCTCTGGGCAGAGCGGGAGGGCGTGTCAGACTTTTACTGACTAAAACCCACCCGTGTTCCATCAGTTGCCCATGTGCCAGGGTCACGGTATCTCTTTCGAACAATCACGCGACCCCGGCAGATCACGCGACCCCGGCAGAAGATGCCATGGTTGCATTTGAAATCGGCGTGGAAGAAAAAAAAAAACCGGCCAAGTGCGAGTCGGACTCGCGCACCGAGGATTCCGTACAAACCTGTAGGTATTCTCGGTTTATGCATAAGAAATTAAAGGTTTTTTTTTTAATATATTTGAGTTAATTGATGAAGCGTAAATCGCGGTTTACCATTTATGACGTATTAAAAAAAAAAACTACTTACTAGATCTCGTTCAAACAAATTTTCGGTGAAAGTTTATATAGTTATGTACGTCATATTTTTTTTTTTAGTTTTATCATTCGCTTATTTTAGAAGTTACGGGGGTGGGGACACCTTACCACTTTGGAAGTGTCTCGTGCGCAAACTATTCAGTTTAGAAAAAAATGATATTAGAAACCTCAATATCACTTTTGAAGACCTATTCACAGATACCCCACACGTATGGGTTTGATGAAAAACGTTTTTTTGTGTTTCAGTTCTAAGTATAGGGAACCCCAAAATTTATTGTTTTTTTTTTTATATATTTTAGTGTAAAAATCTTAATGCGGTTCACAGAATACATCTACTTGCCAAGTTTCAAAGCATAGCTCTTATAGTTTCGGAAAAAAGTGGCTTTGACATACGGACGGATAGACAGACAGACAGACATGACGAATCTATAAAGGTTCCGTTTTTTGCCATTTGGCAACGGAACTCTAAAAAGATTAGGTCTACTGTTTCAGTCAACGGTTCTATCGCATGCGACGAAACTACTTCGAAAAGTAATTAAAATATTAATAGCTTCTACATCATTAATATTTAATTTTCAAAAAACTTTCAGTGTGATCTACGTAAAGACGAATTGAAAAACTGCTCTTTTTTGAAGTAGGTTAATATACTAATTTATTACTTACTGTGTTCCTTGTGATCACTAACAAAACGGACTGAATCTTGATTTAAAACGATGAATTTTAAACTCACAAAATGAAACTTTAATAAAGTCAACGACGCAACCTGGCGGTTCACAAAATACGATTAATAGAACTATATAACCGATGACGCAGATGCTTATAAGGATAATAAAATAGGTTACATTTGAATTTAGAACTATACCATTACACAAATATGGACAGTATCAAAATTACGAACAATCGGTCAAAACGGCACACTCACACAGACGCGCATATTTACGCCTTTGAGCAAAGGTAGCGGTGCTCTCACTCTCATTTGCGGGTGTGTTGTCGAGACGAATGGGCACGTTATAAAATAATTCCTGAAAGTGAGAGTTTCGCGTATTTTTTAAATTATGTTAATGCTCCATGTAGAGTAAATATTTTGATTTTCTGTATTGAAAAACTTTTTAACAAAAAATTTAACCGCCGAAAAACTGAAAAGCATAAAATAATAAACCTTAAAATTATGAGTCGGCGCTATGAGTGATCCTTGTTCATTGATTTTTCAGCGCCGACTCAAATTTTTTAGGTTTATTATTTTATGCTTTTCAGTTTTTCGGCGGTTTAATTTTTTGTTAAAAAGTTTTTATTTTATGATTTTTTGTGGCTTTAATGTACTAATAATACTTGGCAAGGTATACCCTATCCAACAATAAAAGAATTATCAAAATGGGACTACTCTGTACAAAGTTATGCGTGTTTATACGTTACAATCAGTGAGTGAACAATCAATCATCCCCTGTTTTCCAACCCTTAGGGTTCGATTTTGTTTTCCAAATTTATATGGGACCACCTTGGGAGTATACTCTTTCCAATAGAAGAAGAATTGTCACAATCGGACCACTATGTAAAAAGTATTGAGTGGTCATACATAAAAAAAAAAAAAAAATATACGCGTCGAATTGAGAACCTCCTCCGTTTTTTTTCGTCGGTTGAAAAAGGAACTATTGTGGTAATATTAAAACCTGTAATTGCTCTTATTGCTTGACTCTATATTGTATTCTCTTATTATAATATTTACCTTATCCAAGCAAGACTGTATAATTTTTTCCTGATTCTTAAAGTTAAGTATTATAATTTTATAATTTCAGTAAGTAATCAAATTTAATTTAACATAACGTCTGCTGACGGTACTTCTAAGCTAAAATGACTGTTAATTGAGTTTACCTAGATACAAATAAATCGGGGTCCTCCGGGACGGGGGCCTCGGGGATCGGGGTACTCGGGGAATAACCCATTATATCAACAATCTGACAGTTGCTATACTGTCCATATTTATACTGTGTCTATACCTACTCCGTTTATTAAACGTTATAACTATAAATAAATCCAGAAGGAAAACTATCAAATTAAATAACTATGTTCCCCCAACAGACATCTGACGCAGTATAACGCATTTATGAAACTTATTGTTGAATTGAAACTCAACTAAACTCAAAAATTTCAAAATATAGGTATCATATATTTTGAACTTTTTTGAGTTTAGTTTAGTTTGTATCCAGTTGATGTTATACATATATTCCGGGCTGGTAACGGAAAGAATGGGGTTCATTTTGACAGCAACAACATTATTCAACATTATTTGCGCTATTTCCATTGTTGAGCAGATACATTATCAACCGACGAAAAAAAACGGAGGAGGTTCTCAATTCGACGCGTATATATTTTTTTAAATGTTTTTTTTTATGTATGACCACGCATAACTTTTTACATAGTCGTCCGATTGTGATAATTCTTTTTTTATTGGAAAGGTTATATACCGAAGGTGGTCCCATAAAAATTTGGAAAACAAAATCGAACCCTAAGGGTCGAAAAACAGGGGATGATTGATTGCTCACTCACTGATTGTAATGTATAACCACACATAACTTTATACAGAGTAGTCCGATTTTGATCATTCTTATTTTATTGGATAGCGTATACCTTGCCAAGTATTATTAGTACATTACAGCCACAAAAAATTATAAAATAAAAAAACTTTTTAACAAAAAATTAAACCGCCGAAAAAACTGAAAAGCAAAAAATAATAAACCTTAAAATTTTGAGTCGGCGCTGAAAAATTAATGAACAAAGATCACTCAAAGCGCCGACTCATAATTTTAAGGTTTATTATTTTTTGCTTTTCAGGTTTTTCGGCGGTTTAATTTTTTGTTATTGAACACCTGAAGCAATCGATTGCCAATAAATTTTTATTTTAAATGAGTCCACGGTCAAATTAAATTAACTAGAGAAACTTTCTGAACGGTTCCGTGCCCAAAAAAAAGGTAAAAAGGGACCCAATTACTAAGACTCTGCTATTCGTCCGTCCGTCTGTCACCACGCTGTATCTCATGAACCATGATAATTTAGACAGTTGAAGTTTTCACTGATGATGTATTTCTGTTGCCGCTATAACAACAAATACTAAAAAGCAGAATAAAATAAATATTTAAGTGGGCTCCCATATAATCAACGTGATGTTTTTGCCGTTTTTATAGATAATGGTACAGAACCCATCGTGCGCGAGTCCGACTCGCACTTGACCAATTTTAACATACCTATTTAAAACCAAAGGAAAGTACAAAACAATAATAACATTACGGAGTTACACTCTGTGATGATGTGACATTATTAAAAAAATAATATCTGGATGACCGAGCTTTGCTCGGTATTTTTTGGTAAATTGTGTTTAAAATAATAAGTTTATGTTCAAGTTGATTATCGATAAAGTTGGTCATCGAAAACACGAATAAAACGACATTTTATAAAAATGAATCCTAGCTAGATCGATTTATCGCCCCCGAAACCCCCTGTATACTAAATTTCATGAAAATCGTTGGAGCCGTTTCCGAGATTCAGATTATATATATATATATATATATACAAGAATTGCTCGTTTAAAGATGTAAGATATGTTTTGATGCCCTCTTAGCTTTTCCTATTATATAAAACTGTTGGTTTATATTAGGTAGGTACATAAATAAAATATGTTTTAAATGAAATATTAATATTTAATTCCCCTAATATCTGGATGACCGAGCTTTGCTCGGTAATTTTTTTTGTAAATTATGTTTAAAATAATAAGTTTATGTTCAAGTTGATTATCGATAAAGTTGATCATTGAAAACACGAATAAAACGACATTTTATAAAAATTAATCCTAGCTAGATCGATTTATCGTCCCCTAAACCGCCTGTATACTAAATTTCATGAAAATTGTTAGAGCCGTTTCCGAGATTCAGATTATATATATATATATATATACAAGAATTGCTCGTTTAAAGATATAAGATACACGAAATTAAACGATACAAAAATAGTTCACTTTTACCTATTTGAATTTTCTTACTGCAGTTTTTAATCATTGTAATCAAATATAGGTACCTATCAATCATATAAATCAATCGGCGGCGGTTCTGTTACGGGCGCACACATGCCTGACGAAAACGTCTTCATTCTACCAGGGCATTTGAGATTTATAAATGTTGACGAACCCTGGTCGTTCTTTTCAAGAGACATGTGTGACGTAAGCACTACGTCATAGAGGTATAGCAGCACGTCTGTAGGAGTAGCTTTCCCCAGTACTGTGGGGACAGGTAAGCTGGAGGACAACTCAGCGGCAGCAGTGGCGATTGCGATTAGTAAGATAACCATTTTCATCTTGTGCATCCTGGAAATTATTAAAATTATTAATAGCTAGAGCAAGTCCGTCTAAAAAATAATAACTTTTAATTACGTCCTGAACATTTTTTTACTATTACATAGGTCTCCAATTAACCCTCTGGCTTTATTTGAGTTTGACAGTACCAAAAATCATAATTTTGCCAGTAATATTTTGTTTGCACTTTCGTTTGATGAGGCAAATAGTCATTGATTCGCTTCATTTCATTTTTATACCGATAGTAGCTCATGGTGGGAATGGACATCAGAGTTAGGTATACTAAGGTGTCATATTTTCTTTTTGTTCTTGGTGTAGCTGGCACGACAGGATTTCAAATGTCATTGGCCCAAAACTATGCTATTGCTACGCCATCTACTGCTGTGGTCGCTTAAAAATCACTTTGTCTGCGAAGGTATGAAATAATAGGTATTCAAATTGGGATTGGGGAAATCTATCTAGGATTTGTTATAATAAAGCCAATCAGTTTGTTTTTTTGAATGTGCCCAATACCCAGTTCTTGAGAAAAGCTCACTAGGCTCAGCTTACAAAACGAATGCTAAGTGAAAACGAATCGCGCGGGCTGGCGATGCGATGCAACTGGGTGGGTTGGGGAAACAGTGAATTTTCACGCGGATGAACTTGCGCACTAACATCAAAGTTTTCGACTTAGTATACAGAATAAACAAGCTAATGTGGCAATGGGCCGGCTATATTAGTCGTAGAACCGATGACCGTTAGGATTCTTCTTTAGTGGAGACTGTGAATTGGCAAACGGAAGGTGAAACGCCCTCAGGCTAGGCGGAGCGACGGTCTTTGCAGGGTGGTTAGTAGCAGCTGGATGAGAGTTGCCGAAGATCGAGTTGAAGGGGCGTGTAATTAGAGAAGTCTTTGTAAAACACTGGATTTTCTGTAGGCTTATTATGACACATTTTGTGTGACAAATCTGTCAAAAACGCTCAATGGAGAGAACTGCTGTGAAACAGTGGTCATGTAACTCGAAACATTTATGTCAAAATATGATTTTTAGTGTTTTCAAAGTCAAATAGCAGCGGCAGCGTTAATGGTATATTATCGTTGTAAAAGTTAACAATGTTGGTGGTATTACTTGCCATAACTAAACCCATTTTTCTAGAAAGCGGCACTTTATTTTTTGGTGACGCACAGTGACAAGTCAAGCTATACATTTCCAGTATAAGCAGAATTTTCATTTTACAAAAGGCCCATAGAATGCGAGGTCAGCTAAAACTAGAAATATTTAGCTTGATATGTAGCAGTGTATACAAAATGTTTGAAAACTCACTTGACCTTTTGAAATGACACTGATTAGTCTTTGACAGTTGTACAAAATGAATATAACACGGCAAATTGACAAAGTTTGTCAAATTTATTTTGTTAACTACGAATTAATTTTCCTGACTTTACAGCACTAAAAACACTTGATATTATTTCAAAATAAAAAAATATATTCATATTAATAGGTATCTTATTTTTTAAACTATATCCTCCCAAATTATTTAACAATAATATATGTTAATATACACACCTTGTAACAATTATCAGGAATATAACTACCACAGAATTCGTTTATATAAATATTGTTTAACGAAATTGACGAAACAAGGATAATCGCTTCCGGATAGCACTTTCCGATGTGTGACTTTTGCTACATTTTCGATAATATATAGGCTTCCTGTATTAGGCTGCAGACAATATTGTTAATACATAAATATATCCAATAGAAAGAAAAATGCGTTTATGGGCATTACAGCTTATAGAATTTTGATAACATAACATAACATCACGCCTTGTTTCCCCGAAGGGTTAGGCAAAGGTGTACCTATAGTAAACCCAAATTTCGCCTGTTATGTTTAAGTCCCATGGAATAGGGGGCGAGCCTATTGTCATCAACCGGGCACCAATCCAGACTCCGAGCTGCTACAGAGAAATTCCAGATGGAAAATCCCAATAAAACTTTGCCCGACCTGGGAATCGAACCCAGGACCTTCTGATCAGCAGTAGCGCTTGCTACCACTAGACCAACGACCAACTATAAATAAAACAGAAAACAATGTTGTGAACGCTAAAAGGGCTGATTTTCAGCTATAACACCACTTAGTAAGACTGGTTGTAAGAGTTTCGGGATTCTGAATACCTGTTACGACTGTCAAAGATTTGCAAATGACAGTCAGGAAGAGCGAAAATACAATATCCAATGTGATAAACTATTTATTTTGTATCATTATTTATTAGGATCATGTCATTGTAGATCAATATTTTATGAACAACTAGCTTTTGTAAACGGCGTCGTTCACGTGGAGGTCCAAAATTACCCCACGGGAGCGTACTACTAAGGTATAAAATTTCTATCTGTTAATCCTGGTTATGATTTATCTGTGTGCTATATGTCAATCAAATCTGATCAGACGTTTTTACGTGATTGGGTTACAAACATACGAACATCTAAACAAACAAACTTTCACATTTATAGAATACTAGCTTTTGCAAGCGGCTTCACCCGCGTATTATACATATAAACCTTCCTCTTGAATCACTCTATCTATTATACAAAATTCTGCATCAAAATCCGTTGCGTAGTTTTAAAGATCTAAGCATACATATGGACAGACAGCGGGAAACGACTTTGTTTTATACTATGTAGTGCAGTAGGACAATTGGAAGGAGGAATCTAGGATTAGTAGGAAGACTAACATATACCAACCTAACCTATCTTGACTGACCCGTTTGTCTCGTAGTTGCGAACGCGACTGCTGAGCGTGGGGTCCCGGGGTCGATTCTCAGGTCGGGCAATGTGTTACTGGGTTTTTCCATTAGGTATTTATTATTAACACACTGCCTGGAGTTTGGAAGTTGGCCGTTTAGCCGCTGGTCCTGCGCCTGATTTCTTTCCGGTCGTGTCGGATTGCCGTTCCATCTTACTATGAGAGCGAGGGAAGAGCGAGTGCCCCCGAGTCAGCCCACGCACTTGCGCACTATTATAATTCCTGTGCCGATGGCTAGTCCCCATTAAGATTGGCCGTCATGGGCGAAATACGGTTTGGAAGGACTATGTATAACTTAACAAGTTATTTAGTTGGTAAAGATTATTGTGATTGTATCATAATAATCTCTACCAACTAAATAACTCAACAAAAAATTAAAAAAAAAACGGAGAATGGAAAAACGGAGTTGGTAAAGATTATTGTGATTGTATCACAATAATCTTTACGAACTAAATAACTTGTTGCTGTACGTGATACTAAATAAAAATTATTTATAATCAGTTAGGTATATCAAAGTAGGAAAATAATTATTTAAACTTTATCCGCCCATTACATTTTATATTATAGCATCAGGAATCGTTTTTAATAATAACAATAATGCTAAAAATAGTACGAAGCTGTTTATTTTCCTGCACGCATGTTCACATATTATTTAAACGAAACATCACGCCTTATTCCTCCGAAAGGTTGGGTAGAGTACCCATAAGTACACCCACATTTCACCAGTTATGTTTAAGTCCCATGTACTAGGGGGCGAGCTGCCTAAACGAATATTATAAACAGAGAGGATTTGATTTATGTAAATTTGTTACGTTTTCACGCTAAGACTAATGAACGGATTTGGATGAAATTTTGCCACATGGGTAGATCTGGGTTAGGAGAAAGGAAGCTTTTATCGCAAAATTCACAAGGAGTCGTCTAATGCGGGTGAAACCACGAGACATAGGTAGTACCTAATAATTCACCAGATATTATACCAAAAGATACTAGATAGATTCATAGTTAGTCTAGATTTCATATTTGGCTTTTGTGTATCTTAACTAAAGGAAATTTTAATGAGGTAATGTATATTCCGTGTGGTGCCAGACGTAAAGAATAGCACCATCCCATTTCTTCTCGTAGATGTCGTAAGAGGCGATTTAGGGACTTACTAGAGAATGGGCAGCAGCGTTCTCTATGCATTTTACACCGTACTGCGATCGCTAACCCGCCTCCCAAGCGTAGCGCCATAATGCAAACCGCCCACAAATTGGGGAGGCCTATATCCAGCAGTGGACATCTTTCGGCTGAAACGATGATGATGAATTAATTCATGTTTAATTCTACTAATAAACAGGCCACGGTGATTTCAGACCAACATGAAATAAACCTCTCTTGATACTTGTCTGAAAATGAACATGCATCCTTATTCCTCCACATCATCACATCAGACCACGGCTGCACCTGAAAAACTAAAGATAACTTATTAAACAACATGGCTGACCACACTGAAAACTAGTCTGAAGCGAATAAAAAGACACTACTAAAACGATATTTACGAAACAGAAACAACAAAAGCCATTTTCAAATATCTGCCTTATTAGTCATGCAAATATCTGGATTCCTAGATAAAAATCCAATTTTAGTCCACTCTAGTCCTCGTATGAGGACAGAAATAATTGTCGGACAACCTTAGTTTAGACAGATAAAGGGTAATAGCAGCAATTACAAAATACTTATGTCAGGAAGTAAGAAGTGAAATTATAAAAATAAGCATATCTTTTTAGAATATTGCTATTGAATAGGGGCATTATCGTAAAGTACTCCAATTATTGATATAAATGAATTCCTTTCACATGGCAACTAACGTTCAGAATAGTATTTAAACATATTCTCGCGAAAGAACTTCACATTACACTCTCCATCACAGCAAAGACATGGACAAGTTAACTCTTTACTTCTTTTTGTGTATTGCTTTTTGCAGCAGTGGTAACAAATATTTTTTTTTTCTAAAATATAATATATGAACTATGTTTTAACTAACAATGAACCACGGTCTTGACATTGGTTGTAAAATCATCAATCCTGTAAATGGTTTTCTATTCTGTATCCCATTGCTGGAGAAAGATATCTTCTTCTACCTCCCAAGCCTCGGTTTGGAAGGAAAAAGGCCTTTGCTTAGCCAGTGAATGTTATCAGTCTTCATGTCTTCTTGAAATCGTTTTATTAATCGTTCAAAGTTTTTTTTTTGTCAGCCTATTCTGTGTCACAGTTGGGCATAGGCCTCTCTTCTTCCTGCCACACCTCCAGGTCTCGTATGCTCTGTGGCCACATTGGCCTAGCAAACCTTATCAACATGTGTAATATATTTTTTACATTTCTTTCAGATGTCTTATGTAAAAGACGTGGACACAAAAAAGACGATGGGGGTAAGATTGTAGGAGGCACTGACACCACTATACAAAGTTACCCATACCAAGCATACCTGTTACTTAACGATGGCAGGGACAACTACCAGTGTGGTGGTTCTATTGTCAGTAAGTATTACATCGTAACTGCTGCTCATTGTCTTGCAAGGTAAGATATAGATTAAAAATATTTACATAACATGACGCATCGTTTCTCCAAAGGGCTGGGCAGATGGGTATCTATAGTACAGCCCCATTTTTTTACGTATGTTAAAGTTACATGTAATAATACAGGGAAAGCTTATTGCCACCAACCAGGCACAGATCCAGACACCGGGTTGGTGCAGATAAATTCCGAAAGGAAGACCCGATAACAATTTTGCCCGACCAAGGAATTAAATCTATACTATATATATAATACATCTATACTATATAATATTACAAAGCTGAAGAGTTTGTTTGTTTGTTTGTTTGATTGAACGCGCTAATCTCAGGAACTACTGGTCCGAATTGAAAAAATCTTTTTGTGTTGGGTAGCCTATTTATCGAGAAAGGTTAAAGACTATATCACATCACGCTTCAACCAAGAGGAGCGGAGCAGTAATGAAAAATTTGCAAAAACGGGAAAAATCACACGGGTAGGCGATTCGACGCGACGGGAAGGGTCGGGGGACAAAAAAATTAACGCGGACGAAGTCGCGGGCAGAATTCAGAATATTATGCTTAGCAGTAGCGTAAGACAAGAAAGAATATACGAGTATATAGATTTAAAACATCCTTTCACCATATAATGTTGAGGATGGATTACCGATCTTACCGGAACACGTCTTACGTTTCACTCCCATGAAGATTCCCACAGAAACCATGAATTTTTATACCTATTAAGGTATTCTGTGTCACTCAGGAATAGCCTGACTTTTTTCAAGTGAACGAATTTTGTATCCAGATCAGCAAATATCAGAGATTACCATTATGAAAAAACTTAACCTCCTTATCATGTAAGGATAGATTAACTCATTTCTTCCGGTGGGTGTCGTTGAAGGCGACTAGAGGACTTACTAGAGAACGGGCAGCAGCGTTCTATATTCATTTTACCACTATAATGCGATCGTCATCCTGCCTGCCAAGCGTGGCGATTATTGCAAAGCCCCCAAAATTGGGGGCGGCCTATGGCCAGCTGTGGATGTCTTGCGGCTGAAATGACGGTGGTGATGAGATTGAACGGTCTATCCTAATATTACCCAACCGTTTTGGCAATGTTTACAAAAAAAAAAATATTAAGCTTGTCTATCTACCATAACTATTAAGACCAGAGGCAAAATAAATAACGGTACTCTTGTATAATATATTATTCATCCCTACAGGAAACCATTAAAAAGCCGTATCAGAACCGATACTTAATACAAATTCATGTTTCAGAATTCTATCAATTAACGTCCGAATCGCCAGTACCGAATCTATGAGTGGGGGCTTGGAGTACAACACAACTTCTTTTTCCTCCCATCCATTGTACGATGCCAGTTCCAGTGACTATGACGTTGGAGTCGTTCGTGTTATTCAGGGTATGAGCTTGGACGGCACAAATGCCAGAGCAATTAGCATGGTCAGGTCTGGCTCTGACGTAGCTGATGGTGAGGACGTTGTGCTTACTGGTTGGGGAGCTACTAGTGTAAGTTTGTGTTTATTTAAAATAAGTAAAATGAGATCTACTTTAGGCTGAACATTAATAAAACCTGACAGGATTCTTGTAAGAGAAAAACCTTTTATGTTTTTAAAAACACAAGCGTAAACCCCTGCCTCGTATGGGTGCGATCTGCTGATGTGGTGACATGTCAAAATAAGGCTTAATAAATTCTCCTAATAATGGTGAAAACTGCATGAAAGTTCATTTTGCCGTTTAGAAGAACTAAACGTACAAACATACAAACACTAAAAGTGACTGTGTTTCATGCTATTTATTATGCCACGCTGTTCTTGATAAGAAACCTACTACAAAAAGTGATGTAAAAGCTAGTAATGCTTATTTTATAGGAAGGTGGACCTATAAGTACTACGCTGAAAGAAGTGACGGTACCTGCAGTGAACAGAACGGGGTGCAATGAACTTCTTTCAGGTGGTGTCACCACCAGAATGTTCTGTGCTGGCCTCCCCGAAGGCGGTAAGGATAGCTGTCAGGTAAATATTCTGTAAAGGGTAAATTATCTACTTCTCTTAGGGCTCTGTATATATTTTTGAATTTTACCTCAGAAAGAGACGTTCTGGGCATTTAATCCTACGTTTTGTCAACCTCGTTTTTACGGTTATTTTCCCCGGTATCAGCAATTTTAATAATTAACTAGCTGTGCTCGCCGCTTTACCCGCATAGATGTCAAAAATTGTGCAATCGGCTCAGTCGTTTTGGAGATAACCCGGAACAGACACAAAAAAAAATGTTTTTTTTTTGTATTCTTATTTATATTATTTATTAATACTTTATGGCACAAGTTAAAAATATAAAGTACAAAGACGGACTTAATGCCTGAGGTATTTTTATATGTACCGTAAATTTGCAATAAGCGTTTCATAAGAAACTGTTATTTTGACATATATGTCTATATATGCCACGTATGTGTGTAGTATGTATAGAGTGTCGATGCGTAGATTATTGTGGTACGTGTCAATACGACAGAACAAAAACTACCTTCCATTTTAACTTTTTCTCCTAACCTAACTGGTGTTATTTTACAGGGAGATTCCGGTGGTCCTGCGGTGGTCAATGGCCTCCTGGCCGGTATTACGTCGTACGGTTATGGTTGTGCCCGTCCGGTATCACCTGGGGTCTACTCCAGGGTAGGAAACTTTAACATCCGATTGTACTTAAGAACCATGACTGGAGTATAAACTGCGCCACGACTGGAGGTGTCAAATACATTTTTCCTTTTTTCATATTTCTCTTAAACTAGTTATAGGTATGTTTTATATATTAATACGGGAAGCAAAAACTTCGTACCCCCGTTTATTAAGAACGAATGAACCCGCATCGCATTGCGGAACCAGCATGAAATTTTGCACCTGTATATTTAAACACAATTAGTTTTAAATGAATTATGGTAGAATTTTTACATGTTTATTTTGTTTCAAGCAAAAAATGTTTTTCGTTTTAATTTATTATATTATATTAACTTCATAAAATATTCAGATGTTATTATTTATTTGTATCAAATTTTAGTTTTACTTTGAAAGAATTCACGTGTTGTTTTTTTATCCACTATTAACATATAATAAAGGCACTGTTAACTAAATTCACCTAATTAGTCCTTAAAACCATACTTATGGTTTTCATCCCCTAAAAATTCACACACACACACAGTTTCACCCGTTAACTACTATCTTCAAATTGTTATAAAAAAATGGAAAGTGACACGTGAAACTAATTGTGTTCGAAAAGTTTAATTTTAACTTATCACCAAGCCTTCGGAGGAGTTGCAACTCTTCCGAAGGGTTAGGCATATCGAAAGAGATAGGCCTTGGCCTTGGCATATGGGCAACTGAAGGAACACGGGTGGGTTTTAGCCAGTAAAAGTCTGACACGCCACTCAGAGCGGGAGACGTTACTTGATGGTTTCCCACCCACAAAAAAAAGACACTCGCTAAGGCCTCTATGTACACCCAAATTTCGCCAGTTATGTTTAAGTCCCATATAATAGAGGGCAAGCTTGTTGCCATTAAACTGACACAAATACAAAATGCTGTGAAATTCCTGATGAAAAACTCAATAACACTTTGCCCGACCTGGAAATCCGTCACAATTAGAACTTAATACATCATCATCATCATCATCATCATTTCAGCCGTAATACGTCCACTGCTGGACATGACCTCCCCCAATTTGGGGGGCTTTGCCATAATCGCCACGCTTGGCAGGCGAATTGGCGATCGCAGTATGGTGGTAAAATGCATAGAGAACGCTGCTGCCCATTCCCAGTAAGTCCCGTAGTCGCCTCTTACGACACCCACGGGAAGAAATGGGGTGATGCTATTCTTTACGTCCGGCACCACACGGTACTTAATACATATCTTCTCCCATTCCATTCTCTCTTATCCCAAAAATTTTCAGCTCTTGCGTGGCTGAAAATTTTAGGATATTTGCGGGATCTGCATACAGAAATTAAAATATTTTTTTTGTATAAGATAAATAAAACAAGAACAAACTTACTTTTTATTTAAAGTTTACATTCAGCAAAAGATCAATCAAGTTACACTATTTATTTAAAGCGATTAAATACAGAAAATAAAAAAAAACAAAAAAAATGCAATCGATTTACAACATACATATAAGGTGTATCTATTCATACACGAAATATTTTAAGAGGTACAACTGTAGGTGGAAAAGAAGCTACAGCAACGAAAAAAAAATTTTTCTAAAAGTATTTTTTTTCAAAATTTTATATTTAGAAATTATTTGACGCACATAAGAAATACTGGCTCCTTCTTATTTTTTACGGCCCGAGACACCGCGGCCGTGCTCGTGCCGTTCATAGAATTTGGAGTAAAGGTTTTATGCAAAACGTCTCAAGCAGATTTAAAATTATAATAATTACGAAAATTCAAAAACGCTTAGATAATTTTTTTCTTTATGAAATAAAATATTTCGTGTATGAATAGATACACCTTATATATACATAAACTCACGCCTTTTTCCCATGGGGATAGGTCGGAACTATAGAACGCCATCTGCTACGATCCTTACAAACTCCTTTTGCCACGTTTAAGTTCATACATCTGGACATATACGCATGCTGGTTACCAGTATTACGCACCTGACCCTTGTGAAGAACATCACCAATAAAGATAATAATACGGAGAATCGATACACAATTAAAACAAAAACACTTACTTTAATTAGTTTGGTTTGCATTCAGTTGACAATGATTGCGAAGAAAACAACATGTCCAATGTGTCTGCCGACTACTGCGTATTTTGGAGGAAATACGAGTATAGTCCGCAGCAACAAAATGCCCTTTCTTTGGCTACTTTACTAGTCAGTGGCATTCCTTTTAAAGCCTTATATGTTTTTGATAGATATTTACCTATTAATCCTCCATATTGATAAAGAGTTATTTCTCTTTTATGACAGACCCAAGTGTATTAGCTCCCTCGGTTGACGGCGCGTTGCATTCCACCTACACCTCAAAGAGATGTCAGCACTTATTGTAGGGTCCACTAGGGCCGATGTATGCCAGGGTCACGGATTTGTTCGAAAAAGTTACCGCGGCTTTGGCATAGGAAACTGAAGGAACACGGGTGGGTTTTAGGTTAGTAAAAGTCTGACATGCCCTCCCACACCGTCCAAAGCGGGAGAAGTCATTTGATGATGTCCCACACAGAAATATAACTGCCCAAAACCCACTGAATCTCACAACACGCGGGACTGAATGTTTAAGTGACATCCCGGAATACCGGAATCTCGGTATTGCGACCCGGGATTCGAAGTCCTACTCCAAACTATTGCGTTAGTCATATAAACCATACCTCTACTAAAGCAATTATCAATTTGTAATTAGCGAGTTTCAACGTTATTCGTGGAAAGTTATCGGTCATAATACCTTGTAATACTTATGAAACTGCTAATGAAAGTTGTAATTAAAGGTAGCTTAACTGTTCTTGTGATCGTGATCGAAGGTGCCAATTAAAGACATGAATACTCGAGTTATGTACCTATAGGGCTAAATGATAACTCAGAATATGGTTCGTTGAACCGATATATTGATTTCATTTGTACGTGTACCTAATATAGATTCTATATAAGGTGTAT